>CM053622.1:619950656-620020701 GCA_028646595.1 Phalanger gymnotis | reverse complement strand
CTTTTCTGAATCTCTGCCTTCAACTGGGAATAGAATAGAAATGAAAAATTCCACCTGAACCCATATGGTCTTCATTTTTTCCTTCAGGGTTTCATAAAATCATTAGCAATAATTTCCAGGTCCTTCCTAATTCTGCCCCATACATGAATAACCAGAAATGGATTGTGATTGTCAGGTTTGACAAGTTACAGGAGACTGTCTTGTCTAAGATATACACTCCAGAAAGGCAGCTGATCTCTCTATGGTTTATTTTAGATCAGTACACAGCTACCTTCATACTCTACAGCAGCAAGGCACCAATCACCAATATTTTTTTTCTTTTTCTATCCATTTTTGCGTGTTCTCTCATGCAATGACACCCATGGATCCATATCATTATTCTCTGAAGCACATGAGAAATGGCTTCTTCTTAAAATGCCTCCACTCCTCCATCTAAGGAAAGAGCCTCCCAACTATTACTCAGCTTCAAATGGCCAGTGTCCCTTCTCTCTCTTCTGTATGCCCAAATCACTGATACAAGTGAACATTTCTCTTGGTTTCTTCCAGAGTCTTTATTCTTTGCTTTATGCTTCAGCCACTCCTTCAGTTCATTGAAGGAAGCTTAATTCTCCTTGATAACTCGGAGAATAGAAATGTTCCTCTCTATCCCTTTCATTTTCTCTTCTAGGACAGAAACCAATATGTACTTTGTGCATGGAGTGTTGTTACAGAGAACTTTGTATTTGACTTAAGAACCTTAGTCTTTTCATCTTCTATGGTAGCTCTTCTGGTTATTTTTCCTTGCTAAATTCTATGACAAACTTCCTGTCTCTTTGTTTTAGTGGGAGCTCCTAAAGAACTGTGAGTTCATTTATGGCAGATGTCTACTTTTTCTTATGCTAGTACTGCTAAGCTACTTTTAAATGAAAATTAGCAATTTACTGTCATGCCCTAATGAAGGCAATGGGACAGAAACCATTCCACAAACAGAAATTCAATTATAGCTTAGATTTAATTACCTGCCTTGTTTCTCCTTGACCACTGAATTTCGGGTATCTCCTTTACAACACTGATTGCTTGACTCTCTATCTTTTTCTCTCCTGTAGCTATCCTTCTTTCTCCCTCTCTCTTTCCTCTTCCTTCTTTTTCTTACCCCCCCAATTTTATTGTACTCAGAGGCAGAATGATGTATTAGAAAAAGAAATATTTTGGGATCTATTACCTGGTCTCAGTATCTTCATTTGTAAAAGGAGGGAGTTGGTGCGAATGACCTTTAAGGTCTTCTAAAGCTCTAAAATGTCATATTATGGATATTTTAAAATTGTAAGTAGAGAAAAGCATTTACATGTATGTTGTTAGTGACAAAGATTATTTGCATATAGCATTAAAATTGTTATTAAAGCAAACATTAACTCATGTGATCAGAATGGAAAACATCTGGGATGGGTATAAAGAAAATCATTTATTGTTTCGATTTTCTAAAAATCCCATGTAAAGTTTGAAGAAATGGGTAATGTTCTTCCTTCCCTTTTTATTTGTGTCATCTAGTTTTATGGGAAGCTTAGTTGTGAAGTTGTCTGGAAATTGATTCTAGGCAGATTCTTCTATTTTTTTTTTCCTAATGGGGGATTGAGACTGGAAATACTGGGCAATGAAAGCTAATCAAAATTTTGTGAGCTCAATTTAATTTTTTTCAGCTCTAATAATTAAAAAAATAAAGCAAAGCATACACAATAACAAA
This sequence comes from Phalanger gymnotis, assembly GCA_028646595.1. NCBI lineage: Eukaryota > Metazoa > Chordata > Mammalia > Diprotodontia > Phalangeridae > Phalanger > Phalanger gymnotis. Next base: position 620,018,981 of record CM053622.1, on the reverse strand, counting down.
ACCATAAGGGTGCATTAAGTGTCTGGGCCAAACATCTGGATGGACATTTCTATTAGGCTCTAAAAAATCTAATAGAAATGTAATAGTGAACTTCAATATTTAAGTTACTTGAGCGTGAAATTGGATGCTTTTGTTTTATTTGTCTGGTAATGGTGGAGGTATTCTAGCAGTGTGTGGGGTAGAAGGTGTTTGATTTCGGAGAACTAATTACTCCCTCTTGTTTGGCCCCCACCATTGTCCGGGAAGCACCTTTTATTCCTAGCTCTTCCTTTAGTGCAGTGACTTTCTCTTTAGTTAATACCCTTAACTCCACTTTTGGGGGCAGAAGAGGGATAGGCTTTCTATTAAAACTCTCAGTTGTGATAAATAATGGGAAAGGGGAAGACTTGGCACCATCTCACACACCAGAGGCAGACCCAACAAGATCCTAGGCTCATTCTATATCCACAGGGTTCAGATTCACTTGTTCTTCTCTTTGTTTGGGAATCCATATGACTGTATCAATATCACTAGTCTATCTCTGAGCCCCCATCTAGAGAAAACCCCAGGGATTAGAAAGAGAATTCTCTCTCTCTCTCTCTCTCTCTCTGTCTCTCTCTCTCTCTCCTCCCCCCTTTCTCACTAACCATGGCCTGCTCAGCTACTTTTGAGCAAATGAAACACATACAGACCGGTAATGCAAGGATTAACCACAATTTTAGCTTCATATTGACTTTTTGAGTTTAGCTTAATAGAAATATAAAATGAATTTTAAAGAGAGATAAACTTTGAAATCAATATACTTTCTCCTTGGAAGGAAGAAGCAAACAGGGGGAATGGAACCACTGTTTTGGATCTGCCCCTCTAGTAAGCTCACAGATGTACGTATATGTATTTACTTTTTACTTTTGGTGTGTATCTGCATACCACTGTACCCCTTCATGTCTGAATTTACTTCTAGTAGCAGCGGCTTGGGTTGTGGTGAAAACATGGTGATCTTAGCCTCCCTCATTTCCTCCCTGGGGCCAGTCTACTTTTGTCATCACCTTTTGTGAAGCTGGTCTTCCTCTTAGCCTTCCTTTAGAAATGAGAAGAGCTAAGTCCTACTTGGTGCTCAGTGGATGGACACTGGACACCAGTCTCCACTGTCTTGCTACATTTTCATTCTTCCGGTATTTTCCATTACATGAAAAGAGAAGAGAGAAAGTTCATTGGAATTAGAAATGGAAGGGGACATAGAGGGCCTCTAGTTTAACCTGTCCATTCTTCAGATGCAGAAACTGAGACTCTGAAATATGAAGTGACTTTTCCAAGGTAGTAAGTGGCAATCAGGTTTTCTGATCCCCAGAGCCAGTTTCTTTCTTTTTTGTTCTGGTGCTTCTCAATAACTGAGGAAAAGAACAGGAAGGAAAAGAAGAGAAAGGAAGAATCATACTTTTGTTAAAAAATAAGCAATGATGTGTCATCTCTGTCCAGTTATTACTTTTTTCCCCAAGTGAAAGATCTCAGAACCATTTGTAAGAGTAGACAGGAGGTAAGAGAAGACATCTCAAACAAACTCAGTGGGAAATTGTTGCCCTATAATCAGAGGAAATCCTTCTTTGCAAATAATCATTTCTGTCAGTGGCGGCAGTGCATTGTTGGAAAATTATATCTTTATCAGTAGCAGGCATCACGTTGCCAGAACCTTTGTGATTTTTTGGTTGCATGATGAGAAGCAGCAGTTCCCCATCTGTATTGGATCAAAATGAGAAGAAAAAATACCTTGCAGAATAAATGAGTTAGGACCCCAAAATCAAGGTAAACTGTAAGATGTAGATGGATACACGTCAAATACTTTCTTTCTTTTTTGACATCGTATGACTTTCCCATAGTGTGGTTCATTTTAATTTAAAAAAATTGGCAAGCACTAACTATATACAAAATTTTGCAATAGGTATTGTAGGAGGATGCAAAGATATATTTGACATAGTTCCTGACTTCAGAGAGTTCATAGGAGGTAAGATATGCATACAAATAGCTATGATGTATGTCAAATGCAATGACACAAACATCAACCATAATAATAACAGCATTTTAGGAGGGACTTGAATATTTTGACAGTGATATTTGAGAGAGGGCATCCCAAATCAAAGAAAGTATCATGAAGGAAGGCATGGGTGGTGGAAAATTGGAGAATCTTTAGAGAACAACTAGCTCCATTTGGCTGGATTATAGGGCAGTGGGGAGAGACAAATCTGGAAGGGTAGGCTACATTCAAATTGTGATGTGAAAGAGCCTTGAATGTTAGGATAAAGATTTTGGCTTTTATTTGCAAGTCTAATGTCATTTATTAAACCCCATGTGCTAGGCATACAAACTCAAAATGAAAAACAGTCTCTGCCATCAAGGAACTAAAATACTTCTGGTTAATTTTTTTTAAAAGGAGGCCAAATCTGTTTTCATTTAACTTCTTAGTTCTGCCCTTTAGAGCAACATAGAATAAATATCTAACCACTCTTTAACATGATAGTCCTTCAAATGTTCAAGGCAACTATCATGTCTATCACTTTATTGAATAAAAAATAGTTCACATTTCTATTTTCTTTCCAATTTAAAAATACTTCACATACATTGTCTCATTTATTTCTCACAAAAATACTGTGAGGTAGATACTACCAGTATTGTTCTTCCCAATTTAAAGATAAGGCAACTGAGCCTCAGAGACCTCATAGTAACTTGCTCAAGCTCATACAACTAGTAAATGGCAGAACTGGGATTTGAACCCAAATCCTCTGGCCTCAGATCTATTCTGATAGGCAGTAAAGAGTCCCTGAAAGTTTCCAAACTGGGTAGTAGTATGATTAGAGTTGCACTTTGGAAAGATTAACCTTGCAGAGAGGCCCAAGATAGATTAAAAGAGACTGGATAAAGAAAAAATTGGAAAAGAAAATCTTTCTAACATTGTAGTTTGAGCCAGAGGTAGTCATTCTTCCTCCCCCAAAGTCCCACCCTAAAATAAAAATGAGAATAACTCTGAAAGCAATGTCAGAATCAGAGTAGGATTTATTATCTGCAAGACAGAAGTTGGCCAGGTTCTGCCATCTCTTATAAGTTCAATATGTCTCTGTAGAATTCTAAGCCACAGATAAAATAATCCTTTTTGATTTATTGAGCCTGGGTGTAAGAAATCTACAAAAAGAAAGGTCTGCACCAATTCTTTATTGGTCGCTCTTCCTGGGCAGTGTGGCTTTTGTCTCTTCAGAGGTATAGGGTAAGGTTATATACCAGGCTGCATTTACCTGTACATAATTTCCATTAAACGATTTTGCTCATTAATTGGAAACTGGAGCTTTTGCCCTCAAGTCAGTTTCTTTCTCAGCATATACGTATATTTTCTGAGTAATATGCTTTAGTGATGTGATATTTCCTTTTCCCCACCTCTAATTTTCTTTTGTGCTAGAGAAAGGTGCTAGATTAACTGCCAAGAAATCTATGTCCTTTTGACACAGCAGAATCAACTAGAAATCAGCCTCATTCTATTGTCTCACCCACTCCACAGTCCTACCAATGTTCTACAGCTCTAATATTAAGGAACTACCGTGAAGTAGTTCTTTTCTTCTTTAGTGGCAGAGAAGAGCAAAGGACATAATTAAAAATTAGATCTCTTAAGAAAGGTTAAAGGAGGTAGAATTCTATAGTCTAGAGAAAAGGAGGCGGAAGGGTGATTTAATAATTGTCTTCATTTATTGAAGGGATATTATTATAAGAATGGCATTGACTGACCAGCCGCTTTTCTGCAATGAGTACAGAACTATTGAGAATGCACTTAAATTATAAGAGAAGTCTAAATTGGAAGTGAAAGTCATAGAATCTTAAAGTTGAAAGGAACCTCAAAGGTCATCTAATTCTATTCCCGGTTTCCAAAACTGTCTCTGGCAAGTGCTTATCTAGGCCTGCTTGAATGCTTCCAAGAATGGGAACTCATTACTTTACAAGGTAACTCATCAACCCATTCATCTTTTTAATAGTATTTGTTGGTTAAAAAAAGTTCCTCCTTATATTTTTTCAAAATCTTTCTCAATGTGTCCAAAACAGAACCCATTATCTTTTCTTCCTGCAAAGTTTCTCCCTTCCCAAGTTTCCTATTATTGTTCAGGGCATCAGCATCCTTCCAGACACCCAGGCTCGCAGCCTCAGTGTTATCCTTGACTCCTCACTCAATATTCACTCTAAACACCGAATCTATTACCAAACCTTAACATTTCTACAATTATAGCATCTTATCTATCTATCTATCTATCTATCTATCTATCTATCTATCTATCTATCTATCTATCTATTTTTCCATCTATCTATCCCCATTTCCCCCACTCGCTCAGGCCCTAGTCCCCTTGTAATAGCCTTTAATCTCTCTCTGTCACTTGTTTTTCCCCATTACAAATCATCGTCTGCTCAGCTGCCAAAGTGATTTTCCTAAAGCTAAGGTATGATAATGTCATTCCCACTCATTAAATTCCATTGGCCCCATATTACCTTCAGCATCAAATATAAAATGCTTTGTTTGGCATTTAAAGCTCATTACAACTTGATCCCTTCTTGTACTTTCAGTCTTCTACTTTATTCCCCTCCATGAACTCTATGATCCAGGCACAATGGCCTGCTTGTTTCTTATACTTGATATTCCATCTCCTGATTTTGTTTCTTCTCACTGGCTGTCCCTCAAGCCCAGAATGTTCTTCCATCTCACCTCTGCTACTTCGTTTCCTTGGCTTCTTTTATGGGAAAGGGCTCAGCTCAAATTCTGCAGACCTTTTACCATAACTCCCTCCACTCATCGCCCCCCAGCTGGCAGTCCTTTCCCCTCTGAGATTACTTCCTATTTACTCTGCATATATCTTGTATGTATGTATCTTATGTATGTATGTATCTCGCTACTGTCTGTCTTCTCCATTAGTGTATGTTCCTTGTTGTAAGTGACTGTTTTTACCTTCCTTTGTTTCCCATGGATTCTAGAATTTTGCGCTTATGGGAGATGGTCCTCATGAATGGAAGATTGAGACTGATGTTAAATTTTTACAGCCCTGTCCCACCTAAATATTTGGGATTTGATTTGTGGTTCTAGTCTGGTCTGTAATGGAGTGGGTATTGGATGAGAGGTAGGGTCATATTTTCAACCCAGTAATTCCCTATGGGAATTCAAGAGTGAGTAGATGATGTGGCTTACAGTTAGAAAAGTCACTAAAAAAAGTGATGAATGATGAAATATCAAATAATCGAAGAGTCTACCCGGGGTCCCCTGGCTCTGATTGGTGAGATTTCACCTTATCTTGCCCAGAATACAACCTTCTCATCACTTACCAGCCCTTTTTAAACATTGATGACTCCATTTCAGTTATCTTCCTCAACCCTCTCTCTTTACAACTCTACCCCTGGGTCTGTGGGCTCTGATAGACCATGTTGCTGCCTCTTCAGGCATCTTCTTCCACCTCCTGTCTCTGGAATGATCTGGATTTACTCCTGGGCTCTGATAGATAGGCTTTTCATTATCCTGTTCAGAGCTAGGCCTCCACCCTGCTTTGCAGCCATTTCTATACCATGCTATACTCAGCCCCCCTCTCTAGTTGCTTTATATGTTGTCTTTTCCCATTAGAATGCAAATCCTTTGAAGACTGGGACTGTCTGGCTTACTTTTATTTCTATTCCTAGTGCTTAGCACAATGCCTGGAACAAAGCATTTAATAAATGCCTTATCATTTGTCGATCCATCTATCCATCCTTGTGTTGTCCTCATGGAACTTAAAGTCAGGTTGAGGGGAAATTTGATGTAAAGGAATGAATGTAACCTGAGCTCAAGCCTATTTGAATAAGACTCTCCTTGTTACTGCAGGTTGCTTACCTTTTGCTCCATGCCTGAGTGAGGGGTAGAATTAATGAGTGCTTAGGATAGGAGAGATCCTGTTCTTATGGATTCCAGCTTTAAGAGAGGAGATGTGCACATCTCTCTTCTAGAAGAAAGAGGTCCCTGAAAGGAGAGAAAGTCTCTGGCAAAAAGCTAATATGTAGAGGAGCCAGCCAGTGCCTCTATCATGTCTTTATTCCCAGGTTACCATACGAGAAACTTCAGGGAAATTCCTTTTGGGTGAATTTAGGCCACATTCTCACTATTATGGTTGAGCTGAGAGATCTTGCTCCCAGTGGGAGAGCTCATTCACTTCATGTATTTTCTGGCATATTCTAATCTGTATAACCTTTCTAATTTCTATTTGCTATCAGACTTTGTAAATGGGTTTGTTGTTCATTACGTGTGGTGGTCTTTGTGGAATTGGCATTTGGTGGGGAGGAGGTCAAGCCTTTTGATGTCCTCTTTTCCCATGAAAGGGATGGCAATTAGGAGAGTGAATTGTATCCCAAAATTATTTCCCTTAAACTAACCATATTTAGGGGAGTGGGTAGATAAAATTATAGTCTGGTATATCCTCTCTGAGAAGAACAGAGCAGCCATCCTGTTGCAGTCTTCTGATCCCCTCTTGGCAGAAATCAGACTCCTTTGGAGAAGGGTAGGTACTAGAGACTCCAGGGGTATCTATCCACACCTCACTGCAAGCCAAATCTAGACAGACCTATGTGGGCAAATATAACTTACCTGGGCAACATACAAATAACAATGATACAAAAGAATATATAATCAATATATGAGAGTTGTGGGTAACTTGAGATCTAGGGGTAGGAATGCTATTATTAATGGGTGTGGGTGTGTGTGTGGGGCAGATAATAAGAATGTATCAAGAATTCCTGGAGGAGGCTGACATTTGAATTAAGCTTTAAGGATGGGAACAATTTAATTATTAATGAATTACCTTTTAATTAATGAATAAAGAAACTGGGCATATCAGGGTCATTCAAATGAGCAAAGGAACATCAGAAACTGATATCATTTTATCAATGGAAATTACATTAAAAAAGAGGCATTACCATCTGCTTTGCTGCTGTATTCTAGGAACTTTCGACCTTTCTATCTGACTTACTGCTGAAATCTTCCAAATGTGTTGACTCCCCTATTTGAGTGTGAGCTCTTTGAGAGCAGGAACTATTTTATTTTCCATTTGTACCTCCAGCACTTATTACAATGCTTTGTGCAAACTAAATGCCATTCATGCATTTATATAGACTTTAAGGTGTTACGGGACATAGAGGTGGAGATGTCTTAGCTAGAAATGATGGGTCAGAGTTCAGGAAAGGAGTCAGGGCAAAGGATTTAGATTTGGGAGTCAACTATGTAGTGGTGATGATGATTTTACCGAAGGAAGTATAGAGAAAGAAAAGACACCCCAGAACAGAATTTTGGGGAATGCTCATTTAAATGAATTGGAAACAGGAAGAGTATTTAGCAAATAGTGATGAATGATGAAATATCAAATAATCAAAGAGTAATGAATAACAAATAACAATAATAACAAAGAATAATAAATAATTAAAGAATAATGAATGTTTAGAGGTGAGTGATCCAAGAAAGTATGGCATCGCAAGTATGGCATGCTCAAGAAAGAGCATGTGGAAAAAGAATGATCAATAACGTCCAAATGGGCCCACGTTTAAGAAAGATATAAACTGCAAAATGTCAGTGATTTGGCATGAATCACCTCAGGCAAGGAACCATCTGAGTGCATAGCAAAATGCTTGGCACCAGTAAGTTTTTAATAAATGTTCATTGATTGGTCACTCTTTTGTTTGGTTCTCCAACTTATCCAGGTTAAAATGAAGAGCACTCAACTGAGTTTCTGGTTTCTAGTTCTGAATTTCTAGTTTCCTGTCATTTCTAGAATATATGCATTATTAGTTAGATTTTGAAATCTGGAACAAGTCACTTAAATCCTTTATGAATGAACAAAAAAGGCATTTATTAAGCACTTACTATGTGCAAAGCAGTGTGCTAGCTCTTGGGGAAAAAAATGAAACAGTTCTTGTTCTCAAGGAGCTTACATACTAATTTAGGGAGAAAACACATATGAAAGAGTTCTGGGGCAGAGTAGATGGAAGGGCCCTGTATCAACAATGTTGCTAGCAGCTGTTGTGGGGGTGAAATACCAACACAAGACCAACAACAAGAGCACACAAAAGGGCTGCTAGCACAAGTTCTTTGATCTGCTTTTCTAAGGAAAGCAACTTAAGGGGTTAAAAATATCAGTCCAATTAAGCCTACATATACCATTCGCTTAGTTCGGGGGAAAAAGTCAGCATCCTGAACTTCAGAGCAAATACAAACAGAAATTACAAGCATACATATAAACAGAACAAATAACACACAGAGATCAACAGACAGGCCTCTGTCTGACCAAAGAATTATATAGTTGCCAAACAGAGAAGCACCAACATCTGAGTTTTTAAAGCCAGGGCCTCCAGAGGCTACCCAGAGTCTTGTCTGGTAAAATCACATGACACTCTTCCAGTGAGTGAGAGCCCCAAAACAAAATGCCACCCTCAGATCTTATATACCCTTCTCAGGGTCAGATGGCACCACAACCATGGGACTCAAACCTATGTAAACTAGACTTTCTTGTTTCTTAAGCAGTTCAAAGACTCTTGATTCAATCAAAGAAACAAAAGACAACAAGAAGTCTACTTTGCTTGCCTTTACATTTGAAAGGCAAAACTCATCAAAGGTACTTGATTACCTCAGCATTTCAAAAGAGAAAATAGCAAAAAAGTCTCACCTTAATTACCATAACAGAACCTCAGATGGGAGGGGAGGGGCAATGGTTAGGTCCAGGGGTGAATTAAGATGCATCATCATGCCCTAGATTGGAGAAGGGAAAGAGTGTCCTTACTGGTCTTTGTTCTCACCTGGCTATCCCATGGGGATTGGGTGCATAGTGTTGTTTGTGGGAGGGTTGAAGGGAAGGCAAGAGGGAAGGGTACATTAGTTTCCTTGATGGAGATAATAATATTGGCCCTAACAACCTCAGAGATTTAAAAAAACAAACAAGGTATATGATATCTAAGCACTGCCAAAAAGCTACCAAATTAGGTTTTGTGACCTTCATCCTAAGATGACTTTTATGGTAGGATATTTAACTCTGTCCTCTATAGTTTAACTATTGAGGTCATGCCTATTTAATAACAACAATAAAAGTTGACATATAATTTTTAAAATAACATTTAAAAAAATCATTCCATGTAGAAATTATGGTGCAATGGAAAGTGTCTTGGATTAGAAATGAAAGGACCTGGGTTCAAACTGCAGCTTTGCCATTTACTTTCTGTGTGATTTAAGACATAGTATAACTTTTATTTAACCTGGTCAAAAAAAACAAAACAAAATAAAATGAAAAACAAAAATGAGGCTATATTCAATCCCTTAAACAACCAAAAAAAAAAACCCCTCCCTGCCTAGGTGAGAATCGAGTAAATCTTCTCTTTGGTGGATCTCACCTTCCTTTTGGACCCATGCAGTCTATTTGACTCATGGCACCAGAAAAGTGGGTCTGGTCAAAGTTGATCATCAGTGCACATGGTTACTTGATTTGATGCTTCCCTACTGGGGCTACATGGATGATGTAGTCTATGAGCCTCAGTCCAGGTCTCAATGAGGCTGGATATTTTTATTTCTTTCCTCAATTTTTCCCATTGAGGTTCTGAATCCATTTCTTTCTCTCTTTTCAGAACTCTACCTTTTACTCTGTGCCTCTTTCTGGTACTGGCCTCCCCTAAATAGTTCTCTGCATAGGCTGGGGATGTACTGGTGCCATTTACAAATGAAGCTGAGGAAACTGAATAACTTGTCCCAAATGAGTCAAGTAGTAAGCACTATAAATAAATTTGAAACCAGGTCCCCCGCCTCTAGGTCTAGCACACTTTCTACAAAATCCTTGCTACTTATTTACCTAAGTGATATGAGGCAAATAATTTAATTCTCCTGAACTAAATTTAGTTCCTTCTCATCTAGATAACCTCTTGTTATGGTAATTAGGGTGGGACTTTTTTGTTTTCTCTATTAAAATGCTAACATAAATAAGTACCTTTGATGAGTCTTGCCTTTCAAATGTAATGGCAAGCAAAGTGGAGTTTTCCTTGTCTTTTGTTTCTTTGATTGAATCAAGAGTCTTTGAACTTCTTAAGAAACAAAAAAGCATAGTTCACATAGGTTTGAATTGCGTGGTTGTGACCCCTTGAAGAAGCATCATGTGGTTTTGAGTCCCATGGTTGTGATGCCCTCTGACCCTGAGAAAGGTACATAAGATCTGAGGTTGGTGTTTTGTTTGGAGGCTTTCACTCACTGGAAGAGCGTCATGTGATTTTACCAGACAAGACTCTGTGTAGCCATTGGAGCCGCCTGGCTTTGAAAACCCAGATGTTGGTGCCTCTCCGTCTGGCAACTATGTAATTCTTTGGTCAAACAAATAGAGGCCTGTCTGTTGATCTCTGTGTTATTTGCTCTGTTTATATAATATATGTTTGTAGTTTCTATTTGTATTTGCTCTTTGTTCGGGAAGCTTACTTTTTCCCCTGAACTAAATGAATGGTATATGTATGCTTAATTGAACTTATATTGTTAACCCCTTAAGTTGCTTTCCTTAGAAAAGCAGATCAAAGAATCTGTGCTAGCAGCCCTCCTGTGTGCTGGTGTTATTGGCTTTACACCTCCACAGCAGCTGCTAGTAACATTGTTGTTATACCTCTAAGAACCCCTACATTTCTAGATCCTATGGAGTACGTAGCCTCTCCAAAATTTTCTTGCTTCAGTCTATCACAATGCCTGAAATTTTCAACATTATTCATCCCTTTGGAGATAACCCTTCTGTAAAAGCAAATGATACGTGTGAAAGGAGCAGTCAGCCTATGAGCACCATTATTACATTAGTCAAGATATATGATGGATATAATGCACAGGACAGGTAGATGTTGGTTAGAATATAGAGGGAGGTGTGGTAAGGATCACATTTTGAAGTCGGGAGTTCAGGCTCCAGAGGGATCTTACTTGGGGTCCTTGGGTAGTGGAGAGAATATGGGGACAGAAAGTTCCTGACGGAGGTGCCCACATGGGGAGAGGATATTGTCTAAAGAGAAAAAAGGAACCCTAGACAAAGTTCTTATTTTACAAATTTAGCTAAGTTTCAACTTGGTGAGGACCATGTATTTATACAGTTGGGAGAAAACATCATATCAAACACAAGGCTAGAAAGAAGTCTATTTTGGAAACAACACTAGAGGAGAATGAATCAAATGAAAAATTCCTGAGAGAAGACTTGACTTCCCTAATTTCCCTAGTGTACAAAAGGCTGGGACTCAGTATGCCGGGACCTTTGCCAAATATGTATTGACTATAGCTCTGGACTTGAAATGCATGATTGGCATAGGAGAACAGCAAAATCTGCAGAGAGGTCAGCTGATGCAATTTATTCTTTCTCAGAACCTGTATCTTTGATAGTCTCTAATGAGAAGGAGAGAATTGATATAGTAAGCTACTAATTTTCCATAAGACAGAAACCACGGTCATGAGCCTTTTGCGAGTACCAATTTGATTTAATATTGTGGTTCCTTCTTGAAACAAATAGATATAATAAATCATCTTACTTTATTAAATTCGAGTCTACAAAAATATTATCATCTACCTATCATTCATCTATTTATTTTTATGGATCTATGATTTTTGGGTGGAGAATGCTTCATATGGAAATTCTTTATACTGTTCCTAAGATCACAGATTTGGGGCAGGAAGGGACCCTAAAGGACATCTAATACAATTCTATCATCACAGATGAAGAAACTGAGGGTCAGAGAGGTTAAGAGACTTATCCAAAGTCACACAGGTAAGAAGAGAGAGGCTGATGTGGTAGTCTTTTCGTCTCAGAGAGTTGTCTGGGGAGTGGTGAGAGGTTAAGTAACAAACCTATGGTAACACAGCAAGTAGGAGTCAAATGAAAGACTTGAACCTAGTCTTTTGACTGCAATGCTGACCTACTTTCTATCCCAGGCTGCCCTTTAATTCAAGATTGCAAAAATAAAATGAACTTTAGATATAACAAGGTAACTGATCTTTTCCTTCAAGCTGGAGATACTGTGTGGGCTTTCTAAAAGCCTTCCTTCATTTCTAATTCAGACCCTCCAAATTTAAAGGAAAACCTTAGCCGAAACCTTACACCAGTATTCCTCCTTGTATGTGTATTTTAATGAATAAGTAAGTTATCTTATTGTGTACACATTATACCGGGAACCAGAGGACCTGAATTATTTCCTCTATTCTGCCACTGACTTGGAAAATAAACTTGTTTTACTCCCTTGTGTCTTTATTCCCAATGCTGATAGAGAAAATTGGGGTTGTAATCTTGCCACTAGGGCTCCTCATGGGAATGTTGTGCAGATGAATATGAAAATGTCTATCAACTACCATAAAAAACCTTCTCTTCATAAATATACAGTGGTGTTGCTAATGCCTTTGCCCCAAGTGCTGTCATTTCATTTTGCTTGATGCAATGTGATTTCTGTACATTCTTTCCCTTTATACCTGAAAACATTTTACTGGAGATTAGACCAACTCATGTGATACATGACTTTTTAAGTCTAGATCTTATCATAGCATCAGAGAAGAGATAGATGCAAAGCCCCTCTAGGTCATTGAAAAATCTTAGTTCTGGAACCTGTTTAAATTTGGAGAGAAAGCTATAAAATGTATTTTGGGTTAGTGTGGCAGATGTGGAGCTGGCACCTTAATGGCTGGCACCTGAAGAGCTCAAACTTGCCTCCTCTTCCCTGCTAATGGTGATGATCATGTGGCAAGATGGCTTGCCATAATAACATGTCCTCATACCAGCTGTGACCAGTTTTTTTGCAAAACCATCTGCCCTGTTTTCAGCGTGGATTTTTGCTTAAATATTTGAGAAAACTTCAGCCTTCTGGACAATGACAAATTGAAGTAAACCTTCTTAGGATTAGCTGGTGCAACCTTGTCAACCTGCTCTGAGCACGGATGGCAGAGATGGCAATAATTGTTTCTTCTAATGGTACCTGAAAGCATTTAATTGGATGCTGAGCTGTGATTGGGATGAAATGTCAAGGGGAAAGGAAGAAAATCAAGGCTGTTGGTCTGCCCAGTCTTATTTTAAAAAAGACAAATGTTGGCAAGGGCTGTGGCCTTGCACTCAGGCTTTGGCATTAAAGAGGGGTTTCAATTCCTAATACCATTAGCCATGGTACCAAAACCAGATCAAATTTAATTACCTCCTTACCCTGGCTGTGCTGAGAGAGAACAATTTTAATAATAAACAAAACTTGCTTTAGTGAATACTCTTAGAGTAGCAGTAGTTTATATTTTGCTATTGATTATTGGATTATAGACTCTACAGTTAGGGTAGAAAATTTTTAGCACCGTGTATATTGACTTAGACCTCTCAAATCTTAAAGATCATTAGCAGGCTTTGCATATTTAATTTGCATATGTGGAATTCAAAATGAGTACCTCTATTATTGAAAATTACAAATGTCACGCGCTAACATTTTCAAAAACTGTTACACAACTAAAGAGCTCCATGTTTATTAAATCCACATTGAGACTCATGTGACCTTCAGCAGCATATGTGTTGAGTCATAGAAATCTTCATACTGCTGAGATTATTTCTTATCTGTGACACAGACATAAGTCTCTTCTAAGGAAGTTGTTGAGATGAGAGAAATCTCTCTTTTCCTTTCTTTTAATACCCCATCCCTCCTTGACTCCTCTAAATTTTGAGGGTTGAGAGGCAGCCCAGCCAAAAGATTGCTGGATTGAGTTAGAGGAACCGAGTTCCAATCCCTACTTCCTCTCCCATCACCTCCTCCACAGCCTCATAGTCAGCTGCCCAGCAGCCCACACCAGCCACCATGCTGTGGAGGAACTTCTGAGCCGTGCTCCAGCTCCTGCCCTTTCATTCCCCTCTTCACTCCCCTTTCCTGCCAATCCTGCCTCTAAAAACTTGGACTGTGATCAAATCAACTCTGCTATCGTTCCTCTCAACGTAGTAGTTCTTTAAATCACAGTGCCTTTCCCTGGCCACCATTCCCTCTGTGTGTGCTGTTCCTCTCATTAGAATGTAAATTCCTTAAGGACAGGGATTATCTTTGTTTCTGAATATGTAACCCAAGCCCCAGTGCTGAGCTTCTAGCGAGCATTTAAAAAATTCTTTTTCATTCGTCACTACCCAGCCACTTAGTGCCTATGTGACCTGTTTCCTGGATCTCAGTTTCCTCATCTGTGAAATGAAGATGCTGAAATAGATGGCTTCTGAGGTCTCTCCTAGCTTTGAATCCGTGATCTTAAGCATCGGCTTTCAAACTATAGCTAGGTTGTTGCTGCTTGGTGAGAAAGCGGTTTCCTAGACATAATTCTTGATTTCAAAATTCCTTTTCTACTGTGTGATTTTGGGGGTCCAGCAGTGAGTCCTTGTCAATGGAGAGAATTTTCCCTAAACTGTGGGTTATCAATATAAGCCTTTTGGGGTTAGGTTACATTTAGCAAGTGCTTAATCATATTTTATTTCATTGGAGTTGTAGTATGCTATACTGGAAAGATGGAGTGCAGAGGCTGGGTTTCAAGCCCAGGTCTGATGCTAAGTGATTCTGTGATGTTGGAAAAATCACTTTACTTCCCTGAGTGTAGACTGATCTGCAAAATGGGTTTACTAATATCCTCAATAGCTATCTCACAGGACTGCTGTGAACATCAAATGAGATTATACATAAAGTGGTTTCTAAATGTTAAAGAACTATATAAGATGTCTGCTATTATTGCTTCATTTTTTTTTTCCATTTTACAAATGAGTAAAATAATTCCCAAGGTGACCAGGGATCAGATTAAGATGACATGGCAAAGGAATTTAGGATTAGTATGTCTATTTAGCTTTTGATTTTGGAACTTATATTGAATCACATAAGCTCTCTCCTATGACTTTCTCTTTCCTACCTTTGGTGGGTAGAGTCTTTCTTCTCATCAAGCTCCACTTCAGCTGTCTCTGGGCTCTTTTTTGTCTTTGTTTTCTGGCTGAAAAAAGTTGTCATTTTCCAGTCCAACCCTCTCTTCAATTTTCTTTTATTAGAGATAAGCAGCTCTTATTTTTGTCATTATTCGATATTCTTATAACAACAATTAGATGATATTTACATGTACCAGACACTAGGATTCCAGATGGATTTGGTGTTTGGTACTACAAGCCTGCTATAGCATCTAATCAATTGAGTTGGCAGATGTGTAGGAGAGAGTCTGCAACAATAGAAAATTATAGAATTTCTTTCTTTTGTTTACTCAAAGTGGTTCATAACATGATTTTATTAAAGGCTGTGTTTGTTCAGAATAGTTTCAACTGTAGTATTTTGTCAAAAAGATCATCTAGGGCACTCCTGCACAATGGAGTGATCGGAATGACTTAGACATCTGGGTATACGACAGTCACCCAGCCACTTAGGGTAGGGGAATCTGACTTAATTAGGCATACTGAAAGTAATGACACAGTTGTAGAAGGCTTTAAAAAAAATCTCCCTGAGCACGATAGCTTTCCTTCCTTCCTTCCTTCCTTCCTTCCTTCCTTCCTTCCTTCCTTCCTTCCTTCCTTCCTTCCTTCCTTCCTTCCTTCCCTCCTTCCCTCCTGCCTTCCCCACTCTCTCATTTCTCTCTCTCTCTGTTTCTTTCATCTATTATCTTTGACACAGGGTGGCCAGGCTGTACTAGAGAGACAGTCTGAACAAAACAAATAGAATGATAGGTAGCTCCTTGAGTGAAGCCCTACCAATGGAACTGGACCAACCATGGTATGTATCCCTATCTTACTTTTCTTAGCTTATTCATTACTAGTACATTGGGAAACTACCTGGGGTCTGTTGGTACATTTGAAAAAATCTTTGGCTTTCTTTATCCTCCTAAACATAAAATAGTGCTACTCTCTACCACTGCTGCCCCTCAGAATTGGTTTATAATTTTTGATAGGATTAACTTTGGTCTGGAATTATCATGTGTATTGCTATCCTTCTCAGAGGCTAGAATTGATAGCTGAAGAAATGCATGGCCAGTGTGGCTTATTCAAACTTTTGTCTTCTCATCTTTTCTGTGGTACCAGTGGTGTTTTGTATATTATCAATAAACTCAGTAGTAAGATTTGAGTTGTGTGGTGGCATTTCTGTTGTTTGAAATATAAACTGAACAAATTTACTTATCCAACTCTCTATTCATATAAACACATATATTCTCAAAATATTACAAACTCTGGATACTATTGCCTTTACAAATTTTAATTCATAATACTGTCAATAAAAAAGAAATATTTATGGTAACATTGAGAAACCCATTAGATAAAGATGCAATTGTGTAGTGGATGACAATATAAGCTAGTGCTTGAGACCAATGTCATGAACTGCCCTATTTACTGCCACTATATTGTTTATATTTGGAAGTTGTTAACCTGGATCCCATAAATGTGGTTTTTTAAAAAAAATACAGAATAAACTGTATTTTAATATAATTGGTTTCTTTTGCATTCTTATGTATTTTATTTCATGTGTTTAAAGACATTATTCTGAGAAGGGGTCTATAGGCTTTACCAGACTGCCAAAGGGGTCCATAAAGAAAAAAAGATTAAGATTACCTAGTCCTACATATGCATAAATACCATTCTGAAGGAACTTACTGATCCTAGTAATCTTGCTTCCCTGGTTGTTATGGAACCAATTAACCATGTTAGATTCTCTCTTTCTCTTTCTCTCTTTCTCCTTAGAATATTGATCTCTATTCAAATCTACATCTATGGTTGCATAATATGTATACATGTACATATACACACATTATATCTTTTCACACTACTTTTATGAGACTTAATAATATTATTATTTATTGTTGGGTTAAAAATCAAATAGTTCTAATCTAATTCAAAGCAAACCTATTCTTAGGCCACATAATGCTGGAAGCATTTTTCAAAGAGGAACATGAAATAATGAATTCTAAAATAACTTTTGATTAAGTTTTATGTCTGTAGATGACTGTGGGAAAGCCCAAGGGAGGTAGAGGCACATAGCAAGTGAACTTACCATGCAGAGGTCAATAGATGAGATCAGTATTCCTTAAAGCCCTCTGTAGTCAATGATCTCATTTATGAAATCATTGATGTTTCTGTGTTTTTCTTTTGACAATCAGTTACATGTACACATATTAGGATTAGATAGAATAAATAAATTCTACGATGAAACATTAAAGCAGAAAATCATGTTGATTATTTTTGTTCAGATAATGAAACACAAACAAGATTCTGATCTCAGAGTTAGCATTAAATAGAGGTTGCCCTTGTGGGTCACAAGCATGGCATGCTAAACAATCAGTGATGCCCCTTGCAAGCCTTTGCCTTGCACTAGACTTGGCATTAATTGCTTCATTAGTACATAAGGCAGTGCTAGTTCTTATGAATAAATTGATTCAGATTCATCAAGAATGTTATTAAGCTGTCAAAGTCTGTCAATAAGGAGTGTAACAACAACATGTAAAATTCTTTTAAGGGATCATTAACAAGGTGCTCAAGCTTGTAGTCAATGTTTCCTCTGAGTTTCCTAGATACATTTGCACAATACAGGATCTAAGTTGCTGGGTTTGGGAACTCTCTAGAGAGTCTCCTGACAGGCTTTCGAATCTCTGGAGTCTTGGGGTACTCTAGGTCATGCAACAGTAAAATCCAAAGCATGTGAGCTTCAAATCTTGACAGTTAAACCACTAAATCTAATCCACTCTGATGATGTGCTCCAATTGATGACATACTAGTGTGTGGGAGACTTAAACACTTTCTACAGCCATCAGTCTCATTATTGATTTTTCTTTTATTTTGGTGGCTTTTTTTCTTATAGAAGAAAATTTGTAAAAAAAAAAAAACTTTCTCTCTCTCATTACACTGTCAATTGCTGAGATGGGTGGTATTTGTAAATGACAGTGTCCAACAAGAAAGCTAGCACAATTTTTTTCTGCTTTGCTTTCTATAGAAATATCTGACAGCCAGAGAAAAAAGAGTGAGTAATTATCATTTTTCTTACTGCCATAAATACAGCTCAAAATGCCAGTGTGATAGAGGCTCAGCATTGAAGGTAACAGGCAATTCTAGTCCACATAGCTTAGTTCATGGTTTCAAGAGTGCATGGGGATATATAGTTGCTATTCTATTTAAGAGAATGTTAGAGAAAGTATGTCTGTGATATGTAAATGAACCACTGAGATTCCTTGAAAACAATTTAAGAAAAGTTTGATTTGTCAAGAAACTTCAAGAAATTTCATATAATCTAACAAACTTTTCCTATTGCATTTTAAAAGCTACTTTTAGGATCTGGAGTGGTTGAGATGTAGTTGCCCTTCTAGAGTAAAATGAATGAATGAACAGATGGAAAGAAAACATTTATTAAGTGCTTACTAGGTGCCAAGTTGTGGGAATAGAAACAGAAAAAACAAGACAGTCCCTGCTCTTAATCGCAGTTCTAAGCAGGATAGACAAATTCATAGAAGAAAGCTCCATTGCAGGGTTGATGGAAAAACCAGGGGGTCCTTAGGTTAAGTCAGATTATCTTGTGAGAGGGTCAGGAGGGTATATAGGTAAGGCATGGTAGTCAGTCCTACATCATGGTAAGGAACAGGGTTGGTGACTCCCGTTAATTGTAGCCATTTGAGTAATCAAGCAGTCAAGGAAAAGGGAGAAGGTGGAAAGTAGGGTGCAAGGAGGAGAATTATACAGTTAGAGTTTAACTGGATCTGACAGAGAGAGATGAGAGCTTTTTATCTGATTGTTAATGAATGCGAGCAATTTCTATTGTTTTTGATAGCCTTCATTTGAACTTTTTATTCTTTTAAGAGTAATTTAAAACATTAAAATACGGAAAAACCTAGAATGTACATGAAGAAAATGAGGGAAATATCCAAAGATAGTTACGGAATATAGCTCCAAGTCAAGGAATAAAGGGTAATAGAGAAAATGGTAGAGAGGTTGCATGGCAGGGTTAGAGAGTGCCTGAAGGCAAATTCAACATCTGCAAACATCTCATCATCTCCTTTGCATTCAATTATTATCTCTCTGCTAATGAGTCTCAGATCTATACAGCCTTAACCTATCTCCTAACCTTTAGTCTTGCATCTTCAACTGCCAGAACTCATTAAATTTTCCCTCAAGCCATCTGGGCTTTACTATCCTTCCAGTCTCTCCGGCTCACCACCTACTCATCATCCTCAGCTTCTAACTCTCTCTTACTCCCATAACCAATCAGTTGCTAAGTCCTGTCAATTTTACCTTCATAAAATGTTTCACATATGTCCCTTTCTCTCCTCTCACACTGACATCACCTTGGTACAGGACTTCATCATGTCACTCATAGACTTATAATAGTCTGGTTAGCCTCCCTGCCTCAAGTTTTTCCCTACTCCATTTCGTCTTTCATTCAGGTGTCAGATTGATTTACCTAAAAACTAACTATGTCTACTATGTCTAAACAGGTCTAACTATGTCATCCCTCAGCTCTCCCCATTCAATAAATGTGAGTGGCTCCCTATCACCTCCAGGAGTAAATATAAAAACCTCTGTTTGATGTTCAAAGCCCTTCATTACCTGTCTCCCTCCTACACTTCCCAAGCTTTTTCCATCTTCCTCCTCCCATGTACTCTGTGATCCAGGGACATTGGCTTCTTTGCTATGCCTCTCACAAGAGAAGAAGTGATGTACAAACAAGATATATACAAGATAAAATGGAGATAATTAACAAAAAGAAGGCATTAGCATTAAGACGGATCAGGAAAATTTTTTTCCAGCTCTCTTTATTTTTTTTTAATTACTTATTTGTGTTCCAAATTTTATCCCCCTCCCTCACTTTTGCTCCCCCACCCCCATGGTATACAATCTGATACAGGCTCTACATATACATTTGCATTAAGTATATTTTCACATTAATTATGCTGCAAAGAGGAATTATAACCAACGGAATGAACTATGAGAAAGAAGAAACAAAGCAAAAAAGAGAAAGAATAAATAATATGCTTCAATCTGCATTCAGACTCCATAATTCTTTCTCTGGATGTGGATAGCATTTTCCATCATGAGTCTTTTGGAGTTGTCTTAGAACCTTGCATTGCTGAGAAGAGCCAAGTCTGTCAAAGTTAGTCATCACATGATGTGTGTGTAACTTTGTACAATGTTCTCTTGGTCTGCTCCCCTTGCTCAGCATCAGTTCATATATGTCTTTCTGGGTTTTTTCTGAAGTCTGCCTCCTCATCATTTCTTATAGCACAATAGTATTCCATTAATACCACAACTTGCCTAGCCATTCCCCAATTGATGGGCATCCTCTTAATTTCCAATTCTTTGCCACCACAAAAAGAGCCACTATAAATATTTTTGTACATGTGGGTCCTTTTCTCACATGTACATGATTTTTTAATGATTTTTATGATCTCTTTGGGGTACAGCCCTAGAAGTGGTATTGCTGGGTCAAAGGGTATTCACATTTTTATAGCCCTTTGGGCATAGCTCCAAATTCCACTCCAGAATTGTTGGATCAGTTCACAACTCCACCAACAATGCATTAGTGTTCCAATTTTCCCACATCCCCAGCATTTATAATTTTCCTGTTTTGTCTTGTTAGCCAATCTGGCAGGTGTGATGTGGTAACTCAGAGTTGTTTTGATTTGCATTTCTCTAATCAATGGTGATGTGGAACATTTTTTCACATGACTATAGATAGCTTTAATTTCTTCCTCTGAAAACTGCCTGTTCATATCCTTTGACCATTTATCAGTTGGGAATGACTTGTATTCTTATAAATTTGACTCAGTTGTCTAAATATTTTAGAAATGAGGACTCTATCAGAGACACTGGTTGTAAAAATTCTTTCCCAGTTTTCTGCTTCGCTCCTAATCTTGGTTACATTGGCTTTGTTTGTACAAGCACTTTTCAATTTAATGTAATCAGAATTATTCAGGAAAATCTCCTTATGGAAGGTGAGATTTTAGATGGAACTTGAAGGAAGTTAGAGAAGATCAGTTTGACGGCTGAGTGGAGGATAGACTGGAGTAGAGAGATATTTGAGGCAGGGAAATTAACCAGAAGACTACTGTAGTAGTACAGCCATGAGGGCATAGGAGCTCATACCAGGGTGATGCTGGTGTCAGAGGAGAGAAGGAAGTATATAGAAGAAATGTTGTGGGAGCAGAAATGACAGAACTTGACAACTGCTTGGATGTGAGGGGGTGGGAGAGTAGAGTATTACAGTTAGGTTGTGAGCTTGGGTAACTAGGAGAGTGGTGATATCTTCAATAGTAATAGGGAAATTAAGAAAAGGGGAAAGTGTGGATCAGGGTGGGGGGGAAGATAATCAATTTGTTTCTAGTTACGTTGCATTTAAGATGTCTACAGGAAATCCATGGTGTCTGATTTGTGATGTCCAATATTCAGTTGGAGATATGGGACTGGAGATTAGGAGAAAGGTTAGGGCTGGATGAATAGATCTGAAAATCATCGGCACAGATATCATAATTGAATACAAAGGAAGTTGAGAGATTACCAAGTGAAATAGTATGGAGGGAGGTAGGAAGATGAACCAAAACAGAGTGCTGGGGGCTCTAATCTATCTATCTGTTGTGATGCCAATCTGTGATTAAAGATCTTTCCTGCCCATTCAATAGCCCTCAGGTGGGGCCAGTTAAGGGAAGCGGGGGGGGACGGGACAGAGGGGTGTTGGAGAATTAGAGGTTTGTTTGTAGGCAAGGCTACTCCCTTTACTTACTAGGTGCTAGGCCCCAGGCCAACACCCTTTCTTTGATTGGGCGTGAAGCCCTTGGGCCCTAAAAAGAGTATATATATCCAGAAGGTAGCCATCATAAGGTCAGAATTCAGAATTCAGCCCAAGGAGGAGTAAGAACTCTGAGTCAACAGAGCTGCAGAGAGAGTGCAGAGTGGAGTGTGGAAACCAGGTAGCTGCAGAGACCAGAGAAATGAGGGGAGAGAGAACTCAGGCAAGCAGACAGTTGGGGTTTGAGAGTGTTTACAGGGAGGCCCCAGCAGAGGGAAGCTTATGGGATGACTTAGTTCCTTGCTGTAATACTGTGTTATAATTTCCTTGTTGTTACATTGAGGTGGACTTACTGGTTTTGGAAATACAATTACTGCTATATTGAATTGGAATTACTGGTTTTGGGATTTGATCCTCTGGTGTCTAAATAAATGTTATACTTCCTCTGCCTTCTACCTAGAGAATCTCTTATACTTTATGATTCCGAACTATACAGGCATGTTCATGGGCATCTTCGAGGTCATGAATCTTTCCTTACTGATCCATCCATCCATCCATCCATCCATCCCTCTCTCTCTCTCTCTCTCTCTCTCTCTCTCTCTGTATTTGGATTGTATCTGTGATTTTATTGTATAGAGAATCCATGTAGAGGAAACTTCTTTTACCAATGTAGATTGAACTTCCCAGAATCTCATAGTCTGAGAGAGATTAAAGGATTTAACCATGGTCACAAAGCCAGCAAGTATCAAAGGCTAGATTGAAATTTAGATGTTCTAGTTTCTGAAATCTGCTTTCCATTCACTTTTCTATCTGGGCTTCATTATCTGATTGAAATAATTTCTGAGATGGAATAATTCACTAAAATTCTATTATAATTAAGGGAATTGTGGCCTGGAGGTGATTCTTTATTCCCAAAAGCCCTGACAGTAGGGTGCAATTTTGGAAGGTCCAAACTTGGAAAGACTTCAAGCAGTGATCCAGTCAAAAACTGTATGTATTTTCTCTCCCAATAACCAGGCTAGCTAAGTTTGGGGACACTATTAAGATTTAGCTGGGTTGTAATCTGTGTATGTAGAAAGAGGACAAAATTATATATCCTTGAAGTATGCAGTAAGAAGTAGAATGCTATTGTTATGTAGTATCTAACTAGAAATGAATATTTAGAGTATGACTGCTGATATCAGTGCTTGTAGCTAATTAAAAGCTGATTGGAAATTATCTAGTAGATTGCAAGAGGAGTATATATCTTATTGAAATTTCACCTTACTTTGTGGAAGGTAATGAGTAACAGTTATTAGGCCGATGGCAAGAGAAGCAATAAACAAATAGCCATTTATATGTTTTGTTTCCCAGTGGAGTCTTTCCAATTAGCAATAGCTTTGATCATAAAAGTAAGCATCATATGTAGTAGAGATACACTAGAACCTTTTCCATTAAGTATGAAAGTAATGCAAGGATGTTCACTCTTCCTATTATTAACTTGGTAATAATTCCAGAAATATCAGTAATAGCAGTAAGACAAGAGAAAAAAATTAAAGGCATAAAGGCAAGTAAAGAAGAAATAAAACTATCCCTATTTGTCGATGTTATGATGGTATATTTGGAAAATCCTAGGGAATCAGCAAAGATACAAAGTGAGAAAATCAATAGCTTCAGCAAAGTTGTAGACTACTAAATAAATCCTCAAAAATTAATTTTATTTCTATACAACAATAACATAACCCAACAAGGAATAACAGAAAGGGAAATCCATTCCAAATTACTACAAAATGCATAAAATATGAGGATTGATCCAGCAAAGCAAAAAAAAAAACTTGTATAGATTCAATTACAAAGTGTTCCTTAAAGAAATAAATAACAACTTGTGTAGACAGAAGAATATTTAATGCTTGCACCAATATGACAAAAATGGTAATGATTAGCAAAGTTAATTTGTACTTTTAATGTTGTATCAATCAAATTATGAAGGGGATACTTTATAGAGCTTGATGAAATAATAAAATTCATTTGGGAAAACAAAAGATCTGGAATATCAAGGGAAATGATAAAAAGAGGTGGGGACAAAGGGAGAATAGTACTTTCAGATCTCATATTATAAAGCAACAGTCATCAAAACTATCTGGTATTGGTTAAAATAAAAGGTAGATCAATGGAATAGAGTAGACAAGGGAAAAACAGAAACAATGGAACTCAATAACACAGTGTTTCGTGAAGTGGCAAACACAAATTACCTAGGAAAGGGCTCCCTATTTGATGAAAACTGATGGGAAAAATAGAAATTTAAGTCAACAGCTTACATCATATTCCACAATACTTTCTGAATGGATACATAATCTTAATAGCAAGATCACACTTTTCAAAAATTAGAAAAGAAGCAGATCATATGCTTCTCACAGCTATGGGCAGAAGATATATTCTTAACCAAAGAGGAGAATGAGGCAATTGCAAAAAAATAATAGACATAGCTTTAATTATGAGAAATTGAAAAGTTTTTTCATAGACAAAACTAATGTACCTAGTATAAGAAGGGAAGTACTTGAATGGGAAAAAATTTGTATCAGTTTTCCGGACAAGGGTTTGGTGTCCAAGATATATAAATAATTAGTAAATATACTTTAGACTAATAGCCATTCTCCAATAGATAGAGATGCAAAGAAGTCAAAAGATAGGAACAAACTTCTCAAAATAGGAATTACAAAGTATTCACAACCACATGCAAGAATGCTGCAAATAATTATAGCAGAAATGCAAATCAATACAACTGTGAGATTTTACCTCACATCATGTAAATTGGCAAAGATGAAAAGGAGTAGTCAATGTTGGACAGGTTATGGGATGATGGGCACACTAATAAATTGTTGGTGTAGTTAGTTGTGAAATGATACAACCATTTTGGAATGCAATTTGGAATCATGTAAATTACATGACTAAAATGTCTATTTCCTTTGAGCTGGAGACTCCATTATTGGGTATATACTCCAAGAGAGGGGAAGAGGAAAGGACAGGAAACAGGCTTTTATATAGTACCTACTATGTGTCAGGCACTATGCCAAGTTCATTTTACAAATATCTCATTTGATCCTCACAAAAACTCGGTGAGGTAGGTACTATTAATAGTCCCATTTTATAGTTAAGGAAACTAAGGCAAACAGAAGTTTAAGTAACTTGCCTGGGGTCACATAGCTAGTATCTGTCTGAATGTGAACTCAGGCCTTCCTGATTCTAGGTTCAGTGCTCTATCCACTGTACCACCAGCTACCTTCAAGAAAAAAGTAGATGTCCATTGATTTAGGAATGGCTAAGCAAATTGTTGCTCATGAGCTTATTATGCTGAAATAAGTGTTTTGTGTGATAAATATGAAGAAATATGGAAAGATCTACATGAACTGAGGCAGGATGAAATAAGTAGAACTAAGAAAACAATATACACAATAATGATAATGGAAATGGAAAATACAACCACGAGCAAAAAACCAAAAGTGAATGTAACAAAATTATAAAGATTCAGCACAACTTGAAAGAATAGGTATGAGAGGATAATCCCCAACCCAACCTTCTGTGGTGTGGGAGATCCACAGGTGTTGCATAGTGCACATATTTTCAAGATTTTTCAATATATAGTTCAGTTTTACAGAGTTTTTCCTCTTGTCTTTTTTTATCTTTAAAAAATTCCTCTCCATGGGATGGTTCTCTGGAAGGAAAAGGGGGAGAGGCATTGGGGAAAATGATAATGATGTAAAAATAGAAAGCATTAATAAAAACATTAAATTTTTTTGCAAAAGGGACTTTGAGTAGCTTACATAATAAAGATGCATGAGTTGCATAGCCACACCTGACTTATCATATTCCCGTGGTCTAGTATAAAAACAGAGAAACAAAAAACCCCCAAAACCTTCATTAGGTGAGCCATCTTATACTGACTGGCCTAGCCAGAAGATCAGTTGCCAAATGAGGCTCAAACTAGCCAGCTGATTTGTACATAAGTGAATGAAAAAGTCAGACTGTAATATATCATTTTTACTTGAGTGTTTCTCTGTAACAAATGGATTGTCATTGTCGAACAAAGCTCTTTTTTTTAAACACCAGGCTAGCTGAATGTATAGGAGAGTAAAGCAGGATGGGCAGAATTAGAAAGGACAACTTTCCTTCAAAGAAAATGATGCTAGAATTCTATGACAATTCAAAATGTATTAAAGAAGGGAAAATACTCTTTAAAAATTTTTTTTTGAGAAATCGAGGTGGAGGGTGGGGGGGTCACAGTTAGAAGTGAGCCTGAGCATCCTTAATTCCAATGTGAGGTTGTTACTTTTAACAAATATATAATTCTATAAAATTTACTACAAAAGGTCCTCTAGTTTTTCATCTATTCAAAACGTGTCAGAGCTATGTTAGAATCCTGCATCCCACTTTACATCTTGGTTGTCTATGTGGATGTGAAGTTAGTTTACTCATTTGTTAAAAAAAAAGTAAACAAAAATTTCAAGGAAATTCCTTGAAATTCCAGGAAAACTGGAAATGAATTGATAGTTCTCTGCTTCTCTCAACAACCTTAGGATGCTGGACATTCTTGCCAATTTTCTGGAATAAACTGAGAAATATTAATGTATTCAAAAATGCAAATGATATACTTGTAATATTTGGTCATTATATGTAATTTATTGTTTTGAAAGAATATTGCCATCACAAATGGTAACTATTTCATCAAAGAAGAACTCAGAGAGTGGAGGATAAAATTTTGTGAACCTTCCCTTTCCCTCCTTTCCCCCCACCCCCCCTGCCAAAAATTCTGTGATTATGTTGGTTCAAGAGACAGGGAACCTCACTAATTCTGTAGGAAAACTTTCATTTTCAATCTTGCACTTCCTTGACAACACTATTATTCTCAGTGGACCTTTAAGCCCCTTTGTGGCTCCCCCAATTCAACCTATTTTCTTTTCCAGGATTTATTCTTTTAAGCCTCAAACTCTAGTTGGCAATCTTCTTTTACTTACTGCAAAGGATATTCGGGTATTATTTCTTTTTTTTCTAGCAGATGACAATAATTCACTTTGAGGCTCCCTAGTTCTCATTTTTACTTAATTTCTAAGATGTTCTCTGTTTCATTTTGGTTTTTGACTCACTAAATTTGTGGCCCTGCTCCAACATGCTAGTCAGTTTTGTTGCATACTGTTGCCTGGCAATCTGTCCTCCATTGAAGGAAGATCTCTCTGCCTTCATCGTCTCTATCTCATCTCTCTGTCTCTGTCTCTCTCTCTTTGTGTCTCTGTGCCTGTCTGTCTCTTTCTCTCCATCTAGTGATATTCCCCAATCTATTGGTCCCTAGGTGATTTCTCCTCTTTTTAGAAGTGCATACCTGCTTCACAATCTTCTTCCCAACTCCTACTCTTTTATTTTTTGTTGTTGTTCAGCCATTTTTCAGTCGTGACTGACTCTTCATGAGTTGTTTGGGGTTTTCTTGGCAGAGATACTGGAGTGGTTTGCCATTTTCTTCTCTAGCTCATTTTACAGATCAGGAAACTGAGGCAAACAGGTTTAAATGACTTGCTCAGGGTCACACAGCTAGTAAGAGCCTGAGGCCAGATTTAAATTCAGGGAGATGAATCTAGGCCCAGTGCTCTATCCACAGGGCCACCTACTTGCTCCTTCCTTATACTAGGGGACTTCAATATACCCATTTGTGGTTACTTAAGAACCTTAGCTTTCCTCAACTTCCATTAGGAGTTGATGAAGTTTCTCTTTGGCATATAGCTTTGGATATAGCCACCCAAGGAGCTGAGACATACCAAGAAAACATAACTGAATACTGCCAGCTTGGTTGCCTTGGGAAAATAATCACAAGTTTCCATATTAAAACGATGTACTTGTCTTGGTGAAAGGATGAGTCTCTAACCAAAAACAGGCCAAAAAACAGAGTGAGAAGTGGGCACACTGGGCATTTATTTTGTTTTTTCTCTCTTGCAATGTCTAAAAGTATACACACACACACACACACACGTATATATATACATATACACATGACATTTATGGATATTTAAAATGCTGGAGAAACTAGGCTCCACTAATGGGCTAACAGATGTTGATCACAGAAAAGTGACTTTCTCCCCTTTGATTTGGGTTATTTCTATTAATGTGTAACTTTTCTGTTTGGGGTATTGCCAAACTCAGTATTGAACTAGATGCATAGTATTAAATTTAATGATTAATAGTATCGAACTTAAGTAGAACAGAGGCTACTAAATTGAACACAAGTATCCCTGCAACTATATGTTGACTAGAAAACCACACATTAATATTATCTATATTCTATTGTATTTTTATTTTGTTAAATATTTTCTAGTTACATTTTTATCTGATTAGGCTGCAGTTGGAGTATTGCAGGCTATAATGCAGTCCTCTGATGTGTGATTTACATCACCCTTCCTTCAGACACTTGTTGAACAAACATTAGAAAAGTTTTGCCTCTTTCGAACCAATAGGTGGTATACATTATCTGTGCTCTTACTGTAAGCCAAAAATTCCATTCAGTCTTGTTATCACATTCCCTGTAGTCACATCCAACCCTTCCACTCCAGGGGATTGGCATATTCCACATATCATTGCTGCAGCCAGTGTCTCAGATTCACCACTTAACTAATACATCATAACCAGAGTTCATCATAAATGTTGGGTACTCCGTTGTTATATCATTTTGTCAATGGACCAAGATACGAAAGAGACAGCCAACACTAATCTTAGCTAGTGCTTAACCTCCAACAATATTCTATTACCATCTCCTCTGGTAATGTGGTTTCAACATATTTCCAAGGAACCAATTAATATAATGAGGCAAGGTATTATATATACCCTTTTAGGATCCTGTGCCAGCACTTAGTAAATCATGGTTGGACCTATATACTCAGGCCGTGATTTTTTTCCTCTTCTTCAGGCTAATTAAAGCTGATATTTCTAACAAATGTAAAAAAAAAAACCAGTAGTCTCTTACTCTACTTAAATTCATGGGTTAAACTTTTGAGCTCCTTATCACCCATAGGCATTCTATTTCCATTCTATTTCCTTTATCCAACCAGCAATTTCATCATTCCATCTTTCCTTGTGCCTTACATTTCCTAAAAGTATTCTTGAACTCAACACCATGACTTCTGGTCATTAAACCTGTCATTAATCCTTTAGGATATCACTCATGTTTCACGCTCCACCCTGCCCCACCGCCAATTTTGACCCTAGAGTTAATATTGTTAGCATTATGTTATCCTCTACTCTCAGATCTCTAGACCCCTGTTCTATTATGGCTCATGTCTTGGCAGAAGATTGGTTGGAAGGAGGGACATAATAAAAAGGTATAGGATGGCTAGACTGGAGCATTGAATACAAACCTTATCCACTTTGCATTAGCTAAAGAGATAGGAAAATCTTACTCTATGTTATGTTCAGTTGCTTAATCACCAAGATGGTTGAAAGTAGATACTGTGACTTTGTCTACAATATATTCATTAGCATATATATGGACAGAGCTATTAAACCTGGATACAACATCCAGGTTTCCAAACAGCTTTCTCCATTATTTGCTAGTTGTGTCAATATAAAACTTTGCTTTTTCAACAAAGTCATTACAAAAATGACCATTACAAAAGTCTAATGATTTGCTGCATGTATCCCTTTTCTTAGTATTTCTCAGTCTTAGGTCTTGCCACACCTCAACCCCAGATTACTCCAACTATCCACTTCTTCTGCTTCTATACACATGCTCGTAGACGGAGCTGGAGACAGTCATGTAACCATGCTGACTAGCTCCACTACCAAGCTATGCTATTTAATCCCACTGGGCCCTTGTTAAATAGCAAGGCAATTCTTTTATTCTTCTTTAACTAATAATAAATCTTATTCCCCACAATGACAGTTTTAAATTTTCTTTTTTTTCCACTTAAGTATCCAGCTAACTTACCACAGTGGCTGGCACATAGTAGGCACTAAATAAATGTTTATTGGATGATTGATCAAGTCACTCCGGCCTTCAAGGCTTTCAGCTGCTCCCACAGTCAGTCATCAAGTATTGATTAAAGTGCCTACTTCATGCCAGGCACTGTGCTAACCACTGAGGATACAAAGAAAGGCAAAAAGCATTATCCCTGTCCTCAAAGAGCTTACATTCTAATGGGGGAGATTACATTTAAACAACTATGCACATACAAGATACGCATTGAGTAAAATGGGATATATTCTCATAGGGAAAGCACTTGCAGCAGAGGAGATGGGGAAAGGCCTCCTGGAGAATTGAGCTTCTCTGTGAGCCCCTATTCTCTTGTACTGAACCTTGCAAAACCTTTCGTCACCATCCTCCATTCTTTCTCTTTTAATCTCTGACTTCCATTCTAGAAATATTGATTATGTCACTTTGATATCAGAAGATGGCATCTTGTGGAGGAGGCATCAATGCTCTTGCTATCAGAATATTTCTTTGTTAATTTGTTAATTTCTTTGTTCTTGGGTGACTTGGCTGATCTTTTGGCACTTTTATGTAGGTTCTTGAGCTGTATGTACAACATGTTTTCCTTTTTAATAAGAACATTACTCAGTTAACAGATTGCTATTTCTCTATTCAATGTTTTCAGGAAATTATTTCATTAAAAATTTAGCCTGTTAAGAGTACAGTAGAACATTCAAGGGGAAGGAAGGGGGCAGTTAATACCTTCAAAGACTGATGAGGATGAGATATTTGTGTAGTTTTAAATATCCATTGCTTTTGAAGTCTTTATTCAGCAGTGGCCATGAAGGAACCGATAATAACTAAAAGGTCAGAAAAAAGCTTTGACATTGTAGTTAAGTTCAAAATGCTGTCAAAAAAATGAATAAATTTATGGTAACACTCTGAACTGTTGAGGGGTGCCCAGTCGCAAGCACATTAAATGATCAGTTTCACTATAAGTCAGAACTATGCCTAACATGGAACAGGAAAGGAGAACATATTTTAAAAAATCATTTAAACTCTAAATAGCATAGAAATGTTGAAGCTTTTAAAATTTTTTTAGGGCTCAGTTAAAAACAAATCTTTGATTTGGGACAAGTAGCTGACATAAGAACAATGATGTACTTTCAGAAACGAAAACTGCTCTTAATTCAGGAGGGGCTAGGAAAACAATGTAATTCTCCCCTGATCTTGTAACTAAACGGCCATTGATCAGATTCAAAGTTGAAAATTTTAGTCACGTAGGCTCAGGGAAAAAATGCAAATTGGCACTTAATACATCTTAATGAAGATGACATCCTGTAAATTCTTGTTCTATTGAGGGCAATGATTTCTCTTCCATCCCAACCCCTCTCCCTCAGGCCCAAATTGCTGTCTCCATTTGCTGAGACGTAATTGAGAATATATGGAATCCAGGATGGCTAAACACCTTCCCCTTTCCTTCCTCTTTCCTATTCCTTTACACCTTACCCTTTTTCTTCCTCTTCTCTTCCTTATCATTTTTCTCTTTTCCCATCCCGTTTCTCTCTTCCCCATCCATTTCCTACTGCCCCTTCCCCTTTCCCTTTCCTCCTCCTTATCTTTTTCCTCCTCCTTCTCCTTTTCCTTCTCTTCTTCCTTCTTCTCTTCCCTTTCCTCCTCCTCCTCCCTTTCCATATCTTTCCCAGATTGGAAGTGCATCAGCTACTTAAGAGCTGATCCCAGTACTGGTCAGCATGGGAACTTTGACCTGCTCTTTTTCTCACCTGGGCCAGTTCACCTTGTTAGGTGGCCTAGGGAATCTGCCATTTCCAGAGGCTCACCATACTGGTGCTGGACGTAGTTCAGATACCTGGCCAGCTTAGCCCACTCAGCTCAGAACTCCTAAATTCAAGCAATTCATCAGCTTCAGCCTTTCCTCTAGCAGGGATTACAGGCATGTGCCACCATATTTGGCTCTCTCTCTCTCTCTCTCTCTCTCTCTCTCTCTCTCTCTCTCTCGTTGATGCACAACAAGCAGGAAAAAAAAACAGATTAGCCATAAGTTGGTCTTCAATACAGTCTTTAAGGAAGTGGTATAAGGAAAACACCATGCATACAGTTTCCTAGGTACTGACTCATATACTGGCGAAGTCAGTGGCAAATTTTTACTTTCACTTAAGTGAGTAAATTTTTCATTAGTTCCTTTTATTTTTTTCATCAACTTCATTCCCCTCACCTGCCCTTCCCAGAGAACTATGGCTTACAATAAAGAAGTTTTTAAAGAAGAAAAAATAATTAAACAGACCAAATAAACATACTGAAAAAGTCCAACATTATGAAGCATTCTTCACTTAAAGACTTATTCACCTCTGCAAAGGGGCGGAAGGAGGTACCTATACATGTCTCTTTTTAGGACTAAACTTGGCCCTTGTAATTTTAAAACATTTACTTTTTTCCATTGTTTTGTTGTTTTTTTCCATTTACATCGTTGGAGCCATTGTGAATATTATTTTCTTGGTTCTAAAGATTTCACTTACCGAGGTCCTTGCATCTTACAATTTAACAAGGTAAAAACTGTCTCTGCTTTCTCTCTTGCCTTTTCCCCTATTTTGCTCCTTCTTTTTCCTGGCTCCTGGTCCTCTCCCCTGAGCCTCTGAGAAGTATCATCTTGAGGCTGTGGAGGGTAAAGTACTTGGTCCAAGGTAGGGGATTTGGGAATTTTGTCAACGCACAGTATAGTTTGAGCTGGAGAATGCTGGGCTAAGAGAGGCATTAGGTAGAATCAGATCACCAGACTATGCTTTTAGGCAATTGGTGGCAAAAATGAAGCCTTATGTTGACAGCTGGTCTATAATTATGAAAGTGGGTCAAAAACGTGATCACCGTATTAAGAAACCACTTGTCATATCCATGTACACGCTAATTATTTTTATGCAGAGAGGGCCATGGTATGTACTCTTAGCCATGTCAAGTGATTAAAAAACAGAACATGACATAAAGCCGGTCTCTCATGGCTCTTTATTTGATAATGTGAAGAAGATGAAATTTATCTTCAGTGCTCCAGCCTCTCTATCTTATGTCTTTAATCCCATCTCTCTTCTCTTTGCCATTTCCCTGAAGATATCCAGTCCTCTGACAATTTAATGAAATAAATTCAGTCATTTGATAGTGTCTTATTCTTCTGCAAGTGTTTATGTTTTAAAAGGAGACTAGGAGAGGTGAATAGTGTTCCTTATCCAAAAGGAATACATTCATAATGGAAGACTCCAAGTTACATCAGTACAAGGAACAATTTTTTTTGAGCATATTCAAGGTAGCATGTTTGTAATTTTTTAGGAAGATGGACTTTATGGTTCCCCTCTGATAACCTTGCTTGTTTTGCTCTCAAATGAAACTAGCTATAGGTGGTGCTTGTGGTAAATGTCTGCCCATTTTCTTTGTTAGTAAGGCCCTCTGCTTACTATCTTTCTTCTTATTTGTGTAATAAGTGTAGGATTAAGGCATTTCCTTTGGAAGTGCTCCATCTTACAGATGTGGAGCTGGGAATATACTCTGGCCTTTCCCTGGAACATGTGTTCTGGCACATGTTGGATATAAGTTCTGGATATAAGTTGGATGGATATAAGTTCTAGGTTGACATAGGAACACCTCATTGGTCCCCTTGACTGAGTTATTGTGTCAAAGATGGTCGACGACTAAGGCAGGAAGAGTCATCCCTTAAG
Source organism: Phalanger gymnotis (assembly GCA_028646595.1). Taxonomy (NCBI): domain Eukaryota; kingdom Metazoa; phylum Chordata; class Mammalia; order Diprotodontia; family Phalangeridae; genus Phalanger; species Phalanger gymnotis. Next base: position 619,985,615 of record CM053622.1, on the reverse strand, counting down.
TAGACTATCAGGACCAAAGAAAGGCTCTGCCTTTCTTTCTTTTTGAGAATATCATCTTTGCCTAATCTCCTTTTGACTTCTAGTGAATGGAGGTAGGTTTTTTTTTCCCTCTCCCTTCCACCCCTCATCCCCAGCAGGAATGATGGCCACAAGCACATGCATGACAATGATAAGAACATGGGCTTGCTTAGGTCAACTTGAGATCATACCTCAAACCCTTGACTTTAGTCTTCTGCCTTTGCGTTCCCTCTTTGGAAACAAGTCTATGACCAGAAACCAGTGATTCCAAGATGGATATTTTCAACATTGGTGGCTACTTTGTGAGTTTAAGAGTTCCTGGATCCTGATTTGGTGATAACTGACCAGCAGGAGGTGCTTTCTGCAATTACAGCACTTCTCAGAAAAGAAGATGACCACTGACAGGATCATCATGAATATGATAGGACTAATGACCTTTTCTTGGCTGGCCAGTAGACCTTGTGAGTTGCTGAGACAGCATGATAGAGGTAAAAGAGAAATGTCAGTTCAGCATAGATATAAAGTGTTTCTATCTTTCAGGGAGATGATATTGAGATGAGGGGATATTGTTTAATATATTTTTTATTTGGCTGAAATGCTTTTATTTTGTTACAAGAAATGGTTTATTGTTTTATATTTTAAGTATTTAAGATGCTACAAGTCTATTGTGTTTCACATTTCTTTGTGATAGAGGAAATAAGTAGTTGTCCTATACCTGACAGCTATTTTGTACACTGAGTACTTTTCTAGAAGGGACCCTGTGAATCTCTTTTAAAGAGACTATAGATGTCAGTCATACCGAAACTTTGTTTTAGAGGTTTTTCCTGGAGTTCTACTTCTGGATAAAGGCATACCAAGCCAAAGAGTGGGAGAGAGGCTTGACTCCTCTTGTGGTGGGTTGAGACTATTCTGAGGATGATTCTAGGGTCTATGTGATTCCAGAATTTGAGCCTTTTTGCTGAAAGTCACCTTGGCCCATGGCACCCTTCCCACCATGCCACAGATTGTACTTGTTTTTATCTTCACTCATCTTGAAAGTGGCATAATATCTAACACAGTGTATCCAGGTAGCAATAAATTCACTGGTACGATAAAAGAAATTAAGAATAGTGGAGGAAAAGTAAAAACAAATCTCTAGTAAAGAGACCATAATTCTCGTTATTGTTAGTCCCAGGAAGCTTGTCAATAGCTCTCTTTCTTCTTACTTTGCTTATGTTATTTACCATCTGCCCAAATAATGGCATATTTGTTTGTTCTTTTTTTTCCATTTTTATTCTTTTTTTTTCCTCCCTCAAGGCAAGGGAAATTTCTGTAGACTGAGAGAAAGGGTTCCACTGCTCTGAGAAATAGTGGGAAAGGCAAGATAACATCTGAGGAGAAGAAAAAGCGACTTGTAGCAGCAAGGGATTTTGCAAGAAAAGATAGCCTTATTGGAAAATGTGGTTGTTTTGAAAAGGATTAAAGACTGTGAGCCACAAACAGTCACTTTAAAGCATTCATTAGCTTTAGAAAGTGCAGGCTCTGGCATTATTACACCTGTGATGAGGAGCCAGTTCTGATCACCCATGTAGGACACATAATGATAATAGAAATTCAGAGTATTTGAATATGGATAACAAGAAGTTTGTTATTAAATTAAAAAGGAAGAATGCTGAAGTGGATTTGTTTGGCAGTCTACCAGCTTTGGGAATTAGAGGTTGGAATGAAATGAAGATAATTGGCGTACATGTTAGGTTAGTATAAAGAAGCAGTAATTTTGCACCAATTCTGAAACATCGATTGAGGAAAGTTGTTTGTTGTGGAATCTAGAGAGAGATGCTGAATATTGGCTTGAGGTAGAGAGGGGAGCATGGGAATAATGGTAAGGCAAAAGTAGTATCACAAAGCAAAGGCATGAAAAGAAGTTGCTGAATGTTGCTTTAAAGAAGTATTCCTTCTTTTTAAAACCATTTGTCTTTTTGAATTGCTAGAATCTTAAAAAAATAAACAAACCTCCAACTAGAAAAAAAAAGAATAAACTATGAATAGAATAAAACAGGTCATCTATTTCTGCCAATTTACATGTTTTGTTTTTTTGGTAATTCTCACAGTTTTAGCCTTTAAAGATAGTCCTTATTCCCTGTGATATTTTTACAGTGAACTCTAAGGAATCACTGATTAGAGTCCTTTTGTATTTCCCCACTTACATCAGAGTGATATAATCGAGGTTTTCTTGAGTCAGTTTAATGCCTTAATCACTTATTATGGCTTGACCTAAATTCCTTCTGTAATCTTCTTTCACAAGAGAAAGGTTTTTTCTAGCTATGACATTAAATTCCAGTCCTCCTGTGGGTAAATCACTCCATTAAGCAAAGTGCCAAATTTTATCACTCCTATTTCTACTAGAAAGACAGTTCCCTTACTAACTTTTAAAAACTTCTTCTTGAGCTGAACTATAGCAGATTCATTTTCCCTTTCTATTTGAGTTCCCTTGTCATTTTTATTATTCTTGATAGTTCTGGCTAAGAAATATTGAATTGGATGCATCACATATCCTTTTGAGATAGAAAATCAAGCCATTAAGTTGATAAACATCAACTGAGTTCCTACTATGTGGCCAGTATTGTGAGAGGTACTCTAAGTACAAATAGAAGTTTAAGCAGATCCTCTTCCTCTGACCTAAGAGGCTGGCATGGATCATCTAGAGAATAATACCAATAATACAAAAGCAAATAAGAACAAAACCCAGTGTCTCATTAACCTCTTTTGTTTTCTTCATATCTTACATCTTAGATCATACATGTAGTGGATCTGTTGTTGTTTATACCTGTTTTCATCAGGCATCTAGGTGGCACAGTAGATAGAGTGCCAGGCCTGAAATCAGGAAGGCCTGAGTTCAAATGTGGCCTCAGATATTTACTAGTTGTGTAACCCTGGGAAAGTCACTTTCTTCTTCTTGTCTCAGTTTCCTCAGCTGTAAAATGAGTTGGAGAAGGAAATGGCAAACCACTGCAAGTATCTTTGTCCAGAAAATTCCCCAAAAGAAATCACAAAGAATCGAACACGACTGATAATGACTGAATAACAATGACGACAGTATAGATTGCTATCAATATGGAAACTCTCTTTACTGATTCTAATCTGCAGCTTGTCTGTAACTTACAGTTTTAGAAAACAGCCTGGGAGAACTGAAATGTTCAATGGCTTGCCCAGGGTCCTCCAACTAGTGTGTGAGAAATAAGGCTTGAGCAGAGGCATCTGTGCCTCCAAAACCAGTCTCCTACTGACTTATGTTAGACTATCTCTTTTCTAATCCCTCAGTAAGTAAAAAGTATCTGGGCAATAACTTTTAGGCTGGGTAGTGGTTCTATTTATTTTTTGTCATATTCATGTTGTTGCTCAGTCATTTCAGTCATGTCTGACTCTTTGTGACCCCATCTAAGGTTTTCTTGGCAAAGCTATTGGAGTAGTTTGCTGTTGCCTTCTTCCACTCATTTTGTTTATTTTCGTTACAGATGAAGAAACTGAGGCAAACAGGCTTAAGTAAGGACTTGCCTGTGGTCACACAGCTAGTTAGTGTCTGAGGCTGGATTTGAACTCAGTTCTTCCTTACTGCAGGTCCAGCTTTCTATCCGCCGTGCCATGATACTGTAAACATGTAGTTCTTTAGGTTCCAAGACAATGTATTCAACTGCCTGGGAACTTTAATTATCAATACGGGTACATAAGCATTGTTTCTTTTTTAAAAAATGAGACTCATTCATTCTTGTAGAGAACTCTCATGAAGGAAACTCCTACCAGGGCCGATTGTCTCTCTCTCTGCAGTTTAAAATCTTAGAGAGGTACTCAGAGCACGGGGAATTTAGGTGACTTGCCCAGGGTGTGAGTTGAACCCAGGTCTTTCTGACTGAGATCAGCTTTCTCTCCACTGTTACAGGCTCCCTCTCATAACTATGCATAACAAAGAGAAGCGGGGAATGTTTGATGAGGTTAATAATAAACAAAAGGTTGAGTTTTGCATTCATATCTGATTCTGAAACTCTTGGTGAATCTGAGTAAGAAGACTCCCACACAGTCACAGTCAAATTGAACATAATTGACACTTGTCTCTGTGCCTTCTGACAACAGCTATTTACATAGTGTCTGTTATGCATAGCTAGACTGGAGAGACTGCCAATTCTTCTGAGTTTAACCTTTCAGGGAGAATTCATGTCATTTAGACCTTAAATGAATAGAGTCAGAGTGTGATATCAATACATGCTTATTTATCTTTAAGTATTGCTTACTTAGATAGCTCTAATGCACCTACCAATCAATGTGGTTCATATGCGCTTGAAACATGAACTTGCTCAAGATATATGATTACCCATGCAGAGAAAGTAGTTTAAACATTACCACATTAGGCGCTAAACGTATGGCCTAATCCCATACATATTATTCATTATCCTTTAACTTTGTTGGCTGAGGGAGAGTATGGTATAGTAGGCAAAGCAAGACTTGAGACTTGGTTTTGAGTCTAGCTTTACTCTTTATAAATCATCTGATCTTTAAACTCTCTTATCCTTAGTTTCTTCATCTGTAAAATGAGCAAAATGATCCTTGCAAGGTTTTGTGATGATCATATGAAATGATGGCAAAAATTATTAAATATAAATTATAATCTTTATTATTACTAAATTGAATTCCCCTTGAATTATTAAGGAGGCGTCAACTGTTTCCTTCTGGAAATAAATGAGGAAAAGTTGCTTTGCTTACTTCTAGATTCCCACAGTCAGCTGTGTGTAAGCTTTCTCTTTTTTGTCTACATCAGTGATTTCATTGGTATAGGGATGTAGGAAACTTCTAATGTGAACTGTCTCTGATTTAATTTAGATAGATTTAATTGACAACTTGTTTGTAACTTAGAGACTTAGAAAATTGCCTAGGACTCTGAGAACTTAAGTGATTTTAAACATGTTCTGCTTTCTACCTTGGGTGTCTACCTGGTGCACAAGTCTCACCTGTGACTGTAAGAAACACTACCATGCACAGCATCTGCTCCCCAGTAATTCATCTTGACAGACAGGCTGAGCCAGGTTGAGGGTAACTGAGAGGCTTCAAACCTGTCAGCGAATTGGTGGGGTATCTACCACAAGCATGTGAGGACGTCCCCCCAGCAGGATGGATAGATGAGAACAATTTGTTCCAACAGCTTGAAGGTGGCTGAAGCAGGTGCTATAGAGAGCCCTTACAGCTTAGGTAGACACCAGAGATGTCAAGGTCACCCATTGCATCCAGGGCCATTGCCAGTCATCCTGACCTTTTTCTTGCCACTGGACTTTGATGACTCTGGAAGAGAGAGGTTGATGACTTTGTGCAATTTTGCTTCACTTAAATCCAGTTCATGCACAAGTCATGACATCATCCCATGATGTTCTTGGTCCTCTTGGAAAATAAAGGACAAACAACAAAAGCAAGTATGTATGTATCAGAGGCAGAATTTGAACACAGGTCTTCCTCTTTCCCAAGCTGGCCCAGAAGATATGTTAAAAACCATCTAGGAAAGCCATAAGGTGTTCTGGGACACTAGGAACTTTATCAGTTCATTTTAAACACACCAAGAGTGCCCTTCTTGGGAGCTATGTTCTTGGGTCAGTGCCTGTGGCCAGTGTATATTCATACCATTCTTCTTCATGTGGTGAAGAGGGGTCACTGTTGTCCTCAGAATAGGTGAACTGGCTTCATATGGTAACCGTGTAATAGATTTTTTGTGTAAACCAAGGCATACCATTTTACCTTTGGGTGATTCAGTTTTCTCATTTGTTAAAGTGGAGCTAGTTGAATTACTTAGAGATCCTGAATCTCAGGGTGAGTATCATTATAAAAACACACAAATTCAATTAAAATAGCATTTAAAATGTATTTAAAGTTTTTATTTTTCTATCACCTTCATTTCCAAATATGCCAACCCTCCCCCCCCAAGCTACCCAGTGGACCATACCTTGTAATAAAATATTTAAAAAGAGATATAAAAAAGAAAGCATTTTGGCAAAACTAGCCAGTAAATCAACTGTCTGACAGTATAAGTCCACACCCACGAATTCCAAAAAGAATGAGTTGAGGTGGATTTTCATCTGTCTTTCTGGGGTGAGCTTACACACTCATAGAACCTCATCTCAGTAAAGAAACAAGAGAAGTACATTTTCCTGTCACTTCTTCAGGTTATTTGATATTATAATTGTAATACTGAACAAATCTTTTTAAAGATCCTCCCAAATGTGAGGCACTGGGATAAAAAGACATGACAAAGTCTCTGTTTTCCAGGTGCTTTAATCTAACAGGGGAAGAGGTATAAGTAGGTACTGCCTTTCCCCAGAAATGCTTCTGTCTGTCATTCAGATAATTCTTAGACCACAGATTTAGAGCTGGGAAGGACTTCAAAACTGATCAAGTCCAACATCCGTTATTTCACAGATGAGGAAACTGAGGCCCAAGGAGGTCAAGGATTACCCTAGGTCACTCTTTCTAGTATATCTCAGGCATATAGCTAATTACATGGTAATATGAGTTTAAGAATAACAACTGACAAGCTCAGCTAAAATTAGTGATATTTTACTTCTCACTTTTCAGTAAAATGAAATCCTAGAAAAATTCATCCTCACCAAAACCCACTCAAGCTCTACTCCTGGACCAATGGCCTGCCTTATGCTCAAAAACATCCACTTGGCTGTGAATAACAGCAGCCTTTGTGAGAAGGGGGGTCTGACTCATTGTTCTTAATCGGGTGCCTTAAAGGACCCTTCCCTTTGCCTTAGTGCAAAGTAATTGCATATCTATCCATTTATCTGATCATTAATCAAAGACCAAAGTAATCAACTTAACAGCTTAAATTCCCTGGTTGAATATCCATATTCTACTTACCAGTTCTTAGCACTTTAAATGATTACTCACATAAACACTCCCCAAACCATATTAATAACATGCCCAAGTACTAGGTCTTCTAGGAGTGATTTACCCATTCCACAGAATGCACTTTCAGATGACTTTGGGAGCCAGAGAAAGAAAAATGATTTTGGTGAGGATTTTTCAAAATGAAAACCATACAGCAGCTTATATCCTTAAAAAAATAACAATATTCTGCCATCTCTCTTTAGACCCTAAATTTAGAGACTGAAAAACAAGATTTTTGCAGGAGCAATGGCAATAACGTTCATGCAATTTAATCGACAACAAAAGCTTTTATGAAAACCTTTTAAAAAGCATTTGTTTGTGTATGAGAGTGCCTGCAGAGAGGTCAGTCTTTTCAGCTGTCCTTAAAGATGTAGGATCATGAGAGTGTGGTTTTGGAGCTGAATGGGGCCTTAGAGGTCATCTCACCCAACCCCCTCATTTTACTGAGAACATGACAGTAACATGCTCACTTTGAACTCAGTGGAAACTTATTTTGCATGAGAATAAGACAGTGAAACTGCTAGGTATGAAAGTAACAAGTTTAGTTTCCATAGAAGCTGGTTTCGAGGATTCAAAATGGAATGTAGTATTCAGACAATGGAAAATATTATTATTTTTTTATTCAATTAAAGAAGATAGGTGCAGCTGAATTGACCTGTGACTAACAAGAAGTTTATCCTAGGTTCTGAATTATGTTGGATCCAGGAGAAGGCGCTGCCAAGCAGAGAGCAATGTTAGACCCAAGTGACCATGGAATGAAAATATCTCTCTTGAAAAGCTGTCTCAGGGTATTTGGAAGTGAAGATTTTTGTTGTTGGAATTTGACCTTTATCAAGTCCTCAAACGTTTCTGGATATTCTACACACTTAGCGAAGGACATAGGCATTGACTTAAAGAAAGAGAAAATGATTGTGGCATATATTCATGCATATGCATTTGTATATTCTTAGGATTTGAGATTAGGTTGACAGATCTGTGAGGGGTGTGTGTGTGTGTGTGTGTGTGTGTGTGTGTGCACGTGTATGTTGAGAAAGGGCTGGAAACAATTTGGAAAATCCAAGATTTTAAAAAAAAATCTCTCATTCTCTCTTTCTCTATACATATGTGTGTGTACATACCCCATACGCCCATAGTCAGGAAGGCTCATTATCCTGAGTTCAAATCTGGCCTCAGATACTTACTAGTTGTGTGATCCTGGGCAAGTTATTTAAACCCTGTTTGCCTCAATTTCTCATTTGTAAAATGAACTGGAGACGGAAATGACAAACCACTCGAGTATCTCTGCCAAGAAAATCCCAAATGGGGTCACGAAGAGTCAGACATAACCGAAATGACTGAACAATAATGAAAACAAATACACACACATATATTACATTAAGAAAGAATGATCTGGTCACAGGAAGAAATAGTGCAATAGTGGATTAGGTCTTTAGAAATTTTAACATGATTTAAAACAGGAACCATTTCATGCCAATAGGATGCTGTGAAGAAACCACTTGTTTCTTGATCTAGTACTGTAGGGCTAAGTGAGGAAATGAAGCAATGGTATTGCTTCAAGTAAAGAAAAGAGACCAAATTGATTGGCCTATATGATGCAAAAACAATCAAGAGATTGTCAGTTTAGTGAAAAAGTCACTCAAATCACCTGTTTGGTACATGCAGACATAGCAATCACTTGACTGACTGAAATGTTCTCTTTTCAGCTCCTTACAGTATTGTGTGGACGCTGAATGATTCTGAAGCATGAATGGAATACAGATGGGATATAAAAATGCTCAGCATCAGCCTTTTGAGGATAGGATAACTATATACCTGTGTGAGATGATTTTGAGGGACATCAGTAAGACTTTTTATCTACAAACTCCTTCAAATCCCCGAAAGAGATTCATTTCTTTAGGTTAATAAGCTAATGTTTGAAAATGTGAATACCTCTGAGTAGGCTAATATCTTAAACCTAGGAATCATTTATATTTCAATATTAATTAGTTAATACAGATGGTTTCCTACAATCAACTGAGATCAACTTCCATGAAAGAAGAAAATTTTGCGTAGGGTATGAGAGGAACATGGCATGCATCCTAGGAGAACAAAATATCAGGGAGGAACTTAATTAAATGGCTCTGGATTGCTAGAGAGCATGATGAAGGCACTAAACAACCGAGGAGCAGAGGAAATAGAGTGTCAGGATGTGGGTAAAGGATGCAGAAAGGGAGGTAGGAAGGTATTCTAAATGTACTTTGCCTATTTCATAATTTTATTTAAAGTGGATTCTAAAGTTCTGTCACTTTGTGGTCATAAATCTTCTAATAATTGTTTTACCCAGCATCTCTGCCTTTGTTCTCTTATCTCCACACATAACTTCTATTTAAATTTAAGCCCTCATTACCCTTGTTATTGGGCTATTGCAATAGCCTCCTGTCCAGCCATCCTGCCTACAGTCTCTCTTCTCTCCAAACTACTTTCCACTGCTGAATTGATATTTCTAAAGGTCAGATTTGAAAGTCACCCCTTATACCACCACTCAGACAACTTCAAGAACTCCCTATTGCCTTTGGGTAAAATATGAAATCCTTGGCCTGACATAAAGCCTACTACAATCTCGCTCCTACCCTGTCCAGTCTTATTTCATATTATTCCACTTCATGCATGTTCGATTTTAATCAAACTTGCCTGGTAGTTTTTCCCTCATATGCATTTCATCTCCCATCTCCACACATTTGTACAAGTGGTGCGCAATATCTGAAATTCACCCCCTTATCATAGAATTCCTAGTTTCCTTCAAAGCACAGCTTAGTAGCCATTTCCTCCATAAGGCCTTTCCTGATCCTCCCAATTATTAACACTTTCTCTCATGAAACTATTTGTAAATACCTTTATTTACTTATTTATTTACATACATGCATATATGTTTATTATATATATGTATATGTATATCTATGTACGTATGTATATCTTATCCCTTTCTTCTATCCACCCTACTTTCCATTAGGATATAAAATCCTTGAGGTGTGAGACTACTTTGTTTTTGTCTTTCTATCCCCAGTTCCTAGCACAGTACTTTGTAGTGTAAAGCATGCCATTATAGTAGAAGGCATACTCGATGTGGAATCAGAAGGCCTGGGTTTGAGTTTGGACTCTGTTACTTACTACCTGTGTGAACTTAGGGAAATTATTTGACTTCTCTGGGCCTCTTTTTCCTTATCAATAAAGTGAGAAGGTTAAACAAGTTGGTCAATTAGTCAAATGATTTTCCTAAAGTTCATGTGTGACCATGGCATCCCCATACTCAACAAACTCTAGTAGCTTTCTATCTCCTCCAGTATTAAATAGAAAAAATCTGTTTCATGTTCAAAGCTCTTCATAGCCTACTCCTCCTGTCCCTCCCCCTTCTGCTTTTCTTACACTTTGCTCTTCATCAAGATTGTATAATACTTTGATCCAGTAACACTGGCCTCGTTGCTCTTCCATGAATAAGACATTTCATCTCTGCTCCAGCCATTTCCTCTGGCTGGCCTCCATGGCAGGATTGCTCTCCCTCCTCATCTCTGCTAAGAAATTCTGGCTTCCCTCAAGTCCCAACTAAAATCTCATCATTTACAGGAAGCCTTTCCCCATACTTCTTAATTCCAGTGCCTTCCTTCTTTCAGCTATTTCCTATTTCTCCAGGATGTAGCTTGTTTGTACATATTCTTTGCTTGCTATCTCCCCCATTAGATTGTGAGCTCCTAGGGACAGGAGCAATCTTTTGTTATTTCGTATTCTCAAATTTAGCATAGTGCCCAGCACATAGAGGGTGCATTGATTGACTGATTGGACCTTATTTTCCTCATTTGTAAAGTGGAGGTTCAACTAGATGGCCTATAAGATTGTGTACAGGTCTAAATTCATAGACCTATATAAAAATTTGTTGAACTGAATTCAATCTATGGACATAAATGTTTAAAATGTATTGTATTCATTACCTTAATAAATGCTCATGATGCTAAGTAGGTATTGTATATAGTGCTAGAGGCAGATTCCCTGCTTAAGGTACTCTAGAATTCATTTAACAATTTTATTAATTTTGATTCAGCTGGCGGTATAAAGATTAAATTACTACTCTTAGCAATGGAACATAACTGGCGCAGTTGTTAAATGCTGTGAGGAAGTCTGTATGTCTGTGATTTGATAGATTGGAGAGACATCACTTAAACCATTTAATTGAAGCTTCAGAGTGATCAATAAAAGAGTTTCTGGCTTCAGGAAAACACTGAAACCCTTAAAAATGTTTGTAGGGATGGGTGGATGGAGGAACAGAATGAATATCCATATGTCATGCTATGTGATATTAGTTCTCCGGTGTCAGAGGAAGGACAAGGCATTTAGATGCCTTGAGCTATGTTTAAAAATTGTGTATTATTGTCCACTGAAACCCTGAGCCCTCATTGTTAACACATGGAACTTGCCTTATCACTGAATAAAAGCTTAAATGCTTTATAAAGAGTAGAATTTTCTGGGATCAAAACCTATGCATTTATAAACGTAACAACAATGTTGCTCGTAGCTGCTGTGGGGGTGTAAGACCAATAACACCAGAATGCAGAAGAGCTGCTAGGACAGGTCCTTTGATGTACTTTGATGTAAAGCCACTTTAAGGGGTTAACAATCATACTTTAATTAAACATACATATATCATTTACTTAGTTTAGGGAGAAACGCCAGCACCCTGAACTTCAGAGCAAATACAAACAGAAATTACAAACAGATGAACAGACAGGCTTTTATCAGTCTGATCAAATCACAATACATACATAGTTACCAGAGAGAAGCACCAACATCTGGGTTTTCCAAGTGGGGGTGCTGCTTCAACGGCTACCCAGAGTCTTGTCACCAACACTCTTTCAATGAGTGTGCCCCCAAAGGCAGAACTCCAACCTCTGAGTTTATATATACTTCTTCAGGGTCAAAGGGCATCACAACCATGCAACTCAAACCCATGTGACTTAGGCCTTCTTGTGACTTAAATGCTTGCTCAGGGTCAAAGGGCTTCATAACCATTCAACTCAAACCCTTGTGAACTAGGCCTTCTCTTGATGTAAGCAGGTCATCAAAGAGTGCTGATTCAATCAAAGATTCCTTAGCGCAGAGAAGTACTCCAAAACAAAGACAACAAAGGTCCACTTTGCTTGCCATTACATTTGAAAGGCAAAACTCATCAAAGGTACTTGATTACCTCAGCATTCCAAAACAGAAAATACTAATAAAGAGTCCCACTCTAATTACCATAACAATAAAAAGTTATGTTAAGAAATGTCTCTCACTGTCTCTCATATGTTGCACCCCAGGTGGCTTCCTGCCTTGCTTAGCCTGGATTCCAGCTATTTCTTGTCTATAGTTGCTATGTTCTGAGGTATATGGTTTGATAATAATTTATAATCCATGCAATAATGAGTTATGTTATGATAAGGTCCTACTGGATAAGCAGAACAAAGAAATAATCTTTTTTTTTTCTGTTTACAGTTGTCCCTGGTATTCTAAAGCCTACATTACATGATTTAACCTGAGGCAACAATCCTATGTATATTATAGAATAGCCATATACCATAGACTTTATCTAGTTTAAGTGTCTCATTCTTCAAATTGATAAAGTTGGGGCACAGGAAAATCAAATAATATTTTCCTTGGATCACACTGTTAATGAGAGTAGTTAGTGAGGTAGGCGCCGTCATTATTCCCATTTTATAGATGAGAATACTGATCTTCAGAGGGGTCAAATGACTTTTGTTGGGGTCACACAGCTTGTAAGTGTCTGAGGCAAGGGTTCTTGACTCCACATCCAAATTCTGTCCACTTCATAAGGTTACAAGTAGAAAGCAATAGAGTTAGGATTTGAATCCAGGCCCTTTGATTCTAAAGTTAGAAGAATCAAAGGACTCTTGCCTTCGCCAATCTTCCTCACTGTATGGTTTCACTTATGTATTAGAAAAGTTAATTTGGCAGTTGTTCGAAGGCTGAATCACAGAGAGAAAAGGCCTAAAGCAGAAAGACTAGTTAGGAGGCTATTATAATGCTCCAAGCGAAAAGGATCTGAAAATTAAGGAGGGAGAAGGGGACGAGTGTGAGAGGTGTCATAGAGGAGAATTGTCAGAGCTCAGCAACTTACGAGGCTTGGAATAAATGGGGTGAGTGAGAGGGGACAATCAAAGATGACGAGAGAGGTATGAACCTATGTGACTAGGAGGGAGGATAGTGTTGCCGTCATTTGAAACAGGAAAGTTGGGAGAAGGGTCAGATTTGGGGCAGAAAACAATGAGTTCATTTTTAGGGCCTCATTTTGAGATGTGGGTGGGAAATCTAGGTGGGGATGTATGATAGGTAGTCAGGTCTGAGGAACAGGAGCTCAGGGAAGATTTCTGGCTGGTTAGAAAGATTCTTTCTATCGTTCTAAGGCTTATATGTTTATTTTTAATATACAAGTTATTTATTTATTTTAAACGTTCTTTTCTTTTTTAGTAGTATTTTATTTTTCCAATTACACATAAAGACAATTTTTAATATTCATTTAAAAATTTTTTGAGTTCCAAATTTTCTCCGCTCCTCCCTCACTTACTCCCTTCCATAAGACAGTAAGCAATTTGATGTAGGTTATATATGTGGCTATAAAGATTTGTGAATTATTTCCCAGAGGCAGTAATTGAACTGTACATATGGCATCAGATGAAATTACTTAGAGAAAGGAGGCAGAAGAGAAGGGGGCTTAGAATGGAACCTTTGGGGATATTAACACTTAGGGGGCAGCAGGAGGAGGATAAATCAATGAAAGAGACAAACAGAAAGGTCGGACATGTAAGAGGATAACCAGGAAAGAATAATTTGAAGGAAACTCAGAGAAGAGAATGTATTTAGGAGGAGGATCATCAGATCATAGATTTGAAATGGGATGGTACCTTGAAGTCCCTTCTGGAACATCGAGTCCCACTCTTCCATTTTGCAGATAAGAAACAGGTCCATAGAGATCAGGGGTCTTTCTTAAGGTCACACAGGTAGTAAGTGGAAGATCCAATTTTTAAGCCCTCGTTTTCTGACTCCAGAGCTACCATTCAGATTTAATAGGCACAAGATCATTGATAACCTTTGATTTCAGTAGAGGGATGTGTTTAGAAGCCATGTTGCTAGCTGTTGAGAAGTAAGTGGGTGGTGGAAAAAAAGGAGGCAGTGGTTGTAAACTACTCTTTCTAGGAGTTTAGCCAAGAAGGGGAGAGGAGATATGGGATGAGAGCTTGAGGGGTTCCAGCTAGACTCAGAATTACAGCATTCTTATTCATTTATTCCTAAAAGTAATTTCTAAAATTTTCAAATCACCTATTATTTTCTTCAGCATTTTGATAATAAAGCTTAATGTTGAGCTAGTTTTAGCCAGAAGAAATGTAAAAGCAAATGGCCAAACTTAATATTTTGTATTGACAAACAAATGGATTCCTATTATTTTTAAAATTACAAAGAGGAGAACCAGGAATTCTGGTTATGAAGGCTTTGTGGTTATTTTCCTAGATCATATTTTGATTGGGGAATGAAGACAATGCAATTGTTGTTGATGCATTTTCACATATATCCTACACTAGAAGTTTCTGCACCGTATTTTCTTCGATGTAATACAGATTTGACATTTTATTTTAAAGTGATGATGTGTGACAGAGGCAAGAGTGCTTTTGTATGTGACTATATAACCTGTCATGGAATTTACATCAGGTCTTCCTGAAGTGCTGTCATTCTCATTCACAATAAAGGTCTTTAGGCAGCATTCAGCTCTCCAGTAAAGGCTATCAGCATGTCAATGACAATTTCATACAATTGGGAGTTGACTGTGATATTTTTTGAAGCACGTGAAACTCTTGTTACAATTGGTGGGGGCCAATTACCTCAAGGTTTTTCTTGGACATTTGGGACTTGAAGCTGAAGCCACAGAAAATGAGAGGAAAGTAGGAGGGTAGTGCACACAGCTTCTTTCCATTCCCTCACTATCCTTTTATTTTCTGTCCCTTCTTCCCTCCTCACTCAGTGCTCTCACCTCAATATTTTCCATTTGATTAGGGGGAGAAAACCAGGTTTGTCACAAGTTATGCACTGTGTTAAGATTAATTACTGGGGGAGATGAGAGAAGAGAGGGAAAGGAGAGCCTGTGGAGGGAACAGTGGTTGTCACAGAGAAGGGAATGGATCTGGAGGCTTTTGCTCTTATCATGGTTTATGAAGCTGGTACAGAAAAATGGGACTCATTTGAGCATCTAGTAGTTTAGTTAGCAGGGCTACAGAGCTGGGATTGTCCTGCAGAGTGGCCAAGGAATTTGGGGATTTGTAGGCAGCTAGTAAATAAATCACTGGATCTGGAGTCAGGAAGACTTGAGTTTCAAATCTAGTCTCAGATACTTATTAGCTGTGTGACCCCAGGCAAGTCATTTACTTGAAACTGCCTGTTTCAGTTTCCTTATCTGTGAAATGGGGAAAATAATAGCACCTGTCTTCCAAAAGTTGTCGATCAAATGAGTTATTATTTGTAAAATGCTTTGCAAATCTTATAGCACTAGTAAATGATGATGATGGCCACTCACCTATTGCTCATCAGACTACTTGATGGTAGAAACTGGAGAGTCTAGAGTCCTGGGACCCAGCACATGGAATGGACTTAAAATCAAGGTGGACTCTGGAGAAGACAGGCTCCACAGCAGATGGTCTTCTAGTCTTTGGTTTCTTCTTTAGGCAAAGACTTCTGATTAGGGTGTGCTGCTACTAGTACCTCAAAGAATATTGTCAATTAATTTAGCAGCCCTCTTTCCTGCTTCCTCAGTAAAGAGTTGCACTGTTATTGTTGGTCCTGGTGTCTCTTCCTCTACAACTTTCCTCTTTGCCCTTGCTTCTTACACAACTGTTCCATATCCCAAGTGCCTGCTATTTCATATAGCAGGGGGAAGGAGTAGTTGTAGAGTGAAAGAACATTATACCAACATTTTTTGAACTAGTGGTTACTCATTCAAGGATTTTTGTTCTGTTTTCCACCTTTTAATAAAAAATTCTCCTTTAATATTGTGACTATAACACTGTAAAGGAAGATAACTTCGAAAAACTTAAGTCCTCTGAGCAATGTGATGACTAATCATGACTCCAGAATACTGATAATAAAGCATGATTTCTACTCTCAATGGAAAGGTAATGGACTGCAGAAACAGAATGAGACATATATTTCCAGACACGATGATTACAACACACATTTATTTTGCATATATATATATATATGTATAATTGGGGGGAACATCATGGGTAGCATGGAGACATAGTATGCTAAAAAAAAACAAAAAAAGAAAGGAAAGAAAAGTTTGTCAGTGAAACATTTGAAAGGTATATAGAGGAGACTGGAGGAAGGTTCAGAAGGGGACACTATAAAGCAGGGCCATGTCTGTACTATTTATATTTAATGCATATTAAAAGGAACAAACTTTATGTAGTGGTTTTGTGGTTTCACAAAACCCATTTTATGGCATTTACTGTGAATTGGAAATATTAATGTTTGTTGATGATTTACTAATCATAATAAAAAATTAAAGCCAGGTAAAGAATAGCTTCAGATATATTTGCTTGTCTTGGGATTCCTCTAGTATATATGAATGGAAACTGTCAAAGTACATCTAGAGATGCTGAATGACTGACTCATGCTGTTGAATATGGAATGACATTTTGGGCAAAATAATAATAATAATAAAAATAAACAGTGGTCCATTCTTAGCTTTTTAAGGTTTACAAAGCACTTTGCTTAAGACAACTCTGTGAGGTAGGTGGTATAAATATTTTATAGATGATGAAACAAGGAAATTTTCATGGTCACACAGCTAGTGAATCCTAGAGTTGGGATGTGAAGTCAGTTTTCCTGACTCGAAGCATTTTTCTTTCTCTACTAAGAAATTTGACAAGTCTTATCAGCAAATTTCCTGAAATAATCCACTTTGTGCCATCATTCATGACCTTCACTATCCTTTCAGCCTGGCCATTTGATTTTCAGGATAAAGAGGAACATTGGTGCAAGCTTGGGTAGGATTCTTGTCCACAAAGTCCTTATATTCAGCTGATGTAAATGTAGACTTATTGTTGGAAATGATAGTTCCAGAAAGTCTGAGTTGTGAATAACTAGTGTACAGGTGATTTTCATAGCAAAGAACTGATGTATTTGATATTGTGTATTCCCAACATAGTTCCGAGGATGCACAATCATATAGTCTTAGATTCAGTGCTCTCCAATCCTTGCTGTTCCTCACAAAGACTCTCTATCTCCCAACCCTGAGTGTTTTCCCTGGCTCTCTCCTATTTCTGGAACTTTCTCTTTCTTTGTCTTTGCCCACCAGCTTCCCTGGTTTCCTTTGAGCCTCAACTAGAATCTACAAAAAGCCATTCCTCATCCCCTTTAATACTAGTGCCTTCTCTACACTGATCATCTCCAATTTTGCCTGTATTTAGCTTGTTTGTGAATGACTCCTTCAGTATTGTCTTCCTCAGTGTATCATAAGCTCTTTGAGAGCACTATCATTTGCCTTTCTTTGTATCCCCACTGAGCACAGTGCCTGGCACATATTAGGCATTTAATAAATGCTAGCTGACTCACTGAATGACAGATAGCATGATGTGAGATAGCTAATTCAGAGGGTGCCTTAGAAACAACTGTCAGAATCTAGAGCCAACTTTAATCATTTCCTTGTGTCCGAAATGACCTGACTGATTTCTAATAGGTCTCTATTTTCTTTATTCTTCTTTGCAGATGAACACAAAGAACCCAGTTGCTTCTACCAGAAAACCTAAACTTTGAAAACACATACCCACTGTCTCAGTCATAGTCATACTCACTCACTCACACATCCACGCACACATGTCCACACACACACACACACACACACATGTCCACACACACACAAAATGAGTGATTGGTTTTGCATTTAGTCAAAGCAACATGGCCTCATGGAAAGCACAAAAAATCACAAAGATAGATAATTAGGAATTTAATCCAATCTAATTTAATTCCATACCATTTATTTCAGTGAGGCAAATTCCTGGATAAATGGGAAGCAGTGGTGGTGGCAGTCAGCCCCTTGTGTCTTAGTCTGAGAATGAATATGATGAAGACCAAATGCAAGTATTTATGCTTGTGAGAAATGATTATTTCTCTCTTGTATTAATAACTAATTATTCAATCAGAAGCAAGGTTTTTCCTCTTCTCTACTTCCTCATCCAGAAATCAGTCAGTGTGGGAAAACTCTCTTAAAGATTTGCCCAGGCCAAGATCTATTCAGACAGTTAAAGAAATTCTAAGTTTAGGTTAATAGGTGCATTCCTGCTCATTGCAATTACTCAGACAGGTCTGGGAAAGTATTGATCCTCCCTTTTGTCAGATAGGCCATACAGAAATTGATAAGTCTCTTTGACCAAGATTTGAGTGATCCAGATCAAGTTTCTTAAGACCCTCATTGTAAGATAATCCAGCCTTTCTTTGTAATGTTCATTTTTCATTAATTGTTAACCAATCAGAGTTGATTGCCCTGCCTCAGGAACACTTCTTCTTCTACGCATATATAAACTGTGAGTCCACCACTATGAGGGGTTTTTGGTCTGAGAGAGAGAGCTGTTCAAATGACCATCCTTTTATTAATAAACATGCTGGCATTATTAATAAAATGATTAAATTACCCAGAAATTATGCCTCTTGAACATTTTAAATGCCTCAGTGCTGCTGTACCATGTTTCACCTTCAACCTAATACAACTCAGCAAACATTTATTAAGGACCACCATGTACAAAGCACTGTTTGAAGTATTCCTTGCTCTTGGTGGACATGTGGGGTTTTTCTGTATTTGGAATGAAAGTACTTTCTGCAAAGTTGCATGACCTGCATGGTACATGGCACAGGCCTGCTACCCTGAAGAGTCCCTACAATCTTCCCATGCACAAGAAGACTATCATGGACCTTACCAGGATTTTGAAAAGTCCAGAGATCCAGAGGGCTCTCTGTGCACCATATGAAAAGATGCATCGACAAGTACTCAAGAAGAACCCACTCAAGAACTTGAGAATCGTGGTGAAACTGAACCTATATGCCAAGACGGTACACTGGAATACAATTCTACACCAGGCTAGTAATTGGGGAATCAGAGGAAAGAAAAGAGCTGCCACACTAAAGAAGATTATGGCAGCAAAGAAAGCAGTAGAGAAGAAGAGGAAGAAGAAGCTCGTGGGAGGGAGGAAAGAAGATTCCAGGGCAGAAGAAATCAGCAGAAAAGAAGCTTGGGGAAAGGAAGCCCACAGCTGAAAAGAACCCCCCCCCCACACACACATACACACACACACGCCATGCAACTGTGAAGAAGCCTACTGCATAAACAGCATATCAATTTATCTATTGGACCACAATCCATTATGTCAATATTGTGAATTTCTAAAGAATAAATATTCAAAGTGGTTTTGGGAGGAAAAAAAGAGCTTACATTCTACTGGGAGGATATAACATGTCCACAGATAAATAAACACAGAGTATGTAACAAAATTATTCAAAGCAATTTCAAGAAAAGGAACCCTAACAAATGATGGTATCAGAAGTGAGGTGGCATATGAGCTGTGCTTTGAAGGAAGCTGGGGATTCTGAGAGGCAGAGGTGAGGAGGGAGTAAATTCCAGAAACATGAAACATTCTGAAATGCAGGCCCTAGTCAAGTCATATCAAGTCCACAAGCATGTA
Source organism: Phalanger gymnotis (assembly GCA_028646595.1). Taxonomy (NCBI): domain Eukaryota; kingdom Metazoa; phylum Chordata; class Mammalia; order Diprotodontia; family Phalangeridae; genus Phalanger; species Phalanger gymnotis. Next base: position 619,965,942 of record CM053622.1, on the reverse strand, counting down.
TTAAACACTATGGGTTAGGAATGGTTCAAAGCCCCGAGGATTCAAAGAAAGACAAAAATAGTCCCTTCCCTCAAGGAGTCTAGATTGTGGGGGAAACATGAACTTTACATATTTACGTGGTAAATAGGAGTAGTACTAAAAGAAAGGTACCAACATTGAGAGGAAAGGAGAAAAGCCTCTCATAGAAGGTTAGATTTTAAGCCTGTACTTGAAGGAAGCCAAGAGATAGAAATGAGGAAAGAAAACTTTTCAGGAATGAGAAGTAGTCATGGAATTAAGAAACGGAATTAAGATACATGGACTGAATATAACAAGTGTGGGGAACAGCAAGAAGGCTAATGTCACTCATTCACAAGTTATGAGGAAAGGAGTTAAGAGTAAGAAGACAAGAAAGATAGGAAGGACCCAGTTAATGATGGGATTTAAAAGCCAAAGAGAGGATTTTATGTTTGACTCTGAAGGTAATAGGGAGCCATTGGATTTTTTACAGCAGGAGAGTAACATGTTCAGATCAATGAATTAACATTACAGCACAAACCTTATAAGACTACATCAATGTTAGTGATTATCTAGCTGTGCTTTAGAAAGATCATTTTGGCAGCTGAGTGGAGGCTGGACTTGAGTGGTATATCAGTAAAGTATATCAGTAATATCTCTAAGTAGAAGGCAGAGGAAGTATAACATTTATTTAGACATGAGAGTATCCAATCCCAGGACCAGTAATTCTAATTCCATACCATAGCAATTATATTCTAAAACCAGTAAGCCCACCTCAATGTAGCAACAAGAAAATTACATCAAAGTATTATAGCAAGGAGCCAAACCATCCTGCAAATTTCCTCTTCCCCCGCTAGGGCCTTCCTGTAAACAATCACTCATGAATCCCAAGTCTCCGCTCAGCACTCTCTCCTGCAGCTATGCTGACTCCGAGTTTCTTGATCTCCACAACTCTCTCTTGTTCTGCACTCTCTGCTCTGCAGTCTCTCTCGATGCTGGCTCTCCCTCAGTGTCTGCTGCCTCAACATCCTCTTGATGTCTGCTTCTGAATCCTGATGCTCTCAGTTCCATGACTCCCAGTTCTCAGCTCTCAGTTCCAGGCTCTCTTTTTATACAGTCCTAGCCAGTGTCTGATTGACTAGAACTAAATGCACATACCATTGGCTCTGGTCTTAGCAACTCCTTGTAGGGACCAGAGGATTTCATGCCCACATCAGCTTAACTAGCAAAAGGGTGTGGGCCTGGGGCCTCACATCTAGTTAGTGAAAAGGTATGGGTCAGCCTCTAATCCCTTTGTTGGCTCTGTCTGAGGCCTATTCAATGGGCAGGAAAGATGTTTCACTTACTGATTGGCCTTACAGGTGGAGAGAGACTTAGGGAGGGAGACCAACTAGATGGCTTTTGTAGTGGTGCAAAGCGAATGAGGAGTTGAGGATGACACCTTGGATAAGAACTTGATTGACTGGGAGGATGGTGCTACCCCTGACAGTAATGGGGAAGTTTGGAAGAGGTGAAAGTTTTTCTGGGAAAAATATTGAGTTCAATTTTGGACTTGTTGAGTTTGAGATGGTCAATAGGCAGTTGAGGAGATAGGTTGGAGGTAGATAAACAGTTGAATAGGTCACTAGTGAAGATTTGCACTCTTCAAATTTTTATTCATTAGCTAGTGATGGATTTTCATGGAGGAGGAGCATGAATGAAAGTTACACAGAAGGTGGCTATCCTACCTTCACAAAATGTTTCCTTCTTCTCTTTATGCTGACAAACTCCACTGCCTTCCTAGGTATGTGTATGTGGTGGATGTTGCCTAGATATGTGTGATATTGTTTTATATTTCTCCTTATGCTCCACGAGACTTTATTTCCCAATGAATGTTGAACTCAATGCTAACAATCGGTTTTGTGAGAAAATATTTTTGAAAGTATCTTAACCAATTATTGATAAGTTACAAGGAGAGCTGATTTCTTCCTAACATTCATTTACAAATATGGTGTTAACTACAGTATCCTGGGACATCCTGACATTGACTTTCTGAATATGATACAGCTCTAGAGATTTCCTGCTGTGTGTAATCAAGATCACCTGCTGCCAAGTTATGTGAACTGTGATGACAGTTCTTGGTCTTCCTTTTGATGAATTTTGAATATCTTAATCTCTTAAGGAAGCCCCTCTTTAAGATCTTCACTCAGTATCCTTAAATCTGCAGTGTCCATGCTATCTTCCACACCCTGAGCAGGAGCTGGTTTATCTAAACTGATCTACAGTCGGGAAGCATGGAATTTGCAAGTTTTGCTGACATTGTTATCAAGAGTTCTCTATCTGTGTAAGGGACAACATTATTGTTAGAAGTGATTCCTTTAATTTTTGTCATAAAGATACATGTAGAGTTATAATTTTATTGGCTAGTGCTTGTCAAAATTGGTTATTCAATAGGCCATCAGGGACTTTATTGTAAACTCAACATACAAGACATTATGTGTTATATGCTGACTAGAACAGTGTGAACACTGCAATTGGGAGTCTTAAATAAACATACTTGCATAAACGTTGAAAGTTGAGTCATTATTTTGAAATTCTGTCAAGAAGGAGTGAGGCAAGGTTCAGGAAAGGATGGCAGACAAGGGAAAGGCAGGCATTATCACTGGGTAAAAATACAACTAAGCAAAAAGGAATTGGGAATATTTGGACAAGTTATAGGGGAGGAGGGAGGTTGGTATGTTTTGTATGTTGTAATTGCTTGCTCTTCTCTTATGGATGTGTAACATCCTTGCCATCTTATTCCATTTCTGGAAATGTTCCACAGATATGATGGTTATGAGGTCAATGTGTTAGATCCTCTAAAATTAATTGGTAAAAGCGGTATTTCTTTTCATCATAAACAAATCCTTTTTTGAAATTTATACTTATGAATTTAAGCTACTGATGATGTTAGTTTGAATGATTCTGTAAGTCTTTGGGTATTATAGGAACTGTAAGGGATTTTGCTATGGTATTTTTAAGTACAAACTATCAGGACAAGGTAAATTTCTGTGTAGGGCCCTCCACTTTGGTTGTTTCAGGGTAGAGTGAGAATTAATTTACATAAGAACTGTAAGATGCTAACCTAGAGTTTTCTGGTGTTTCTCAGTGAAGTAGAAGGATTATGCTTTTTAATTTGCCCCAAAGCATCCATTTAAAGGGCAGAGCTTACTCAGATTCCAGAGTGGAAACTATATTCAATTGCTAACAGGGAGCGTTTCATATGAGAATCACATTGCTTGATTATTCTCCATCTTGTAAATCTTGTACCCCAAATACCAAAATAGAGACATGGTCAGGGTTAGGAAGCTGACAATCTCTATGCAGCCTGGAATCTCAGAGGATTTGATAAAAGGTACGGAAAGAAAAGGGTATAGATAGGAGCAAAGATGCATACTTCTTTCTGCTAAACAAGGGATTAACAGAGCTGGTTCACAGGCTTCTCAGTTATCTGATGCTAACGAAAGTCATGTAGATGATGGAGCAGAAAGCTGTTGACAAAGCTATCTATATCCTGGGGAGAAGAGACAGTGATGCTCTTCAGATGGCAGTTGGTCCCATTTCCAATAGTTTTTAAATTATCTCTCCTGGATCTATTTTCCAGGTCAGTGGTTTTCCAATGAGATATTTCACATTTTCTTCCATTTTTTCATTCCTTTGGTTCTGTTTTATAATATCTTGATTTCTCACAAAGTCACTAGCTTCCACTTGCTCCAATATAATTTTTAAGGTAGTATTTTCTTCAGTGGTCTTTTGGACCTCCTTTTCCATTTGGCTAATGGGTAGCATAGAGGTAAAGTTTTCTGGTGTTTCTCAGTGAAGTATAAGGATCCACTGCTTCTAGCATGTTGTTCTGAAGGGTATAGGAAATGGGATGGTGGGTGGGGCCATGATGGTGGCTGGAAAGCAGGGACTTGCTTAAGCTCTCCCCTGGTACCTCCAAATACCTGTAAAAATGGCTCTGAACAAATTCTAGAGCTGCAGAACCCACGAAATAGCAGAGGGAAGCAGGGCTTCCCTTTCAAGGCATTCTTCTCCTCATTTGCTTTTTGGAGCTCTTTTGCCATTTGAATTAATCTATTTTTTAAGGTGTTATTTTCTTCAGTATTTTTTGGGTCTCCTTTAGCAAGTTGTTGTTGTCTTTTTTTTCATGATTTTCTTGCATCACTCTCATTTCTCTTCCCAATTTTTCCTCTACTTCTCTTACTTGCTTTTCCAAATCCTTTTTGAGCTCTTCCATGGCCTGAGACCAATTCATATTTTTCTTGGAGGCTTTTGATGTAGGCTCTTTGACTTTGTTGACTTCTTCTGGTTGTATGTTTTGGTCTTTTTTGTCACCAAAGAAAGATTCCAAAGTCTGAGTCCGAATCACTGTCTGAGTCTGAATCACTGCCTGGCCATGCTCCCAAACAACTACTTGACCCTTGAGTTTTTTGTTGGGGTATGACTACTTGTAGAGTAGACAGTACTTTGTCCCAAGATTAAGGGGCTGTGCTGCTGTTTTCAGAGCTACTTCCACACAGCAAACTCTGCCACACCAGCGCTACTCCTCCCCCAAGAACCACCAACCCAGACTGTGACCCAGATCCAAGTAGGCTCTGCACTCCTGCTCTGATCTGCCACTTAATTCCTCCCACAGGGTGGGCCTGGGGCCAGAAGCAAGGGCAGCTGGAGCTCTGGAAGCAGTCTCAGAGCTGCACCACTTCCATACCTCCAGGGCTAGGGCTGATTGCGCACTCCTTTCACTCTAGCAGTTTTTCCACTAACCTTCTCTGTTGTCTTTGGTGTTGGTGGGTTGAGAAGTCTGGTAACTGCCACAGCTCAATGATTCAGGGCCCCACCACCTGTTCCACCTGGTTCTGGGTCTGGCTGGTCCTGGCATGGCCCACACTGGGCTGTGCTCAGTTCTGCTACCAGCTCTGTGTGATAGGCCCTTCCCAGCGAACCTCTGGCTTTCCTGGACTGGAGCCCTGTTTCCCTCTGCTATTTTGTGGGTTCTGCAGCTCTAGAATTTGTTCAGAGCCATTTTTACAGGTGTTTGGAGGTACCAGAGGAGAGCTTAAGGAAGTCCCTGCTTTCCAGCTGCCATCTTGGCCCCGCTCCCCAGTCTCATTTCCTACACCCTTCAGAACAACATGTTAGAAGCAGTGGATCCTTCTACTTCACTGAGAAATACCAGAAAACTCTACCTCTATGCTACCCATGATGTGACCTTCACACCCACAATAATAACACTGGGGCATTTTTTAATATCATAAATGGAACTCTACCAACACCAGGAGTTCAAAGTTAGGTTAGTGTGAGTTTCTTACAAGGGTGAGGAGAAAGTGATGAAAGGATGCCTAGTAGTATTCTGTCCCCTCGAAGAGTTTCTGAATGTGCTGTCCTGTCACTTTACCCTGTGAGCCCAGAAGAACATAACTCACTCTGCTCACAGCTAGAGAATATAGGCTTTGGAAATGACAAGTGATCAGGTGGCAGGTTGATTTTTAAATCAAAACTTGTTTGCGTTAAAAAAAGAAAACAAAACTTTCAACTGTTCGACTTTCTTAAGATCTCATTATCATCACCTTAATGGATATAAAGCTCATTATCAACAAACAGACCAAGCATGATTGTATTTTATTGCCAAATACATTTGCTTAAATGCTTCAAAAGATTTATGATTTTACTGATGTAGGTTTTCCCTCCACTGACATGTGAAAAACTGTTTAGTGAATGACTTCTTTAGTAGATGGCTGGTAGATGATGTCAGCACTCTAGTAGATGACTCCATGAACTGCTGATGGCCAACCTTCTGATAAAATATGCTGTATTATAGGGGTAATTTCCTTAAAGGAAATTTGAACAGGAAGAGATTGCTTTTATCTGAGGGTGAATCAGGGAAAATTTTGTGAAAGAAGTGATATAGGTGTGGAGTGTGGGTGGGGTGAGGAGGGCCTTGAAGGCATGGAAAGTTTTCAGGTGGAGATAATTAGGGGGTGTTTATAAATTAATGGGGATAACTTGCAAAATTGCACTCAAGTATGCAGGAAGAGAGAGGAACGGCTAGGTAGTCTAGTTAGAGCAGAAAGGGAATAGTGTTGTCAAGTGAGCCAGGATAGGTGGTGTTAACATGGGCTTTGTAATGACTGTACTAACTTGTCAGAATTAGCCAATCCAAAAGACTTCTGAGGCTCAGAGCTGCTTGACTTACAGTGATCCTTTGTGAGTGAACCCTAGTCAAATTTGAAGATGCTTGTGGCTGCCAGAAGCTATAGAACCAGTCTTGACCAGCTCAAGGGCAACCTTGAGCAGCAGCTGCAGACTCAAGACCTTGCTTGGGACTTTCTAAACATTCTGCTCCCTGGCTTATTGTGTCTACAGATGTCTTCTCCTATCACCCCCTGATTCCTACCCAAAAGACTCTAGAAACAATATTATTTCACCCTTTTCCCACTCCCCTTTAAGCAGCTGAGACCTCTCTCCCTCTTTGCTCCTTTACAAGTTCTCTCTTTTACAAGTTCTTCTCAGACAATAAGTGCTTCTGCAGTCTGGGACCAGACTCTGTTTCATTTAGGGTCTCTTTTTGGGTCTGGGATCTTCCCTTAACAGTTAATTGGAATCAGATTGTGAATACCTTACAGGTCAGGATAAATATTTTATTTTATTCTATAGGCAGTAGGGAGCCACTGAAGGGTTTTAATCAGGGCATGAGGAAGCTTATTTTGATAGCTGTATGAATGGTAGATTGGAGAGGGGAGAGGTTGGAGGCAATTTTGTTTTGGAGACCTTTATTTTACAATAGTTTGGGTGAAAGGTGATGAAGACATAAAAGACATTGGGGAGAGGAGAAAAATGGATGCTAGAGTTATTGTGGAAGTAGAATCAGTAGGACTTGGTAACCGAATGGATATGCAGCCATCTGCAGAAATTTTCTTCAGTTATTCTTCATCAATTCTTAGAATGTCTTAGACTTATCAGCCATTCTATCCTCTCTAGTCATGGAGGAAGAAGTATTCTTACCTCTTACTAAAGCTAATTGCTCTATTTCCCTTATTCACATTCTTACCTTCATTCTAACCTAATAGGATCTTTTCCCAATACATAGCTTCCTCTTTACTATTCATCTTCAGTCTATCCCTTTCCATTGTTTCCTTTGCTATCTCTCTCCTTGTCTTCTTCTGTATAAAGATTTTTAGATTTTCAAAATTTTAAATAATATTAACTATCATTTATATAGTGTTTCAGGTTTTGCAAAACACTTTATGAATATTAATCTCATTTTAGCTTTTCCTTTGTCCCTTTTTTGTGGCATATCCAGCTACTAAATTTCTTGAAAAAGCTGTCTATACTTAGTGTCTTCACTTTCTTACTACCCATTCTTTATTCCATTCCTTAAATCTGTTTTCTTTCCCCACTCTCCCTACTTAAAATGACCTCTTGTAGATTACCAATGACCTTCTAGTAGCCAAATCAAAATGCTTTCCCTCACCAATAGCATTCAATGCTGTTGGCCACTACTTTCTTCTGAATACTCTCTTGGCTTCACAGACATCAACCTGGCTTTCTTCCTACTTCTCTAAATTCTCTTTCTCTGCCTCCTTTTCTAGCTCCTTATCCTCTCCTGATCCTTCAAGTTGGTGTCTTTTAAAGAAATTCTCTGCTTTCTTTTCTCTTTATGTTTCCTTACTTGGCCATATCATTAAGTACCTCCTCTTCAACTGGTGGGTCTCTACAGATTGCTCCCAGATCCATATTTCTGATCTCTATGTCACGTTCTAGACCCACACCTCTACCTACCTGGAGAATGTCAAATAAGTCAAATAATTTATTCATTCTTTTAAGTATTTATTAAGTACCCACTCATATCTAAAACCAATTTTATCATATCCCTTCAAACTTTGCCCATGTTCTAACATTTTTATTATCTTTGACTCTTGCCCCTTGCTCACCTTTTGCATCTGATTATTTACCAAATTCAATTGATTCCACTACCGTGGTATGTTTCAAATCTGTCTTGTCCTTAGTATTTTCACTATAGCTACTTTATTGCTGGATTGTTATAATAGATTCCTAAAATGCCTTCCTATTTCTGCCTTCCCTTTTAACTGTACTTCCAGCTCATGTTAGACCAATCCTTCTTATTTATAGACCTCATTTTATCACCCCTCTGCTCAAAATTTTTCAATGGCTACTTATTGTCCATTGAGTAAAGTTCAAGTTCTTTTGTCAGGCATTAACACCCCACCATAATCACATGCCACCTTATATTTCCAGACTTATTTTATACTGCTGCACACCATTTCCTCTCTGCTGGAGCCAAACTGAATAACTTCTACCTACTAGACATAACTTTGTGCTATCCCATCTCTGAGCTTTTGTTGGCATGATTTTTCTCATGTCTAGAACATCCTCTTTCCCATCTTTGCCTATTGGATTCTTACTTGTCCTTTAAAGCCTGTTTCAAATATGCTTCCATGAAACTTTAATTAATGAAACTTATACTTTATAAGCACAAAGTACTGGAGGAAAGAAGGAAGGATATAGAGCAAGGAGAAAATATCCATAGTTTGAGGCAACTAAGACGAAGACGAAACGTTACATGGGAAGGCTAGAGAACTCTTCTTGTGGATCTTATGTAGCACTTTCCCCCATCTTTCCAATGCAATTGTTTATTAGTTTATACTATATAGTTGACTTTTTGTCATCCTCCCTTTACCCATCCACCCATCCCTGCCACAGAGTGCAAGATTCATGGTACTATGTCTATTCTAAACTTTATACCTTCTCCAATTACCAGAAAAGTGCCCTGCATACAGTAGGTCCTTAATAGATGTTTTACTCATCTGGTCTCATATATCTGTAATGCTTTTTGTCCTCAAGTCCAACTCTTGTAATCCTTTGCTCCTTTCAAGGGTCAGCTCAATTGCCACTTATTTCAAGACGTCTTTCCCTCTAATTATTAGTCCTTCCCAATCCTGCAATTACTTTGTTTTTATTTTGCATATTTTCATGTGAGTACATGTTTTTACTCCCAGTGGTATGTAAACTCCTTAATGGCAGTTACTGTTTCATTTTTCTCTTTGCAAGCCCAGCATGCCAAATAGTGTCTGCCATATAGCAGGCATTCGATAAATGCCTGTTGAATTGATTGAACTGAATTGAGTTGGAACTATTCTGTTGGCCCTTTCTTCATCTTGCCCAATGACCTTTAGTTGTCCATACCCCAGTACTTAGGGACATATAGAACTAGAGCCACTGGGTACTATATCTTTAGCATTGTTAATAGGAGTTCTCAAATTGGGGGTCTTGTTGAAAATTTTTTTTTTCAAATATCATTTTGAGAAGGGTCCATGGGCTTTATCAGATTGCGAAAGGTACCCATGAAGTCTACGTTAACATACTTTCTTTAGTAACTGCAGTGTCTAGGTCCCAAATCCTTTGAAATAATAAAATCAAGCAAGCACAATATGAATGATACTAACTCTTTCGTCCATCAATTGTGCTTTGTATTTGATGCTGCCAATGGTTTGCTCTCCACATATGACTGAAAGACAATATTGTCTACTTTTTTTGTAGAATGCACAATAAATCATTTGCCCTCTTAGGTAGTATTTGGGCATTTTCTGGATGCTCACCTCACGGACTTCACAAAGCTCTGATCGCAAACAAGTATTACGCCTTGGGTTGCTCCTATTAGCTCAGTGTCAGTGTCATGCTACTTGGCAATGTGTTTGCATGTGTCTTTCTAATGTTTTCTTGGCTTGTTATCAATTTGTTTCAATCATCCACGCCATGCCTCTGGGGCTAGCCAGCTCACATCCATGCTCCAGTAACTTATTGTCCCCTGTGGTGCTGAGCCATAAGGAGCATAGCTCTGAATTGGCTGTGCCCCAGGGTCATTGATGGATCTTTCTTGACATTTGATGCTTGGTATTGCTCTTGGATAACAGAGATGACATTATTGATTGAGTGGCATGTAATTTTTTGGGCAAGCCCACTTACCCCAAGAGGCAGCCAGGGTGTAAGACTGGAAAATGTAACTATGGTAAGGAATCTTTTCTTCATGAAATCTCTTATGCATGCGTTGGTGCTCGTGCGGCCATTTCTGGAAGTTATTCTTCACTCTCATTCATGTGTAATGGAAACGAAAGCCAGAGTCAAAAGGGCACACAACAGGCTGATGGGAGTGGAACCAGGAGAACATTTATATGACAATAACATTATAAGGGAAAAGAACTGTACAAGTCTTAAGGATGGTAATCAACACAATGACCAACCACTGTGCTAGAAGAGTGATAATTATTTATGCTCTTCACTTCTTGTCCAAAATATTATGTATTAAAGGTCTAGAATGAGACATGTTTTTTTCTGACATGGCCAATATGTGAATTTTTTTGCTTGACTCTACTGATTTCATTTTTTAAAGAGGAGATTTATAAGAGAGTAATAAGATAATGATGATAGAACAAAGAAAATAACAGAAGAGATCAAAAGGAAGTTCAGAAGGGAACACAGATAAGCAGAATTGTGTTAGAAGCTGTGTTAAATTTAACATGCTTTTTGATTTTTAAAATATTTTATTTTTTTCCAATTACATGTAAAAACTTTTAAGCATTCATTTTTAGAAACTTTGACTTTCAAATTCTTACCCTACCTCCCCTCATCCCTTATTGAGAAGGCAAGCAATTTGATATAAATTATACATGTGCAGTCATGCAAAATATATTTCCATATTAGTCATAACATATACTTTTTAAAAGTTGCATATGATATAAATTTGGGGTGTCAAATATAGTCTCCTTTTTGTATTCTTTGAATGTATAAATGTTCTCATTTGTCAAGTTCATAACAAAGGTAAAAGAAAATTAAAATACAGAAAAAAAGTCAGTCAATATTAGTATATAAGGTTAGAGTCAGTAAATAGTATTTCAGGGAAATTGTTTCTTTTTCTTATCCCTGCAACACTATCAATAAACCAACTTATTCTTGGAGGATTTCATAATCTTGGAGGTTTTCGTGTCTATCCCCTCCCAAACTATAGAAAATCTGATATGGATAAACAATGGAATTGAAAAGATCGAATTGCTTCAGTAGTCTTCTGACCACTTTCTGTCTTCACATACATTTATCCTAGAAAGACTAGCCAAGGTATGTCTAAGACTATTTCTTCCTAGGCTACAAAGACTTAGATATATGGTGGTTTGAAGCCTGGTAGGTTTGCTGCCAGCTACGTATACATACTGAAGGCGAGAATGTGCCCTCTTAGCCTTTGTACTCTCTCAGTTGTATTTGCCTGTCAAAATGCAACTTGACAAAATGCAGCCTAGGGAAAAACAGTTGTAGCTCAGATACATACACATGCTTCCATGAGGTTCCTTTGGTGGAGCAACCAAAAATGGGGTTTAGGCACAAGGTCCCCCTAGGGGAATTAAGTGAGAGTTGCAAGGATTTTCTGATCCTAAATCAGATAGAGATCTGGGATAAGAATGTGTATTTTCTTAAGCAAGAAATAAGTTTAAAAATTAGATTTAATCTTAGCCTGGAAGCATTCTACTAGGATTTTAGTTTTTGGTTGTGCTATGGAAAGGAAGTCTTGTATTTTTCATTTATGTTATTACCCATGATTTTAACTAAGTTATGACTAGAGATCTATTTGAGCTTCATTATCACAGAGAGACTTTCTTAGTGGGGTGCCCTAGCATATAGGAGCCAACTGGCTCCCTGAAGTGATAAAGCCCATAAATTAGCAGTAGAGCAAAGTTTAGAAGCCATGAAACCAGCAGAGACATATATTCATGACACCAGAAGAACATCATCCAATATTCACCATGTAAGATAATCAGGGAGGAGCGTCCTGTAGACTACATGCCATATGAGAGCAGTGGAGATCAGGCCCAGCAGGAGGATGGTATGATATTGCCGGAAGACATGAGTGGTACTTTAGTTTCACAGGCTTCAGTTGCCCTTCACATATCAATCAATCAAGCAATAAACATTAAATGCTTATTCTACGGGGCACTGTGTTAAGCATTAGAGGCACATATAGATCAATATCACATATATTGTACGAATATGTATGTCTTTATATATTCTCTAGTTTTGTTTTGTTGTCTTTTTTCCCCCTTTGTCGACTAGCCTTGTGATTTCATTGGTGTAAAGACTTCCTCTAACAATGCAGATCAGCGCCTTCTCTGGAATTTAGAATCTTAAAGAGTTGGCTGTGGCACTAAGTCATTAAATGACTTGTCTAGGAACACGCAGCCAGTATGTGTTGGAGACAAAGACTTAAACCAAGGTCTTCCTGACTCCCAAGGCTAGTTCTCTATCCACTAGCCCACACTCTGCCTCTGATGTATTTCCTTCGAGGCGGGGAGGAGGAAATATTCATCCGGTACTGTTTCAGAAAAAGTCTTTGTTTTGAATTGATTGTGTTCTCTCACTGATTATTCACATCAATCACATTTGTGGAGGTTTGTCAGTTCTAGCCTTCTCTTCCCTCCTGTAGTCAGCTATCTTCATGCTGGCTGCCTAAAATATAGAAAAGTAGCTAGAGCAGGAGTTCTTAATCTGGGGTCTGGAAACTTTTTTTTTCTAAATATTTGGGTAAACGTGCATCAACATAATTGATTTCCTTTATAATCTAATGTGTTTCATTTTATACATTTAAAAACATTCAGAGAAATGGTCCACAGGTTTCATTAGAGGCAGCCAGTGATGCAGCAGATAAAGTACTAGGCATGGCTATAGGAAGACCTGAGTTCTAATCCACCCTCAGACACTTACTAGCTGTGTGACAGTAGGCAGTCACTTAACCTCTATTCTCAGTTTCCTTCACTGTAAAATGGGGATAATAACATAAGAGCTGTGAGTATTGAATGAGAAAATATTTGTAAAATTGCATAGCACCATGTCTGGCACATAATAGACACTATATGAATGCTTATTCTCCCCATTCCTTCCCTTCCCTAAAGGACCAAAGGGCTTTATGACACAAAAAAGGTTAAGAGCTGCTGAGCCAACAGGAAGATGAGGTCTGAGGCTGCCCAGTGAGCTAGCTCTGTGTCCTCTAACCTTGAGAGCTTTTCCCCCTTTCTCTGATTCAGGATTACTGTCTGTGTCATTTTTTTAACATAGCCTCCTGGAGGAACTGTGCAATCCTTATGAACCTTGAGAGGATTTTTGCCTTGAAAATTGTGATGCCTATCACCAGAGACACAATATGACTCTTGTCAAATAACATACTCTCTCTGAACAGGACAATTTGGCAGAGGGTAGAGATTATAAACTTATCAGGGGCTAGTATCTGGATGCCTTGCTAGGAAGCCACACAAGGAACATCAAATAAGTTTTCTGTTTTCCCTTTGTGTCATTAGTCATGGAAATGACCCTGCTTTTTGAAAAACCAGTAATGATTTTGTAATTCACCACTTCTCCATTGTTTCAAGTTTCAGAAAAAAGGTGATAGACATCCAGTATGATCTAAAGTTAAGGGAGAATGGGGTTTAAATAATTACCTATTTCAATGTACATCTCTATACATAATAAGCTCTTCTGGAAGCATAATATTTTTAGAAGGTGAGTAATTCATTTCTTAGCAACAAACTTGTTCTAGTCAAATGATGGTGAGACAATTACTCTTTACTCATTGATTATTGTATCTATTCAAATGAATTCAAATTTCTATTCTACCACAAAATACAGACATTACTGAGAGAAAGTTGTCTTAAGGATTTCTTAAGTTAGATTTATATTTAATACTAGCATATGAGGTGGGGGGAGGGTAAGAAAGAGATAGACTACAGTACATGAAGAGCCAACCTATGAATCAGAAAGCCAAGGGTTCAAGTCATGCTACTAATATATATTGGCTGTGTGATCCTAGGCAAGTCACTTCTTGACCTCACAGTTCCCCTTCATGACATTCAAAGGCTCTAAGTTACTGAACGGGCACTTTCTTTACCAGGAATTTCCTATGACAATGAAATTATAGATCTAGTTAAAAAAAAAACAGGTTGCAATGCTTAGTTCAGCTTATCTGGGAATTTTCAAATTAATTCATTTGTTGCTCTTTAGAGGCAAGATTTAGTACTTTAGTTATGTTAGATATTGTATTAATGTAAGATATTGCATATATGAGCAATTTTACTTCTGTGGATGTGGGTATAAGTGATATGAATAATTTTTCTAAGCTTTCTCTGAAATATCCATGACATAAACTGTTCCCCTACTGATGCAGTAGTTTGAGAGCTTTAGGTTAGATACAAGGAAGAATTTTCTTGTCTAGAAGGTGGTTAAATATTAGGACTGAATCATTTCTTTTTTTTTTTTCCTCTGGAGGATAAGAACAGAGGAAATGCTTCTGTCTAAGATGGTTTGTGTGTTGATGCCTGAAGGCAGTAGGGTTGGATCATATGACCTCTCAAGGTCTTTTTGGATCCCTTTGATTTATGATTCTCTTTGGTATGCCATAACACACTGGTATGAAGACTTGTAAATGATTGTCTTTCTTCCAAAAATCATATTAAACTGTTTTTCCTATTTTCCTTTGCTTTTAGAATTGTACTACTTTCTTTTTTTCTTGCAAAATTATTTATTTAATATTTTTAGTTTTCAGCATTGATTTTCACAAGAGTTTTAATTTACAAATTTTCTCCCCATTTCTACCTGCCCCTCACTCCAAGATGGCATATATTCTGATTGTCCCATTCTTCAGTCAGCCCTCTCTTCTGTCACGCACCCCCCCCCATCTCCTTTTCCTTTACTTTCTTTGTAGGGCAAGATAGATTTCTATGCCCCATTGCCTGTATATCTTATTTCCCAGTTGCATGCAAAAACAACTTTTTTTGAACATCTGCTTTTAAAACTTTGAGTTCCAAATTCTCTATCCTCTTCCCTCCCCATGAGGGAGGGAAGCAATTCAACATAGGCCACATGTGTATCATATTGTAAAACCCTTCCACAATACTCATGTTGTGAAAAACTAACTATATTTTGCTCCTTCCTATCCTATCCCCCTTTGTTCAATTTTCTCCCTTGACCTTGTCCCTTTTTGAAAGTGTTAGTTTTTGATTACCTCCTCCCCCTATCTGCCCTCCTTTCTATCATCCCCCCTTTTTTATATCCTTCCTCCTTCTTTCCTGTGGGGTAAGATACCCAATTGAGTGTGTATGTTATTCCCTCCTCAGGTCAAATCTGATGAGAACAAGGTTCTCTCATTCCCCCTCCTGACCCCTCTTCCCTTCCTACGGAACTGCTTTTTCTTTCCACTTTTATGTGAAATAATTTA
>CM053622.1:619929114-619950156 GCA_028646595.1 Phalanger gymnotis | reverse complement strand
GCTGCCTGGCCATGTTCCCAGCCAACTTACTTGACCCTTGAGTTTTTCAGCAGGGTGTGACTGCTTGTAGACTAAAGAGTTCTATGTTCCAAGCTTGGGCGGATGCGCTGACACACCAGCACTCCTCCTTCCCCAAGAACCCCCAACCTGGGTTGGACTTAGATCTTCAGCAGGCTCTTCACTTCTTCTCTGATCTGCCACTTAATTCCTCCCACCAGGTGAGCCTGGGGCCAGAAGCAACTGCAACTATAGTTCTGTAGCTGCCCCACCTCCACTGCCCCTGGGGTGGTGGCTGAACCACAAACTCTATCCCAGTCCCTAGCAGCTTTTCCCACTAACCTACTTGGTTGTCTTTGGTGTTTGTGGGTTGAGAAGTCTAGTAAGTGCTGCAGCTCACTGATTCAAGGCGCTAGGGCTTGTTCCGCCCGGCTACTAGTCTGGTCAGTTGGTGCCCCCATTGCTGGGCTCTGCTCTGCTTAGCTCCGCTCCCCTCCGCTCCCAGCTCTGTGTGGGATAGATCATACCCAGAGACTATCCAGGCTGTCTTGGGCTAGAGCCCTGCTTCCCTCTGCCACTTTGTGGGTTCTGCGGTTCTAGAAGTGGTTCAGAGCCATTTTTTATAGGTTTTTGGAGGGACTTGGCAGGGAGCTCATGGTAGTACCTGCTTTCCAGCTGCCATCTTGGCTCTGCTCCCCCCTTCATCATTTCTTATAGTACTATACTATTTCATTACATTTATATACCACAACTTGCTCAGTCATTCCCCAATTGATGAGCAACTCCTCTGTTTTCAATTATTTGCCACTAAAAAAAAAAGAATTGCTATTTTTTTGTGTATAAGGATTAAGGTACCTGTTTTCTCACAGCCCCTCCAGTATTTGTCATTTTTCCTTTTGTCATCTCTGCCAATATGATCGGTTTGATGTGGTACTTCAGAGTTATTATAACTTGGATTTCCCTAATTATTTGTAATTTAGCACATTTTATGTGGATATTAATAACTTGGATTTCTTCCTCCTAAAACTATCTGTTCAAATTCTTTGATATTTTAAAAATTGAGGAACAACTTTTAAAAAATAAATTTCACTAAGTTTAATATAAACCTTAGAAATGAGACATTTATCAAAGAAATTTATTGCAAAGATTTTATTCCCTTTAATCTGCTTTTGGATGGAGGGCTGGGCATAATATTAGATTATATTTCCTTTTTGTCAATTTGAGTATATTCTGATATTCATTTATTACTTCTAAATTTTCAGTTTTGCTATATTCTTTCATTCCACAAACTATGGGCCAGTTAACCAAACTAGGCACAAGGGACATAAATTAAAAAAAAAAAGAAAGAATCTCTGCTCTTAAAAAGCTTATTTGAAGTAGAGCTTGCAAATAACTGTGCAAAACAATTTTTGGTAATTTTCCTTATTTTATCTTCCTTTTTTGGTGATTCCTCCTCCCATAGTTTTATTTTTGATAGTTTGGTAGATTGGTTTTCCCCCTCTTTTTTATTAGATTAGCTAAAGATTTATCAGGATTTTTTTTGTCTTTTGAAACTACTAGTAAGAATTAGTAAAAACGTTTTTCAATTATGTTTAATTTTGGTAATTTTTTCTTGCTCAGGGCTCATTTGTTTATTTTCTAAGTTTCACACGCATGCTTCATTAATTTATTTTCTCTGAAGAATGCCTACTGTCTAGTCAGTCAATCAACAAGCAATTACTAAGTACCTACTATGTGCTAGATGCTATGGTAGGATCAGGAATACAAACACAAAGACAATCCTATATAATCAGGTACAGTAGATAAACTATTGAATTGCTACATTAGTGCACGTGATTTGGACAAACACTGTAATTGGCCAATAAGCTGGGCCCATAATTAAGTAGGAAGGTGTTTCAACAATCTGGCTAGCAGCTGCTGCGGGGGTGTAAGATCCACCAATAGCCAGCACCCAGAAAGCTGCCAACGGCACAGGTTCTTTTGATCTGCTTAACTAAGGAAAGCAAGGTGAAGGAGTTGGCAAGCTTACTTTAATTCAGCACACAAATATCATTCACTTAGTTCGGGGGAAAAAGCCAGCACACTGATCTTCAGAGCAAAATACAAACAAATTACAAACATCAACAGACAGACCCAATACAATTCATAGTTACCAACCTCTAGGTTCAGCCCAGGAGCTCAGAACAAGGGGTGGCCCAAAGTCACGTGTGCCACCACTGCTGTGGCAAAGTGCTCCAAGGAAGAGGATGCCAAGTTTTATACCTTTGTCAGTGTCAGGGGTGAGTCACACATGTGACTCACCCACGTGACCTAAAATCGTCACAAAGAGGCAGACTTAAACCCACATGGTCTAAGCGCCTCTGCTGTTGCAGATATGTAAACTAGGTCCTCCCTGGAGTTAGCCCCACCTTGGGCCCCACCTTAGTTGCCAATCTACACCCATATAGGTTTTACATCTAATAGGGGTTTGGGCCTGGGGCTTAGCACTTAGTAAGACTCAATGAAATACACTGAATTACTCAAAGCAAACAAAAGCCAAACTCTTCAAGGGCACTTGTTGAACTAAGTGCTAAGGAGCCCATTTTGCTTACCAACACAGAAGGAAATGCAATGAGTTGGATATGGGAAATTGTATAGTACTTTAAATGACTTCAAAATGAACAAATAAAGAAAAAAAACCCAAATATTTAAACAGTCCATAGTCTTCTGATAATGCTATACAATTGAGACCCACAAAAAACTACAATTTCAAATGAATCAAAATTGTAGGTCACCCAAATGGCATTGGAGAGACATATGTGATGGGCATATATAGACAGCAGCATATAAGTAATGAAGACTAACATACAATAAATGGTGTAAAATTTTTATCTAAGAGATAAATCATAGGAAAAACAGTTGGACTTCTATGAAACTCCTCACACTGTGGACAACTCCCTCTTAGTGGATCCTTTCCACTCCCTGAGCTTCAGAATACCACATCGTCTTATTTAAACTTTATATGTTCCCTTTAATCTAGTCATGTGGTTTGGCACATGAAGGTACTTCATAAATGTTTGTCATGTTTGTCATATTATCCCTGTCTCTCTTGACTTTGATTTTGCCAGGAATCGTTCTTCCACATGAATGGTGTCAAACTCAAATAAAAATGGAGACCACGAAACCATTCATAAGGATCCCTGTGGGCTGCATATTGACTTAGGAAGACATGTGCGTGCACACACGCGCACACACACACACACACACGCTAAACCAATACATTAAAATCATATAGGAATTACATTGGAAGTGTTGCATGTTTGACATCTCTGCTTTATTTCACTTCCCAGGCACCTCCACACCATGACTCAGGAATGTGCCTCCTCTACTCTCAACCCTTTCCAGATTCCCTTTATGTATTTTCTTCCTCCAGTAGAATGCAAGTGCCTTGAGGACAGTTATTTGTATTTTCAGGACTTAGCAATGCTGAGCACATGCAAAGAGTAAGCACTTAATGTATGTTCTGTCTCTTGTCTCTTTCTCTCTTACCTATTCATCTACCTACCTACAATCTGGAATTATGACCAAAGATTTATTAAAGTGCCTACACCCTTTGACCCAGCAATACCATTGCTAGGTCTGCTTCCAAAATTATTGGGGAAAAGGGAAAAGAACCTATATGTTCTAAAATATTAAAAGCAGCTCTCTTTGTGGTGGCAAAGAAATTGCACGGATGCCCATTGATTGGGGAGTGGCTGAACAAGTTGTGGTTTATGAAAGTGATGGAACACTACTGTGCCATAAGGTTAGAGCCTACCCCCGCATATCTCTGGACCCCCGTACCCTGAGGCATTATGCCAAAGGCAAGGGTGGAACAAGATGGTGTTGGAAGGAAGGGTCCCACCCTGGTTGACAATGTGGCAGTTCCGGGTCTTTGTCTGGACTTGCCTGAATCAGTGGGGAGAATGGGCTAGTTGAGGGAGTGCCAGGAGGAGGAGACTGGGCAGGCCGAGGGTGGATCCCTGCCACCTCTTCACCTCTATATAATGTTCTTGCACGCCCCCAATAAACGGAGTTGCTCACCATCTTGCCTCCCACCTCATTCATTGTCCGTGAGATTCTTCCCTCTTGCTGGTCAGGAGCGGGAGGTAGGTGGTCGAGACCCCCAACACTCGATGATCTTAGAAAAACATGGACAGACTGGCATGAAATAATGAAGAGTGAAATAAGCAGAGCCAAGAGAACATTGTGTACAGTAACAGCAATATTGTTTTAAGAACAACTTTCAGTGACTAAGTAATTTGACTATTATAAACACCCAAATTAACTACAAAGTACCTACAAAGGAAGGCACTCTGCATCTAGAGAAAGAACTGATAAATAGAAGTATGTATAGAATGATTTAAAATATAGAGATATTTGTGTCTAATGATAGCCACCTGTAGGGCAGAGTGGGGAGGGTAGAAAAAATTAAATGATAACTTTATCAAATATTAATATAAAAATATTTTGGAGATACCCTGTTTTCTAAAGCTAAGGCCCAGCAAGCAGGCTGTGTCCTGAGTTTGGCATAACCATAATCCTTTGCACTCTGGAATGATCTCACCCTCTGGCAAAGTGTATTGCTTGGACCAGCACCAGGTGTTCAATGAGGGATTTAGCTCCCCTATGTCCCAGGGCCATCCATCACATATTCACAATCTCTGTTCCTTGACACTGACAGGTACTGCACTCTTGTTCCCATCACAGAACTTTGATTCTGTGCCCTGTAGGGTGGGCAGGACTCCCAAGACTTGAGACAATACTTTTTCCACAGGGCCCATGGGAATAGTAACTCAAAACCTAAAGGTGATAATATGTATATAAGTGTTGCCTGCACCCCCAACATGTTAAGCCCTCCTCAGAAGGCAAGACTTCCTTGCATCTAAGTCACTTTCCTCACTCTGAAATAAATTATACTTCTACTTTGTGTCCTGACACACCTGCCCCTAGCTTACTCTGTTCAGCTCTGGTCTTCCACAGGTTAGAGATCATTCCAGTCTGGACTGCATTTAAAATTCTGTTGACATTAATTGGTGGAAGCAATGGGAATCTCAAGTTGTACATAATAGATTTGGTGTTTCATCTGCAATCATTTTTTTCCCCTACTCTCCTTTGCTATGGAAATGCTTGTTTTATTTAAGTTCAGAATAAAATACATTAAAAAAGAGTTCAATGGTAACTTTGAAAAGAGCAGTTTCAGTTGGATAAGGAGAGTAGAAGACAGATTGTTGAGGCAGTAGGATTGAGAGGAGACGATGTGGAGGCAATAGATAAAGATTTTCACAGGAGTTTGGCTGATAAAGGCAGGAGCAAAGTAAGGTGATTAACTGGAGAAGTTAGTACAACCTAATGACATCTTTTTTTTATGATGTTGATATATTTGTAGACATCAAGAAAGGGACAAGTAGATAGGAAAAGATTGAAGATTAGAGTGAGAGGGGATGATGGAAGGAAAAATTTGCTGGAGAACATATGAGGAAATGGAATCCTGTGCTCCAGTAGAAGGGATGGTGCTGGTAAAGAGAAGAGCCAATTCATTGTCAGAGGGAAACAGAGGAAGCAGGAAGGAATTAAAATCAATTGTTTTTAAGATGAAGTATAACAGAAGAATAAATTCATGATGAATGTCCTTAATTTTCTTAGTAAAGCAAAAGGTGAAATCCTAAACTGAGAACGTAGGGGAGAGGAAGAAGTGGGAAGCTTAAGGAGAGAACAGACTTGGAATAGCTTTTGTTAAGAGTCAGATAGTAAATCAACCAGTAAGATGTAAAAGACTTGATGTCTGTCAGTGAAGACTGGTTGTGATTTGGATAAACAAAATTCGTAGTGGAGTCAGTCACATTGGTTGCATGACTTCCTCTGTCTTTGTTCAGTAGAACACAAGTAGAAGCAGAGAACTGCAAATGATGGCAGCAGTCCAGACTTGTGGTTTGATCAAGCAGTGAACTCAGACACAACAAAGAGACAGAAGGATTTGAAATTGGATGACAATGTTGAGTTGGATCAGGTTTCTTAGAGGGTTGAGAGTGGGAGGGACAAATGTGATTTCAGACCAGGGGTAATGGCTTAGAAAATACTGAGGGGTGGAGAGAATTAGAGATTAAGATAAAGACAAAGAATAGATTTAGGAATGGTGAAGCATAGGGAAAGAAAGAATATGTCATGATTAGTTAATGTTGGAGTTTTTGATCATACAGGTAGAATATGTGTGGATAATGGTGAGAAACACAATGTTACTCTCTCTGCATGGCTTAGATAGAATGAACACATCATGGGACTTGAGAATGAGAAACTACAGGGTTAGAATGTTTGAAGGAACATTGATATGGATGTTCAAGCTACCTACTATTAGGTAAAAGTTGGGGAGGAGAGGAACCCCCTTCTTGGATAATCTCATTAAGAAGTTCAAAACTCCATTCTGGCTTCTAACCTCATCAGTCAACTGAAATTGCTCTCTTCAAAGTCACCAATGACATCCTAATCACCAAATCTAATGACCTTTATGAAATCCTCTTTTTTCTTTTTTTTTTTAACCTCTCTGTTGCCTTTGCCGAATACTCTCCTTTTTTTGGATAATTTCTCCTGTCTAGGTTTTCTTCCCCTCTCCCCCCACCCTGCTTTTTCTTTTCTTTTTTTTTGAGACTGGATCTCCTTGTCTCCCCTAAGTTGGAAGTTCAGTGATCCTTGATCTTGATTTCACTACTGATTGGAGTGGAAACTTTGACCTCCTTCATTTCTGACCTGAGAAAAATGTCCTTCCTTAGGTAGTCTTGTCTTACCCTTTCCCTCCCTCTCCACTTCTGGTGGTTCACAGTAGTGTGTGATTTAGTACAGAAACCTGATTGTCTTATTACACAGATGCTTACAATTCCCAAGCTCCATTGATCCACCTATCTTAGCATCTCTAAGAGCTGGGAGGCAGAGTTGCACCAGAATCTCTGACCTTCTCTGTAGATTTTTGTTATACTGCTCCTTCCTGGTTTTCTTACCACCTGTCTGATGATTCTTTATCAATTATCTTTTCTTATATCTTCATCTGTGTCATACTCATAAACTATGAGTGTTCCCCAGTTGCCATGAGAGATAGCTAGCTAGAGCTCAGGACCTAGAGTTGGGATTACCTGAGTTCAAATTCAGCCTCAGTCACTTATTCACTATGCAATCCTGGGCAAGTCACTTAAACTCCATTTGCCTTAGTTTTCTCATCTGTAAAATGTGCATAATAATAGCATTTACTTCCTAGGGTTGTAGTGAGGACCAAATGAGATAATCTCAAAAGCACTTTGTAAATGTTAGTTATTTTGATGATGATGATGTGAGGCAGTAGATAAAATTCTGTTTCTAGGAAGAAATTCATTTCTTCATGTGTTCTTGTAGGACCATGTTATGTGACTTGGGAAAAGAAGTTGCATAAAAGTAAGAAATCAATATTAATATATCAGGTTCCTATAAAGTGGAGGCACTTTGGGTCCTGGAAGAACCACTTACAGCTTACTTTTGACTTAAGAAATTTTGCTTTAAAAAAATCATTTTGCTTAAGTGTAGATAAGACCAAGGGAAAATAAAATTTTAAACAGATGAGTGCTGAAACTTCACATCTGATTAGATCAGTTCTGCCACATGCTTGCACTTCAGGAAAAGATACTGTTGAGGTAAGTGAAACGTTAGGTATTACAGTTCTGTCATGTCAGTTTGGGGAAGCAGAAAATAGAGATTTAAACCTTTGCTTGACAATGAAGTAGAAATAATTCATTAAAAATTTTCCCTTTTTGTAAACGAGGAACAAAAGCGACTAGATAGTCTCCAACAGTGTGATGCTATTTGAGAGAGTACCTGGAAATGGAACAGAGGAGGACCAACCCTCTTGAACAGAGGAGGACTAGTTAATTTTTTTTTCATTTTCTTCATCCATTTTAGTTTGATTTCTTTTGGAAATAAAACTTTATATCTACCTTTTGCCAGATTTAAGGGTCTCTACTGTCATAATCAGTTGGCATTGGTCTGGCTCCTGCAGGGGACTAACTCTTTGTTTTGGGAATCTCTAGCTTCCCTTCAACCCATGTAGGCTGATTGCCTTCTAAATGAAGTCACCTGAGAAGTCTTGGCATTTTCTCAAAGTTCACAGTGTATTTTATAAGAATATAGACTCTCCAAAATTATTCCTATTGCATTGTTTCAAGCAGTCTTCATTTGATTAACAATGAAAGAAAGAGTGATATTCATTTGTTTATTCATTGCACGCTTAGATCTCAGAGGGTACATCCAGCCCTATCACTATCTTGCAAATGAAATCACGGTTTCCTTTAAAGCTATTTCCTTGTGAATGGAGAGCTCTTACCCTATTGGATATTTGAAGTTGGATGTCCCAGAGACATATAAAATTAAACATGTACAAAAGAGAACTCATTATATTCCTCCTCCCCCCATAACTTTTATACTGAACTTACCCTATTTCTGTTAAGGACATTGCCATTCTTCCTGTCTCCCCAAAGTCATCCTCTACTACTCATTTGCTTTACCCTACATACATATTCAATGGCCAAATCTTACCATTGCCCCCTCCCTAATGTCCTTCATATGTGATACCATTTTTCTATTTATTTTTTCTTTTTATATATTTATATAGCCACCACTTTGGTTCAGGTCTTCATCAAATTGTTTTCTAATTGGTCTCCTTACCTCAAGCCTCTCTCCAATTCGATATATCCTCTACTACTTGCTAAAGTGGTTTTCCTTAATCGTATATCTGACCATGTCACTCCTCTACTCAATAAATTTGAGTGGCTTCCTATTGCCTCTAGAATAAAATATTAATTCCTCCTGGTTTTTTTTTTAATTCTTATATCAACTGACCTCAGTGGTCTTTCCAGTTCTATTGTACATACCTCTGTCCCCCACATTCTATGTTTCATTTAAATCAATCTTCTCTATGTTTCTCATACCAAATATTCCACCTCCTATTTTCATGACTTTGTAATAGTTTCCCCAATTACTTGTAATGCATCTTGTCCTCATATCTGCTGCAAAAGTCCCTTTTTCCTTCAAGACTCAGCTTAAGAATCACTTTTTATAAAAAGGCGTTCTTGAGCTCTTCAAATGCTATTGCTTTTCCGTACTATTGACCTTATATTTAACTACCTCATAATCATTCTCTTTACATTTATTCTATATATACTTATATATGTATTTGTTGTCTCTCCCACCAAAATATAAGTTCTTTGGCTGTAGAGATTGTTTTATGTTTTATCTTTGTGTACCCAGGATCTTAAAAATTTAGATGAAGTCATCTAAAATTGTGAATCTTAATACAAGTTAGAGGTCAAAAGAAATATTGAATGTCAACCAAATGAGTCATCAGAAACTTACTTTAGTTCTAGAAACTACAGAGTAAAAGCTAAATGTATGTCTAAGGACAAAATTCTTACTGAGTTCAATGGCCCTCAGTACCTTCTGGAAGTATATTTTGATCTTAGAAATAAAGAGTTAACTCTTTGGGGTTTCGATGGCAAGAATCATACCCATTTTCCATAAAAGAAAGTAGTTTTCAAATTCTTGAGGAAAATCATATTCTCACTTTCATCCCTCATTTACTTTCCACTTTCACCAGCTAGCAATTATACCAAAGTATATTTTTTTTTGGATTTTCCTCTCTTATAATTGAGCAGTTTCTTATAAATTTGTCTCTTTGAGAGTCTCTCTATTTTGAGTTCCTGCCTAATGAGGATTAGATGAAGGAACTGGGGATGTTTAGCCTGGAAAGGAGAACACTTGGGAAAAGGACTGGTTCAGAAGTGTTCAAGTTTTTGAAGACTGTCATACTGAAGAAGGATTAGACTTGTTCTGTTTGGACCAAGTTGTTGTTCAGTCATTTTTCAGTTGTGTCTGACTCTTCATGACTCCTTTTGGGGTTTTCTTGACAAAGATCCTGGAATGGTTTGCTATTTCCTTCTCTTGCTCATTTTACAGATGGGGAAACTGAGGCAAATAGAGTTAAGTGGCTTGGTCAGGTCACACAGCTAGTTAGTGTTTGAAGTGAGACTTGAACTCAGGTCATCCTGAGTCCAGGCCCAGGAGTCTATCCTCTGTGTCACCTACCTGCCCAGTTTGGATCAAACGGGAAGAACTAAAACCAGTGGGTGGACATTGTAGAAAGGCTGCTATTGACTTGATGTAAAACAAAACAATACAAAACAAAACCTTCCCCAAAATTAGAATTGTAGAGCCATTTAAAAGAATAATGGGTTACCCCCACAAGTAATGGGCTCAACTATACTTGATGTCTTCATGTGCTTCATTCCACTTGTTGGGAATATTGCAGTAGAACTTAGTCAAGTATGTTTTATGCAAATGAGATCTGTGATCTCTTCCAACTCCCAGATTTTGTGATTCTGTCTCTCGAGATCAATTTAAGAATGTCTATGATGGGTAAAGCTTAACAACATTTTGGAGAATTTGGCCCCAATAAATTTATTTCGATTCTACCCATTTTATTTTTTTTACAAGATTAAAAATCTCACAGGAAAAACAGTAAATCCAGCATGTTTCATGCTTTTAGCTGAGGCCCAAACTAAAGCACAGTACCTGAATTAAAAAGGATTCAATAAAACCAGATAAACAGAATTAAAAAAAAAACAACTACAAACCTACATGATGTGTAAAAGAAAAGGAGAAACTGATGATTCCTGAGTTCAAAACAAAGTTTTCTGCCATTTCTCTTTTATAGCTAAACCAAGCCATCCCAATTAAAGTAGGGGCAGCACCCCGCAATTTCAAACACTTCCTTGTGCTCCTGTAATCAGAAGCTTAACAACGGTCTAAAACATATCTAACAAAACAGACCTCTTGTTATTTATTGCTATTTACTCTTGAATGCATTTCACAGCTTGACTAAGTCTTTGTTTTACCAACTCAATCCCACATAAAGCTCACTTGTCAGCCCATAAATACAATAATTCAAATTGCTTCTTTACAACTTCAGATTATAGAGTGTGTGGCAACCCTTTTATCCACAAGGCCTTAGCAATGCCAATTTATTTCTGACTTCTATGTTAGAGAGCACCCAAATCAGATGGTTCAGCAACTCACAAACATGAGTTCCCAGTAAACATTAGGAAATCAAGTTGCTGTACTTTATCATCAAGGTCATACAGAATAAATATAGTACCAACCAACTGCATAGTGAGTGTGTGTCTGCGTGAAAGGCTAATATATTCTGTCTTACAGTTCAAAAGCCAACCATCTGGTTTTTAAATGCAGAACTTAAATGAGTCTATAAAAAGGTAAGAACTCCAATGCAGCTTGAAAATGAATAGCTCGGTACACAGCCAGCATTTTAAAATGTATTACAATTTAAGGAAAAGTTCATCATTCTTCTCTTGGCTTATCAGATGAAGAAAAGGTTTCTATCAATTTACCATTTAAAGAATAATGAAGAAAGTTTTAATTTTTCTAAGTCTCCACTTATTGACATTCATGGACAGCTAAAAAATAGTCAATAGAATCAGGTCCAGTGTTTTTTGTTCCTGTGCCAGGAAATAAATTGTGTTCCTCACCCAGAGCTGGGCCAAAAGATGCTTCCTGGGACACTGAGTCCCTAGGCTTCACTTAGGCTTCACTTGAAAGTAGTGGCCATGCAAGATTGTAGTTACAGGTGGCATATAAATGAAGAGCAAGGTAACCATGTGTATAAGTGGACCAATCCCTTTGACATACATAGTCTTGATCAGTGGCTTTAACTTTTGATTTATCAGAATTCACTGGCCTAATTTTCCAGTGCCTCCTTTTGTCATTGAATGTGATGAGAATTAAGTAAGTATGGGGACAAGGGACTTAATTTACTTCCTGAACTACATGGATTCTTACCAAATCATTGGAAATAAAAGTCAAATAGAAAGGTTAAATTAAATGCTTCTTTTCAGAAAAGTACCATAAAATAATTTGCATGCAAATTTCTTTAAACAAAAAAGAAAGGTTTTGTTATATGAATGGAGGAAGGCATAAAAATGTTTCCTGTGATGAAAAATTTCAAGCTTAATACAAAATATTCATGATTTTTGGGTGGGGAGGAAGGTGAGTACTCTTTTTGTTACAGCCCCACCTCATGTTAGCAGACAATCTTTATGAGTCGCCCTGGTCATGCCAATACCCCCTGCTGCAAATCTATCACTTGGTGATCAATTATCTGGTCCTGTACTTTTCTAAACTTGGCTAGTCTGGTCCTTGCACAACAGAAATCCAATGTGTCACTGTGTTCATAATGGAATCTCTTCTAGTTTGTCAGAATATGCCAGAGCTTGTATCCTGTGGCATATTCTTTGAGAATCCAGTATCAACTACAATGAGGAATCATAGTAAGATTCCAGTAGGATATAATTTTGAAGGCAGAAGCTACTTTCATTTTTGTCTTCATATTCCCAGCATATAGCTCAATTGGCCTGGCATATAGTGCTTAATAAATTCTTGTTAAATTGAATTGAAACCTGAGATGTAATAAGCAAGAGCAATTAAATGACTCAACTAGGAAGCCTTCATCAAATACCATCACTTTTCTGAGTGCCGTAACATTCAGTAACAAGGAAATTCAATAAAGAACTCCGCTTCCAAACTACCCTATTTGGTGTACTAAATTATAACATACTTAAGAGCGGGGATTTTATTTGTTTTTGTATCTTCTCTAGGATGGATCATATAGTAGGGCCTTAATAAATGGTTGTTGACTGAACAAATAAATAACTGAATGAATTGGCTCAGGTGTACCCAGCATACCACCCAGCTACTGCTGCCCTGCCAAGGAGAATATATGTCAAAGATGAAGCTTGTAGGTTAGGTCATACTCCACTTTGTTCCTAGAGGAAAGCATAGGTTTGTGTCTTAAAGAAACCAGTTGCTTTTTTATATGTTCTGGGAAAGCCTGAATTGTTCTGAAACCTGACTTTAATTTGGGGAATTATAGTCACAGACAGATGGCAATTCCTTCCTACCCTGGGAGGCGCTGAGACTATCACAATCTATGATAATCTGAGAAATGCTGGGAATTTTAAAACAGTCTGTGACAAATACAAAGAAAATGCTTGTCTGGAGAGTAGAAGAAGCTATAAAAATCAGAGGAAAAAGGGGCTTGGCTCTAGGCATTGAAGGCTTGACTCTGATGGACTATGCCTGCCATTCACAAGGAGATACCAATGTGAGTAGAAAGGATCAGATGTGAGAGATGGCAGGGGAAAATGACAAGATTTGGCAACTGATTGGATACATGTGGAGGAGAATGAAGAGTAGAGGATAACATTGAAGTTATGAACCTAGGAGGCTGGGTGAATGGTGGTATCTTTAACAGAAATAAGGAAATTTGGTATAGGGGTGATTTGAAATGGGGAGAAAATAAGTTTTGTTTTATATGCCTTGAGAGTGAGATGACTCTGGGACAAACAGTTTGCAATATCCAACAGACAGCTTAGTGAAGCAGGACGGGAGCTCAGGTGAGAGAATGGGGCTGGATATATAGATCTATGAATCATCTGCACAGAAATAATAAATACATGGGATGAGGTCACAGAGGGATAGCGTAGAGAGAGAAGAAAAGAGACCCCAAGACTGAAACTTGGAACATATCCAAAGTTAGGTGATATAAATTATAAGCCTATAAAGAAGAATAAAAAGAGTGGTCAAGCAGGTAGGATGATTACTAGGAGAAAACAGTATTCTGGAAACCTGAAGAGGAGAGAGCATCTGGGATGAGAGAGTGGTCAACAGTGATAATAAGGTCAAGAAGGACGAAGACTAAAAAAAGACCTTCAGATTTGGAAACTATAAAATTGTTGGTAATTTTGAAGGGAACTTTTTCAGTTGGATAATGAAGTTGGAAGCCAGATTACAAAGTATTGAGGAATGAGTGAAAGGTGAGGAAGTCAAAGCATTAAAGATAAGTTTTTCTAAGAGTTCAACCAAGAAAAGGTCTGAGAGATACAGGGATGATGGTTTGAGGGATTGTTATGGACTAGTGAAGGTTTTTCAAGGATGGGGGAAGCTTTGAAAGGTCTAAAGCAGTAGGGAAGGAAGTAGCAGATAGGGAAAGGAGATTATATATATATATATATGTATATATATACATATATAATGTATATCTAATGTATATACGCACAATCTCTCTCTCTCTCTCTCTCTCTCTCTCTCCTCCGCATCTATCTACCTAGAGAATTATTTTTGAGTGAACATTTTGCTTGAGATGTGAGAAGATGGGTTCAAGAGCACATATAGAAAGAATGACCTTCACAAGAAGTGTCACCTCATTATTTGAGACTAGATAAAGAAAGGATAGAGAGTAGGTCGTGATGGGAAGGAGTTTTGAGATGAAAACAAAAGGAAAAGAGAGGTCTTGATTTTCTTCTCAAAGCAAGAGATGAGATTCTCGGATGAGAAGGTAGGGAGAGGGGAAGGGATGGAAAGCTTGAAGAAAGAATGAAAGGTTTGCTTCTATTGGGGTGAGATAGAGAATCAATTAGGAATTGATACAATGTTTGCCTTCCTTCAGTGAGGACCCACTGGAAGTTGAATATCAGGAATTTGTAGTGTACCCTTTCATCTTTGCTGTGTGACTTCCTCCAGCTTTGTTCAGCAGCAGGTAAGTAGAAATAGAGGAACCAGATGATGGGAGCTGTTTTTTTTTTTTTGGTAAGGGATGAACCAAGGTAGGGCAAAGGAGCCATTGTTTTCATAGTAGAGAATAATTTGAAGTTATTGGTTACCTATAGGTTTGCTTGAATTTGGGAATGGAGGGAAGTGAAGACAGAATTTTTATAGCCTGAACTTTAAAAGACAAGGAAAATGTGAAATGAGAGAATGCAAAATCAAGATTAGTGATACTTTACTCCTCCATGGTGATTGAGATGGTGGGAGTTTGTTGTCCAAAAGGATAGTAGTAGGTGGCAGATGAATTATAATATATATATAGTCAAAAAGGAGTATTTTTGCCAGGGCAATGGCTGGGATGAAGTACCTTAATCATCTTATCTGTTACTGGAAGGAGTTGGAAGGCTGGATGGGTTTGCATTTGGGTACACTGCCTGAAGTATTTTCTTGTTTGATTCTACAAAATTTCAGGAAATCCTTTTAATTTCATTTATTTGTTCACTCTCTCTATGTATTTATCTACCAGCATCTCCAGGGATTAGTTTGACCTTCAAAGTCTCAATTAGCTGTAAAAAAGCAGATGCTTGATTGATAATTTCAGCCAGGTAGCTAGAGAGTTAGAACATTTAAGTGCTTTAAGACACAGTGTTAAGCTCTGGGAAAAGAAATAGAAGCAAAGAGACAGTCCCTGACATCAAGGAACTTACATTCTAATGTAGGAAGAGAACATGTAAAAGGGAAGTTGGAAAGGTAGGAGGAGACAGCAGGTATGAGATCCCAAAAGCAGGGTGAAAACCTGGGCCCTAGTATTATAGGGCAAAGTCTGACTTTATTAATTATAAGCAATAGAAAGAAATCTGAAAAAGATATTTATCATATAGCTACTGCAAAAGAACAAGAAGGAGAAGAAGGAGGAGGAGGAGGAAGAGGAGGAGGAGAAAGGAGAAAGAGAAGGAGGAAAAGGAGAGGAAGGAGGAGAAGAAGAGGAACCAGCACCAGTCTGCAATAGCTCCAACTGGAGACCAAGAAAAATGGAGTGAAAAATGTCCAAAGGAAATTCAAAGGAACTCAGTAACTGACAAATTATGAACATTTAATATTGAAATTCATTTATTAAATGTAAATAATTATAAAGTAAGTTGTAGGCTTTGTTAATATTTAAACTTAATTATAAACCATTTACTTGAGAAAAATCAAGATCTGACTTCTTTAGAAGTTGTGATAATGATCCTAACAGTTTATAATTGTCTTGGTACTGGGGCATTTATTGGCTGTATCATACTTTCAATATCCAAGCATGTAAATCCGTTGCTTTTTAAAAACACTATTTACTGTTAGTGCAATGCATCATAGAGTTACTGGAAATAATCGCAATACATTTACTTTGAATCTTGGAACCCATAAGTGGTTCTGCTGGAGTTTAGGCCCTCAAGTCCAAGGAAGCATCTGTCTTCTAAAGCATTTTGAACCCAAAGGCAGTTTTGTTGCTTTGTCTACAGCGACATGTCTTTTGGCAATTTAGAAACACTTGGATTAAAGAAAGCTCCTCTTTTTTTTGACACTTAACATTTGCCCAAAACTAATAAGCTGCTAAAGTTCAAAAAGACTTTGCAATTGTCTGGGTGCTTTTAAGTGAAGATGAATCCACAGGGATAAGTGCTTGCGGTCTGCTGAAGTCAAGGAAGGTCATTCTTTTATTTTATTGAAGGTCTCTAAAGAAAATTGAAAATAGACAAATTTTAAAATAGAGATATACAAATACAAAACAGGCCGCAATAGGAAACATAAGACTGTTAAATAGGTCCAAAGAATCAATGTTACTTTCGCTGTCCTCAACAACCTGCTACATTATTTTGCTGCCTGATTTTCTAGTAGTATGGAAAAAGTGCTGGCTCCCCGAGGGCAATGCAAGTCATCTGATCCCATAAGTGGGAAAGTCATTCTTCTTGTGAAGAGATGAAGTCTGTGTAGGGGCTTTCTTTCTTCTTAACTCTTGGGAAGGGAATGTCACATGTTTTCTTATTCATGTGGATTCATCTTTCACTTAAAAACACTTAGCCAATTGCTAAGCATTTTTAAATACCATCTACATATGTTTGGTTGAATGTTAAGTGTCAGAAAGAAATAAACAAACTGGGTGGTGAGGAGTTGATGAGGAGGGACACTTCCTTTAATTCAACTCCTTCAAAACCCCCAAAAGGGATGTTACTGTCCTCCTTTTGATTCAAGATGCTTTCAAAGACAGATGCATCCTCTGTATTGAGGGCTTACTCTGAAGCAGAGCCATTTAGTGAAGAGAATGGGTGCATTATTTAATGCCAAACTTCTCAGCAATTCAAGTTGTTCTGGAAATAGGTTAGAATTTCTTCAACTTTGACAAATATTTAAAAGGTCCCCACCTAAGTTCAGAGACCCATATTATTCACTATGGAAGAAATAAGGATTGAATAATACCTGCTGTTATGGAGCTCACAATCTACAAAGGGAATATGACATAGACCCAAATGGCCATAGTGCATGATTATACATTATAAATACAAGAAAGAGAGACAAATAAGCACAATTTTAAGTTGGAGGCCAGAAGTGGAGAAGATTATTCCTGTATGGAAGATATCATGGCTAGGCTTTATGGAAGAGGTGGCATTTGAGCTCTAACAGGAGGGTAGGATTAAAATAGTTGAAGGAATGGGAGGGTATTCCAAGCAAGGAAAAGAGCATGACAAATAATGTGCATAGATGTGAACGAGTAATCCGGTTTGATTGGAACTTCTTTCACATAGAGGAGGATATGAAAAAAAGCTGGAAATGTGGGATGTTATCAGATGGTGGAGGAGCTTGAATGCCAGGATAATGAGTTTGAACTTTATTTTGTAGGCAATAGTGAACTTTGATTACATTGAAGAAGGAGGGTGGGTGATATGGAAGGAGTCAAGAGGACACTTATTTAGTAGAAGTGAAGTATGATTTAGCGGGTAGAGGGCTAAACTCATTCCCACCTCCCATTCACTTCCTTTGTTCAGTGTTTTTCAGCCATGTCTGACTCTTCACAACCCTCCTTTTTGGAGTTTTCTTGGCAAAGAAGTTGTTTGCCATTTCCTTCTTCGGCTCATTTTATAGATTTCACTAAGGCAGACAGGGTGAAGTTACTTGCCCACAGTCACACAGCTAGTTAAGTGTCTGAGGTTGGATTTGAACTCAGGGAGATGAGAATTCCTGACTCCAGGCCCAGCACTCTATCCATTGTGACACCTAGCTGCCCAAACTGGAGTGGTTTGCCATTTCCGTCTCCATATCATTTTACAGATGAGGAAACTGAGGCAAACTGGGTTAAATGACTTTCCCAGGCTTATACTATTAGTGTCTGAGGCTGGATTTGAACTTAGGTCTTCCTGACTCCAGGCCTGCTCTATCTGCTATGGCACCCAGCTGCCTCTTCACTTCTTAATCTCCTGCTCTCTGACCTCTGATTTAACCATTCAACTGAAAGTCTTTTCTATAAGGTTACCAATGACCCTTAATTCCAAAATCCAGTGACCTTTTCTTAGTCATATTACATTTTGAGTTTTTTGCAATATTTAACACTGTCGTACATTTGTTTCTTTAAAATGCTACCTCTTCCTCCCACCCTCTTTTTTGAATTCTCTGTCCTTTCTGGCTATTTCTCAGCCTCTTTTGTTTGATTATCACTCATGGCCTACCTCCTACTTGCTGTTATTCATTCATTTCAGTCATGTCCAACTCTTTGTGACCCCATTTGGGATTTTCTTGGCAAAGGTACTGGAGGGGTTTGCCATTTCCTTCTTCAGTTCATTTTGGAGAAGAGGAAGCTGAGACAAACAGGGTTAAGGGACTTACCTAGGGTCATATAGCTAGTAAGTGTCTGAGGCCAGATTTGAATTCAGGAAGATGAGACTTCCTCATTCCAGGCGTGGCACTCTATCTACCATGCCACCTAGCCACTCCCTACACATGGGTGCAAGTCAAGGCTTAGTCTTGAGTCCTCTTATCTTTTCTTTCTAGACTCTATTGTTGATCTCATCAGCTCCCATGGGTGACAGAATCATTTCTATTTAGTCAATTCCTGAATCTCTTTATCTAGCCACATTCTTTCTTTAATTCTACAACTTCATCACTAACTGCTTATTGCATATTTCCAACTGAATGTCTCAAGGTATCCCAAAATCGACATGCCAGAAACAGAATTTATTGTTTCCCTCATAAAATCTACTCTTCTTTGTAATGTCCCTGCTTCTACTGAAGACACCACCATAGGTGTGTAACTCTGGAATTATCCTGACTCTTCCCTTTCTCTTGCCAATCAGTAGTCAAATCTTATTGATTCTACCTCCAAAATATCACATTTACCCACCTCTTTTTTACTTACACCTACCACACTAGTTTGGACTCATCATTTATTGCCTTGATTATTGCAGTAGTGTCCTCATTATTTTCTCTGCCTTCAGTCTTTCCCCTGTCCTAAGTCTCTTTCATAAACTTGACAAATGCATGTTCCAAAAGCATGTCTTTTTATTATTTTTATTTTATAATTTTATATTTTATATTACTTTTGCTATTTTATATTACTCCTTGATCAAGAAGTTCATCTCTATCTGGATTACATCTCCTTTTGCAGGTTTATTTCTCATTACTCTCCTTCACTTATTCTACATTCCAGTTAAACTGATCTACTTAACATAATGCTGTAAATGGTACTCTTTTTCTCATTTCTGACTCTTCACAGGTTATCCTTTATACTGGAAAGAACTCCTTCTTTACTTCTGCCTTGTAGGATCCTTTCTTCCTTCAATCCTTAGCTCAGGTGCTATCTTCTGCAAGAAACTTTTCCTGATTCCTTGGTCTTGAAAGCCCTTTCCCCTAGAAAAGCTTTGGTATCTACTCAGTATCTATTTTTTTTACATATTTCCTTTTAATTTAATTTAATTAATTAAATTAAATTAAATTAATTTAATTTAATTTACATATTACTTTTTTTTTACATATTTCCCACCATAGAATATAAACTCTTTCAAAGAAAGGGCTATTTCATTTTTGTTTGTGTCTTTGGTACCTAGAACAATGCCTGACAGGTAGTAGGTGCTTAAGAAATACTTGTTGAATGAATAAGATAAGCTAGTAAGATCTAGTATACTGGTTGAATGAGTAGATGGAACAGGAAGACCTGAGTCCAAATTCAGTGGCTCAGACAATTTCCTAATAAAGTATATTACATATTGTCAAGTTGTATCAATGGAATAATTTTCTATGCCTGGGAGATTCCCCACATCTATGAAATTATAGGTCTAGATACAATCCCCTGTAAATTCAATCTGTAAGTGAAAGATCTTTCCTACCAATTGAATAAACCTCAGGTGGGGCCAACAAAGGGAGGCCTGATTAGAGGCAGGCCCACACTCTTTCACTAACTAGGTAAAAGGCCCCAGGCCCCACTCCTTTTTGCTAAGTAAGCTCTAAGCCCTCAGGTTCCTGAACAGGGTATAAGAGCTCTAAGGTTGGAGTTTTGCCTTTGGGGGCACACTTAATGAAAGATTGTTGGTGACAAGATTCTGGATAGCTGCTGTTAAGGAGCCTCCCCCCACCATCCTGCTTTGAAAAAACCCAGATGTTGGTGCTTCTCTGGTAACTATGTATATTATGATTTTGTCAGACATAAATCTGTCTGTTGATCTATTATACTGTCTCTGTGATTTCTGTTTGTATTTACTCTAAAGTTCAGGGTGCTGGTTTCCCCCCCTTAACTAAGCGAATGGTATATACATATATATATATATATGTATATATATATATATATATATATATGTTTACTTAAGGTAAGATTGTTAAACCCTTAAAGTTACTTTCCTTAGAAAAGCAGATGAAAGAACCTTTGCTGGCAGCCCTTCTGTGTATTGGCCTTATACTGCTACAGTAGCTGTTAGCAACTTTGTTGCTACCTCCCCACTCAAAAAAAAACACTAGTTGGTAATATCAGCTGTACTAGAGTAGTTGTAGCAAAAGAGAAGAGGGAGCACATTTGAAGGGGTCTGTGAGGGAAATATATGACAGGTTTTGACAGTTGGATGTACAACTTGAGGGAGAGGGAAAATCAAAGATAAGCAAGAATTTATTTTTTTTCTTTTTTTCTTTTAATTTATTTTTAACATGTTTGGTTTTCAGCATTGATTTTCACAGGCATTTGAATTACAAATTTTCTCCCCATTTCCTCCCCCCCCCCCACTCCAAGATGGCGTACACTCTGGTTGCCCTGTTCCCCAGTCTGCCCTCCCCTCCGTCGCCCCATTCCCCTCCCATCCCCCTTTCCCTTCCTTTCTTGTAGGGCAAGATAAATCTCTATGCCCCATTGCCTGTGCATCTTATTTTCTAGTTGCATGAAAAAAAAAA
>CM053622.1:619906993-619928614 GCA_028646595.1 Phalanger gymnotis | reverse complement strand
ATTTATAATCTCAAATATAATCATGTATATGTTTGAATGGTTCGAAATCGCAAGGTATGAGAGGTTCTCTAAGGAGAAAACAACAAGAAATTTATTTAGGCCCCACCACAGCTGATCCATGAACCAGCCTCCCCATTCTGACATCTTGACAAAAAGACTCCAGGCCCAGAAAGCCCACCTCACAAGAGTAACCAGGAGGCCACAGAAAAACAAGATAGTATTTAGCCAAATCATTCTTACTGGCCTCAAGTTCCTGCTCGCACTCCTGGGTCTACACACGGGTAAGCCCTGCTTCCACAGCTTCCTGCTTCTGCTGCTTCCTGCTTCCTCAGCTTCTGGCTTCTGCAGCTTCTGGCTTCTGCAGCTTCTGGCTTCTGCTGAAAACTGTCTCTTGGCTCACCTTTCCTCGAAGGCGAGCCTCTGGTGTTCTCAAGCCCTGCCTCAACGACCAGAGACCATTGGTTCCCGAGTTGGCCCCTCTTAAGTCATTAGTCTACACCCACACAGGTTTCACACCTGATAGGGCTTTGGGCCTGGGGCTTAGCACTTAACAGCTGAAAGTACTTCTACTCAAAAGAAACAAAAGCCATACTAAGGAGACAATTTTGCTTAACAACACAGAGGTTTCCTCTACGATTCTGGACAAGTCATTTTTCTAATCTGGGGCTTCATTTTCCTATGTTATAAAATAACAGAGTTGGACTAGGAGTTCTGAAGTTCCCTCTTGCTCTAAAATGATCATTTGAGGGTTACTCGGGAGATTTTAAGGGAGATGGGAGGGAATTGGCTTCAAGTCCCTTTCAGTCCCCTGAACGAAAGTATTTATTCTCTGTAAAGGTTACCATTCTATCTTCATCAAACCCTAGGGATCAGCCTCCTTAGATGAAAAGCATGAAGAAATAACTAGTTATTCATTATAACTAGGTATTAATGTCAGGCTAAATAGGAAACTCCCCAATAGGTATCCTCTTAGGTGTCCTTAACCTTTTTTGTGTCACGGACCCCTTTGGCAGTGTGGTAATGCCTATGCGCCCCTTCTTAGGATAATGTTTTTAAATACATAAAATACACAGGATTATAAAGAAAACAAACTGTATAAGAATAGTTATCAAAACATTTTTTTAAAAAATTAGTTCACATTCCCCAGGCTAAAAACCCATTTTAGAAAGGGGAGTATAGGTTGGGTAACATGCTTGGGCAACTTCTGGGTCTCTGTCTCACCCTGCACCATGGATTCCATCCCACCACCCAATTGAAAGTGCCTTTTGTGCCCTCTTGCCCTGAGTCCTTGCTCCAGGTGGAAAAAAAAAGTTA
This sequence comes from Phalanger gymnotis, assembly GCA_028646595.1. Classification (NCBI taxonomy): domain Eukaryota; kingdom Metazoa; phylum Chordata; class Mammalia; order Diprotodontia; family Phalangeridae; genus Phalanger; species Phalanger gymnotis. Next base: position 619,927,300 of record CM053622.1, on the reverse strand, counting down.
TAGCTTTTGTAGTTAAAAATAAATCATGTTATTTTATAACAGCTTTAATGTCTACTATAAACCCTTTGTTCTCCATTCAACAGAGTCCTGAACAAATCTCTGAGCAACTTCTGGAGGAGAAAATCATCTATAAAGAGTCAGGAATGAGGGATAGAATCTTACAGACTCAAAATGTGTCCTCTGGTCGCATGTTAAAAAACACTAGAGCATGAACTTTGGCTGAATATCTGTAAGGAAATCAAACATACCAAAGATATGTCCCCACAGGTATCTTAAAAACTTTTAACTGCTTTACATCTGTTGAGCACTACAAAATATCATTTTTAAGAGCTAAAATACACAACCCACAGAAGAAAGGAAACCAAAATATGCCATGGGGCTTTAAAAAAGAAAGATTTAAAGAGTTATGTGATTTGATTTAAACTTAGGATAAGCATTCAAACCACTAACTCCAATCCTGAGAACCTTTAAGAGACTTTATACTTCCAAGTATTACTAAATGACATATTCCTATTTTATGGAGTTATTTTTTAGTTGCAGGAACCATTTAGCAATATAAGTTTTTGACTAAAATCCTCAAGTGTACGTGGGTATGAATATACTTTGAACAATTTGTTATTTTAAGTTACAAGTTATAAAGTCAAGTTTGGGATATAGTCCTAAAGTATGTTGCCATATGTTATGCTTAACAGTTCCAACATAAAGGAGGACAGCTAATTTTCCAAGAGTCTTCAGACCTTAAGTGGAATATAACAATAATATTATTGCATCGAGAAGTTATTAAAAGGCTGATTATGTCAAAACACTGTTCCAGGCATTATGGGAAAAATGAGATGTAGGATATGGATCATTTCCTTAATATACTTAAAGTTTCCTTGAGCAAAGTTAAAATATATAGCAAATAGCTACAGTTAAGGAATAATTAGGAGTTAAAATCACTGTAAGAGCAAGCATGGTATAGTAGATGGAGAAATGGCTTTGAAATTAAGGAGACTTGAGTTTTTCCTGAATTAGAACCTGGATACTTCTGTGTCTTTAGAAGTATATTCTATTATACCATGTTCTACAACATATTCTATATGGGTAGATAATCAATATTAAAGATAATATTATTAAAAATTAGAAAAGAAATAGATCATATTCCTCTAACAAATATGAGTAGGAGATATTCTTAAACAAAAAAGATAGGGATAATTACAAAAGATAAAATAGATAACTTGATTATATAGAAATGAAAGCTTCTGCATAGATAAAAAGTAATGCACTTAAGAAGTGAAGTAGGGGAAAGGCATCAATCTTTGGGGGACAGCTAGGTGCCTCAGTGGATGGAGCACCAGCCTTGGAGTCAGGAGGACCTGAGTTCAAATTTGACCTCAGACACTTGACACTAGCTGTGTGACCCTGGGCAAGTCATTTAACCCCGATTGCCTCACCAACTTATATGTGTGTGTGTGTGTGTGTATATGTATGTATTGTGTGTGTGTGTGTGTGTGTGTATATGTATATATATATATGTGTGTGTACATATATGTGTGTGTATATATATATATATACAGTCTTGGTATTTCTCTGATAAGATTTTGGTATTCAAAATAAATAAGATAGATGAAAGAAAGAAATAAAGAAACAAAAAAAAGCAGACATAATCATTCCCCAGTAGATTAGTGGTTAAAGGATGTGAACAAACAATTCTCAAAAGAATTGCAAAATATTTACAACAACATGAAAGAATGCTCCAAACTAATAAGAAAACTGCAAATCAAAATAACTGAAGTTTTTACCACATACCCTGCAAATTGGCAAAGATGGCAAAAAATGGTAATAGTTAATGTTGGAATGGTTGTAGGATTATAGGCACATTAATACATGATTAGTGAAGCTGTGAAATGGCAAAAGCAACTTGGCATTATGCAAATAAAGTCGCAAAAATGTCCATATTCTTTGAACCAGAAATTCCTTTACTGGGCTTATACCCCAAGGAATTTGTTGAAAAGAAGAAAGTCTTGATATACACCAAAATATTTATAGCAGTGCTTTTTGTAATAGCGAAAAATTGGAAGCAAATTAAATACCCATTGATTGGGGAATGGCTAAACAAACTATCCTATGTGAATGTAATGAAACATATTATGTATGTGATGAATACAAGGAAGTGCAGGAACATCTACATGGATGAATGCAAAGTAAAGTAAAAGAAAACAAGACAGAGAATTCTCACTTTAACTTAGGTGGACCTTTCATCAGACATAAAGTGATTTTTATGCAATGCAAATTTGTCCCTACCTGATGAGATATGGACCCAAGCCAAGACTTTTGCCCCTTACCCCAAAAGAGTTTGAGTCCCATTTGTCTAAGGACTCTGGAAAACCCCACCTCAAAATTTCCTTGGATTTCCCCACTTGATCTAGTGTTTGCTTGAGGCCATAAGCCTTTCATTATTACTGTGCCCAAATCTCTGTTACCCTTAACCTAACCATTGTCTGTTATCTCCAGATAGCCTTCGGCTACTTCCTATCCTTACTCCCATTCTCCAGGCTACTGGTCATTCCTATCAAGATCCTCCCCAGATTCCACTTGCAGTCACCCCAGCCTACTGGCCACTCCCATCAATACCCTCCCTAGACACACCCCTCCTCCAGACACCCCAGACTGCTTGGCCAACTCTAGAGCCCTCCCACAGTCTTTCTGTATGTTAAATCCATCTTCTTTCCATGAAAATGCTCAGATTCAATCTGGCCTGTTTGCATTAGTGATACAAATGATCAGATAATGGGGTGCTTGGGTGCCTGTACTTGGACCCCAGTTCCAAAATGACATCCAGTTCCAAAATCACATCTGTCCCTAGCTTCAAAACACTGTCCCTAGCAGTTTCTCTCTAGCAAGGCAGGACGGCATGCCCTAGTAAAACATTTATCTCTCTTCCTGATATGGTGCCCAGCTGTACCTATAGAATTTATTGGTTTGAACCAGCTGTGTGCTGTCTAAATTAGCTGTGTACTGGGTCATAGAGATACTTACTACTCACTGACTTATCATATGCATGCTAGACCTAGACATATGTGTACTCCCTTACACTTATCTTATCTAACAAGATATTGATGGAAGCAGCCTGGGTATTTCCCAGTCAGCGCTGACCATTAGTTGTATTAGTGACAAGTCTAAAACCACACCTCCATGTAGCCCCGCCTTGGACTATTTCCCAGTGAACTCTGGGTAAGATACCTGCACAGTAGAGACAAAAAGTGCGTGTTCCTTTAAGAACTGACCACTCCTTAACCACTCCCTAATCCTGTCGTGAATCACTTAATTAATATTTGGCACATGTTTTACTAAAGTTTAACCTATATAAACTTTACCTATACCCCTGCAAGTTTGCAGGTTCCCTAAGAATTCTTGCCTCCTGAAAAGCGTAATAAATCTTTGCCACTTTGACTTAAAGAATGCTTGAATCCATGAATTCATTCCAGACAGCCTTGACCCTCTCCAGTACTCTAGTCCTTGAGGGGTACCACCCTTCAATGACTCCATCTGGGAACTCTAATCTTGGGGTTCCTGGACTTTGTCTCAACCTCAACACTCAGATTCCTTAAGAGTCTACCCAATATGGCAGATCTTTAATAAACTTTGTTTTTCTTTGGCTGAAAGAAGGCTTGGGTTGAATTCATTCAGACAGGGCCCACCTGTTGCTATTTTGGGGTCCCAACACCCCTAAACCTAAACATATCCATCTATTTCACTTAGCCTATATAACAAAGATATAAACAAAATAATACCTTTACACAAGTCATAAAATATACTAAAATGCAGACATATTAAGTAATATATAATAAACAGAATTATGAAACTAAAGATAAAGCTAATGATAAAGTATGAATGCTACTGTAAAGTTAACAAAAATATGCAAAATTTTGCCCCTTCCCCACCCACTGCACCTAGCCTTTATCATTTGTGGTTAGCTGCACTGCTTTCTTTGTTTATAATGAAGTTATCAAGAGATGTTTGGACAGTGGCTCTATTTTTCTCATAAAATTGATGATGGCAAGCAATATTATCCCCAACTAGTCTTAACTTTTAAAAATTTTGAAGTGGCTGGATCCATCGTTTCAATACAAGAAAAAAAAAGTTTACTTAAATGATGAAATGGCTTCTGCCAACTCTTTTGTTGTGAACCTTTTCAGTGTGACCTTGAGTTCCTAAGCTTCCTTTCTTCTGCAAACTCTGTAGCTAGCAGCACAATCAGATCCTCATTCTACATTCCTTCTCCATGAGACTTGATCAGCTCCTCCACATCATTCTCATCCACTTCGAGCTCCAGTCCTTTTGCTAATTTTACTAACTTGTTACCCACTTCTTCGAATGTTTCATCTTTGTCAAATCCACAAAAATCAGAACAAACTGCAAACATGCTTTTTCTCCAAACTCTCTTTATACATGTTTCTGTTAAATCTTCCCTTGCCTTTACAATATTCTGGATTGCATGGTAAATATTGTAGGACTTCCAGAAATCTCTCAATGTCAAGTCCTTATCTGCATCCAAAGCTGCAATTGCCTGAGCAAATGTAATGCATAAATAATACACCTTGAAATATTCAGTCATTCCTGGATCCAGAGGTTGTAATAATGAGGTAGTGTTAGGGGGAAGGTAGACTACTTTTACATTTTCATTCAAATCAACCAGATGGGGAGGGTGACCTAGGGCATTATCCAAAATAAGTAGAATCTTGAAAAGAATGCCATTATCATTACAAAACATCTATACTTCAGGAATGAAGCAGTGCACAGCCATTGTTCAAAGATGTTGAGGGTTATCCACCCCTTAGGGTTAGCGAAATAATGCATGGTAGTGTTGCCTTGCTGCTGATTCCTCTCAATGCTCTGGGATTTTCTGAGTGGTGCATAAGAACAAGTTTTAATTCGCAGGCCCCAGATGCTTTCCCTCCAAGCAGAAGAGTAACTATTTTTCAAAGCTTTATGCCCCAGCTAGTTTTTTCCTACACTAAGATGTAGGTTCAAGATGGCATTCCTTGATAAAATAAGCCAGTTTAGTCCGTATTAAAGATTTGCTCTGGCAAGTAGAGACCTCCATCTATTATTTTTTGCAGAAACTCTGAGAACTTCTTTGCTGCTTCAATATCTGCACTAGCAGATTTCCTGACACTTGCACATTATGAAATCCTGCATGATTTTTAAATTGGGTAAACCAACCACAGCTTGATGTAAATACCTGTATTCCTTCAGGATACTTTACCTTTAAATCTTCAAAGAGGCTTAAAGCCTTGGCTTGAAGTGTCATCAAGCTTAAAAGAATGTTCTTCTGAGTCACTTTTCTATCCACATAGTTAATAGTTTCTCCATCTCTAGAACAGCACCTTCTCTTTGTTTCTACAGATAAGTGGCCTTCATGTAAGCACTGCTTTTTGCCTGCTCCTTTATCTGGGTAGTATCCTTCACTATGGTGCTCACAGTTGACACTGGAAGACTAAGTTCATGTGTCATCAATGACAATTTTTGTTCTCCTTCATATTTTCTAGTAAGTTTCATTTGCCTTTCTAAGTCTATTCACTTACGCCAACAAGACAGTTCACTTTTCCTGCCAAGAATACATTTGCCACCAGCCATGGTGAAAATAGAAGGATAACTATTGAACACAGGGAGAGGCACAGTATCACTCACTGTCTTCAGGTATACAGGCACTTACTTAGAGATGCTTCTCAGCTTCCCACTGTTGAGGTTTAGGGGTGCTGGAACTTCAAAATAGCAACACACAAGTCCTGCCCGAATGAATTCTACCCAAGCCTTCTCTCAGCCAAATAAAAACGAAGTTGCTTTAAAATCTGCCATACTAGCCAGACTCTTAAGGAATCTCAGCACTGGCTAGACTCATAAAAAATCTGAGCATTTGTGAGGCTCATATTGACAAGTAGGCCAGATTGAATCTGAACACTTTCATGGAAACAAGATGGATCTTATATGCAGAAAGACTGCAGAAAGGATCTAAGTTGGTCAACTATTCTGGGGTGATTAGAGGAGGGGTCTAAGGAGGATCTTGATGGGAATGGCCAGTAGGCTGGGGTGACTAGAGGTCAGATGCCTGAAACCAAGAGAATGGGGTCCTAGAATGAAGGACAGAAGGTCTAGGATGGGGCCAGGTGCAGACAGAGAAAGGCCAGTTGAGAAGATTGCTGGGATGCCTCAGGCAAATGCCAGATCATGTGGGAAGATTCAAGGAGAGTTCAAGGGGGTTTCCTGAGCCTGTACTACCACCATTGTGATATCATAAAGCCTTTGCTTTGTGTGAGGAATTTTTTATTTTTTTTCCAACCAGTGTTTTAATAAACCTTGCTTCTCACTGAAAGAAGGCTTCAGTCAAATTCTTTAGAGGCAGACCCATGCCTTTTGCCCTTGAATTTCATGGTTCCTAGCACCCCTAGACTGCAACAGAAAAAAACAATTATACGTACAATGTAATGTGTACAAATGTACACAAGTCAAAAGTGAATGTAAAAAAATTATAAAGATGAAGCATGATTCAAATGAAGAGCAAGGAGAAGATGCTCCCACCCCAAACCTATCCCTTTGTGGAGGTCGAAGATCCATGGGTGTTACACACTGCACATGTTTTTGGTCTTTTTCAATGTATTGGTTGGTTGTGCTGATTTTTTTTTCCTTTTTCTTTTTTTTTTGTCTTTAAAAAATACTACTTTCTATATGAGATGGCTTTCTGGGGTGGGGGGAAGAGGAATGATGCTGGGGAAAACTACAATGATATAAACAGCAGAAGACATCAATACACACTTATCTGTACAAAGAAGTACACACTACCTACCTATATGACTGAACATATTATTTAACCTCTCAGATCCTCCGGCAATTGTCTAAGACATAAAGTGACAAAAAAAGTTGCTGATACGCTTAGGGAGCAAGGGGGATAGGGACGTGCAGGGGGGAAGGGAGGATGGCAAGCAGTTTTTATAAGAAAAACAGAAAAAAGAGAAAAATACAGAAAGGTCCAGAGATGAGAGGGGCTTCTGAGAAAAGAATCACAGGTACCAAGCTCCAGAATTTGTGTAGGAGAGGACCTCAGCAGCCCTCTTACTCCAAGCTATGCCTGAAAGGAATTGTTGTTGTTGTTCTGTCCTGTCTGATTTTCCGTGATCCCATTTGGGGTTTTCTTGGCAAAGATACTGGAGTGATTTGCCATTTCCTTATCCAGCTCAGTTGACAGATGAGGAAACTGTGCTAAACATGGTAAAGCGACTTGCCCAGGGTCACACAGCTAGTGTCTGAGGCTGGATTTGAACTCGGGAAAATGAGTCTTCCTGACTCCAGGCTAGTGTTCTACTCATTGTGCCACCCAGCTGCCCCATGATCCTACATACTAGGTTACTGTCACCTCATTATCCCTGGAAGCTCTGCCTCTTTCAATGAAGGCAGAAATAAGAGTAGTTTTTATGGCTATCATATCATCATACTATTGACTCATGTGGAGCTTGCACTTCATTAAAACCACTAGGTCATTTTAGAAGGAAATATTGTCAAGCCATCCTCCCTCATCTAATATATGTGAATTTGGTTTGGGGGTTTGGGTGATTTTGTTTTGTTTTGTTTTATTTTGTTTTCAAAACTAAATTTAAAGCTTAAAAAATACCCCCATTACATCTCAACTCAAGATTAGAGAGTCAGAGCTGGAAGGGACCTCAGAGCCTACCTATTCCAATATCTCACTTCATAGATAAGGAAACTAAGATGCAGAGAAGATGAGTGACTTGCCCAAGGTCACATGGGGTTTAGTGACAGAGCCAGATTTCTAATTAAGGTCTTCTTATACCAAGTTAAGAATGCTTTCCATTTCACCAAGTTGCCCTTGGTCAAGAATTTTTAAAAGATGATTCTGGCATCTAGAATGTTAGTTCTTTCTCCCTATTTCATGTTATCTGGAAAGTTAATATGTGCCACCTATGCCTTTTTATAAAACACTGGTTAAAAAAAGTTTTTATACAGCACAGGGCCAAGTACCTAGGGGCAGACTACTGGAAAGCCCTTCTCCTAAGTTGATACCGTTGATGACCACTCTTTGAGGCCTGCTAACCAAACCATTCTGAATCTATCCATCTAACTCTTTTATTATGAAGCTCACGCACAGCTCTCTACATTTTCCATAAAAATAGCATATTTTTTCAAATATTTTGCTAAAAATCTAAGCAAACCACATCTATAGTCATCCTATGATCTATCACTTTAGTCATTCTGTAAAAAATGGAAATTAGATAAATCAAGCATCACCTAGTTTTCACTAATCAATGTTGGCTCTTGGCAATCATTGCTCCCTTTCTAGATGTTAACTAGCCATCTCTTCAGTGACTCATTCTAGAATTTTCCCAAGAATTGAAGTCAAATTCACAAAATCTATTAGCTTCCCTTTTTTGAAAATCAAGATCATTGCAATTCACCATTCACTATGGCACTTCTTGTACGCTCCATAATATTTCGGATATCACTTACAGTGACTTTACAATTATGCCTGACATTTCGCAGATGTGGTTCAGGAGAAGTAGGTGAATTAAATCCACCAAGGTAGGTGTTCCATTATTTCCTTACTTATCTTGGATATCAACATCCTGCTAGTCATTTTTGATGGGGTGCTTGAGTGCTTGTGCTTGGACCCTAATTCTAACATCACATCTCCTTAGCCTCTGCTTGGGTGCCTGTGCCTGGACCCCAGTTCCAAAATCACATCCAGTTCTAAAATCACCTTTCTCCCTAGCTTCAAAACATTGTCCCTAGCAGTTCCTCTCTAGTCCAAGGGCAGCATGCCTTAGCAAAACACATATCTCTCTTCCTGACACTGTGGCCAGCTGCACCTATAGAATTTATTGGATTCCCTGTGTACATGCTAATTGACTGTGCACTGGGCCATAACAATATTTACTACTTACTGATCTTACCGATATGTACCCTAGACATAGTCAGATGTATACTTCCTTACATTCATCTTATCTAACAAGACATTTGATGAGAGCCACCTGGATATTTCCAGTCAGCCCTGACCATTAGTTGACTTAGTGACATTTCACAATCAAAACCACATCCCCAGGTAGCCCCCCCGCCTTGAGCTATTTCCCAGTAAACTCTGGGTAAGATACCTGTGCAGTAGATACAAAAAGTTCATGTTCCTTTAAGAACTGACAACCCCTTCGCCACTCCCTCATCCCACCCAAAAACACCTAATTGACACATTTCACCCCCAAATCTCATATATAAACCTTCCCCACACCCCTGTAAGGTTGCAGGTTCCCTAAGAACTTTTGCCCACTGTAAATAATAAATCTTTGCCGCCTTGACTTAAAGAATGCTTGAGATCATGAATTCATTCCAGATGGCCCAGCCGACCCTCTCCAGTACTCAGGTCCTTGAGGAGCACTCCCTCTCAATGACCCAGTCTTGGTACTCCAGTCTTAGGGTTCCTGGACCTCATCTCCCTCAACCCTCAACATTTCCATTTGGAAAGTGAAAAGGTCATTCTCCTTGGCACAGAAAGAAATAAAATCAAAATGGAGGCACTCTGTGTTCTCTCTATTGTCAATTATCATTATCTTATCCATCCCAAATATAACCCTAGTCCTTCTTTGTGCCTCCTCTTTATTCTATTAGAGGATTTTACTTAGGATTTTACTAAGGAAACTCCCTAGGCAGAAAAATTCCTCCAACAATGCAGATCAGCATCTTGTATAGGCAACATAGAGTTTTAGGGAGTTGCCAAGACTGCAAAGCTTCTTAAACTGTGAGTCATGACCCCATATGGATTAGGAAAAATTTGGTAACAGTAAAGTTTCCAAATACACAATGAACAAAAATTAATTAAAAATCAAATGTGTAATGAATCCAAGGTGTTTCTGGCAGCCTTTGAGCAATTTCACTGCAGACTCTTTCTGAAAACAAAGCATGTGTACTTTGCACCTGCATACCCTCAGGCCATGCAGTGCCAACTGTTGAAAAGAGAAAAAGGGTCAAGAGTGGAAAAAGTTTAAGAAGCCCTGACCTAGAGCAAAGGTGTCAAATTCAGGGCCCACTGGCTACAAGCTGTAATTAGGAAATATTTAAGAAAATAAATAAAAATACAACATAGAGAATGTATTTGTGATTTTCTAATTCAATTCTTCTATTTGAATTTGACACCACTGACCTAAAACCCCTGAAAGAGAAAAGAATAAGCATTTATTAAGCATCTACTGTGTGTAGTCACTGTACACATCTCATTTCATTCTCACAACCATCCTGGGAGGTAGGTGTTACTATAATGATTCTCATTTTACAATTGAAGAAACTGAGGAGGAGGATGGTTAGATGACTTGCCCAAGGTCACACAGCTAGTCAGTGTCAGAGGCGAGATTTGAACCTAGGTCCTCCTGACTCCAGGACCAGCGTTCTATCCAGTGGGCTACCTACAGCCTAAGCAACTTGGGCCCATGGTCGCATAGAAGCAGGACTTGAACCCAATTCTTAAAACCAACTTTTTTATTGTCCTTGGCTTTCCTCTCCAGCATTAGCTCATTCTGAGCTTGAGGACTCTTGACAATATCATTATGGGACAATTCTATTATCTTACATTCATCTTCTGTTAATTACTCTTTCTTCTATCTTCTATGCACATTTTTTAATCTAAGCTCATTATTAAGTTTCCTATGCATAACATTAGTGTCTTCAGTCAGCGCTCATTTTTCCTTGTCATTAGAATTGTTTCCTTTTGTGTATTCATAATTTTGTTCTTAAGAGTTTCCCATGCTTTCTGGACTTACTTCCACTATAGAATTTTGTTTCATGAATTTTTTTCTCTCTTTCTTCTGACCCTTTTGAAATTGCTTTCTGAGGGGCAGCTAGGTGGCGTGGTAAATAGAGCACTGGTCCTGGAGTCAGGAGGACCTGAGTTCAAATCCGGTCTCAGACATTTCTGACACACTAGCTATGTGACTTTGGGCAAGTCACATAACCCCAATTCCCCTGCCTTCCCCCCTCCAAAAAAAAGAAAGAAATTGCTTTCTGAAAATTTAGGTTACATGTCAAATTATAGCTGGTTTTTTTTTCTTTCTCTATTGCTAATTCCAGGATGGAATTAGCCTGCCCCCCCCCACCAAAGTTCTTAATATTTCCATCCCACCTAGCAATCCATTCTTCCCTGTTTGTGGGAATCCAAAACTGAAGAGTTAGCTAGAGAGACTGGTGCTATATTCCCTGGAGAAAAAGACTGAGAAATTCCTCCAGAGAATGCAAAGATGATCAAGCTAGCAAAAGAAGAAGACCGTAGGAGAGCAGAAAACAGGTTCTGGACCAAGCTTTCTGGACACGACAGAGGAGTTCCTGGATCATGAGGGAGCTAGAGCAACAAGGGACAGAGATAACAGCTAGCCTCTTATAACACATACCATGAGCCAGGCACTGTACTAAGTGCTTTATAAATAGTACCTTATTTGATCCCTCTAACAATCAAGGAAGGCCAGGTGCTATTATTATCCCTATTTTACAGTTGGGGAAACTGAGGCAAAAAGAGGTTTAAGTGACTTGCCCAGGGTCATATGGCTAGTAAGTGTCTTAAGCCAAATTTGAATCAGGTCTTCCTGACTCCACATCCAGTGCTCTAGCCACTGTGCCACTTAGGGATACAATAAGGAGATGCACACTTGAGTCTGTCCCTTGACTTGGTGACGTGAGATATGTGGAAAGTATCAGTCTGAGAAAAGTTGCAATTCTCTAGCAATCCAGTGTGCTTTTCCCCAGTTGGAAAAGAAGAAACAATCCAGGGTGATACAATAAGTCTGGAGGACTTTCTAGGTGTCTGGTAGAAATAGTTTACCCAGAGAAGATGATTTCTCAGCTCGCTAGCAATTGCTATTGCTTTGAGGAGAATTATATAGGGCCTTGGGAAATAGGGCTCAAGTTTTCATGAATGTTTACAGACTCAATTGTGAGTTCTTTATGCTTTTTTTAGTCAGGTTGAAATTCAAAGCCTGGCCTAATGCTGATATAGTGCAAGATTCAGCACTTGCACAGATGAAAGGCCCTTTTCCCTATTTGTAGAGACCTAGACATAAGCCAAATTCTAAGTTTTTCCAAGGGAAATTCTGGGTGGTGACATGAACCAAAAAGATCACTAGTCTCTCAAAATTAAACCTGATTATCTATAAAACCAGAGCTCCAGTTCTGGACCATATGATAAATGTTTAGCTTTCAGATAAAGACCAAATTCATGCTATAAACCAATATTTTTTAAAATTTACTGAAGACGAATGTTGCTATAAATCTTATTTCTAAAATATAAAAACCAGCTCCTTCTAAATGTTTTATTTATTGTTATTATTAGTCCCTGTATGATGAAATACAACCAGCAAGCAAGCAATAAGGACTTACACTAAAAGTGTAGGGTAAGAAGGTTTTGTTGGTTGTGGGGGCCTGTAGAATTCCCAAATTGATCCTATTTTTAATGTCCTATAACGTATAACCATGCTAAGAATTCAATTCAATACAATAAACATTTATTAAGTGCCTACTGTGTGCCAGACACTGTGCTAAGTGCTGGGGATACAAAAAGAGGCAAAAGACAGTTCCTGCCCTTAAGGAGCTTATAATCTGATGGGGAAGACAACATGCAAACAAATACATACAAAGTAAACTGTATACAAAAATTCTGAATTTGTCTAGTTGAGAATCTCAAAAACAAAGCACATGAATGAATGAAGTTTAATTTAGGGATTTAAAAAATATGATCAACTTTGTTCTTTTCTTACTATTGTTAGCTAGAAGTAAAACAGATACAGAATTTGAGTTTGAGAGTTTTTAACTTGAGATAACTGAAAAAAAATAATTTAAAATATATAAACAGAATAGGAACATTGTCATAGTGTTTAACCCAGTGCCTAGCACATATTAGGCAGTTAATAAATGTTTATTGATTGATGGTAAAAAAAATCAAAAATGCCCTAAATATTAAATATCACAAAATTTCAAAATGCTTAGAAGATCTAAATATGTATTTATCACTTTTTTCAGCCAGTACCTATCACTGCAAATATTAGGAAGCAATTGGTGCACACTAGTAAATTTGCCAGGTTTTACATCTGCTGGTCTTTTATTTATTTTGAACCATAAATATTTGGTTTGAAGGGACAGACAGACTAGACCTGTGATTTCAAGAGAGTAGAGGAACTCCCTGATTGAAGAAATTCCCTCTGCCCATGCAGGCCAGCACCTTCTGCACAACTCACAGTCTTAAGTTACTAGAGCACTGAGAGGTAAAGTGATTTATCCAAAACCATTGTATGTCAGAGGCAGGATTTGAACATACATCTTCCTGGTCAGCAATCTACGCTCTTTGCCACACTGCCTCCACATAAGGTAAGGAGCATACATCTAAACAAACTCATACTTTCATTCTTCTCACTTGACCTTGCTAGAAAAAGTCTCTTTTGCATTTTCCTCTAACACAGATTCCTTTCAGTGGTGAGTGGTTGAAAATCAATATTGTGAAGTGGCAGGAAAGACACAGGTTTGAATCCTGACTTACAAATGCAAGCTGAGGGGTCATGGACAGGTCACATAACCTTTCTAAGCTTTAGTTTCCTTGTCTGTAAAATGGGAATAATAACACCTATAGTACATATTTCACAGTACTGCTGTGAGGATCATAAGAGATGATATATGAAAAAACACTTTGCCCCCTTTAAAGAGCTGTATTTATTAACTCAAAAGCTCAAATCAGGGATGTGACTACATACTATGGGCTTGAAGTTTAATCCATGTTCACATTTTTTTTTGTAGTTTGTGTAGTTAGGCCTAATGCCCTATAGAAATATGTTCTTCTGATCTTCCTTGAATCCCAAAGGAACTTCAACAAGTCGGAAAGCTTGCCACTTTCTACCTCTGGGACCTTGAGCTAGTCACTTGGGCCCTGTGGGCTCAGTTTCCTGATGAACCCTTCCTAAGAAGGAAAGGTTGAAGAACATCATCTATTCAGCGCTAAATCCTATGATGTCCTGACTTATATCAATCACAGTAATATTGATTTCCAATTGCATGCTACGCAGCTCAATTCTTTCTCCCCACAAGTTTAAGTTTATATCTTTATCCCCTGAAAGATCCAGATGCAATTTAAATTTTACTTGCACTTAAAGGACTGTCCAGTTTCTGCAACATCCTTTTAGTCCATAATGGAGGGTTTTAAGCCAATTGAGCATGTCTGAGATCTTGTCCAGGAGAAAACATATAAGGCAAAGAAGTTGCCACATCTCTACATAAAATTGCTTCCAGACTATTCCCTTCTGTATGATCACCATCTCATTAGCTTTTAAACAATTTGGAAATAATTGGTTCAAAATTTAGGCTTAATTAAACTTTATTTAGGGTCACTATAATACTGAAAGTTTATCTTATTTAACTACATGGATACAAGACCAGAATCATTTATTTTGCAAAAAGGAAGAACATGACCCTTTTACGCAACAGTAATTGAGATGGATATGAATGAACTCAAAAAACTTTTTATATAACACTCATTGGAACCCCACCATTATACTAGATGAAGGTCTGTGTCTTAGCACAACAATCAAAATGTTCACCAATATAATGAAAGGAAGTTTTGTCTTTTCCCCATCATCCCCATTGCAGTACTAGGTTGTAGGTCTGTATAGTTCTTTGGCTAGGGCAAAGAGGCCACTTGGTACAGAGGAAAGAATGTTAGATTTGAGGTCAAAGGACATAGGTTAAAATCAATTTGTGCGACCTTAGGTGAATTATGTAAACACCCTGGGCCTCTGTTCCCTTATGTGAAAATGAGAGGTTGGACTATATGACCTCCAAGATCCATTGGGCTCTAAACTCATGATCCCATGACCATGAAAGTTAGATGAGCAGCAGATTGAGGACGAGGAGGAGAATTCTCAGGTGATTTTAGTAGTTAACATCAGGTGTTATAGCAGGTCAAAAAGTCAGGCAAAGTGAGAGGAAATTTGACTAGCACAGGTGTTAGAACTCATGCCAGGAATCAGCAACAGTACAGGCAAGCCCCTAGCAGAGCAAGAGATCAGAAAGGCAAAGCAAACAGAGAGCCAGCAGGGCAATATGGATATCCAGAAATCCAGAAGTCAGATGAGGCAGGGCTTCAGAAAACCACAATGTGGAGGGGGAGAGACAGACAGAGAGTTCTAGGGATAAATATAAAACAAACAAGAAGTAAACAAGGCAGTTCTGCAATTCTGGCCCTCAAATAACTTATTCTGGGGCAGTTACATGGTGCAGTGAATAGAATGCCAGACCTGGAATCAGAAGACCTATTTTCATGAGTTTAGATCTGCTTTCAGATACTTGCTAGCTGTGTGACCTTGGGCAAGTCACTTAACCCTCAATTTCTTATCTCTAAAATGGGCTGGAGAAGGAAATGGCAAGCCACTGCAGTATCTTTGCCAAGGAAATGCGCAAATGGGGCAACAAAGAGTCAGACACAACTGAACAACAACATGGAAAGAGAGTGGTATGAGCACGATGGAATACTATTGAGATTGTCAAGAAATGCGATGGAGGCCTAGTCCTGGGCCAATTAAGGCAAAAGCTCACCTATGAGAGGCCAGGGTAGTCAGCTAGACTCTAAGTTTTCTATGGAGAGAAGGTAGAGATAATGGCAAAAGTGGCAGAAGTATGGTGTAAAAGTAGAGTTCCATCCAGAGGATGCCCAGAGTTCAAGGTCCAAGTTTAAGAACTCGCAGAATCTACAGAAGTTAAATGGGTAAGGAAGTGAAGTGAAATACAGGCTACACTGATCAACAAAAAGCCTGAACACTAGTTCTACTATACCACTTTTAGGCCGTGTAGCTTTGAGAAAGTCATTTAATCTCTCTGGTTATTAATTGTTTATAAAAAAGTCATAAAATATCTTTCTTGGAGATATAAATCTTTACTAGTAACGAGGTCACAGAGTACTGAAGTTGGAAGACACCTTAGAAGTTGTCCTGTCCAGCTCCTTTACACACACAATAAACATCAAAGACAAGATTCAGGCCTAGCTTTCTGACTCAATATAACGAGGAGGAGGAGGAGGAGGAAGAGAAAGAGAAGAAGATATGGCATTTAGAAGACTTTAAGGTTTTGCATTTAGACACATTATCTCACTTGATTCTTTGCTCTTTCTACGGCATCCCTGTCATAGTTACAGAGGCAAATTTGTGAAAACTTCTAGACCCTCAGATTAAACATGTTCCAGCTGAGCAGTCCAGGACATTTACACTTTTGCCACATTAGCCTACATGAAGCGAGATGATACTTTATTCCTTACAGTGGCTATGATTCTAAGTAACAACCAGCAAAGGAATAAAATAAAGCACCAGTGTCAAGAGTATTTGCTCCCAGTTTACTAACCCTGCTTTCAAGCTTTTCTGTGATTTCTGTAATCTAGATGGGGCCTTACAGGTGGGTCCAAATGACTGGAAGCCTATAATTATGTTGGGGAAGGAGTACATAAATAAAGGGATATTAGTAGTTTCTGGTGGTAAAAATTGATACTTCAGATAATCTACCAAACAGGCATAATACTGTATTTGTAATTAAAAGAAGTTTAATGTAAATGCTAAGACTTGTTAATGCACACACACACAGGCACAGTGGATATAGGGCCAGTCTGGGAGTCAGGAACACTCATCTTCTTGAGTTCAATTCTGGCCTCAAACACTTATTACCTGTGTGACGCTGGGCAGGTCACTTAACCCTGTTTTCCTCAGGTTACTCATCTGAAAAATGAGCTCAAAAAGGAAATGGCAAACCACTCCAGTATTTTTGCCAAGAAAACCCCAAATGGTTTTACGAAGAGTCTGACACAACTAAAAATGACTTAACATATACATATGTGTGTACAAATATATTCTTAATTATAAAATATTGTATATACTACATATAAATATGTGTGTGTTAGACAGATAATGCGCAGGAGGCACTCCAGCCTCTAACAGGTTCACTCTTGATCTGGTCAGACAGGAAAGAGAGCTTCAAATGGGTTAATAATAAGCTTTATTCTAGTCTAGTTTCCTCTAACACAGCATTTCTGATAATGGAAACACTACAAACTCCTACAGCATTCCCTCATCACCCTTCTCCCAGGGGCTGGCAAGAAGGGGGACAACTACAATGGGGTCAATCAAGACAGGCACAACTTGTGCATCCCCAAAATCCCCTCAAGCCTCAGTGGGGGCTGGTTGAGGCAAAGACACATTTCTCACTCCCAATCCTTGATGGGGGCCAATCAAGGCATATACAGCATCCCAGCTTGTGCATTCAATCACAAAAGTTCCCCAACTCACTGACCAATGCCCACGTGTTTTTATAGGGCATCAGACAAAGAAGGCATATTGCCAGCAATAGCCTCACAAGTTTACATCACGTCATCCCTACACCGCACTGCGCAGTCGCAGTGGATATTTACAGTTTCAGCACATGTGTTTATATTATTTACCTTATGTGATGCTACACAAGCGTGGTGGAGATGTTTTGAACCATGAGCCTAGGAAGTCATATCTAATACCTGGAAAACAGAGATTGTTATGACCACAGATCCTGGGAAACTGAACTCTAAAAATAATAACCACACACACTAAAATCCACCTTACTGACAGTATGTATTTATGTGTGTATGTGAAAGCACAAATATACACAAACATGGAACTTGGCCTATTACTAGGCCCTAGCTAATAGAATTGACTGTTTAAGCACTGATTGATCCACATACACACCTGGAAGTTCCTATGTACCCAACAACTTGCTTGGTCAACTACCTTTAGGTTTAAGAATGTAAAGATAGCAAACGATCAGCTTAACAAATTTCATATAATCAGATGTAAAAGGTTAGCAAACTGTACTACTCCCAATAACCTTGTGGTTGATGAGGGGAGTCGTAGTCCGGACCACCCTATCCATTGACTGTTCCTAAGGATCACCCTTCCACTTAGTTTCTGTGAATAAGGGCAGAGATGTGGGCTCTTCATCAGGTTACAAGTCCACTGTATGCCAGAGCCATGGTCAATGTGTGCCCACAGGTCTGAAAGGTAAGGAAGCCATACATATTCACAACCCTGTCAGTAATAAATTGTCTGATGTGATGTTTTTTTCCTTCTCAGTATCTCCTCACCAATTATTCAATATCTCTCTCTGTCTCTCTGCCTCTGTCTCTGTCTCTGTCTCTCTCACACACACATACACATACACACACGCACACACACACATATATACATATGTAACAGTGTCAATTGTGATCAAATGTTAATATTCAATTAAAAAAGCAAAAGAAAAACCCACATGTTTTTAATTTCTCTTAAACAGGATGTTTTAATTATGGAATTGCTTAATTGCTAGGTACAAGCAGTGTAATACAATAAGTGAAAGGTCAGCCTTGGAATCAAGACCTGATTTCAAGTCTTACTTCTCATTCTTACTAGCTATATGACCATAGGAAAGCCTCTTATCTTCTCAATTCCCCCAGCAACTCACTGAGACAATGATTTGCTCATGTGCACTGGTGGAAAGAATTTCCACACCAGCAATTCTGTACCCTGATGAAATTACAGGTTGAGGTTGGGGGTGGAAATCACTAGTCACATTCTTAATGAGGTAACAGATGTTACTCTTCTTAGTTATCAGTTATAGCTTTTACCCCCACAGTTCTGGGGTGAAGCTTCATTATCATCACTGTAATTACTAAAGCAGCCACTGGTAATGCACCTGTGCTAAGTGTTATACAAAGTTAAGCAGACACTGTCCAGATATTTTTTGAGGTTATGCACACAGGAATAAATACCAAAAAGTAATGTTTAAATAATGTATGGGCATTTTGCAATTAACGTGTCATTAAGGTAGACAAAAAAAACATCTTTTAAAAGGGTATTTAGAAATATGAAGGCTGACTTCTAAGGGCATATCAAATCACTGCCTAGAGTTGACAGGCCTATTTAGTATACAGAGTCTGCCTTGTAAAGAGGTTCTAGACTAGATGCTACCTAAAATTTTTCAGCTTTTCTCTCTGTTTACTCAGGATAGAGATTTTAATAGGATCATAGACTTAGAACAAGAAGGTGCCTTAGAAGCCATCGAGGAAAAGGAACACACATTCATTTTGCATCTGCTCTGTGCTAAGCATTTTACAAATATTTATCCCATTTGAGCTTCACAACAACAAAGAGAGGTAGGTGCTATTATTATTATCATTTTACGGATGAGAAAACTGAGGCAAACCAGTTGGGTGACGTGCTCAGGGCCATACACATAACAAGCATCTGAGACCAATTTAAAATCAGGTCTTCCTGACTCCAGGGTCAGCGCTTTCTCTATGGCACCACCTAACTGCCTTTAATCGATTATAACTCCTTGTTTTTACAGACGAGAAAAGTGAAGACCAGAAAGGCTATAAAATTTTCCCAAGGTCACACAAGTCAAGTAAATGAGGCTTCTGACTCTAAATCCAAAATTCTCTTCGTTGTACCAACCTGCATATTTCCAAGAAATTTCAGTAATAACAATAACTGGTACTTATCTGGGACATTTAAGTTAACAAAGCACTTCACATTCATCATCTTAGCAGAGTCACTACACAAAAGCTGTCTGAGGTGAGTATTGCTGATTGTATTATCTCCATGTTACAACAAGCATGGTTTGTAGACAAGGCCACCTTGTAACTTGGGAAAAGAAGTTGCTAATGAGAAAAAGGAGAAAACCAAGGGGTAGAGAGTGGCAACTGACCATAGGAGTATTCCAAATGTTCTTCCATCGTATGTCCTTGGATCCTTCAAACTCATCTGGGATAAAATGAGACTGAAGGAAGGATATATGAGCCCATGTCAAGTTTACAAGTAATTGTAAAAAAAATAACCCCAAATATTTTTAATATTTCTTTTGTAACCATTCAAGTTCATTGCATATTTACTATCATCAATATAAACATATACAGAGATATTAATGTAATCTATACTCAAGTCTTTATGTCTAGATATTAAGATAGTCTTTTCATTGTTTATCCTAGAAAGTGAGTCGCAAATAAATTTTTAATATTCTTTTTAACAGTCATGCAAGTTTGTTACATATTTACTGTAATTAACCTTAACCAATACATGTGAATTCAATACATAGCCAAAAGAAGAGTCTTCATGCCTAAATAGAATGACATGTAGTTTAACACCTCGACGGATCTGTCACCTCATCAATACAGGTTTTTCCCTTGTTGGGACAGATAACAATGCATCTACATTTTTTTGTCTTGTGAATTCCTGTTTGTCTTCTCCCATAGGC
>CM053622.1:619872103-619906493 GCA_028646595.1 Phalanger gymnotis | reverse complement strand
GCAGCTTAGTAGCTATTTGAAAAAATAATGTACATGAATTAAATTTTAAAATATATTATTCTTAAATAAGTACGGTTACTAATGACATGTGTATGTGCTCCTGTTAGATATTGCATGGATTCTCAAACCTTGGAATCACATTGGATACCACCATTCTCATTTGATGTTCCACATTGATTTTCACAAATTGTTATAACCATTGAAAACATAGTTTTGCCAAAAATGGAAGTTATTGGTGTACCTGAAAATGGGAGTAAGCAAAAATATTTCAAACATTCCAGATCATCATAAAAAGAAATGAAGCTCAATTTAATGTTAAAACTCAATTAACTTGACCTAGTAGTACCTATGGTATTCCTCAAAGGTTGACAGATGTTGAGTATCACTACATTTCTCTCAAAAATTTCAAATATCCCTTGGAGCCACTGTGAGTTTGCCCATGTATCCCATATACACTTTCGGACCCCAGGGTCTAATGTCTCAGGATAAATAACTAAGCCAGGAGGGGAAGCCCATTGGTCTTTTCAAGCACACCTTAGTTCAAGGCTCATCTCCCAACTTTAATCCTCTACCACACTTAGGAAAGTTTAAGCAGCTAGAGAAGGACAAATGTCCAAGTATCCCCCAAAAGTCTGGGTCCCAACCCTGTTTCATGTTACTTGTCTAAGTTGTATATTCTTTATCCCCTACCTCCTCTCAGAGTACTGGTCATGGGTAGGAAGGGCAAGACATTATCTAGTCTAGCTCTGGTCTTGTATTGTCCCCTTAATCTAGGAGACCAGACTATGACATGTTATATACATGTGTATATGTATATATGTCTTTGTGTGTTTACATGTGTGTATGTGTATGTGTATGTATATATACATATGTGTATATGTGTATAGTGAGGAGGGAGGGAGGTAGTTTGGAACTTAAAATGTAACAAAAAATAAATTTTTAAAAAGCATGAGACAATGAAGGTCAAATGAGACAATATAGGTAAATCCCTTTTTAATCTCAAAGCATTATTGAAATATGAGTTATTACTTTTAAATATATTTACTAGTTACATCTTGCATGATAATCTTAAGCTCTGATCCTGAGTATATGGAAAGGACCCAAGATTTCTCTACACTGCCCTACAGGTTGAGATTTTCCTATATCTCTTTTTAATGATAATTTTTCTCATGCTAATCCATGCAACTTTTACAATTCCTTTCTGAGTGGTGGTGAGTATATTTTAAATGTGAAGAATTCAGATTGCATTTAGGTAATGGGGAAGTGTCTTTGTTTCTAAGTGCTTTTTTTTTTTTTTACCTTCCACATCCTCATGTCAGGAATCTTCTTGCCTACTAATCTTTTCCATATTCTCTCTTTTATCCTTGCTTAACATGACTAGCTAATATTTAGGTTCAGGTACTGGGATCTTTTGGCTCTCCTTTTTAGATGAGTTTCACTTTATATCTTTTTCCTTACTTCCCTTTTCCTATATGCTAATTCTATCTCATAGCCAAAAAAGGAAATTTCTGGTTCTATGTTAGAATTTCATGATTCCTACTGACAGATCTCTCTAGTATTCTTTTCTGGGAGTAGCTTATTTGGGAGACAATGAGTGGGTGTAGTAAAATTACAAAAGAATGTAGTGAAATTAAAAATTTGAAGGAAAAAGTTGCTTTGGTGATTTCATACCTATTTCTCAATTATTTGAAGTGGTATATTGATACTTATTTCTTTAGAGCCATATGACACTTCTAATTCTATCCAGCCCTCTTTAAGAAGGGGAAATTTTAGTATTACTAATATTATGATTATCAGTCACTGCATGTGACTAAATTGGGTTAAGTGTAGGCAATTTCCTTTCCATTCAAATCAATACATATTTATTAAGGACCTACTTTTTGCAAGGATATGAAACATTAGGGGCATAAAGCCAAAGCAGCACCAATTGTATTATGATCAGTGTACATTAATAGAGTGTGCTGATCATAAATAAAATATGCCTTCCTGAATAGTGTTACAAAATGATGAATTGAAGCCTCCTGGTTTTGAGCTGCATAGTTCTGCCTTTATTGAACTCACATTTTTGTCATTTAACTGAACTTTTCAAGGTGTTTTCTCTGGACTTTACCATCGTCTTTTCTCTCCTCTCTGGAGCTGTCCTTTTCCCATTAGCAAGTTCTTCCCTGAACTTCCATTTTGAGGAAGGGCAGAGAAACACCCATGCTTCCTTTTCTGGACTTTGCTACATATCCACTCCATCTCCCTTGTCCCTTTAGAATGTAAATTCCTTGAAGGCAGGAACTGTATTTCCTCTTCCTTGTATTTTCGTCCCTAACATTTAGTACAGTGCCTGGCATATAGTAAGTATATAAAATATGCTCATTGACCTTTCAACTGACTTTTGTGAAGATAACCCTGGTGTAGGTAGGAGAAGCCTTTACGGATATGGAAACTGAGACTCAGAACATCAAAGTAACTTGCCCATTATCAAATGGCTAAGTAGGGCTAGATCTGGGACCAAAACCCATGTCTCTTGAACAGGTTAGAGTTCTTTCTGCTGCACCGTACCAAAACCCCTGAACTTAACCAGTTCAATGAATGAAAAAAAATTAATTAAATAAAAATACTTACTATATGCCAGGGACTGAGTAAAGTAGTTGGGAAACAAATAAAAAAGTGAGATATCTCTGCTCACAAGGGGTTAACATTCAATTGAGAGAGACAGTACATCTGGGAAATGGAGGCCAGAGAAGATGCTACTGTCTGGGAAGTCACAGGAATGGTGAATGGAACAATAGGGCAATTAATTCATAAGGCCTTTCTGGAGGCAATGCTAGTATTGATTTCATTAGACTTTTTTGAACAACAAGTGGAAAATTGAGAGTAATGGGGAGGGGGGATAAAGACAGTGAAAAATGACCAGGGAATTCAAAACTAATTCTGGACATGCTTTCCTGAGATCTGGTTTGGAAGTTGGAGTAGTAGCAAGGACAGGGCTAAGTACTAAATGATCATGAAAACATTAAGATATTGTGTTGTATCATAGCTGTATTTCATTGAAAAGTCCCCTTAGCAGAAAAATCAGTATCAATCTGTATTGCAGGGAATTTGCAGAAATATTCCAAGTGTTACTTTCTCATTGAATGTGTTCATGGTACATGACAGCATTAACAATAGACACACGGAAAGGAGGCAGTATAATAGAGTGATGGCTCTGAAGTTAGAGGATGTGGGTTCATATCCTCTCCTAAGATACTTACCTTTGTGACCTTAGGCAAATCACTTATCTTCTCTGGGCCTAAGTTACCTTCATTTATAAGACAAAGTGGTTAGACTACATGGCCTGTGAGATTTCCACTGCTTTTCTGTACTGGGATCCTATGAACTAAACACCAGAGTATAACTTGATGAGGGCTTATTGTTTCTGTTCAAAGTTAGGGTTGGTCCCAAAAGTTCTGATACTGAATTCGCAGCACTGGTTGTAGAAGTTTTCTGAAAGAATACGGAGATTTCAAAAGAGTATATCCCAGAGAGAGGGAGAACCAGCATGAAGAGAAAGTCCCCTCAGGAAGCTAATGTCTGGGGCTTGCTCTCTAGAGAAGCCATTTGGAGCTCACTTAGGATATTAAACACAGAGAACCACTTTTCCAGAGAGAAATAGGGGAAAGTAAATCCCCTGAGACTTGGGGGCTGATAAGGTATTTTCGGTCGATGTTTCAGTTCTTTCAGAACAGAAATATTGCTCTATTTAATTCAAGCAGTCACATTATATTTCTGATAAGATTGAGGAAAAGAGAAGTTTTGATTAAAAAAAAAAAACTTTGGGTAAGAAAAAAAGACAAGAAAGAGTTTATATAATTGGGATGAAAGTATCCTATTAGCAATTTTGGTCAAGAGGTACTCCTTGGAATGATGACAATGATAGGTTATATAATGATCTAGGTGTCTCTGTGTTTTTTTAATTCTCAAAGCTGAAAAGCATAAGCGTATCCCTGTCATCAGACTGTCCCCTAGTACTATACAAATTCCTTGAAAGCAGGGGTTAGCTCACATTCATATTTGCATTTTAAGTACCCAGAACAGTGCTTGGTGTAGGGGTGAGGTTGATACTACCCTATGTGTTTTGATTAGGTGAGAATATTTTCTGATTGAATCAAACTATCAGAACTGGGTGTCAGCACAGCCTATATACCTCCTTGAATCTTTGATCAAAGCCTTTGTGTGATCTCCTGGGCCATGCCCTAAGCAATTTGAATGAAGGGAAGAAACTATTAGACCTTGGTGGGGAGAGGCTGGATTCAAGAGGTTGGAGCATTCTTGGAACAAAGGGGATACTTGAGCAGTGACAGAAAAAGGAGGTATTGAGGGGAGTCATTGGATTTGCACGAATTTCAGGGAGGAAAATGTGGGATGCGATAAATCCCAAGAAAAAATTAACTATCCTCAACTTTCCCATCTGATGCCTGTCTATACACAGGCACTATGATATAACATGCTGTTTAATTACCAGATATTTCCAGGAAACTGTTTTTTTGCCTCAACAACAAAGATTCCAGGAGTTAACATAACAGTAAGATTAGACAGAGAGCTCATCTGCTGCATAGGCTTTAGGAATTTTGCTATCTTGGCGGGATGGGGTGGGGGTGGGGGTGGTTCAGAGGGATTATGCTTGAATTGGGAACTTTCCATCCAAAACCTACTCCCTAAAGCTAAAGATAATGGAACAAAGCAGAACTTAGGGAATATTAAATTGCCCCCTAGACTTAAAAAGAGCTAATCATTGTAAGAGGATGTTCCTCTGCTTAATAAATGCTTGTTGATTGATTAATCTCTTGGCTGAATTCCCTGACCCAGAATCCAAGAAAATCTTTAGCCAGTTACACACACACACAGACACACAGACACACAGACACACACACACACACACTGTACATATACATACATATGTACAATATAGATACAATGTATACAAATTCATGCATGTATACACACATATATAGCTATATTACATATATATATCTACATATGTATATGCACATACGCATATAACTTCATGTCAACATACATCATATATGTGTATATATATGCACATACGCCTTGGATGTAGACTTGGTTTACATCTTGTGTTTATGTCTTGTCATAGTTCAAGCTTACTTTTGGATTCATATTTATGTACACACACGCATGTGCGCATGAGCACACATATATTCACACACACATATGCACACACACACACACACACACATGCACACACAATATTGGATTTGGATTTGGTTCACATCTTTCCTCTATGTCACCTAACCTCTCAGTGCTCTAGGCAGCTCTGTACTACACTATAAATTATAGAGAAAGAGTCAATATTTTCTTCAACCAGGAATTCCTTATATCAATGAAAGCACAGGTTCAGTCTATATCCCTATCTAAACAAGTGCAAAAGATTGGTGTTTGCTAGCCAGGAAGATAATTTATTGAATGAATCCTGGGTAAATTTATTTCTATTTTTATCTATCCTATCCCTTTTCTCTGTTTCTCTGTCTTTCTTTCTGTCTCTATCTCTCTGTCTGTCTGTCTCTCAATATATGTCTACTGTTTGAGTGAGTATGTGACCTGGGCTCATGTCTGGCTTTTGACACATATGACCATGTCAATTCACTAAACCTTTATAATCCTGTTTCTTCCCGTAAAACAGAGGTAGTAATACATATACAACCTACCTCACAGGGTAATTTTGAGTAAAATTAAATTAAATTTTTTTTCTAAACTTTAAAGTAATGTCTAAATGGGAGTTATTGCTATTTTTGGTTGTTGTCATTAGGCCAGTCTATTCTACAGTAGCAGTTGTCAGTTAAGAGAGGAAGGAGATAAAGACAAGGAAAGAGAGAGGTTTGAGATGAATACTTTGACTTTTTCAATATTCAAAGACCCAAGGCTCCAGCAGAAATTATCACCCAAGTTTACATAGTGCTTTAAGGTTTGGAAGTGCTTTGCACATATTATCTTATAAAGATAGCTATCTTTGGATGGAAATGCAGTCCAGGCACTTTGCTGATACTGTTGTTGTTAACTGTGTTTCCTGGAGAGTGTGAATGAGGCTTGAAAGGAGGATTATGTCTTCCTCTGTGAGAAATCATTTAATCCAGCAGCCAAGCAAGTAAATGCCAACAGCAATATAGAGACAAGAGCTGATTCAGAGTCAAGCTATTATAGGAAATTCTGAATAAATTCCAGGAATGTTGCAGTTGTTCAGCTGATTCGCTGTGCACTGGACCAGAAAGAGGAAAAAGTCATGTGTTAACAATGGAAAAATGGTAAAACTTTGCTTGCAGATTGATTCCTATGGAACTAGGGCATCATTGTGACTGTATTTGGTCCTCGACTATATTTTATGATTATATACTATCAGTTGTGTGCTCGGTCATTTTAAACTCCAAATTGACCAAGCTGTTTGTCAGCTAGAATTGCTAACCTATGGGGCTGACTAGTGGCACCTAGACTGAGGAACAGAATCCTTTGAGACCAGACCTACAGATTTCATTGTGTGCGGGTCAAGAGGAAGGATTTCACTAGGTTTTCCTTGCAGGAAGAGTGCCTCATTATTACAACTCAATATTTCTTCCACTGAGTCTCTTTCTTCCCTTTCTCCATTTTGCTGACCTTTAACAACTTGCATAAATCTCGGCTCAATTTCACAAAGGACCTTCTTAACTTTTAATAGCATCACAGAATCACTGGACCTGGAAGGGATCTTAGGTGCCACAGAATCTAACTGCCTGTTTTATAGATGAGGAAATTACAGCATGAGAGGTTAAATGACTTGCCTCGGATCATCCAGCTAATGTCTGTGGTGGGATTTGTATTGAGTGCCCTATCCACTATGCCATGCTGCCTCGAGTTTCAACATGGCAGGCAGGCAGAGATTCCTTTTCTGGCTCTCCAACCCCAACCCCAAAGTTGTCATTGCTGTTCATTTGTTTTCAATTCTCTGTGACCCTATTTGGGGTTTTCTTGGCAAAGATACTGGAGTGGTTTACCATTTCCTTTTCCAGATTATTTTACAGATGAGGAAACTGAGGCAAATAGGATTAAGTGACTCACCCAGGGTTACACAGCTAGTAAGTGTCTGAGGCCAGATTTGAACTTAGGAAGATGAGGCTTGTGACTCCAGGCCTGGCGCTCTATCCACTGCACCACTTAGCTACCCCGAAGTAGGGGTTTCCACAGGCAACATTTGTGCCTATATTTTTTCTTCCTTGTGGGTGATTCCACGAAGGTTCCATATGCAGTTTGTCACCTACAGTTGCTAGCCTACATGACTGAGCAGTTGCATGTAGCCTAGAGGAACAGCATACTTTTAGCACAAACCTGCAGGTTTCAGTGTGTACAGGTTAAAAGAAATAATTTTAGTAGGTTTTCCTTGCGGGAAAAGTATCTCATTACTGGTACTGGTTCATTTTGGATCTGCCTGCAGAGTATCAATGCCTTTAGATGGTGCAATGCAGAGAGCGCTGGATTTGGGGTCAGAGGGTGGGGTTTGAATCCTGTCTTTGCCATTTACTACCTAAGCAGACTTAATCAGTCTGAGCCTGTAAAATGATGAAGTTGGATTGGAACATCTGGGAGATCCCTGCTGGTTCTAGGGCTATTAAAGCCTCAGATTGTTTATGTGGGACAATTTAGAGATCAGGCTGGTAGTCATTTAATCACAGGATCATAGTCCTCAAAGTGGAAGAGTCCTCATTAGGCCATTACGTTTTACCCTTTCACATTACAAGTGAGGAAACTGAGGCCCGAGTGACTTGCCTAAGGTCGCATAGGGAGTATAGACTGTGAGTCCAGGTCCTTTGACTCTTTTTGTCTATACCATTCTGCCTCCTCCATTAAAGTATTATAGTGATATGACTCCTTCAGTATGAGCTTCCAGTCAGAATTGGGTCAGTTATTTCAGCCGATCAATTGTTCATAAAGCTTGATAGTTTCCGGTGCTTTCTTTTGTGATAACTAAGCTAGGAAGATCATCATCAATCACCAAGGTCGTATTTAAATGGTCGAAAAAAGTTCCAGAAATGGCATATGGTTTGTGTGAAAGCCGGAGATCAAACATCTGACAGCGTGTACATCTGACTTCTGTTTCCCGGAGACAGATATCATTGGGGTTCTTTGAGGAGAACCATTGGATGTCACTGGCTCTCTTGCCACCAATCTGGTAGTCCTGGGCCTAGCGATGGGAAAAGAAAATTATATTCAAACTTTTTTCTTTGTATTTTGATAAGACACAACATTGTAGCACTATGTCTCCCATCATTATTTTTCTCTCTTTACATGGGGTTACATCTGTGTGAACAATGGAAATATCTTTTTATCTCAAAGAAAAGGTTGGCTGAAAGCCAAGGCCCACCAACTGGGTAGAATCCAAAGAAGCATGAGCAAAAATTATATTTAGTAAAGTAGGCAGTTGGACCCTCCTGTATTGTGTATCCAAAATGTCTTCCCTGCATCAGGATTAAACAGGCTGTTGTTCTTCCATTTGAAGGCAAATCCTCTATGGCAAAAAGAGATTTTTAACCTTCAGAAAGCTTATTCCGCATCCCCCCCCCCCAACAGAGGATTTTAGTTGGAGATGAGTGGGAAAATTCCACCATGGCAGTTTGGAAAGTAGAACATTGAAAATCCAAGAGGTATTTGAAAGCTAAATCCTTGTTTGCAGCCATAATGGGTCAGATGTCATTGAGTCAATCAGAGCCTTACAGTTTAGTGTCAGGGAGTGGGAGAAAGGAAAACATACAAAGGAAATGGAATACGCTATGTATTCCTCAGAAAATGTGCAGTTTACAAATCATAACCCCCCCCCCACACACACACATACACACACCCCAAATGAACAGAGCAAGAAAAACACAGCTTAATAAATTCAGAGTCCATTTGAAATGCAGAAGAAAGAGAAGCACAATGAAGCCAGTATTAACGAGCTATATATAACTTTACTATATATAGCAAGGGTAGTTTTTACAATATATGAGAACCTTGTGGAAGTGAGGGTTAAACCAACACTATGTTTCTCTTATAGAGGTATAAGGGCTCAGCTAATTTTGCTAATAATTATAGTATTCATAAAATGCTTCAATTTTTTACAAAGTGCTTTACAAATCTATGTAATTTTAATGACATTTTAACAATGTAATAATGTATTACATATAAATAATTGTAAAATGTTTGACAGTTCTTAATTATAAATACTTGCAATAAAATAATATAATATTCTGTAATTGTATTCAACTTTTCCCGTAAGATTGTTATATATAAAATAGATGTGAGTCTTTGTTAACTTATCAGTTTGTTCACATTATTAATTGGAAGCAGGTGATACCAAATTTATACACAACACCTGTAAAACATATTTGTGAACAAGTTTGGTTTAATTCAACATGCAGTCTTAAAAGTGTTTATTTTGTGCCAGATGATGTATGTTCTCTACCTTATGAGAACAGTCAAAGATTATATATTCACAGGCAAGAAAGTGAATCCAAGTGGATTCTCCACACACCTATATTTCAACTCTCATTTTTCCTACCCCAAATCTCCTTTGGTTAGATACCAAATCAAGGCATTTAACTCAGGATAGGATAGAACTATGAGATCACTCTATGAGATTTCAGAGTAGATCATAGCAATTGCTGAAGAAAGCCAGTGAAGAAGCCTGTACCCAGATTCTTCTAATTGGAATATTGTTGTTGCTGTTCTGTCATTTCAGTTGTGTACAGCTCTTTGTGACCCCATATGGGGTTTTCTTGGCAAAGATCTTGTAGTGGTTTGCCATTTCCTCCTCCAGCTCATTTTACAGAGGAGGAAACAGAGGCAAACAGAGTTAAGTGACTTTCCTAAGGTAACATAGCTAGAAAATGTCTGAGGCTAGATTTGAACTCAGAAAGATGAGTCTTTCTGACTCCAGGCCCAACACTCTATCCACTGCACCTCCCTGCTGCCCTCAAATTGTAAGATAATGCTACTAAACTACCTTAGTAAGCTTTGAATCATGAACATAGGACCACAGATACAAGAACTGAATGGTCCTCAGAATTGATGGAGCCCAACCCCCTTATTTTACAAATGAGTAATCTGAGGCCCCAGAGAAGTTATAAACCTGGCTAAAAGTCACTCAGGTAGCAAATGGCTGGTCTGGGATTTGCCTCCAGGGCCTTTGACTCCAAGGTCAGCAATCTTCTCAGCACTTC
Organism: Phalanger gymnotis; assembly: GCA_028646595.1. Classification (NCBI taxonomy): domain Eukaryota; kingdom Metazoa; phylum Chordata; class Mammalia; order Diprotodontia; family Phalangeridae; genus Phalanger; species Phalanger gymnotis. Next base: position 619,896,282 of record CM053622.1, on the reverse strand, counting down.
ACTGCCTCTGTGGAGGGCTTTGTGACTTGTCTGTCTTTCATATTTGCAAATTATTTTGGAGTAGAATAAATTTTAGAATGGAAAAAATCCAATGTTTTCTTCTGATCGTTTCTCAAGTTAAGGGAGAATGTTATATATGCACACACATGTATTATTTGTATTCACATAATTTATCTTTATATTTTAATTTCACCTCTTTATTTCCCACTCTGTAATTTTACTTTTCCTTCCTTTGATCTCTCTCTGATTTTTTTCAAATACAATATATATATTTTGTAAGAAATTAATCCCAAGATATTTTTCATATACCATTAGTTACATCTTTCCTTAATTTTGTTAACATTCTTTGACTAATAAAACCTTTTAAGTATGAGTTTTTGATGAATGAATGTCTGTATTTTTTCTCTTATTCCTCATTTGTTTTTTTTGTTATGCTTCCTAAAATTTTACTCTTAGTCTCTTGCTTTAGGAAGTAAAAAGAGCAAAAAGTGTCCCAAGATATACAAGATTTCTCAATTTTTAGTCTAGTTTAGCAATAAACATACTTAGATGAAGAACTGAGAGAACATTGGGAGTCTATTAAATAACCTCAGCTAAAGAACTGGAAAAATTTCCTGGGAGTGGGATGTATTGGGTAGAATTCTAGATCAGAAGTCTGAACGATCTCGGTTTAAAGTCTCACTCCTGACACTTCTTAGCTGTGTGATTATAAGCAAGCTACTGACTTTTCAGTTCTTAATTTCTTAGTCTACAAAATGGATGTGATAACATGTGATATGATAACACTCTTCTGGAAGAATTATTGCCAGGCTCAAATGAGAAAAAAAGTTGTAAAGCATTTTGCAAACTTGAATGCACAATATAAATATTATGATGAGAGAATTAAGAATTGGAGCATAAAGTCAAAATAAAGAGAAACAGTCCTGGGGTCTGGGTATTAGGTAGGGAGCAAGCAACCCTAGCTATTGAGAAGTAAGATAGAAGATCGTTGTCCTTCACACTGTGCTAGGTCAGGTACATTTGAAAAATTAAATGGCATAGCCATCTATGGTGGGACATTGATGGTTTTAACTCTGGCACAGATACATAAGGGGTGCCACTTCTCTTTTGTGGTTGTAACGCAAAGATGGTTGTCCTTTTGCTTTGTATTACTGTGTTGGTAAGCAAAATGGGCCCTTAGCACTTAGTTGGTTTTTGTTTCCTTTGAGTAATTCAGTGTATTTCATTGAGCCTTACTAGGTGCTAAGCCCCAGGCCCAAACCCCTATTAGATGTAAAACCTATGGGGGTGTGGATTGGTAACTAAGGTGGGGCCCAAGGTGGGCTAACTAAGGGGAGGTGCTACTTCCAGAGCCATGCCTGTCTTGAGTCTTACTAGGTGCTAAGCCTAGGTGGGTGTGAAGCTCCCAGGGGACCAAGGGGTGGTGCTAACTCGAGCCAATCAAAGCAGCCTAAGTTCTGGTCATTCAGATGATGTCTGATGATGTTTGAAATCCTATAAGGAGAGAAGACAGAGCCATTTGCGCAGGGCTCTCACTCGTGGTGGTGCTGAGGTGGAGACTCATGGCAGCTGTAGCGAAGAGCCCTCCAGCTTGTAAGCTGGATGCTGAGACATTGTTAAACTCTGATAACTATGTATTGGGATTTGAATCAGACAAGGTCTGTCTGTTGATATTTGTACTTTGTATTTTGTTCTGAAGTTCAGGGTGCTGGCTTTTTCCCCCTGAACTAAGTGAATGATATTTGTATGCTGAATTAAAGTAAGCTTGCCAACTCCTTAACCTAGCTTCCCTTAGTTAAGCAGATCAAAAGAACCTGCGCTTTTGCAGCGTGCTGGTAGCATTCTTGTTGTTGGGGTTGTGTTGGTCTTACACCCCCACAACAGCTATTAGTCAAATTGTTGAAACAATTACTAAGCTGACTTGTCCCCCTTTGAAAGTTTACATGTAAGACAGAACCAGGAGAAGGCAAGGAAATGAGATTGTTGATCTCAGAGTAGAGGAACAGGTAGGTTCATTCCACTGTTACTATATTATCTGACTTCCCTCTTCCCACCCAATTTAGAAGGGAAGTTATCTCTATGGAGAAGATGAGAGAGAGTGGTTACATCCAGTAGCTTTTAAGGGAGAAGGAAAAAGAGATTGGATAGGATAGGATGGGGCCATTTTAGCATCCCAAGAACTCCAGGGGAAAAAAGGGAGAGTTTTCTGAGGAAATTAAGGGCATTTTTGTCCAATTACTTCATGAACATTGGTTAAGTGTAGACCCTAGGCAGCATTGGGATCATCAGTATCCCACTATCAACCCTACTTATTTTCAACCAATGAAGAGGGTCTCTTTGGGGGCCTCCATGAAGCACATTAGGTCCACTTTGGGCAGTGGAAGAGGGGCTATGCCTCTGGTCATGTCTTTCTGTGAAATTCTATGAATTCTTAAATGGTCATTTTTTTGTGTCTCCTGTAGGAATGTAAGTACTTTGAGAACAATTAATTTTTTTTTCCCCGTCTTTATATTTGTATCCCTCTAGCACAGTATCTGGCACACCATAAGTGTTTAATAAATAGTTATTGATTGATTGATTTCTCTGCTTCCTCCATTCTGAGGACTTTTTCTTTACTTTAAAGTTTTGTGCTACAAAGCTTCTCAAACTTTCTCATAGAACAGTGCCTGGGCTAGGCAGGATATGGAGTCTTGGAGAGATAGCCACTTGCAGAAAAAGGTTCAAGATATATACGGTTTTCAAGCAGAGTCTGGGGTTGAGAGGAAGATTGTGTTAATATAAAAAAAAAGTATCAAACGAGAAAGAAGGTAGACTTGGGGTCGGCTGTTTGAATATAAACTGGTGTAATGGCAAGCAGGGTGGGACTTTTTGCTGTTTTTTCTTTTGGAGTGCTTCTCAGCACTGAGGCAATCAAGTGCCTTTGAGTCTTGCCTCTGTTTCAATCAAGAGTCTTTGATTGAATTGGGCGTCTTTCATGGCCTGCTTAAGTCATGGGAAGGCCTAGGTCACATGGATTTAAGTCACATGGTTGTGATGCCCTCTGACACTGAGGAAGTGTATATATACTCTGAGTTTAGCATTTTGCTTGGGGCTCACTCATTGGAAGAGCATTCATGTGATTTGGCCAGACAAGACTCTGTGTAGAATTAAGAAGCCCCCAAGGTTTGAAAACCCAGATGTTAGTGCTTCTCTCTCTGGTAACTATGTATGTATTGCTGTGGTCAGACAGACGCCTGTCTGTTGATTTGTGTTATATTGCTCTGTTTATATGATTTCTGCTTGTAATTTCTGTTTGCATTTTCTCTGAAGTTCAGGGTGTTGACTTTTCCCCCTGAACTTAGTGAATAATAATAGTCATGTTTAATTAAAGTGAGATTGTAAACCTCTTAAAGTTGCTTTCCTTAGAAAATCAGATCAAAGAATGTGTGCTAGCAGCCCTCCTGTGTGCTGGTGTTATTGGCCTTGCACAGCCACAGTAGATGCAAGTAACATTGTTGTTATAGCTGGCTATTTTTCTATCACATTAGTTTCCTCATCTGGAAAATGGGGATACTGTGTAACATTTACCTCATAATGATGTTTTAAGAATCAAGTGCAATAATGTATGCAGAATGTTTACAAAGCTTAAAATATTATGTATATATCAGCTATTATAATGTTATCTGGACATGATGACATTTATAAAGCAGCTATAAATCTCACAGGAAAATTCAACCATGGAGACAGAAGGAAGGCCTTCCAATAGTAGAGAGGTGTAAGGAATATCCCTCTTCTTTTTCCTCCTCCTGGTCCTGAGTATCTGAGATTAATGAGAGAGTTTGTATCTTCTACAATGCAGTGTTTCTTGGAAGGAGTTAGATTTCCATGAGAACAATAAGATAGGACCAGAAAAGGAATAGATTGATTATTAACAGTAGACTGGGGATTTCAGAGGAACCAGTGGTAGGGCAAGGCCAAACAAAATAAGAGTTTGGGAAGGTTTAGAGTTGAGGTGGAAAGGGATGAAGGATCAGAGAGCCATAATAAAGGGAGAGAGTTTTTGACTACACAGCTTGCAACTCTGAATCACAGGTATTTGGAGAAAAAGGAGAAAAAAAATTTACTAAACAGCAGAATCTTTTTTTTTAACATTCTCTCTCCCATCACCCCTCTCCCTCCTATTTAGCTGAATTTTCCACAGGTGCCACAACAACTAGTTTCAGTGCTACTAAATGGTGCATAATGGCAATGAACACTTTGGACAAAGATGCTGATTATAGATTCTGGAAAACTAGCGGATAAAAAGGGGAAAACTGCAAGATTGGTTGGCTTTGTAAAAGCAATGCTAATTACAGTCATTTATATGAACTGGCTACTTTTTTTGCTTAATTACTATGCAGAATGATAAAAATGGTGTGTTTTTAAAAATCAGATATGTGTGTTTTTATCAGATTGACTTTGTTGTCAGTTTTATTTGATTAGAACAATGAACTTTCTACATACATGTGCAGTTTTCATAGGTGGCTACTTTACTAGCCTGACTGTCAGTTCACAATTTATGAACCTGAGTAGAGCAAACATTTCCCAGATGGGCTTCTTTGAACTGGCTTTTTGTTTTAAAAAATTCCATATTTATGCATTAATTCATTCTTTAAAAATTACCTGAAATCTTAGGTATATCCTCTTATAATACCATTATTCTATTTAGTTTATTTTATTCCTTGAAGAGAGATTTCAAAATTTTAAACAATAGCAAATGAGAATATGCTTTGATGGAGAAATTTTAATTCTGGGCTTTTAGGAGTTAACCACATACTTATACAAATCATTTCCTAGTAATTTACCTGCTATATAGTTGATGTACTGTATAAATAAATGAAATAACCTATACTATTTATTGAGATTCAAGATTATAATAAGTAGTGGCCTTTTACAAAATTTTATAGAGTACTCAATGTTTACTAGGCGTGGTATAAAATTATAAAATATTTAGAATATATTTTCTTGTTCCTGATGATTAGCTTACTGGTATAATTTTTTTTGTCATTATAAAGATTGAGAGTCAGTGTGGCATAGCTGATTAAGGATTGACCTTGGAGTTGGTTAGAGTTAGGTTAAAGTTATGCCTATGACAAATATTAGCTATGTGACCATGTATAAGTCAGCATAAGAGTACTGCTTTGAAATGAGTTAAATAGCCATAACATGTTTATGATGGTCTTTATTAAGACTATGCCTATCTCCTTCAAAGCATTGATAGATAATTAAGTCATTTATTCCCTTGGATTTCTATTTTTTTTTTCAAATAGGAATTACCATTCTTAGTTTTCCAAAAATAACAGTGAGGCGGAGAGGTTAAGTTAGTTGCTGAGCACTATGTAGAAAGTCAGTGTTAGAGCCGAGAAGTAAGATCTGTCTCAGATTTTCACAGTAAGACCATTCAACTAGGCTCCTTTTAAAGGTTCAAAACAAAATGAGAAAATAGATTTTTTTCAAAATGTTTACACTATTAAAGACTCAGAACATAGTGCTTATAGCCAGTAAAGGTCTTAGAGACCATCTAAACCAACCCCTTCATTGTACATGTGAGGAAATTGAAGCCCAGAGAGGTTAAATGACTCACCCAACATCAGGTAGTTAGTTTCAGAACCACTTAGCCAAACCTATGTTTTCTGAGACTAAATCAGTGCTCAATGAATTGTAATGGAGTGACTGCTCAACTAGAATTCTAGCTAGTATAATAGGAAGCATATGAGAATTAGGGGCAAATGTTTTTGTCTAGTAACATTAACTTTATTAAAAGTTTGAATCCTCTCTATAAAATTCCTTCCTTCCTTCCTTCCTTCCTTCCTTCCTTCCTTCCTTCCTTCCTTCCTTCCTTCCTTCCTTCCTTCCTTCCTTCCTTCCTTCCTTCCTTCCTTCCTCTTCCTTCTCTTCCTTCCTATGCATGCCCTTTGAGCTGATTCCACAAAGTGAGCAGAACTGAGATAACAATTTATATAATAATAATAGCATTACAAAGACAAACAAGTTTGAAAGTTTTTTTAGAATGTTGATCAATGCAATGGCAATCTAAGACTTCAGAGTACCTTTGATGAAGCAGTCATCACCATTCTCCCAATAGAGAGGTGATGGACTTAAGGTACAAGTTGAGATATACATTTTTGGACATATTTAATGGACATTTGTTTTGTTCGACTATACATATTTGTTACAACAGTCCTTCCTCCCCTCCTCCATGGGGAAGGGGATATATAGAGGGAGAGAAAATAGATTGTTAATTAGAAAAATATTTTAAAAAAATTTCAATTATATTCAATTATCGATTTAATTTATAAGGAAAAGAGATTTCCACACCTTCCTTCCTTCCTTCCTTCCTTCCTTCCTTCCTTCCTTCCTTCCTTCCTTCCTTCCTTCCTTCCTTCCTTCCTTCCTCCTTCTCTCTCTCTCTCTCTCTCTCTCTCTCTCTCTCTCTCTCTCTCTCTTCGTTCTTTCCTTTCTTTCTTCCGTAGTTTTTCCATACTTCTTTCTGAGTATAAAAGATGGTTCAGAACAATACTCCAAGTGTAGTTATCTAGCTCTGATACCAGAAAGCAGTCACCACTACATCATTTTCCCACCAAAAATAGTACTGTCCTCATTAATTCCAGTGATTTGTTTTCTATAGCATTAAGTGGTGGTGCTCAGTGCAAGTAATGCAAAGGCTTCCTCTGCTGGCCTCTCCCCACCCCCACGATGGTGACCCACACAGCTAGAAAACTGAAAATTATTATTATATCTTGATCAATGTAGAATAGGAATAATTTAAAGTACACTTATTTTTCTTCTTTACTACAGCACTGAAAATACAGAAATGTGTATTTTGTTAAATTGTACAGTCCAGGTAATTTAGTATCAGTGAGAACCAATGGTGACCCATGCCTAATGGAAGACTTATTAGTTCAGATATTTCATAGTGAAGCTTTAATGCATTTCATTAATTTCAGAGAGTTTTATTGGCTGACAGACTAGTTAAAAAGACTTAGCATCTTGTTTTATAGAAGTCCTGATTATAATATGGTTGATGAGAAAATTTATTCATGCATGAAATATCAAAAGACTTTAAACAAAATTCACATGAATTTCAAATGTTTTTGAAGAATTTCAATGTAAATTTAACTATTTATAGTTATACAACCCATATATTCTTAAATACATGTTGAATAAATTAGTGAATCCACTACTCAAATCCAATATATATGTATTATTTTTAAAAATTTAATTTTAGCTGTGAAATTAAAAAAAACTTTTTTTCTTTCCCTCTCTCTCACCCCCAACCCCTATGTGGCAGCGGGGTGTGGGGAGGAGGAGGAAGAGAAAAACCAAAACCCTTGTCTTGTATATGCATGATTAATCCAAATAAATCATCATTTAGGTTATGTACAAATATATGTGTATATATGTATATATATATATATATATCACTAAATCTATCACTTCTCTGTTGGGAGGCTAGGAGTAGCATAATATTATGCTCCATCATTGGTCTTTTGGAATCATGGGTTGTCATTTTGTCAACTATATATACTTTGATCAACATTGTGGAAGAGCTTAAAAAAAGACAAATGCTACATTCAGCTCAGAAACAATTGACCACAACATTTTTCTAGCCCTTTCAATTCTTGACAAGTCATGGTAAAAATACTTTTAGAAGGAGAAGCTATGATAATATGACGGAAAGAATACTGAATTAGAAATTGGACACTTGGGTCCCAGGGGCCTTGACCTTGACAAATTATATAAAACTTACAAAGTGCATTTAGTGGTTAAGATCTTTCAGGGTCTTTGATTCTTTATTGGTAATATGAGCAATTGGACTTGATGTTCCCTCCAGACCCTTCAGACTCCAACACTGTGAATTTTTGTGAGAATATAGAGTCCTGAACATTCTAGGCACTGAATTATTTTTGGAGGGGCTCTGGATTTGGACATGTAATTTTGTCAATATAGAAACCCCCTAGAGTGTAAAATCCTTCCCTGTATATAGTTGGGCAACTTACCCATGAATTATGGTCTTAGAGATATGCTTGGAAGTACTTAGAAGATGCTTGATCATGTGTCATATGTCTAGTTTGTGTCAGTGTCAAGACTTGAATCTAATTCTTTATGACTCTAAGGCCAGCCCTGAAACCATTTCACAATTGAATTGACCATAAATATAACGATATCAGCAATGTCTAAAATAAATTTTAAAGTGTAAAAATACCTTAAGTCAGGGTTGCAAATGTCAAATATTCTTTCAGAGACAGAAGACACAAAGTAAACAATCTATTTTTTGCTCTAATCATCATGCTAGAGATGTTTATTAATATTTTGGAATACTATCATAAGCCTTTGAATTATAGATAATTCAATGTAATTTGAATTATATACGACTAGTGCTGATAAATTAAACATTTATAAGTTAAAAAATCAAACTAATCAGAAGTTAGCAAAAAGAAATAGGAGAAATTCACATGAATAGTTAGGCTCCAAAAGGATCTAATATGTTGTTTTTCTTTTTTCTTTCTATTTTTTGAGGGGGGAAGGCAGGGCAGTTGGGGTTAAGTGAGTTGCCCAAGGTCACATAGCTAGTAAGCGTGTCAGGTGTCTGAGATCAGATTTGAACTCAGGTCCTCCTGACTCCAGGGCTGGTGCTCTACTCACTGCACCACCTAGCTGCCCTAATCTAATATGTTTTAACAGAATAGAATCGTATATAAAATTTGAAACATACAAAATATTCCTTGATTGTTAGCTCTTGGATATTCAGAAGAAAGAGAAAACATGTAAAAAATTATGATTGTGAAAATGGATATCTTAATTTGCTTGAGCTCCCCTCCATTATCCTAATCAGAAGAATCTAGCTATATTAGCTGACATACCAACAATCCTTTGTGATGATCAAGAGTAAACTTAGCTAGGTTTACTAGGTTGCAAAAGATCAGCAACTCTGATCAGCTTTGAAGAAGACTTCGAGCCATTTGGCAGTTTGTAAACTTCAGGAGACCTCTCTACCTTTGAAAACTTTATGGGTCTTGAAGACAACCTTATCTCCAGAGACTTCCCTAACTTTGGTTAGGGGCCTCTCAAAACTATTCTGTTTTTGGAGACATCTCTTTATCAAGCCTGGCACTATGAACTGTTTATCACCAAGGATACCTTGTGATTTGTGTATCAAAGGCCACAGCCCCCACACCTGGAACTCCTTGCTCCCCCTGCCTTTGGAGATGGGGCCCACTGACTCATTCCTTTCTAAGACCACCTTTTCCCCAAATACCTTATCTCTATTTGTTTAAAAGTTATATAAACTCTTCCTATCCATTACCTGGTGTCCTACTCAGCACAGGCTAGATAGTACTGATGCATATGTTATTTTTTCTTCCCTGCTTAATAAAAACCTTTCTTGAATTTCTTCCCTTTTAAGAAAAAGGGGAACTTAAATCTTAAGGACTGTCTTTTGCATTTTCTGGTCATCTTCGCTTTGGGGAAGATAGAGATTTAAATTCCCTGAAGAGAATGTTTGCCTTGGTTTACAGTATTTAACTTTAAATTTAGGCATAAAAATAAACAGTACAGTAAATGGTAATATGAAATACTCCTGGAAAATTAGAATAGCCTAAGAAGCTACTAGTCAAGAAAACACTTACTAAAAGTATTGTTAAGCTAGTGTTTGGTAGTGGCCTGAAAACATGACTTGAGTTCTTAATGACACGAAAGCTTACTGTAAATTTGTTTAAAATGTTGCCGAGATTAGAAAATATTTTTTAAAAAAACAGGCAATTTTTGGACAGGGCTAAATTTTAAGTGAATCTGAACCAATTTGAGTAAAAGCTAAGTGATGCATAGTCTATTTACACAATTAAGAGAAGAAACTGTGATATGGCTAAAGTTGATTTTTCATTTCAGGATTCCTTGAAAACAAACCTGAGCAATATTTGGATGATATACCAAAATAAGGTTGAGGTAAATTAAATAAAATGGGAAATGATTCCTTGCAAGTCCAGATGTACTTCCTCATTTACTTGAAAAACATGCACCAATTTCAAATATTTTATTATATCCGTCCTGAGAAGACTCTATCTTTTCATACCATCAATAATATGACCACCAGTAAAGGTGACTATTTAGCAGAATCCCAGAATTTCAACAAATGAGAAGGGATTGAAGACTAGAGGTCATCTTGTCTAACATATACTTGAGCAGTTACCCTCTTTTTAACTTTTCTCTTTCTATCTAGGGCATTCCAGTTGCAAAGGTTAAGAATCTGAGTCCTCCTTGACCTCTCTCTGTCTCTTATTCCTCATATCCAACTAGTTGCCAAGTCTTGCTGATTCTATCCCTACAACATTTTTCACATCTACTCTATCCTGCCCACCTATAGAAAGTTAGTTAAAACCTTTATTACTTTTCACTTAGACAATTGCAGTAGTCTCCTTTTGAAATCTTATTTAATATTTTATTTTTTCCAGTTACATGTAGAAAAAATTTTAACTTTTTTTCAAATATTGAGTTCCAAATTCTCTCCCTTCCTCTTCTCTTCCCCCTCCCCCCAGTGAGAAGGCAAGCAATTTGACATAGGTTATACATGTGTAGTTATGTAAAACACATGTCCATGTAAGACATTCTGTGAAAGAAAACACAGACAAAAAACCGCACAAAAATACAGAACATAAAGAAAAAGTATTTTTTATCTGCATTGAGGCTCTACCAGTTATTTCTCTGGAGATGGATAGCACCTTTCATCCTAAGTCTTACAGAATTGTCTTGGATCATTGTATTGCTGAGAATAGCAAAGTTATTCATGGTAGATTATCATACAATATTGCTATTACTTTGTGCAGTCTTCTCCTGGTTCTGCTCATTTAATTTTCCTTCAGTTCATGTAAGTCTTTCCAAGTTTTTCTGAGAACATCCTGCTCATCATTTCTTAAACCACAATAGTATTCTATCACAGTCATATACAGCAACTTGTTCACCCATTCCCCAATTGATGGACATCCCCTCAAATTCCAATTCTTTGTCACCACTAAAAGAGCTGCTATAAATCTTTTTGTACACATAGGTCTTTTTCATTATTTTTCTTTTGCAGATGTAGTAGTGGTATTGCTTGGTATTATTTTCTTCAGTATTTTTTGTACCTCCTTTACCAAGCGGTTGACTGTTTTTTCATAATGTTCTTGTATCCCTTTCATTTCTCTTCCTAATTTTTCCTCTACTTCTCTTACTTGATTTTAAAAATCCTTTTTGAGCTCCTCCATGGCCTGACACCAACTCATATTTTTCTTGAAGGCTTTGGATGCAAGAATTTTGACTTCGTTTTTTTCCTCTGAGTTTATGTTTTGATCTTCCCTGTCATCATAGTAACTTTCTGTGGTGAGATTTTTTCTGTTGTTTGCTCACTTTCCAGTCTATTTCTTGACTTTTAACTCTATGATAAAGTGGGGCTCTGCTTCCCAAGTGGAGGGGGAATTGTTCCAAGCTTCAGGTTTTTTGTGTAGTTTTTTTCAGAGATAATTCTGAAGACTTGTAAGCTTTTGGGTCTTCCAAGGTGGTATGATCTAGGGAGAAGTGTGTTTACTACTCTCCTGTACTGTGCACTGGTTTGTGAGTGACCATAATCACTCTTTTCAACCATGGAACTGCAACCAAGGTCCCTGCTTTCTTGCAGCCACAAGCTCTGGTGTGCTAGTGCTTCTCCTCACACTGAGACTAAGACCCAGGACTGTGACCTAGATGTGAATATAGGCAATGCAACAGAGTCCTTCCCCTGATACCAGCAAAGGGACTCCTATAAATCTACTTCTGACCCATTGGCAGATCCCGTTATTGTCTGTGCACTGAGAAGTCTGGAAACTACCACTGCTGTTACTGATTCAGTCTCTCTGAGGCCTGCTCTTGGTTTGCTGAGGGCTGGCCTGCTCTGGCATGGCCTGTGCTGGACTGTACTCCTCTCTCACTCTGGTGAAATAGATCTTTCCTGGAGATGTTTTAAATCGTCTTGTGCTGGAAAATTGTTTCTCTCTGTCTTTCTGTGGGTTCTGCCACTCTAGAATTTGTTTAGAGTCATTATTTTATGGTATTTGGAGGGGTTTGGGGGAGAGTTCAGGTGAGTCCCTGCCTTTACTCTGCCATCTTGGCTCCATCTCACAATAGTATCTTAATTGATTTTACCTGCCTCAAGTCTCTCCCTTTTCTGAAGTGATTTTCCTAAAACACCTTAATGATAACTTCATTCTTCTGCTCAACAAATACCAGGGGGTCCCTATTAACTCTAGGATAAAATACAGTTTTCTATTTTGTATGTTAAAGGCTTTCACAATATGGTTCTAACCTATCTGTCCAGCCTTTCAATAAGCTCAAATGCCAGTTCTTATACATGCAACCTTTCTTGAGTGTCTCCGTCCCTTTTCCCTTCCCCAGTACTATCCCCAACTCTCATGTTTAATTTGTATATAGTTTGTACATACATATCTTGCACATATATTTCTATATGGACATTTTGTTTTCCATTCTTCTTTCATTCTAACATAATTCTCTGAGGGAAGTACTTTTTTTGTCTTGGCATCCTAAGTACTTAGCATTCTTCTAGGCATAGACTGGTACTTTGTAAATACTTTTGACTAAGTGATCACAATATCTTCACCAAGTCTGTACTTGTAGATCCATAGTGTGGGAAATGTCCTACCTCCTGAGGCGGTTCACTCCATTTTTGGATAGTTATAGTTAACAGAATGATTTTCTTTATGTTTAGCCAAAATCTCATTCTCTTTCATTCTTTTTTCTTTAAAAAAAACCTTTTTATTCATTTTAAAATTAAATAGAAAATGAGCAAATAAAAAAAGAATATTGCTATGTACACAGGAAAATATAGGAGATGATTCAATATAAAATGATAAATTTCCATTTTAAGAAAACCTATATAATCATTACTATACACTGTTTTTCAAGTTACCTGGCTTTTCTTTGCTTCCTTGTTGGTTTTCTTTTGTTCTCTGCTGTGCACTCTTTACTTATTTTTCCCCTCCCCCTTAAGAAGGCTACAATTAAACATAGATCTATTATATATATATGCATATATATGTATATATACATAAATAACTATAAACATACACACACTATATATATACATATATACACTTGTACACATATGTGTATGACAATATTATGCATATTTCCACTTGTGATCTCTTTTCCTGAAGGTAGATAGCATCTTCCTTCATAGGCCCAAGTTTTTCAAAATCAACCATCTCATCATTTCCTACACCTCAGCAATATTTCAACACAATCACATCCTATCAGAGAGATTGTCTATGAAAGTTTTCCCCCTAATTTTCTGCATTCCTTCTATTATTATTTTTTCTTCTTCAATCCTTTGGGCCTAAGTAGAACAAGTTTAACTCCCATGTTCCTCCCTCTTTTTTTTTTTTAACATGGCAGCCTATGTATTCTTAAATATAGTTATCATTTTTCTCCTAAGTCTTTTTTTCCCTGGGCTATACAGCCGTAGGTTCTTCTTCTACTCATCACCAATGTAACAGTCTCCAATCCCTTCATTTTTCTTGCCTTACTCTAGCCATATTCAGGATTGTTAATATCCTTCATAAAACACAATGCCTAGAACTGAACACATGCTTATGGATATTGTCTGACCATTACAGAATGCAATAAGATTATCATCTCCATTACTGTAGACCATATACTTTTATTAATGTATTCTCAAATTTTAGCCACCATAGTGCACTCTGGACTCATGGTGAGCTTGCTTCATTAAGAATTCCAGGTCTTTTTCACATGGAAATGTGAAGGTAGGCAACTACATGGCTCAGTGGGTATTGTGCTGAGCCTGGACTTAGGAAAACCTAGGTTCAAATCCAGCCTCAGACATTTACCAGCTGTGTGACTCTGAGCAAGTCTCTTAGCCTCAGTTTCCTCAATTTTAAAATGGGGATAGTAATAGTATCTACTCACAGCATTGTTTTAAGGATCAAGTGAGCTAATATTTGTAAAACAACAAAGTATCTGTCACATAGTAGTTACTTAATAAGTACTTGTTTTCTTCTTTCTATTCACATTTCCCCTCATTATGCTCGCTTAGTTGATTTAAAAAACAAAACGAAGTTTAGGATATAACATTTACCTCTTTTCAATGTCATCTTATTAAATTTATCTCATTTTTCTAGCCTATGGACATCTTTTTGGTTCTTGATTCAGCTACCCAGTGGGTTAGCTATGGTTCTCAGATTTGATAATCGTGACATCTATAGGCTCATTCAAAGCCAAAATAAATATGCAAACAAAACAGGGCCAAAACCAGATTAATGTGGGGGCAACTTCCTAATACAGACCTCTCTCTACGTTGACATTGATCCATTAATGACTGACCTTTTGGTTAGGCAATTTAGGCAGTTCTGAATTGATCTAACTATATTATCTAGTCCATACTGCTGCTTCATTTTTGACAAAGGTAAGGTAGCATTGGGAGAGTTTTCAAACGCCTTGCTGAAATGCAGATACTCTCTGTTGAAAACATTTCATAAAAACAAAAAGCAAATGAGATTAGTTTGACATGATCTATTTTTGATGAATGCATAATATCACATTATAAACCATTACTTGTCTTTTAAATAATTGGCCATTTTTTTCCTGAAAATAATCTCTAGCTTATTATATTTTCATAACAAAAAAATTGGGGGATTTTGCTGAACATTGACTCTTGCTATTGAAGCCCCTATATTGTTGTTACCAGGCCAAGGATTTCATTGGTTTAGAGACATCTTAGTGACAAAACTCCCTCTATGAATGTAGTTTAGCTCCTGCTCTCTGTAATTTACAGTTTTAGAAGGTCACATAGACAATAACTGTCAGGGGTGAAAGTTGAAATCAAGTCTTTATAACTTGGGCCACAGATCAATCTATTACACCATGCTTATTCCTTAATTTTATGATGAATATTTTCAAGTAGAATATATTCAAATATAAGTCCTTCTCCAGGGGTGGGGAACCTGTGGCCTTGAGGCTCCATGTAGCCCTCTATGTCCTCAAGTGTAGCTCTTTGAATCTAAACTTCACAGAATAAATCCCCTTCATAAGAGGATTTGTTCTGTAAAACTTGGACTCAGTCAAAAGACTGCACTTGAGGACCTAGAAGGCCACATGTGGCCTTGAGGCTGTAGGTTCCCCAGCCTTGTTATCTTTCTCTCTTTCTTTTTCTCTCTGCCAAGTCATTTTCAGGTGCTGGATGTATTTACATGTTGTTAAAACATCCTGATGTCAATTGGGCAGGACATTTCCAAGGCAATGCTCTGGGGATCTGTGCTTGGCTCTGTGATCTTTAGTATTTTTTATCAATAATTTTGATAAAGTCATGCGCATTAGATTTTCAGGTGACACAAAGATAAGATACTGGATGAGAAATTCAGGATCCAAAAAAACCTTGATGGGTTGGAGCATTGAGCTCAATCTAATAGGAGGAATCCAATAGGGATAAATGTACAGCTTTATATTTGGGTTCAAAAATCAATTTCAGAAATAGAAGATGTTGGAGGTATGATTAGATGGAAGTTTGTTTATAAAAGAGTGAGGTTTTTAGTGGGCCACAAGCTCAGTATGAGTCAGCACTCCAAGGTAACCAAGGGAGATGTAGAAGAAGAAGGAACAAGCATTTATTAGGAACCTGCTATGTGCCAGACTTTGTGTTAAGTATTTTACAAATTATCTCATGTGTTCCTCACACTGACCCTGTGTAGTAGGTGGCATCACCCTTATTTTATAGTTGAGGAAAGTGAGAACAACAGATTCAGTGACTTGCTCAGGGTCACATAGCTGTTAAGTACAAGCAAGATTTGAACTATGGTCTTTCTGACTCTAGGCCTAATACTCTATTCACCATGTCACATATGCTTTAGGCAAAAAAAAGTTAATGCAATCTTAGACTGCATTAAAGAAGACACAGCTAATAAGAACAATGATGTGATGTGGTCAGGCCAAATCTAGAATTTGTATTTATTTTGGGGCACCATAGTTTAAGGGGGCCATTTATAAAATGGGGAGGGTTTGGAGGTGGACAAACTAGATGGTGAAAGGTCTCGAGTTCATGCCACTTTTCAAAATTAGGGCTATCTTCCTTTATAGTGTGACTCTGTGGCAGAGGTCAAACATCTCTAGTTCTTTCAGTTGATCCTCATGTAACTTTTTTTTGACCAGGTAAAAAGGCCATTTTTGAGAGTCTTATCCTCCCAGTTGATTTTTTTGACGAGGTACAAGAGGCCAGTCTTTGCCTCATTTCTCACCTAGCCTTAATCACTCAATGAGTGTTGACTCAGGCAAACTGAGACCTAGGAAAGACCTTAGCTTAGAAAGGCCAAGGTCTCCCACTGCTTTTGGGGCCATCTCCAGTAGTCCTAATCACTTATGTGAGGCTCTGCCTCACTTAAATCTAATTCACTTGCAAGTCATGACATTACGTTCCTGATGTCATGGTCTTCTTTGAGAATGAAAGACAAACAACAACATAGGACTTGGCTACTCTTTAACAACTTCTCTCTTTTATACCACAATGTTCACATGGGGACCATCTTACAGATGATTTTTTGGAAGACAACAGTGGCTCAGGCATGGACAACTTGGGACTTTTAGATGGTTTTCAGCATCTAAATTACATTTAAATTTAATTGTTTTATTGTCAAGAGATAATATTCCCTTCCCTACCCCCATTCCTTAAAGAAAATGATTAGAGATTTTGGATATTATTTGCTATTGAGTTGAATGGATGAATGAAATTTGATCACCTCTATCCAAATTGCTTGTCATCTGCAATTACAGACATATCAATTATGTCTGAGTGATCCAGATCAGCGTTATGATATCTCCTACTACAAATGTAAATAGCACAATGGTTGTGATATATCAAGGAAATCCTATGTCACAACTTTCACAACATAATGTTGATATTTCAAATAAAACAGGAGTAAGTAGCTTTAGTCACCAACTAAAAATCAAAGACTTTCGTTCCCCTACTGATCTTGCTGCTCTCCTCTGGATGTGGTCTGCCCTCAAAAGTCTAACAGTCTAGATGGTAATATTGGATAGCTAATAGTGCAGAGAAGAAAATAAGTACATATACACATACACATACATATATATGAATCCATTAAATAATGAAATACAAATGTTAAAAATGAATAGCATTCAAAAAACCATGTTAGTAACTGAAATTGTTCCACATTGCTTGTTTTATCTTGTGGGATTATTGACCCATCATGGTTTGACACCAATTTAAATGATACAAGTTTTAGATTCTTGTCAGGAACACATGCTCCTCAAACAGGTTTTTAAAATTTCATTAGAGTCTTTCCTGGTGTAAATGTATGAATTTCCCATTTATCTGAGCTATGAAAATAAAAATAACAAGAAAGTCAGTTGCTCAGTGTTCCATAGCAAGGACCACTGAACTTAGGGATGGGAAACTTTGCTCAAATTCTCCTGAACTGAGGCATCATTTTTGAAAAGAAGTTATGAGGATTGCAATGAAACTACAGATACATTCTAGAGAAAAAACTTTTTTAACCCCAAATCAAAAGCACTGTCCTACTTTTTAGGTCCCTGAATACTCCAGGTTTTCATTTGGATTGTTTTTTGAACAGTGTTAATTGACTTCAATGGAAGACATTTGGGAAAGAAAAAAAGTAATAATATAATCCCAGATACTTTCAAAGTACATAAAAGCTATAAGGAAGCGAGAAGAAAATGGTAATGAGCAACAACAGATGTTTCTTCTTTGGAACAATTATGGAACAGTAATTACAGATAGAAATAGTATCTTGCAGAAAGCAAAACGGTTTTATCAGCAGCTCTTCAGGAATTCAGCAAGATGTGTAACAGCCACAAATACCTACTAAATCAGAGACTAAATGAAGAGGAAAAGCAGATATATCACTTTCCTATAACACAGGGCAGGGTAAACTGTATGCACCTAGATGATTAGACAGTCACCTAAATGTGTGATTTGAGAGGTAGCAGAAACCCTGCATGCTCCCTCCTCCACCCTGGCCCACTCCTCAATCATCTCTCCCACTAGCACATCTCAGTGCCTAACATTCTGTCATTACCGATTCACACATCTGGGTCCAAATATTCACTCTCTTTAGTGCCCTAATAAAACAGAAATACTCATAGGAGTGGTTATGTACAACATCTAACACAATGTTTTGCACACAGTAGGACTGACTAAATGTTTAGCCATTTTCAGACTTTAATACTGGATAAAGAACCTCACGTCATTCCTCTATTCTTGGTTTCTTGAGCTGTAATTTTTCTTGCACTTTTCTCTTTCCTTCTTTTGGCAAATTTGTAAAATCTCTGGCATATCCATCCTTGAGTAGGAGTGGAAAACCAGTCAGCAGCCAATGTTTTTTCATCGGACTTTTCATGCTCTCAATCTTTCATTTTCCAGATTTGCCTTATGATGTTCAACCTTCTGAGAGCTACCACTTAGACCAAGCACACAATCAATGTCTCTGCTATCCCATTGTTCCACTTAGGCGCTCTGCATATCTACAGCATGGATGAATTTGATGTGGATACAAAATATTCTTTTACTCTAATTCATTGGAGGATTGTCTTAATAATCTGCAAGCTGCCTGATCCTCAGCATGCCAGGGGGCTCAGCTGTATAGATGAACTGTGGTGAATTGGACTGACTGAATTTGTCAATCTGGTTCAATCTGACCGTGGGCATTTTAGTCACGGTCTTAATGTCATTTTGTACCTTCATATTTTGCTTGGAATGGCAATGCCTCATCGTTTTTCAAGAACTTTGGGGACTGTGTCATTTTGCAAAATGGTTTACTTTGGGTAGATGGAACTCCCGCTAGAAATCTTGAGAGAAAGCTGCACAGTTTAGAATGAGTGCTTTTCCTTAAGTAGTGAATCCTTTGTTACCAGTCAGTATTAACTTACTTGGTGTGCATACTGCCTATAGAACAGGTGTTTTTACTTTCTTTTAATTCATCCTTTTATTTTATTGGGGGAGAAATGAAGTTAGAGGTTAATTACCTTGAAGAATAAAGGGGGAAACCCCAGACATCTGGGTCTATTTTATTCATTAGACAATACAATAGATATGACATAATTGCCCCCCAGAGAAGTTACTGCAGTGCCTGAGACGTGTATAAATCCTTCCCAATTAATAACATTTGTTGTTTCAAACTCTTATGCTGCACAGTGTTTCTAGAAATATTAAAACTAAATGTATTTCTAAAAAAGCCTATTCTTTCACCTTTTCTCCATGTCAGAAAGATTCAAATAAGTTAGATGAAATGTTCGAGGTCAGAATCATATAAGCAATGGTTGGCAGAGCTGGGATTTGACCCCAGGTCTTGTCCACCAAAATCCAGGGCTTTTCCCATTCTTCTGAGCCACCCCTCATCCACAAAGTACTGAGTACTGTGTTGCAAATTATTATTGGGCTTCTTAGATTTGGGTCTCTACTCACAGGAGATCTTTAAGCAAAGGCTAGATGACCATTCATTGGATGTATTACAAAAAAGGTTAGGTGGTTCAGTGGATAGAGTGCTCAACTTGGAGTCAGGAACATCTGAGTTCAGATTTGGTCTCAGATACTAGCTTCGTGACTTTGGTCAAGTCACTTAACCTTTGTCTGCCTCAGTTTCCTCTTTGGTAAAATGTGGATAATAGTACATGCCTGCCAGGGTTATTGTGAGGACAAAATGAGATAATATTTGTTTTCCAAAACTTAGAGTGTTATATAAAAAATAGTGATAGAAATTACTATTTTAAGATGTGGTTTGAACTAGAAGGCCTGTGAGTTTCCTTCCAATACAAAAATCTTGTGATTGCTCACACTAAATATGCATAACTTTGCTTTGAAGTTAACCCAACCCATCCAAAAACCATAACGCAAGGCATTTGCGTGTTGCAGGGTCCTAAACTACCGGGTCCACCTGTTTCAGATAAACAGCCTCACGTTGACCCCCACGTTCATCTGCTTAGAGAAAGAGACTACTCTGAAGGTAGCGGAACACAACTTTAATTTTCACAGTGGAGGCACATTGCTATTTAGCCCAGGTGTTTCTCTAATTATGATACACTGGGAGGATGTCGGGTTTAATGGTCCTGAAACTTACACTTTCACCTGTGCAACATTGTAGGCTAACAAAAGTGCACCGATGAAACATGTAAGGATATAAGCAGGCTCCTGGAATTGCTGAAACTGACTCCTCACAAGATCTGGAGTTATGTTACTCTTTCATTCTTTACTATTATTTAATTCTCTCTTCAAAGGGAAGGTCAGTATTTTTTTTTTTTTTGCAAATAATGTGACCCTCTCTCCAGCAGTCTAAAGGAGGCTTCATTAAGAAAATCCAGAAAAATCGATGGAATGAACAATTATACTCCTAAAGGTAGTAATTCAAAAGAACCACTTGAGTCACCTAGAAAATGCTGATGAGAAGGTAGTTTTGAAGCTTTTAGACAGGTGCCTCCAGGACATGTTGACTATCTATGATAAAATGAGAGGTTTAAAATGTAGCAAAATTGTCTCATTAACATTTTGGGAATGTTTTTTAGTCATCTAGTATTCATTATTTACATTTTCAGGAAACTGGTTTGTAGTGGCAAGGTTGAATCCCCCTTGATTTTCTTCATGGCTAGGTAAAAGCTAAAACTTCAATTTAAAATAGATCATTTGGAGATTAGGAGTTTTATTAGTCATACTATAATTGAAGGCATTTAAAAAATTGGTTGGTATTTAACTTTAGGTTTCAGTAGGGACTAAGTAAAGGTTAGCTTTTTAAACATGGAGATGGTAAGAGAATGGTGGAGTTAGTAGGCCTTGAAGCCTTGCTTTAGATTTTATAAAGATTTGTACCGTCTGTTTAGGTAACATAAGATTGGTAGCATGCTAATGTGGGAAAAGAGGGAAGATGATGTATAACAATTTGACAGTTACAGAAAAAACACAAAACTTTGCCAAGAGAAGAAACACATTATTTAAAAAAAAAATCAGTGTTTTTAACACTGTTGCATCATGCCTAAAAGATAGTAATAACAGAATGCATACAAAATAGATGTGTAAAAAATGTTATACAGACACTTGAATAATGCATGTATTTATTGTAAAATAGTAAAAAGGGACATGATAAAATCATTGAAGTCACAAAATATGCATTAACGTCAAGAGAAATTAACTTACATTTTGATGAGTAAGGAGATTTCTGAAATTTTAATGATCGATACTGCAAAATAGCATTTAAAAAATAAAATCTGAGAAGCACACATATATAGAATCCTAGATAATTTTTTGGGGGGAAAATGGACTTCCTGGAGGAGCATTGTCTGAAATGTTGGTATATTGGCATACTGTCCATCACACAGAGCACAGAAATATGCTTAAGTCCTAATATGTTACTTAGTGGATTAGCACCTTTGGGAAGGACTTTTTAAGTCACTTCAACAAGTTTAAATATTTCTTATTTGCCAAGCACACTGCGCTAGGTGGGAGATTATTCACACATGGTCCAAAAAGTCCCTGCACTCAAGAAGCTTCAATTTGTGTTTATTCCAATGATAGAATATGAAGACTAAGCTGCTTTTATGCAAATGAGTATTTGTAAAGCACTTCAAAATGAAGCTTAAAAGGATTTGCAGCAGAGTTCTAGATGCTACTAGATTTTCCTTTTATATTATTATATTATATTATAGTTTTATATTATTATATTATATTATAGTGGAAAAATATGCATCATTATTTATTGTCAGTATAAGTGTTTACTTAAGTATAAGGCAGTATAAGATAGAAAGCTGGCTTTAGAGCGAGGAAGATTTGGATTTGGGTCCTGCCTCTAACATACATCAGCCCTGTGACTTTGGGCAAGTCCCTTATACTCTCGGTGCTCCCAAGCATCTGTCTAACATTCTAAATTGCAGTGTAATTAATGGATTATCTGTATTGATAGAGGGAGTTTCCTAGCCAATGAAATTACAGCTATGAATAATATATTTGTAAATAATTATCTCTAATAACAAGAGCTCCTATTTATATAACATTTGCTGATTTACAAAGTGCTTTTTATATAACAAGCCCAGGAAAAATGTAGCATAAGAATTATTATTCCAATTGCTCATATGAGAGATCTAAGGTTTAAAGACATAAAGTGACTTGGGGCCACTGAATCAGTTAGTCACTTAACAGGCATTTGTTAAATGTCTATTTGGTCTCAGACAATTCAACCTAAGCGCCACATCCAGCTCACCCCAGACATGCTAGGCTATCTTGATTGCATATTACCTATGTTGTGATGGAATGGCTAAGTTAGTATCCACTTCCTTTTAATTTTTTTGTCTGGGAGAAGTAATAAAACCAATACTAATATGACTTTGGAAAGGGCACGAGGATAGCTTGCCCTGTGGCTAGCCTCACTGTTCCTATGACTCCTCAGACAAAAATTCCTTTCCATTCGCTATCATGCCCCTGTATGTGTTATTTCTCCCTATTCAAATGAAAGTTCCTTAAGGACAGGGACTATCTAACTTTTGTCTTTGTGTTCCCAGCAGCTAGTGTACTGTCTGTCACATAGAAAACCCTTAAATAAGTGCTTTTGCGTTCATTCATTCATTCTTCCACTCATTCATAGTCTCAGAGCTAATAAGTGTTATAGCTGGGACTCAAACTCAGATTTCTTGTTTATAAGGACAATGCTTTTGTCCCTTCACCATTTTGTGTATATATGTGTGTATATATATGTATACATATATATATATATATACACACATACATATATACACACACACATATATATACACATACATATATACACACATATATGTACATATGTGTATGTATACATACATAAATGTATATGTGTGTATATATGTACATACACACATATCTATCTATTACACACATCTTTATCTATCCATCCATCCATCTATCTATCCATGAGATTTGTCAGGGATGAATTAGCAATTTTTGAAGTAGGAAGTAATTTAGCAATAATGAAAATATCCTGATTCATTTTTATTGTCATAGTGAGGAGCCAGTGGGAGAAACCCCTTAGAATAGCTGAAGTAGTCCAATCTTCTGGCTGCAAGGTCTTGTTTTTGTGTATACTTCAGGGTTACAAGTGGTGCATTTGAATTTTACCTTATTTGTCAGCTATGAAGGAACTATATTGAATGTTGAAGGAGGATAGTACTGTGCAAGGTACTTGGAAACACAGACAAAGTCATTTTCTTTTAAAAAGGCAGATTTTCAGAGATGTTTATTGGCAAAGACTTTAATAACCAGAACCTTAAAACACCTCAGTGGAAATGTTGAAAGGGAATTCATGTCCTACAAAGGAACCTGTCTGTCTCCAAACCATTTTGAATGAATTTGTAACCGAGCCACAGAACAGTCTCTAAAAACACGGCAGTCATATAGTTAGAGTGAGAACCAAATGACCTATTTACAACTGCCAGATGAAGTTTTGTTTTCATTCTAATTCAGTGAGTATCATATAGACAAGCAGATTCCACTTGAAATTGAGGAACATGGAATAACAGTAAATCTTATTCAGTTGCTTTTCAGTTGTTTCTGGCTCTTTGAGACCCCATTTGGAGTTTTCTTGGCAAAGATACTGGAGCGGTCTGACGTTTCCTTCTCCGGCCGATGAAATTGAGGCAAAGAGGGTTAAGTGGCATGCCTAGGGGCACACAGTTAGGCAGTGTTTGAGGCCAGATTTAAACTCAGGAAGATGAATCTCTCTGACTTCAGGCCTAGCTCTCTATCCACTGAGCTACCTTGCTGCCCATAACAGTAAATACCAGCTATCAACTTTATTGGGTTGTCACGGGTGAAATGCTTTGTAAACCTTATGTGTTGTTAAGCAAAATTGTCTCATTAGCATGGCTTTTGTTTCTTTTGAGTGGAAGTACTTTCAGCTGTTAAGTGCTAAGCCCCAGGCCCAGGGCCCTGTCAGGTGTGAAACCTGTGTGGGTGTGGATTGGCGACTTAGGAGGGGCCAGCTCGGGAACAAATGGTCTCTGGTCGTTGAGGCGGGGCTTGAGAACTCCAGAAGCTCAGCTGCGAGGAGGGGTGAGCCGGGAGACAACTTCAGTGGAGGCGGAAGCTGTGGAAGCCGGAAGCTGCAGAAGCCAGAAGGTGCAGAAGCCAGAAGCTG
>CM053622.1:619860170-619872003 GCA_028646595.1 Phalanger gymnotis | reverse complement strand
ATACATTATCCAATTCTATCACACCTACAAACATTGACATACCTGGTCTTCTATTACATTTGTATTTGTTGAGCCTTGGTCTCTAATGTGCTGAGTGCTATCCAAAGAATTTGTTTTCCTTTTAAAATGATGATTGAAGCTTGAAATCCATTTTGATTACTAAATAATAACAGAAGAGAAGAAACAGTGATGATGAAACGGTTACCTTGAAAACATTCTTGTTCTCTGAAGATGTAGACATGCTGTTCTATCATCATTCTCACCTTGAATTTAAGCAAGTCAATGCTGTTGAAGGAAAAGAACTTCAGTCTCATTGCCTGTGATATTCAGAGTTCAGCATTAAACATTAGGTAGCAATGCAGAAGTGGATAGCACTTCAAAGATAGAGAATTTTGCTTTTTCAGCAGAAGTATCTGGGAAGTAATCACCTTTTAATATTTTGATGGCTACACCACCATGCTGAAGTGTCCTTGCATTAATTCACCTCTTAGATACTTTACTTCAGGAAATTTTGAAAGACTTGGAACCACTCTCCCTAACCACTGCAGTGGTAACTGCTGCTGCTTTTCATTGGCTCTATATAAAGAGTGTTGTTGTGCATATATATGTGTGTGATTGTGTGTGTGTGTGTGTATGTATATGAAATTACATGCAGTATATAGGGATGTAAGTATGGCTGTATACACATACATATGTGTATATATACATATGTGTACATACACACATACTCCATCCAGACCCACACATATGTACATACACACGTGCACATTTATATACTACACATTTAAGCTTACAATACATGCATATATACATGTGGGTGTATATATACATATGTAGGTTTTAAAATTTAAAAACACTCATTTATCAAAATTCCTTTAATGAAGAGATATCACTTCCCAGGAACCCAATCATAAATGTGGCAATGATAGTGGTTTTTTTTTCATATTTGACACATTTGTTGACTGTATCCTGGGAGTAAAATCTGTCAGACTAGCAGAGATAATTTGCTTTCACTCAGTCGGCAGGAGAGATTTTGTGATAGAACTTAAATCAAGTTTCAAATGAGATATTTATGAACTGCACATCACCAGACAATACTTTGCCTCTTCCCAATGTGTTTCCAAACAAATCATTGTCAATTGTTCTAGTTACAGCATCATTACAGACTTCATAGATGAGAGTTTATTTTTTTCATTGAAATATATACATATCAGCCTTTGAAAAACATTTTCCAATATATACCATCATAAAATCTCAATTAGAGCATTGTGAATGTTGTTGAAAATTTTAGCCTAGCTACTTAGCAACAACCCGTTGTTGCTAAATGGTCATTTTCTATGTCATTGTCTATTTTTATATCTCTCTTAACTGGGCACAGAGGAATAGGAGTTCTGCCTTTAGTCAGAAATCTATTTGACTTCATGATCTTTTCCAAGTGAAAAAAATGACTCTTACAACTTAATGTTTACTCTTATGTACCCACTTAGAGCCTTAATGAAAAGAGTTGTTCAAAACCAGAAACTTTTATTGAATACTGACTTCAAGGATCTGTGATGTTTATCTTTAGGGGGATACTCTACAAATGCAGATCATACACTTTCCACACTTTACTAGACGGTTTAATGAGTTGCTGTGGTGTGCTATTTAATGTGTGTGTGTGGAGTGCTATTTAATTCATAACTTGGTGGTCAACTTTCTGTTAGGTAACAAGCATCTAACAATTTAATTTTATTATCTTTATTAATTATTATTCTGGTGATTGACTTCTTAGACAATGGAGACATTAAGTCTGTTTCCAGGCTCATGCTCAAAACCTTGAATCAATGAGTCATCATAATAGGGTTTTAATAAAGGTTGTAGTCAGTATCATTCCCCAAACTTTCCTGATTCCCCTTAATCTAGTGCCTTCCCTTCATTGATTATCTCTAATTGTACCGTATGTATCTTGTTTGTATGTACTTGTTTGCAAATATAAACTCCTTGAAAGTAGGAACTGTTTGTATCTTTTTTATATTACCATATCTTAGTCCAGTGCCTGTCACATAGTAGGCACTTACTCAAAGCTTGCTGATAGGCTGACACATTATTTTGCTTTGATAATGTTTTGCTCCATAGCATTGTGAATTTAGATTGAGCAAATCTAAATTTAGAAGCTTTTCCACCTCCATGTCTTCGTTTGCATTATTCCCTGTACCTAAAATGATTTGTTCTTCTGACGCTTTAAATTCAAGCTGTCCTTTAACATCCAGCTCAAATATTACCTTCTCTATGAAAACTTCCATAATCTTCTAACATACCAAAAATTCCCTGGCCTCTCCCCTTTACATAACATAGAGTTTAATCGTATACATATTTGTCATTTTACCTGTCTAAGATTTAGTTTTCTCATTTAAAAAAATGGGGATAACAATACTCATATGACCTTGTAATACAAGGTTATTGTGAGAAAATCCTACATGATTTTAGAGAGGTAAGGTATTATTATTGTTGTTATTCGTTATTACTCATCGTATGTTTCCATCTTTTTTCCATCTTCGATGTTTCCTTTTGCTTTTTGCACAGACATACACTATAGAATATTGTTGAAGCTTTTCTCCTATATATTGCAATAATAAAAAAAGTTTCATTATACTTTTCCTGTTTGACTGTTGGCACGAATGAGTCGCATAGTGGTTAGCATGCCTAGAGTCTTCTAAGTTCATGCATTTTTACTTGAAAGATTTTTATATCTTTAAATATCAACATTGGAGGAGTTGGAAGAAACAAATATGTATGGTATTTTTTTGTCTAGGATTAATAACTATGAAACTACCTATAACTTTTACCATATGTTTGACCATTTGCCAAAATGATTCATTTATTAGAGAGATAGTGTAGTGTAATGGAAAGGACTTTGAACTTAGAGACAGTAAGGCTAGGTACTGGCTACGTTACTTACTAGGTATGTTGTGATCCTCAACAAATAATTTAACTTCTCAAAATCTTAATTTCCTTACCTCTAAATTAGGAATAAAAATAATTCCAATGCCTTATGATTATTGGTTTAGCACAGGGTTAGTGTGAGAGTCAAATTAGATCTTGTACACAAAGTGTTCTATAACTATAGATTGTTTTATTATCAGTAAGCTAATTTTAATAAGTAATTAATGATTTTTCTAGACCCAGAAATTTTCCTACTTTGCAATGCATAACCACACAAACTGTAATGAATTACAGTAATGCAGGTAGCAGTTTGCACCAGAGGATTTCTTATTTTAAGGGATTCACTGTAAAAGCCATTGTGTTTATAACATTCGTTCACTTCACTCTAACCCAGGCTCTATCTTCCTCTCACCTGGACTATTGCAATGACCTTCTCACTGATCTTCCTGTCTTCATCCTCTCCTTTCTCCAATCTATCTTCCAGAAATGCTAGATTAATCTTTCTTGTGCATAGACTTGGACATATTGTGTTTCTGCTTAAAGTGTGTGACAGTCTCTCAAAAGCACAAGGAATAAAATTCGTATTCTTTAGCTTCACATTCAAAGTCTTCTCCAGTTTGGTGCTGTTCTACATTTCCAGTCTAAAATAACCTCCTTCCCTGTACTCTCTACTCCTAACAGACTGGACTACTTGCCATTGGCTATAATTTCTCCCATCATGAGATCGTAGTTTTAAAGCTAGAAGAGAATAGTAGAGGTTATTTAGTTCAATCCCATCATTTGACAGATGAGGAGTCTAAAGCTCAGAGAGGTTAAGTGATTTGCCAAAGGTCACATAGATTGTGAGGCAAGATTTGAATCCGAGCCACCTAATTCCAAAGCCAGAACATTTTTTTTTCCACTGTACTACTTTGGTTACATAATTGTTTATGCATACAGTGATCTAGCCTTTTGACTCTTGAAATTATATAGAGCCTTTAATGTCTAGCTCAATATTGCATACAATCCAATAAACATTTATTGAGTACCTACTATGTGCCAGTCACTATGTCAAGTGCTGCAGATAAAAAGTAAGATAGTCCTTGACCTAAAATAGTTAATATAATAATTATAATATTATAATTATATAATTAAAATATTACAATATATTATATTATAATATTATTATATTATAATGTATAATATTATAATATAATTATAATATAATAATATATAATATAATAATAATATAATAACGTAAAATAAAACAGTTGAATAGGGGGAGATAACACAGGAAAGGAGGCAGGAAAGTGGGGGGAGGGGAGAGACCAAGAGGTACCAGTCATGGAGGCATCTTGTTTGATGGAACTGAAAGCAGGCAGAGGAGCAGATGCAAAGTCGAGTGAGCAAAAGTTCAGTTTCTTCCCTGTCTTAAGGAAGACATTGGGGGGAGTTTAGTACTCCATCCTCCAGCACTCTAATCAGAGGGGAGAGGAGACTGATAAAGGTTATATGAGTCAAGACTTGAGTTAGCAGCATTGTGATGAGATCAGAAGCAATGAGTTTAACCTCCTCCAAGAAAACTTCACCCAGATTTAGTTCAGCTCTGACTTTTGTCTCTCTTATAGAAATTTTTTTCGCCTATCTTTTTTTCTTTTTTGGTGGGGGGCAGGGTGGGGTAAAGAAAGGTCTTTATTAATGAAGAGCAGCACTTGAACTCGTATATAACTTAAAGTCTTAGAGAGTTTAAATGGTTTACTAATATGTCACTTAACTGGTAAGTATCAGAAGCAGTATTTAAGCCCAGGGCTTTTTGACTCCAAGAATGATCCACCATCTACTTTATTTGGATTTGTCTCATGTCATTATTATACATTATTTTACTTTATGATGTTGAAAAAACAAAAATTAACACTGGTCTGATTACCTACATTAATTTATTTTTCCTGGACCCAAGGTTTCTTCCTTGACCTAAAAAGGAAGGAGTTAGGGTTAGAGAAAGAGAGAAATGATTTAGTTCTACTATATTGCAGGCATAACTGCCATAAGTAATTTTAATTGCATTCTCATTCTTTAATTCATGCATTGTTATGCTTAGAGATGGAAATGTCCAAGATGACAGAATACCTTTAGGCAATCTCTCTAAAAGATGATTTTATAAATCACTTTTTCTGGGATTCTTGAACAAGTTAAATTTCATAACATGATATAGCCAAAGACGGCAATATTTGTGTTTAGACTAAGCGTCGTATCACCCCAGTACTTAAAACAAGAAACATGCCATACCAATCAAATTATCAAAAGTTATTTTATAGAGCTGGATAAAATAATAACCAAATTTATCTGGAAGAACAAAAGATCCAGGATATCAAGGGAATTAATGAAAAGAAATGCTAGGGAAGGAGGCCTAGCCATGCCAGATATTAAGCTGTGTTATAAAGCAGCAATCATCAAAACTACTTGGTACAAGGTAAGGAACAGAGTGGATCAGTGGAATAGGTTAAGTACATAAGATGCAATAATCAATGAATATAGTAATCTACTTTTTGATAAACCCAAAGAGTCCAGCTTCTAGGATAAGATCTCACTCTTTCACAAAAACTGCTAGGAAGAGTGGAAAACAGTATGGCAGAAACTGGGCATAGACCAATATCTTACTCCATGTACCAAATAAAGTCAAAATGAATTCATGACTTAGCTATAAAGGCTGATACTATAAGCAATTTGGGAGAGAAGGGGATAGTTTACCTCTCAGACTTAATGGAGAAGGGAAGGACTTATGACTAAATAAGAGAGAGAGAACGTTACAAAATGCAAAATGGATAATTTTGATTACGTTAAAAATTTTTTTGTACAAACAAGAACCAAGACTAGGAGGGAAGCAGAAAATTGGGAAAGAATTTTTACAACCAGTGTCTCTGACAAAGGCCTCATCTCTAAGAGAATTGAGTCAAATGTGTAAGAATGCAAGTCATTCCCAAATTGATAAATGGTTAAAGGATGTGAACAGGCAGTTTTTGGAGGAAGAAGTAAAAGATATCTATAGTCATATGAAAAAAATGCTCTAAATCACAATTGATTAGAGAAATGCAAGTCAAAACAACTCTCACGTACCACATTTCTCCTGTCCAATTGGCTAACATGTCAAAACAGGAAAATGATAAATGATGGAGAAGATGTGGGAAAATTGGAACACTACTGCATTGTTGGTGGAGTTGTGAACTGATCCAAGCATTCTGGAGAGCAATTTGGAACTATGTCCAAAAGGCTGTAAAAATGTTCATACCCTTTGACCCAGCAATACCACTTCTAGGGATGTAACCCAAAGAGATCATACAAACCCATACGTACAAAAATATTTATAGCAGCTCTTTTTGTGTCATCAAAGAACTGGAAATCAAGAGGATGCCCATCAATTGGGGAACGGCCAAACATATTGTGGTATATGAATGTAATGGAATACTATTATGCTATAAGAAATGAGAAGCAGATGGAGTTCATAAGACCCTGGAGAGACTTATACGATCTGATGATGAGTGAAGGGAGCAGAACCAGGAGAACATTGTATACAATCACAGACACATTGCTTCTGTGATGACTAACTTTGATAGACTTGACTCTTCTCAGCAATGCAAGGTTCTAAGACAGTTCCGAAAGACTCATGATGGAAAAGACTATCCACATCCAGAGAAAGAATTACAGAGTCTGAATGCAAATTGAAGCAAACTATTTGCTCTCTCTTTTTAAAATTTTATTTTAGGCTTTGTTACATCTTTCTCATGGTTCATTTCATTGGTTGTAATTCTTCTTTACAACTTGATTACTGGGAAAATAAGTTTAATGTGAAGGCATGTACAGAATCTACGTCGGATTATATTCCATCTTGGGGGAGGAGGAGGGAAGACAGGGAGGGGGAGAAAATTTGGAACTCAAAAACTTGTGGAACTGAGTGTTGTAAATTAAAAAAAATTAATAAAAAGATATAAACATAGTCAAGCAAAGCAAAACAAAAAAACCCAATAAACATAATGGGCATCTAATAAAGGTTTGTTGAATAAATGAGCTAAATGGAATTTAATCCAGTATTAAAATACGGGGAATAAAATGTTATAGTCCTTGGAAAAAAAGACACCAGTGTACTCAGTCAGCATTCTTCTACTTTGGTCAAAATGACTAAAATTTACAGTCATTTGGCTTATGTAGATATAAACATGGAGGACATGAATTCTTTAGGGCATTGGTTACATCTGCCATAATGTTACTGGGGTTGGGGCCATGTCAGGCCACAGCTGCTACAAATACATAACCTCTTGGCATCCACTCCTGGCAAAATGTATGTTGTCATTAGTCTGTGGAACAAATGTCTAAATAACTTCTCAGCCGACTTCACTCCAGCAGCTGAGATTGTAAAAGTTTCATGTGACGTTTCAGGCAGAAACTTTGTTCTTTTTGAATGAAACAGGCTCTGGACAAAATAGAAATGCACTCTAGAGGATAATATTGCTAAACATTTAAGGGCTAAGAATTTATGATCGCAAAATGTTCTGCGGTGGAGAGATTATTAGTAATTCATATCTCAGAGAATTTATTTAGAATCATAGAATTTTTCAACTAGAAGGACCTTAAAGATTAGTCATGTCTGCATTCATTGATCATTGAAAGACTTACTGGAGTATGGTCAGCCCTAACATCTCCTCCCCTTCCCCCTCACATGTGCAGCTTATGGTATTAGAGTATTATGGTATTAGTGCTCCTTGGGCACTGTGAGGATAAGTGACCAGCCCATGGTCCCATGGCTAGTATATGTCAGAGGTAGGATTTAAATCCAGATCTTCTGACTACAAGGCTAACCCTTTATTCTAACACAAGTACAAGAAAATTTTTTAAGAATAATGTTTCAAACAAAATTTCCATAGACTTTTCATTATCCTCCATTGCTTCAATTATTATCCCTATTTTTAAGACAATCAAGTTTTACCAATCAAGTTCACATCCCTCTCCTTGGGGCCCAGTCCCATGTCTTCAATTGCCTACTGTATATTTCAATTTGGGTATCTCAAACTTAACATTTTCCATACTCTCTATTTCCCCCCAAACTCATCTCTCTTTAATTTCCCTTCATCTGATGAAGTCACTACCAGTATTCCAGTCATCTAGGTCAGGGGTGGGGAACCTGTGGCCTCAAGGGCACATGTGGCCCTTTAGGTCCTCAAGTGTGGCCCTTTGACCGAACCCAAACTTCACAACTATAGCCTCGAGGCCACAGATTCCCCACCACTGATCTGGATCATGACCTAGGAATCATCCACAACTCTTCATTCTTACTCAGTGCCCTCATATCCAAAAAACAGACAAATCTTGTTAATTCTATTTCCATAGCTTCTGTATCTCTCCATCCACAGCAGCCACTATACTTTAATAATTCTATTCTAATAATATTCTAATAATCTCCTAATTTCCATCTCTGCATACTATTTCTCCTTTCCAATCTACAAATGCCAAAACAATCTTCAAGAACATATCTAAAAGATTATATTCTTCTCAAGAACCTTGCATAGTGTAATGCACTGCTTAACATCAATTTACAATGTATTCTTAGTAGGTCTGATGGTACTCTAATAAGATTTCCACTCATCAGTGTATGCAATCAAAATTTATTGACTATTCAAAAACATAATCATTGGTCTCTCTAGGAACAAACTACCAATCTGATTCCTAAAGGTTCCATAAATATGTCTCATACCAATGTTCACGAATAGATTGTCTCTCTTCCCAGAAGGAGATCAAATGTCTCCCTCTGAGGTAGTATTCTTGTCTGTCTTGTCTTGTCTGTCTCTTATTCAGAACTGTATATTTAGTGAATATGGATATTCATATTTTTAAATACAGAGAATACAGGAGTATATCCTAGTCATGAACCAAGAGTAGACTAATTGCTTACTGAAGCTTCTGGTGGATTTTTAGAATTCTGAATGAGACTTTTATAAGTTACATCTAAGTTCTGACTTATGATGAAAGCTTATGATGAAAAAAACCTATCAATCAAAGCTAATACCATTAGCAAGTGTATATTAGTTATTTATCTAATTTTTTGCTGGAGTAGAGCATTAGTATATTTTATTAAACCATATTTGGGTGTAGAGCACTTCATTAGTATTATTTAACAATTCTGGGGCACATATACTTGTCATTAGTAGTTATCCATCAGATCTAGGGGAAACACATATGTTTTTAGTAGTTTTTTTTAAAAAAAACCTGGGGGCCCAAAAATATTCATGTCATTGTTAAAATAAAGATACAAGTCCTCATCTCGTTAGAGAAAAGCAACAGTCCATAACAACAACTTAGTAATAAAATAGAAGCTTAAAACAAAATAGAATTGTTCATCCCAAGTTAACACACTTATTCCTACTACATTCCAACCTCTGGCATCTGGCTACTCCTGTAGCCATCTAGAATGATCTTAATTGATATTATAATAATCACTAAAAGTAACCATATAGCAATTCCAAACATGTACCACTTATATCACCTAGGAGTAGAACACATAGTGTGCATAAGCATTAATATCACATTAAGCATTAAGACATTTTAAAATAAGTCCTTGATGGATTTTCCCAACTGTTTAATTATCTTTCATGGAAAGTCTTCTGTAGGTCAAGAATTACTAGAAGCTGCGTGACATTTAAATCTCTTTCCATTCTTGTTTATGTCCAGCAATCTAGTCTAGTACCAATTATAATATTGTTCTTGATGTCTTGTTTGTTTTATTTTTTGGTAAAGTTCTGCCTAAGTCTCTTGCTGATGCCTAACCAATTGTTGTTGAATTCTGGTAAGGTTCTGTTGTACTTCAGTCAAGTAAAAAGTTGGACTTTTTCTATTTCCAATAAGGTATACAAGAAAAGACCAATGTAGAATTGCAAATAAGACAGGGGCATAGTGGGTGGTATTCCCCACTGTCATCCTAAGTTAATATACTGGCTCCCAATTGCCTTTAGGATAAAATATGAACTCTTATTTGATATTTAAAATACTTTACCATCTGACTCTAACTTGACTTTCTAGGCTGATTATAAATTACTCGAAATTACAGACTCAATGTTTTAATTAAATTGACCTACTTGCTATTGTTCTCTGTATATGACATTCCATTTTCTGTCACCCTAAATTTGCCTAGAATGTTCTCCCCTTGACTGTTAGAAATACTAGTTATATTAAAAACTTGAATTAAGTGCCGCTTCCTAAAAGACATCTTGCCTTTCTCCACATTGTTAATGTGCTTTGCTTTCTGACCAGAAATCACTTCTAATTTTTCTTTCTACCCCTCCCTTCTTTCATCTCCTTCCTTTTTTCCTCTTCTCTCTCTCTCTCTCTCTCTCTCTCTCTCTCTCTCTCTCTCTCTCTCTCCCTCTCTCTTTCTCTCTCTCCCTCCCTCCCTTCCTCCTTCCCTCCCTCCCCCTTCTCTTTGTCTCTTTCTGTTTCTCTGTCTTTGTCTCTCCCTCTCTGTTCCTTCCACTCCCTCCATCCTTCTAATTTCCCCCTCTGTTTCTCTGTCTCCCTTTTCTATCCCCTACCTTTGTATCTGTCCCTTTGTTTCTATTTCTTCCTCTCTCCCCCTCTCTACCTCCTTCACTCCCTCCATTTTCCTTTTCTTTTCCTTTTCTGTTACTCATTTGAATTTAATATTAAGTGTTTTGGTGAACATACAATACTTCTTTAGAGCATCTTTGTCTGTGTAATAACTATATAGAATAACTCCTTTAAAAAACTTTGAGGTTAGTTATATAGGAAAACAAATCATGCTAAAACGAGATCTCAAAAATTGAAACTTGGTGCGTGTGGGGGGAGTGTAGGGCCAAGACAGCGGCTGGAAAGCAGGGACTTGCTTAAGCTCTCCGCCAGGTCCCTGCAAACACCTGTAAAAATGGCTCTGAACAAATTCAAGAACTGTAGAACCCACGTAACAGAGGGAACCAGGGCTCCAGCCCAGGAAAGCCTGGATGGTGGCGGGGAAGGGTCTATTGCACGGAGCTGGGAGTAGAGTGGAGCACAGCCCAGTGTGGGCCATGCCAGGACCAACCAGACCGGGAACCAGGCAGAACAGGTGGTAGGGCCCTGAATCATTGAGCTGTGGCAGTTACCAGACTTCTCACCCACAAACACCAAAGACAACAGAGAAGGTTAGTGGAAAAACTGCTAGAGTGAAAGGAGTGCACGGTCATCCCTAGCCCTGGGGACATGGAAGCAGTGCAGCTCTGGGGCTGCTTCCAGAGCTCCAGCTGCCTTTGCTTCTGGCCCCAGGCCCACCCTGTGGGAGGAATTGAGCTGCAGATGAGAGTGCAAAGCCTGCTTGGATCTGGGTCGCGGTCTGGGTTGGCAATTCTTGGGGGAGGAGGAGCATTGGTGTGGCAGAGTTTGCTGTGTGGAAGTAGCTCTGAAAACAGCTGCACAGCCCCTTAATCTTGGGACAAAGTATTCTCTACTCTACAAGCAGCCATACCCCCGACCTGGAGAATAGATCCAGGAGAGATAATTTAAAAATTATTAGAGTACCTGAAAGCCATGATCAAAAAAAGAGCCTAGATATCATCTTTCAAGAAATTATCAAGGAGAACTGCCCTGATACTCTAGAGCCACAGGGCAAAATAGAAATTGAAAGAATCCACAGATTACCTTCTCAAAAAGATCCCAAAAAGAAAACTCCTAGGAATATTGTTGCCAAATTCCAGAGCTCCTAGGTCAAGGAGAAAATACTGCAAGCAGCCAGAAAGAAACAATTTGAGTGTTGTGGAAAAACAATCAGGATAACATAGGTCCACATTAAGGGACCAAAGGGCTTGGAATATGATATTCCAGAGGTAAATGGAGCTAGGATTAAAACCAAGAATCACCTACCCAGCAAAACTGAATATCATGCTCCAAGGCAAAATAT
>CM053622.1:619829062-619859670 GCA_028646595.1 Phalanger gymnotis | reverse complement strand
AAAAAATATTAAATAATAAAGTATGGAATAAAAAAAAGAAAAGAAAAAAATTCAGCCTTCGAAGTTATGTCAAAAAAAAAGTCATTTCTAATTTTGTAATACATTGACTGACAGTGCTTCAGTTACAGTTCCTACCATCAGTCAGACATATTGAGTGACATGGCTAATTTTCTTTGTCTTTTTCAGTTTTTTCTTTCTGATACTACAGATATTTTGTTGGCAAAGCCTCGCACAACTTTTAACCACTACAAAGGTAAGCTTTCTGCTTTTATCACGGAGCTAAGGGCAATCTTTATTTTACTTTTTAAATGAATCTTTCCATGGACAGGTGGTGTGCTGAGCTTTAAATATTCTATGAATGATTTGGCTCTAAGTAGCAGTGTCAAATAACATATTGCAGTTGGCAGTCTCAATGAAACTGAATAGGGCAAGTCAGTTTTTCATTATATATTAGTGTTCTTGTGTGTACCATCCCTCTAGCTGTACCTGCTAGACATAAATCCTACCCTTCTTTTCATTCTTCTGGTCATCCATAGAGAGGCTGTCTATTCCTGCCTGTTAGCTTATGAATTCCAGTAACTACCTTGGCCCCCTTTTGCTAGGTTCTAGAATGGTGTTTTTCCTTTGCCGATCTTTTAAAGTACTGTGGCACACAGGTTGACAGTGTTTATGTTTACGGTTAGACTGATTTAATGATCACTTCTATTACTGAAATATTAGAAAGATGAATTTTAAAAATAGGTATGTATATAATTGGATAGATGCCTTTGTCAATCACACTAGTATTAAATCCTTCCTAATGCCTTTACAACATAGTTTTAGGAAAAATGTTTTGCTAAGGAGAATAAAATTTCTGCAGATAAAGTCATCATTTTTTTAACCTAAAGAAAAAATAATCTGCTCCCATAAAAGAGCACAGTGTAGTTATTATCTTGAGACATTTACACTATGAAAAATCTTGTCAACTGTCTTAAAAGAGAGAAAAATGAAAAACAAATATATAATAGCAAAAGCTCATTTTACAGGCTAAAAAGGTCTCCTAACGTATATAAACTGATTGATTGGTATAATTTTTTCCCTAGTAGTTCTCCAGTACCTTTTTTCCCCTCATATTATTGAAACAATTTTTTTTGTCCTTGAGCCTTTTTCTTATGATATATTTGTCATAAAAGAAGTATGAAATAAACGCCTTTACTAGCTCATCATCTTTTGATATTGCATCAGCTTTGGTACTCACACCTCATTGATACCCTCTGTTTCTCTGATGGGAGGACTGGAGGGTAAAACAAAGAGCTTCTTTAACACCTCTATTTAAAGAGGGTTCCCAGGCCAACCAACTTGTCATTTTTCACCATTTGCACCCTTTGAATTGGACTTCACTATGTCTCCTGACCAGATACCTTTCCTTCCTTCTTCTCTTTCACCTTCCTTTTATGTTTTGACTTCCCATTAGGCTGTTCCTTGGGGACAAGGATTGTCTTATTTGTTCTTATTTGTGTCTCCAGTACTTAACAGAGTGCTTGGCACATGATAGGTACTTAATAAATGTTCATTTAAAAAAATTCTTGGCTTTAACAGTCTACCTACAAGTATATGCAATTAGATTCAAATTTTGTAGACTGAGGGAATAAGAGCATATTGAGTGACATGTCCCTGCAAATTAGTTGCACAGCTAAAATGACAGCCCTTGTGCCCATTTCTTTGATATTCTACCCACTAAGATCAATGGTAGTGACACTGCTTGGAAACTTCAAGTGCTAATAAAAAAGCAAGAGTTGTTTATAGTATACATCAGTCTAAGACCCTTTTAAAGAGGGACAGATGTTTCGTTTTGTTGACTACAGGATATACTTATGGATCTTTGAACCATATATTTTCCTTCAAGGGAATTAGCTGGAAATGCTCTCTCACAAGTTCTGGGTTTGATCATCCTGTAATGTAAAACTCTATTAGAGAAGGAAAGACGCATGTAGAATTGTACTTATTTATTTTTATAAATCTGCTTTCAAACTGAAATTAAAAATACATAGAAAATGCATCAGTAAAAATGTGATATGCTAATAAATATAGAAGTGCTGTCTTGTGAGAGCTTTTCATTCACAATTGTTTTAAATTTAGCAGGTAAAATTATCTTTTTTGGTTTTAATTGCCAAGATTCACCTAAAATAAATAGCAAGTTACAAAGAAGGAAGAAAGTTAAAGGATTAATTGGAAAAGAGTCTTTTCATAATGATATGTTTTTTTAAGTCAACAACTATGGATTTTGAATAAAATTAACCACTGGGATATGGATAGAAGGATTTATGTAAGAAATTGATGTACTAATTCTAGATTTGCCATGCAGAAAGCACTTCTGGATGTTAGTTTCTTCAAGTGTGGGCCTTTTCATGGTTGAAAAGACAATTCATAAGATAACATTTGCATGGTGTTTTCCATTCTATCTTCTTGAATCCAGAATTTTAGAAACTGCTTCAAAGCAGGGAGATATAATCAAATGATATTAACACCTGATGTTAGTTTGTATTTCTAGGTTAATAGAGTTTGCAAGATAAATAGGCAAAACTGTGAACTTAAAGAAAGTCATGTAAGTTTTCAGAGATTCTTTTTGTTGACCTGTAAAGTGAGTTGGATTAGAGTATGATTTTGAAGATTAGATGATCATCTAAACATTAGATGATTTCTGTGATGCTGAAATTCTTTGATTTTATAAACTTAGGAACAATTAGATGTTAAATAAGATAATGCAATTAAAGTACACTGCAAGGATTAAAATGCAAATATAAGTGCTGTTATTATTTTTGTTTCCATTTTTAATGGGGTCCAGATAGAAATATCTTTGGAAAAAGTCTATTCTGCTTTTATTCTTTTATTTTCAATCTTCTATGGACTACTAGACAGTGGGATAAAATAAATGCTTTTGGAATTGAGTAAAAGTGTTCATTTTCTCCAGCAGCAAAAAAGTAACTTTGATTATCTCTCCTTTAGCTTGTTGCCACTTGATTGTCATCTCCATGGACAGGTGTTTATGCTTTGCAAACTTATCTTTTTATGTAATAAGCAAACTGTGAGTATTTGGGATAGAGACATCTATTTAAAATATTTAAATTGAATAAAATATTTAAAATATTCAAATTAAATATTCAAATATTTGCATTAAATAGTTAAAACATTATCCTTAATAAATATTATGCATAGTGGTTGTGGGCAGTGATTCAATTTTTGATAATAGTTCAATTCTAGTATGGCTTATTTGTTGAGTCATCTATGATATTTTGAGGTTTGTATTTGTCGAGTGGAAATTAGTCATGTCAATTCATGAAAGACATCAAGCTTCTGAAATATAACTCTAAGTACCAGATCATGTCTTGCTATGTAGTAGCCAGGTGATAAATTTTTACAGCCTTCAGTGATATATTACACTATCTCCACCATTTTTAAGCATAATCTACATTGACAATTAAGTTCTGTCTCCTTAAATATAACCCCTTTTAAAATTTTTGGTAGCAATGACCTGCCTCTGAATTGCCAGTATAGATCCTTACATTTCCACAAAAAATATTATGACTTAACTTATTTGTTTTATATTTCTTTGTCACCATATTATTGACTAAGGTCAAATGGATATTGATCATAGGGGTCTCCATTCTTGGATATTAGCCATTTTATACATTCATTCTAGAGATAAACTGCTTTAAGTTATATTGGATAATTCCAAAGCTGTTTAATTATTATCACCATTGACTTTTGCTTAATGAAAAAATTAGATTTTTGACCTATTTGTCATGTGCTCTAATAATATCTATCAATTTTCTTCCTTGTTTCTGACATGCAAGTCTTAATCTTTACATAGCTGCCTTAGGGTAATGGTCCTAATGTTTTGTTAATATAATATAGAGGTGTGTGTGTGTGTGCATACTTAATTTATTATAGCACATTTAATATTTCCCTAAGTGACTATTAATACTGGTATTTCACTGGTGTTGATTGCTTTAAGTGTATTCTTTTCCTTGAGGTTCGATTTCAGGATGCCATTAAGTCTCTCAGTGTATTTAGCTATAGCCTTATCCTTGATAGATTTATGCTTGAAATATTTCTCCTGGAGGATATCAAGGTATTTGAGGTATCACCTATATCCATTGATTCATTGTGATCTCTGGATTTAAGCTATTTCTTTCCCTGGAATACATTGAGAATTTAAACTTATCAAGTCCAAATGGCACAAAGAATACATATTTAGAGACATTAATTACTTATGAGTAAGCCAAACAAATGTAAGAAAAAAGCCTATACTACATAAGTCAATTTATTTACTTTGTGCTGTACCAATCAGACTACTAGAGGGGGTTACTTTATAGGACTAGAAAAAATAATGAAATTTATCTGGAAGAACGAAAAGTAAAGAATCTCAAGGGAAATAATGAAAAATAATGGGAAAAAGGGGGAACTAGCAGAACCAGATCCCAAATGTTACTATGATACAGTAATCATCAAAATGATTTAGTATTGGTTAAGAAATAGAGATATCAGTAGAGTGTGGTATATGTATGACTATATAAGCAAATGAAAATTGGAGCCTCATTTTTTAGGAAGACAAAACTCATTCCAAGAACTCAGTATTTGACAAAAAAGCAACTATTGGCAATACTGTAAAACAGTCTGACAGAAATTATATTTAGACCAGGACCCCTCCTACCATTTACCAATTGAAATGGATACATGATATATGTTAAAGGTCATATCACAAATTGATTAGAGCAGCAAGGAAGAAATTGCCATTTGTGTCACTGGATAGGAAAGGAGTCCATGACTAGTCAGGGACAGAGATCATCATATAAGATAAAATGGATAATTTCAATTGCCTAAAATTAGCACAGATTTTTGTATAAGCAAAACTATTGTAGTTAAGATTAGAAATAAAAGTTAACTAGGTAAAAACCTTCACAGCAAGTTTTTTTCTAATAAAGATTACATATTTAAGCTATATAAGGAACTGATTAGAACTCCCTTTCATGGCTAAACTCCTTGAGAAAGGCACATATAATCAATGCCTTCAATTTTTTCCTCTTATTCTCAGATTTCTTCATTGAATTAAAACTGTCTCTCCCACTGAAATCTTAATTGTAAAATATAAAGGTTTTCCCCCTCAAGCCTCAGTCTTCACTTCAGGGTAATCTTGGACACTGCCAATCTTGTTGTTTGTGATATATTTTCCTTAACCTGGGAGCTTTGGAACTTGGCTATTATATTCCTGTAAGTTTTCCTCCTGGTATTTCAGGTGTTGAATGGTGGATTTTTTCTACTTTACCCTCTTGTTCTAGAACTTCAGGGCTATTTTCTTTAATAATTTCTTTTGATATTGTATCAAGATTCTTATATTGTCTCTCCTTGATGTGTTTTCCAGATCAGTTGTTTTTCTAATAACATGTTTCTTATTCTCTTCTCTTCTTTCATTCATTTGATTTTGTTTTATTTTTTGGTGTCTTATAATGTCATTCTTTTCCCCTTACCCAATTTTAGTTTTCAAGGAGTTATTTTCTTCCCTAAAATTTTGGATCTCTTTTTCTAGTTGGTTGACTTTCTTTTCATATTTTCCTTGAATTGCTTTTGTTTTTTCCCCCAATTTTCCCTTGATCTCCTATTTAATTTTTGAAATCCTTTTGAAAAGACAAAGAAGAGATTTACACAGTTGAAATAAAAAAAAAATTACTTTAAGTTGAAGGACCTATTTTTTCCAAATAAAAGAAATAATAAAATAGACAAGCCATTTGGGTAAAAAGGAAGAAGAACACTAAATTTTCAGTATCAGAAATGAAAGAGGAGACTTCATAAACAATGAAGAAAACATAAAGGATAACTTTGAAACTATTTTGACTAACTACATGTCAATAAAACTGATAATTTACTGAAATAGGGGAATATTTAGAACAATATTAAGTACCCAGATTAATAGAACAAGAACTAGAGAATTTAAATAAGCTGCAAATGAACTCCCAAAAGGTGCAAAACACCCCCAAGATCAGAGGGATCCATAAGTGAATTCCATCAAATATTCAAAGAACAATTAATTCTGCTATCATACAAACTGCAAAAATAGGAAAAGAAGGGAAGCTATCAAATTCTTTCTGTGACACAAATATGGAGAAAGAGCGTCAAAACAGAAAAAGGAAACTATATTCTAACATCTCCACTGAACAATGGTGTAAAAATTTTAAATACAATAATAACAAAGAGGCCAAAACAAGATATCACAAAATTATGTATGATGATCAAATTGGTTTTATACTAAGATTACAGCTAGAAAATATTAAGAAAACTACAGGATTAATTAACCACATTAATCACAAAATAACCCAAATCATGATAATGCCAGTATATGAAGAAAAGGCTTTTTGTCAAAATGCAACAGTCATTTCTATCCAAACAACAGTAAAAACACTAGGAAACATAGGAGTAAGTAGACCTTTATTTAACATGTTAAATTGCATGTATCTAGAGCCAAGAACAGGAATTTGATAAACTATAGAGGCATTTCCAATCAGATGGAATTAAAGCAAGCTTGTCAATTGTCACCACTTTTATTTGGTATAATACAAGACATGTTGGCTATAAAAATGAGAGGAGAAAAATAGAAATTGAGAGAATAAGCATAGGCACAGAGAAAACAGAATTCTCTCTTTTAGCAGATGATATGATGAAGTACTTACACCCTAGAGAACTAAAAATTAATTGACAATAGCTTCAGCAATATATCCACCTCCACAAAATAGTCTTAAGACATAAAATAATTAACATTTTTGTATAAGACCAATAAAAGTCAGTAGGAAGAGATAGAAAGACAAATTCAATTTAAGAACTATGGAATGTGTTATGTATTTGAGAATCTACCTACCAAAATGCATGTACAAACTATGTAAATACAACTACAAAGCACAGGACAGCTAGGTAGTACAGAGTGCCAGGCTTGGAGTCAAAAAGACATGAGTTCAATATTGGCCTCAGACACTTACTAGCTTTTACTTGTTGTCACTTGACCCTAGGAATGTCACTTAACCCTATTTATCTCAGTTTCCTCATCTGTAAAATGAGCTAGAGAAGGAAATGGTAAATCATTCCAGTATCTTTGCCAAAATAACTGAAATGGGGCAATGAAGAATCATACAGGACTGAAACAACACAAAAGCAACCACAACCTTGATGCACTGTTTACAGAAATGAAGACAAATAAATATTAGAATAAATAGAATTGCTCATGGGTAGACCAATCCAATATGATAAAAGTGACAATGCTACCTAAATTGATTTATTTATTCAGAGCTGTATCAGACTACCAAAAGATTTCTGTATAGAAGTAGAAAAATAGCTAAATTCATGGAAAAGCACAAAAATGAGGCATGCCAAGGCAAATTTTGAAAAACAAGTATAAATAAGGGGGCTCAGCAGTGCCAGTTATTAAACTATACTACAAAGCAGTAATTTTCAAAACAATTTGGTATTGGTTAAAAAATAGAGAGCTCGATTAGTAGAACAGATTGGGTTTACACCATATAGCAGCAAACAAACCTAGCAGCCTAGTGTTAATAAGTACAAAACCCCCAGGTACTGGTTTAAAGACCCACTATTTGATTAAAAAAACCTGCTGCAAAAATTGTACAGCAGCATGGAATAAATTAAATTTAGATCAACAGCTCACACCTTATACTGAAATAAGCTCCAAATGGTTTTGTGACTTAGATATAAAAGGTCACATCATAAGCAAATTAGAGAAACAAGGAAAAAATACCCATCAGATCAGATCAAAAAGTATCAAGAAGAAAAAGTGGATAATTTTGATTACATTAGATAAAACTTTTTTTCACAAACAAATCCAAAGAGATAAGATTAAAAGAGAAATTATTAACTAAGAAAATATTTGTACCAAATTTCTCTGATAAAGGCATCATTTTCAAGCTATATAAGGAACTGATTCAAATTTAAAGAATGAGCACTATGGGTGTGGAGTCAAGATGGTGGCATGAAGCCAGCACTTTTGATGAAGTCTCCCGACACCTTCCCATTCCTCCACAATGGACTCAAAAACTAGGCAAATGAAATTCTGAGTGGAGAATGCCAAGGAAAAAGTCATAATGAGTTGTTTTTCTGGTCCAGAGCAGCTTAGGAAGATAGAGAGGTCTGTGGACAGCAGAATGGGGGCTAGCCGGGAGCATAGAGCAGCAATAGCAGCAGTCAGAAATGACAGCAAAGCATGGTGACAGCAGCAGTGAGGGAGTAACCCAGAACCCAAGGATGCTAAGGGGACTGAACACCTGGGCAGAAAGAGACCCATGAAACCCCTGTACTAGAACTGGGCACAGGAATGCGTGCCATCTCTAATGGTAATTAAGGTTGGACTTTTTTTTTTTTACTGTTTTCTCTTTTAGAATGCTAAAGTAATCAAGTGCCTTTGATTAAGTCTTGCTAGGTGCAAAGCCTGAGACCCGTGCCCTTTTGCCAACTAGATGTGAAGCCCCAGGGCCACACCCTTTTGTTGATTAGGATGAAGCCTTCGGGGCCCTAAGAAGGGTATATAAACTCAGAGGTTAGCATTTTGTTTGGGGCTCTCACTCATTGGAAAAGTATCACGTGATTTGACCAGATGAGACTCT
Organism: Phalanger gymnotis; assembly: GCA_028646595.1. Taxonomy (NCBI): domain Eukaryota; kingdom Metazoa; phylum Chordata; class Mammalia; order Diprotodontia; family Phalangeridae; genus Phalanger; species Phalanger gymnotis. The sequence goes on along the minus strand of CM053622.1, from coordinate 619,851,028 downwards.
GGGTAGCCATTTCCCTGGCTTTGAAAAAAACCTACATGTTGGTTTCTCTGGTAACTATGTATTGCTGTGGATAGACTGGCTCGGGTTATTTGCTCTATTTATATAATGTATGTTTCTAATTTCTGTTTGTATTGTCTCTGAAGTTCAGGGTGTTGGATTTACCCCCTCAACTAAGCGAATGATATATGTGTTTGATTAAAGTGAGATCGTTAACCCCTTAAAGTTTCTTTCCTTAGAAAAGCAGATCAAAGAACCTGTGCTGGCAGCCCTTCTGTGTGTTGGTGTTGGTCTTACACAGCTGCTAGTAGCATTGTTGTTATACTATCTGGCACCTGTACCACTCATTATACAGTTCTGGACCACAGTTCCAGGGCTGAGAGGAGTGGTGGTCTTGGTCTTGCATGTGCAGAGGCCCCATAAGTAGCAAGGTACAAATTCCAGAAAAATAACTCTGTGGCTCTGATCCAAGTACAGAGAAGGGATTCAGTTTCCATTGTTAGCCCCATAATAAGCCTGCAGTGGAATAATCCAGGGCAGGAGACCAGAACCAGCGTGACCCTGCAATTCAGTTAATCTGAACCTACAGAATCTCCTAGTAGGCTAATTGTGATTGAGTTCTGTAGCAATCTGTGGAAACTCAACCACATACAAACTAACAGACCTAAATGGGGTCAGGAATGTGCCAACTGCAGACAAGGAAGGCAATGAATGGACTTCTCCTTGGGTCACACCATTTTGGAAACACTAAAAACTTGACTATATTAGCATAATATTGGGAATCTATATTTCTTTCTTTTCTCCCCAGTGTGTGTGTGTGTGTGTGTGTGTGTGTGTGTGTGTGTGTGTGTGTGTGTGTGAGAAGGTAGAATGGGGGAAAATGAGTGATTGATAATTGAAAAAGAAATAAAAAGAAAGTAAGAGGGTACCCATATTTCAGCAATGACTGAAAAAAAATTGTGGTATGTGGATGTAATGGAATATTATTTTTTACATTTTTTATGATGGCATTGTAAAGACAAATGACTTCGAAAGTCTTAAAAAGTTTGATCAATGCAACAACCAACAGAGGATTAATGATGAAGAATGCAATTCAGCTTTTGAAAGAGAAGTGATGGGCTCAACACACAGAATGAGACATACATTATTGGACAAGGTTGATGTGGTGATTTGTTTTGATTTATTATGGATATTTCTTACAAGGATTTTCTTTTACTTTCTTCCTTTCTCAGTAAAAGGAAGAAGAGAGAAAGTATTTAACTAAAAGGAAAAAAAAACTAAAGAAAATACAATTTTTAAAGGATGCTGCTTAAACATAACTTTCTAAGTGAATCCTTTCCTCATTCCTTCAAATGGTGGAGACACAATTTGTTAATGTGGAAGAACACTGGACTTTGGAGTTAATACCTGGATTGAAATACCAGCTCTGTTTGTTATCACTGTGTGAGTAAATTGAGTAAGCTGAATAAGTTGACACCTTTCTGGCCTCAGTTTTTATCTGTAAATTCTTCTAAGGTCCTTCCTAGCTCTAAATCTATGCTGCTATGCCAGTGGCTTCCTTCTCAGACTATTTAATATAACTACTTTGCATTAATTCTTTTTATTTGTATTCTATTTAGATAAATGTCATACTACTCTTCTCCACCAGAATGTTAGCTACATGCAAGTAGGAATTGTTTTATTTATTATATTTGTATGACCAGTACCTAGAATAATATGTAGTGGATATTTAATAAATCATTGTCAGTTGCTTGATTGATTGATGATGTGAAGATAATAGAAATCAAATACTCCTCTATTATTATTGACCTGTGCTATTTCCTGCTTTTGTTGTTATTTTGTAATCCTTTTTTTAATCTATAAATGTTTTCTGGATGATATGGCTTACCTGGATCTCATTTCTTTTTTTTTTTTTTTGAGGGGGAAAGGCAAGGTAATTGGGGTTAATTGACTTGCCCAAGGTCACACAGCTAGTAAGTATGTCAAGTGTCTGAGGCCAGATTTGAACTCAGGTCCTCCTGACTCCAGGGCTGATGCTCTACTCACTGTGCCACCTAGCTGCCCCAGCTGGATCTCATCTCAATCTCCATGCAGGATGTTTTCTCTTCAATTGTTTTTCTTCTATTTTGTAAAGTGTGGAATGGTGGAAAGGCGCTGAATCTGGAGTCAGAGGACATGAGTTTGAATCCTAGTTCTGCCATTAATCTACCTGTCTGACTGTATATTACTTCTTTAGTACTCAGTTGCCTCATCTGTAAAATGAGGGATTTTGACAAAATTATTTTGGAGGTTCCTATCAGCTCTAAGTAGATTATGCTATAATAAATGATACCCTAAAGTGATACTTCTCATAGTTTCCTCCCATTTCTCAATTTGCACTGTTCTGGAATGCATTTCCACCTTACTTTTTAAAAATCCATCACTTCGTTCACATTTACCTCAACTTCATTCCCTGCAGGAGGCTTTCCTGATCCCCCTTTTCCACTCTAGCTATTATTCTTCCACACAAATCACTTTGAATTTATTTTATGTACATTCTGTACATATTTATAGCTGTGCCTATTGTCTCCTCTTTTAGAATGAAGCTCATTGAGGACAGGACTTGTTTCTTTTGTATGTTTATATTTCTAACACTTAGCACAGTGCCTGGTATATCGCAGCTACTTAATGCATGCTTATTGACAGATTGAGCCTTCTCTAATTTTTTTTTCATAGAAACCTGTAAAGGGTTGGTTCATTTGACTGCAATATCTCTATGCTTGGGAAGGAAATTAAGCATCTGTCTGCATCGACCTTATCATGGAGACCATTTTCCTATGGTTAACATTTCCAATAAACAGTGATGAGTTCAAGTCTCTTTTTTCCATTTCTTAAAATATAGAAGCTGATACAAGTAGGTCAAATGGAATATGTTGTCCTTTTTTATGTCTTCTCATCTTTAGACTTTCTTCTAATTTGGAATTTACTTTGATCTAAGCATACTATTTTCAGACTTCATAGGGGCAATGATTCAAAAAACAACCCCTGACATTTGTCACTATTCATCTCCAATCTGTTAAGACATAGTTAATTTCATTTAAAAATTTTTAGTCAGTGCTATAACAGAAACAATTACTTCTGCACAAGAGGCGACATAGAAATATCATGTTGTTCAGTTGTATCTGACTCTTTGTGACCCCATTTGGGGTTTTCTTGGCAAAAATACTGGAGTAGTTTGCCATTTCCTTCTCCAGGGCATTTTGCAGATGAGGAAACTGAGGCAAAAGGATTAAGTGACCTGCCTAGGGTCACACAGCTAGTAAGTATCTGGGGCCAGATTTAAACTCAGGAAGATATCTGACTCTACACTCAGTGCTCTATCCACTGCACCACCTAGATACCTCCAGAAATATCATAGGATTATAAATTTAGAAAGGACCATTATCCATTATCCCAGAAAGTTATAGGAATTGTCCATAGTCACAGATATTAAGAGACAGAGTTGGGATTCAACCCCAATTCTTCTTACTATAATTCTAGTACTCTATCCTTGGTATCATGAATGACTTTCTTATACTACTGATTAATGACTTGCTCATCAACACCTGGCATGTCTAAAGCCTTTTCTAGAATAAAACATTTATGATGACTAGGCGTTAAGCTAATGGCTAGTTTATGAGTTGTCTCTTCCAATTAGTGTGTGACTTTACCTCTACCACTTAGGATGGTGTTTGGTACATGGTAAGTGCTTAATTAATGCATTTCATTCACTAATTCATTATCTACTTCGTTTTCATGATCATCTGTTTACTTAAGTTTGGCAGGAACATTGCAAATCAAGAACGTAAAGTGACCCATGAAATTATATTTCTTCTTACTTTTGGACATAAGAGGAAATCAATTTCATTCACTCTTTTATTCAGGAAAAGCTGTGAACCATTCTTGCATTTAGCTTTGAATTCATTATATTTGTTGGATTCATCTACTGCAAGAATATCAGTTTGGATGGATTCCAATTCTTATAGTAAGGTCAACCTGTTGGTCTTTGGACAAAGATTTAATATTAATAGTACCAATATTTAAGTAAATGTTTTTAGACATTTAAAGACTATGTAACTCTTAGTATCTCCCTTTTCATCACTTTGCTTCTATCGCAGTGGAGTCTTAGGAGGGCCACACAGGACTCAATCCCATCTTGTATTGTTTTTTGTATGTCATCATGAACCAAAATTCCATCGTTTTGTGCCCAAATTTCTGCTTATGAGCCTCTATGTTTAGCTAAGCTGAGTCTTAAACAGTAGACAGCCTGTGGTTAAACCTGAACTAAAAACTCTTCCAGGTTGGTTGGCTGCCTGCTATATTTTGATTTTCACTGGTGTGGTCTTTGATATCCCATTGTTACTGATATTGCTCCCAATTCCCTTTGTCCCCATGAGTCATCGCTTATGGATGGTGAAAATGCACTAAGAAAACAAGTTAATAAGAAAGTCTACTACTGTTAAGGTTTATTATAAAATAAAATTGATTGCCAAAGGAGTTAGGGGAATAAAAATACTAGAGTCAATTAAAATCAGGATAGTCTTTCATCTGTAAGAAAGCACTTAAATTGTTTCTAGTTATGAAAAAAGCGAGAGAACAGACCAAGAAATATTTATCAAATTTACTAGGTGTAGAAGTATGAAATATGATTCCTTTACTGCAAGAGATTCACATGTGCCATGGCTACAGAATATTGAATAACCACTGAAAAGAGAAAAATATTCCTATCATTGACTTAAATCATTGTTCATGATAGCAAATGTGGCGTATTATTGTCTTTTTCCAGCTTAACTCTGTCCTAGTTTCTCTCATCCCACAATCATCATTCCAGTGGTCTTTTACTAAGTTCTTCATCCCTGTCTACTACCTAGAGGGGGTAGGAAATCAGAGCCAGCCCTTAAATGTGGCTAGAGTCATCACAGCTGAAGCAGCTGTCCTGCTGTGAGCCTTTGTAGCCACTCAGGCAAGCACTGAACACAAGTGAGTCAGACCTTTCTTTTATGAAGAAGGAAAACAAAAGCTTCAGCTTTGCTTTAGAGCACGCTGGCTTGTGATAAAGAGAACTGAAGACATCAAAGGGACCCAAGATACGGTCAAATTCCACAATTTGACTCTTCTTATTACAAAGTCTTTGACAGAATAGAGTTCCAAATTCTAATACAGAACAAGAGGCATTATTTCCTCTGATTCTCCAGCTGAAAAATGAAGGATCTGGTTAATACATTGAATTCCTTTCATTTCCATGAACCCCAAATCAGAAAATAACTTGTGTTTTTGAATGTGTATTTATGTGATATCTTTTAATATGAATATATAATATTAATGTCTTTACCAAAGTCCTAGTATAATACTTCATTGTGGTATGAAGATGACACTGAGGATTTTTTTTGAAGCTCTCCTTATTATTCATACTACTTTATTTGATCCTCAGAACAACTCCATGAGCCAAGTGTTGCTATCATTCTCATTTTTCATGTGAGAAAACTGAGACTCATCCACTTTAAGTGACTTTTCTTCCTGACAGTAGGGACTGCCTTGCCTTCCTTTGTGTCTAAAAAGCTTAATATAGTGCCTTATGTATAATAAGTGCTTAATAGATGTTTATTGACCGACTGAGCTATTTAAATAGTATCTGAGGCTAGACTCTAATTCAGATCTTCCTGACTTCAAATCTATCACTTTATCTACCATACCACACTGTCTTTCCTGTCTCTAAATTATTAAATGCTGTGCCAATGGGGCACAAACCATGGCATATCAAGTGGAAGGGAAACATGTTACGTATAGAAGAGTGATGGACTATATGTCTATTATCTAAGAGGTTTGGGGAGGTGCTATCACCCAGTTGACTTCAGAGTGGTGAATATTTTAGCTACAGCAACTCTTGAACAAGAGCAACAAGAGTTACTGTGGCTAAACAAGTATACTAATGATTTATGTCGGTAAAGAGAGGATCCCCACCGATGAAAGCACAGAACCTGGAAGTAGTGAAGTGAATAGCACCAGTGACACATCCTCTTACGTTAGTACTCATATTTATTCATTTCTTGTTCCTTAGGTTTTGTTATGTTAGATTCTGGTATTTGTGAAATATCAATGTTTTCTCCTCTTTCCAATTTAAAGCAACATTGAAATTATTGAAGAAGCCTGCCTGCTAGGGAGGGATTGGAATCCTCTTCACTGGAGGTTTTTGAGTGAAGGCTGGTCCCCTATTCAAGAATGCTATGAAAGAGGATTCTTACTTGGGTAGAGGCTGGATTAGACGGGCTATGAAGTCCCTTAAATTCCATGAATATGAGGCACAATGCAAACTGATAGAATAGTAGGTAGAACTCAGGTTTTGAATACTTTATATAAATCAATCAATTGACAAGCATTTATTAAGTGCTAACTGCTTCCCAGACAATGTGCTAGATATTGAGAATACAGACACAATAAATGAAATAATCCCACCTGGAAAAAAAACTTATATTCTAGCTGGATACACAGGTGCCTCACTTTTGCTTATGCTTTCCTATTCTCTCCTGAAATGCATGTAAGGACATTGACAGTATCCAGAGTAGGAGGAAAAAAGGGAGCATAAGATGATGTGAAGTGAGAAAAAATGAGAAACTTGGGGGAGACATCTTTGAGAGTCTTAGGCTGGCCCTAGAGATTTAGGTTGAAAGGTTGAAAATATGGTCATTCATATCTTCTTCCTGAGAGTTTCAAGCTCTCAGTGAACATCACATTTCCTTTGCATTCCCTACTCTTTCCTGTACATGTTGTAAGCTCAACAGATTCAGTTTGTCTATTTACTTATGTTATTTTGGAGGGGCACAGAAGATGAAAACATAGACATACATGAATGGAGTATATTGGACAGAACAAATGTACAGATACAAATAGAACATGGTGTTTTGGGCAAAGTAAGCATGTAATATATCCTTGTGGAACCAAAGTAAAATTTTCCCAAATATCAGAGCAACCTAAATATTAACCTTAGCTTCAGGTACAGATAATTTTGGTATGGAATTTACACTAAAAAACCACTCTGTCTTATTGTTTTGTCTACTGTTTGACATGGGATTGAGAAACAAGATGGCTCTTGGGAACATGAACAGCTATATCTTTTTACATTTGCTATTGCTGATAAGATAAAGTGGCAGTGTTGGTGTTAAGTTGTTTTTCAGGAGTGGCTGGCTGTTTGTGACCCCAGTGGCGTTTTCTTGACAAAGTTATTGAAATGGTTTGCTATTTCTTTCTCCAGGGTTCCCACTTTACAGTTCAGAAAACTGAGGCAAACAGAGGTTAAATGACTTGCTCAGGGTCACACAACTAGTAAGTATCTGAGGCTGAATTTGAACTCAAGTCTTCCTGACTCCAGGCCCAGCATTCTATTTACTGTGCCAACAACAACAATTTGATTTTTTTTTTGAATTTTTGATTAAAGAGGCCATCCCTTGATTAACTTCTTAAAGAGGCCTATTAACTGAATGGGCATTACTTTACTCAAAGCAAGAACCTGAAAAAACCTTAGCCTGAAAGGGCCAGAGTTTCTTAATGCATCCTGCGCCATTTCCAGTCATCCTGGTGAACATCAGGTCACTGGACCCAGATGGGTCTGGAGGAGGAAGTGAGGCTGGTGACCTTGCACGGTCCTCCCTCCCTCAAATCAAAGTCAACTGCAAGTCATATCATCATTTCTCTGATGTCATGGTCCTCTTTGCGAACGAAGGACAAACACAGCATATATACACAATGCACATGTGATGTATGCATGCAGATTTGTATGTACATGTATAAATCTATACAGATACATATGCACACATGTATGTGTATAAGATTTCACATATATATACGTACATCTGTACACACATAATATGTACATACATATATACATATAATATATATAATATACATACACACATACATACACATACACATACATATATACATATATGTATATATATATACACACACACACACACACACATACATACATACACAAATAATTTCTGTGTTCTGGACCTGTACTTCCATTACCTTGGAAAATGGCTGGTGCGGATATGTATTATGGTAATTAAGGTAGGACTTTTTTTTTTTTTACTGTTTTCTCTTTTGGAATGCTGAAGTAATCAAGTACCTTTGATGAGTCTTGCCTTTCAAATGTAATGGTTAGCAAAGAGAAGTTTTTGTTGTCTTTGTTTTGGAAGTGCTTCTCAGCACTAAGGAATCTTTGATTGAATCAGGAGTCTTTGATGACCTGCTTATGTCAAGGGAAGGCCTAGCTCACATGAGTTTGAGTCACATGGTTGTGATAGCCCTTGACTCTGAGAAGTGTACATAAGATCTGAGGTTGGTGTTTTGCCTTTGGGGCACACTCATGGAAAGAGTGTTGGTGACAAGACTCTGGGTAGCCATTGAAAAACCCAGATGTTGGTGCTTCTCTCTCTGGTAACTTTGTGTATTGCTTAGACAGATAGCTAGAAGCTCTTTCTGCTGATTTGTATTATTTTGCTGTTTATCTAATTTCTGCTTGCAATTTCTGTTTGTATTTGCTCTGAAGTTCAGGGTGCTGGCTTTTCCCCCTGAACTAAGAGAATGATATATGTATGTTTAACTAAAGTAAGATTGTTAACCCCTTAAAGTTGCTTTCCTTAGAAAAGCAGATCAAAGAATCTGTGCTGGCAGCCCCCCTATGTGCTGGTGCTATTGGTCTTACACAGCCACAGTAGCGGCAAACAATATTGTTGTTACAACATGATACAGTTCATAACTCATCAATAATTTAGAAAGTTGCTTGGGATACTGAGATGTCAGAGAACTGACTTGCCTCATAGTCATATAGTTAGTATATGTTGGAACCAAGATTTAAATCCAGATCTTTATTTCTTCAAGGATGGCTTTCCATCATGCCTAACTACTTCCTACTATTAGTATACCCTAGATGTGAATGACCATAGTTAAAAAAAAATCAAATTGATTCAGAATTGGTTGGATGGCTAGACTCAAAAAGTGGTTGTTAAAGGTTCAATGTCAACATGGCAGAAAGTCTACAGTGGAGTACCTAAGGGAACTTTGCTTGGTTCTGTGCTGTTTATCATTTTTATCGATGGCTTCGATAAAAGCGTAGATGGCACAAAGGATCTTGACAGGCTACAACATGAGGCTAAATCTAAAAAGGTGATATTTAATAGGGATAAATAGATAATCTTGCAATAGTATACCCAAAGGAAAAAAAAAATAGCTCCACAAGCATAAAATGGAAGAGGCCTGGGTAGACAGCAATAGTTCTGAAAAAGGTCTGAGGATTTCAATGGATTGTAGTTTCAATATGAGTCAACAGTGTAATGTGGAAGCCAAAAGAAAAAAAAAAAGCTACTGCATTGTTTCATTAAGAAGGCAAGAGGTTTGAGTAATAGTGAGGTGATAGTCCTCTTGTCCCCTGCCCTGGTCAGACCTCACCTGGAGTATTGTCTTCAGTACAAGAAAAAATTGACAGATTGTGTTCAGACACAATTGACAGAGTATTCAGGGGAGGGCAACTGATATCATGAAGGGCTTTGAGAACCTGACACATGAGAACCGATTGCATGAAACAGTTTCTAGAGGAACAGACTTGAGCTCACAAACTAGGAGTCTTCCTGAATTCCTCACTATCTCTCATGCCACCATATCCAATCTGTTGCCAAGACCTATTGATTTCACCGTTGCAACTTCTCTTGAATACATTCCCTTCTGTCCTTTGACACTGCTGCTACTTTGATGCAGGCCCTCACCACTTTGCATTAGCCAGTAAGTGGGTCTCCTTCCACTTCCAGATTCTCTCCATTCCAATCCATCCTCCTTTTATCTACTAAAGTGATTTTCCTAAAGCATAGGTCTTGGGGCAGCTAGGTGGTACAGTGAGTAGAGCACTGGCCCTAGAGTCAGGAGGACCTGAGTTCAAATCTGACCTCAGACACTTGACACACTTACTAGCTTGTGACCTTGGGCAAGTCACTTAACCCCAATTGCCCTGCCTTCCTCCCTCCAAAAAAAAGCATAGGTCCAAACATGTCACCCCACCTACTAAATAAACTTCCTATTGACTGCAAAAACAAATATAAAATTCTCTGGCATTCAAAGTCCTTCATAACCTAGTCCCCTTCTACCTTTCCAGTCTTCTTATATCTTATCTCCAATATATACTATTTGATCTAGCAACGTTGGCTTCCAGGCTGTTTCACAAACAATATACACCATCTCTCTGCTCCTGGCATTTTCTCTGACTCTCCCCCATGCCTGGAATGTTTTGCTTCCTCTGCTTAGAGAACTGAATTCCCTGGCTTCCTTTAATTCTCAACTAAAGCCCCACCTTCTATTGGCACCTCCCCTAACCCCAGGTACTTCCAACACCTTCTCTGGTTTAACCACTTCCTATTTATGCTATACACAGCTTGCTTTGTATATATTTCTTTGTTTTTTCTCCCATTAGATTGTGAGCTGCTTGAAGGCAGGGGGTCTCTCTTTTGCCTCTTTTTATTCCCCAGCGCTTAGCACAGTTCCTAGTACATAGTTGGTGCTTAATAAATGTTGATTGATTGATTGATTGATTGCTATTTGATTCTAGAGGGCTAAAGCAGAGACAATGGGTGGAAATTACAAAGAAGCAAATTTAGACTCTGTATCTAGAAAACAAATAAAAGCCAACTTCCTAACAGTTACAGATGTCCAAAGTATAACAGGCTTCCTGGAAAGGTGGTTGGTTTCCCTCCTTAGAGTACTTGAGCAAGGGTTAAATGATCACTTGTGTCAGTGGAGATTCTTTTTGTGCATAATTTGGGGGAAGATGACCACTTGGGTGCCTCTCAGCCCTCAGATGCTATGATTCTGTGATTCTCTGATTATAAGAAGTCCTCAGCTTATGCTTTTTCAGCAAATAGCCTTCCCCTAGCTCCAACATAAATGGGTTTCTAATCTTCCAAGAGTCATCCTCCACCACTTTGGGAAGGAGGGAGACTCAGGTAGAAGAAAGTATGTTGTCATGAAAAGAGCGGGGAACGTGGAACCAGAGGAGTGCAGTTTCAGTTCCAGTACTCCCACTTCCTGGCTGTGTGACCTTGGACAAGTCAGTTTTACTGTTCTGAGGATCAGTTTTTTGGTTTATAAAAAAGAGAGGTTTGGATTGGGTGATCTCTAAGGCCCTTCCAGCTTAAACATTCTTTGATTCTGTGGATGAAGACAGCTCTAGTGTTTTCAAAGCACCTTACACACACTATTTCATTTAAGTCTTACAATGCTGTGAAGAAGATAATACAGACATTATTGCCCCCTTTTTAGAGATGAAGAAACTGAGGCTCAAAGAGGTGAAGGGACTTGCCGGTGATATTACACAGCTAGTAAGGGTCAGACAAGGGATTTAAATCTAGGTCTTTCTGATTCTAACCCTCTCCTCCCCCCAATCCATTACCCAGGTTACCATTCCATGTAATGCTGGGAAAGGGGAGTGGTCATTTGGTCAGTCGATAACCATTTAGGCACTGAGCTATGAGTTGGAGTCACAAAAAAAGGCAAAAGATTGTCTCTAAAGGGGTTCACAGTCTAGTAGGGCAGATAACAGGAAAACAGCTATGTGCAAACATGATATAGATAGGATAAATTAGAGATAATTGTAGGAGGAAAGACACTAGCACTGATGGGGATCAATAAAAGATTTTGTAGAAGATGAGGGTGCTACCTGGAAGGGAGAAGAATAGAACTTGAAGGGTTACTTCTTAATCTGGGAAGGAAGGGCATTGTAGTCTTCTTGCAATGTTCCCATGACTCCTACGGGGCCTATGAAACCCAGGATGAGAAATAGTTTTCAGAGTTAAGTTTTGGGTGATATCAGGCTTCCTTGTCAATAAACAAGCATTCATTGCCTTTCAGGGTGAAACCCAAGAATGAGGAAGGATCACTTAACAATTCTGAGTCAGAACTAGGGAAATCAGGGAATTATCCACACTGGAGTAATTTATCAGAACTATGAAACAAAGACAAGAATGACGATGATAGACAACAGTCAGAAAACCAGGGCCTTAATAAGAGGAGGCAGATAGTATGTCCTTGTAGTTTGAATGGGTGTTGACTAAGGGTCTCAGACAAATTGATTCAATTAACCTCTGTACATTCTTATTGTAAGGACTGGTCAGTCACCAAGGTTTGGTGACCCAAGAAAGGAAGAAATCACTGTGGGTTTAGCAGGTGCTTATGGTTTGTCTAGGGAGAAGGAAATATAGGTAAATATAAAGGAAGTGGCAACAATGTATCTGACAGAGCCCTGAAGTACTCATATGAACTTCATATGAAAATGTAAGGTAATTCTATCTCCCGGGGCCTGATTTAACTAAAATGTTTATTCTCAGAAACGTGGATCTTGCCTTCAAGGATTAGTGAGTATCTGAATGGCTTAAATGTCTTTCCAATTTCCAGAAGTGTGAAGGTAAAAACAGATTAAAGAATCACCCTGGCCTTAGTTAATTTGTCCTATAGAATTACCAGGGGAAGGCTCCTATTCTAAAATTGTGATCTTCTTTAGCCGTGTACTTGAGAACCTTAATTTTCATTGCAGTGGATATAGCTCATTAATTGATTGTTAAAAGAATAAAGAGACAGCCTTAGTGGAAAAGGAATACTTCCACATCTCCATGTCTAAGCATGATGAAACAAAATGGTAGTAGAGGTAATATTAAGGCAGGTAGGTGATATAGTGGATAGAGCCCTGGAATTGAGTCGAGAAGTTCAAATTTGCTCTTAGATACTTACTACTTGTGTGACACAAGTCACTTAACCTTTGCTTGACTCAGTTTACTTATCTGTAAACCAAGAATGGTAATAATAGCACCTATCTCTCACGGTTGTGGTGAAGGTAAAAAGATAATATTCAGAAAGTTCTTTGCAAAGGTTGAAGCACTACGTAAATGCTAGCTATTATTATTATGAACAACAAGAACAATAATCAAAATCATACCAAGAGGAAGAAGAAAAAAGAGAAAGATTAAAAGAACATGAATTGTAACTACCCACTTCAAGGAAAGAAAGTCATAATTACATGCTTGGTGCTCACTCAAGAAAAAGTAAAAGTAAATGCATTTCATGACTAACCTAAAAAAAGTAACCATGAACTCCAGTGACTTAGGAAAGACAGCTAAAAGTAACATTGCTGGTAAGGAATAAAAGTTTATATAATGTTCACTTATTACTAGAATAATAAAGAAAGGCAAAAAGTGAAGTAACATGGAATAGGTTTAACCATGCTAAAGTATTTGCAAAGAGACCGATTAACAAGGACAATGATAATGTCATTGGTGATGAAAAAGATAAAAGTGAACCTATTTTGTGTGTGTGTGTGTGTGTGTGTGTGTGTGTGTGTGCGTGTGTGCGTGCTCAAATCACTCCTTAACTGTGCTTTCCCTCTGCTCCATTTCTCTTAAAAGTATTTTTTCTATGTCTTCTTTAACTTTTACTAGCACATGAGGGGTATATCACTTTAATGATGATCTTAATTATAGTAAAGATAATTTGGAAAATCAAAGGGATGCACAAAGACAGATAATTACATAAAGGCAATCACTTTTGCAAAATGGTCCTATTTTAAATACATGCAAGAGGAAGCTTTCAAAGATTGATTAAATATTGATTATGGTGCTGGCTAAGAAAATATATTAGTGAATAGTGCCAGTATAAAGCTCAGGGCCATAAAGATAGTACAAAGTATCAAGAGTATTCATGCTACTTCTTCATTGGTTTTCAACACGAATAAAGAAAACATTAACAAAATACTGGTTGATTTGTATTTTCAATAAATATTTTCTGAGCATTGATCCACTATGGCTAATAAAGAAATAATTCTTGCCTTGAGGAGCTCATACACTAACTAGTATGGAAGCCATGACCTATCAAGTCAATAAGCATGTATCAAGTACCTACTATGTGCCAGCGACAAGAAGGGCAGAAAACAATCCTTATTTTCAAAGTTTTCACGGTCTAATGTGAGAGGAAAAAAAAAAGAAAAATGGAAAAGGTACAAACAAGATACATGGGGCATCCCCAAAATCTTAATGGAGTTTTAAGCTATCAAACCTTAAAACTATAACACAAAGTTGAATATAAAAAGCTTTCCACATCTGAGCTACAAAAATGTAACCTGTGACATCAGAGAAGAAAATAATAACTTTAATCCTCAGGGTAAAGGTAAGGAAAGGCTTCATGGACAACATAACTTTTTTTTTTTGAGGAGGGAAGGCAGGGCAATTGGGGTTAAGTGACTTGCCCAAGGTCACATAGCTAGTAAGTATGTTAAGTGTCTGAGGCTGGATTTGAACTCAGGTAATGCTGACTCCAAGGCTGGTGCTCTACTCACTGTGCCACCTAGCTGCCCCAACAACACATCTTTTGAAGTGGTCTTTAAAGGAAAGGGTAGAAATTGGAAGGGAAGGGATTGAACAGGCAGAACAGTGTAAATTGTAGATAGAATCACTGGAGCTTAGATTTAGAGCTAGAAGAGGCATCAGAGGCTATCTACTCCAAACTCACTTGCATGAGATGACAGGAGGTGTTAGTGTGAAGAAATTTGAAGCCAGATTCTGGTTAGAGGGAGTTAAAGATAAAATCTGAACCCAGATACTGGTACTAAAGTGAATAGAGCATCGGACCTGGAGTCAAGTCAAGTCAACGAGCATTTTACTAAGTACCTAATATATGCTAGGCATTGTGGTAAATGTTGAGGATACAAACAAAGGCAAAGAAAGACCCAGATGACTCTAAAGGAGTTTACATTCTAATTGAGGGATATAGCATCCAAAAGAGTACATACAAACAAAATACATACAGGACAAATTGGAGATAATCTTGGGGGGAGAGGTGTAAGGCACTAAGATCACAGACCAGGAAAATCTTCTTGCAGAAGGTTAGACTTTAAACTTTAAGGAAGTAAGAGAAGTCAATGGACTGTGATAAGGAGGGAGAAAGTTCTAGGCATGGAGAAAAAGGGTGATACAGTGCTCTTTGCATGGAAAAAGCAAGGAAACCACTGTCACTGGATCACAGAGAATGCAGAGGGAAGGAGCCAGATTACAAATGGCTTTAAAAGTCAGAGGATTTTATACTTGATCCTAGAGGTAATAGGGAGCCTGGAGATACTTACTTGCTATGTGTCACTTTACAAGTCACTCTCTCCAAGCCTCAGTTTCAGGGGATAATAATAGCACCTACCTAATACCTCCTCATCACTACCCATTGGCTTCACTGGCTTCCAAATCTAACTGAAGTTCCCGATTCTGCAAGAAGCCTTTACTGATCTTTAATCTTAGTTCCTGGAGATTATTTCCAATTTTTCCTGTCTACATTTTGTTAGTACATAGTCATTTGCATGTTATCTCTATTCCTACTCCCTATGGATTATGAATCCTTTGAGGGTATGCCTTGGCTTTTTGTTTGTTTGTTTGCCTGCCAGTCTTTGCATCCCCAATGCTCATCCCCGGAATGTTATAATGATCAAATAAGAACATGCATAAAGTGTTCGAAAACCTTAAAACACTACATAAAATGCTAGCTAGTAACACCACCACCATCATCAGTTATCATCATCAGTCATCATTTCCACAGTGAAGACATGAGGTGGGAATGTTTGAGGTTATCTTGGGAAGATGAAGTAATCATACTTGGCTGGAATACATGAAGTAGGATTGTGGGAGGAAAACTTAGGAAGGAAAGGGGCTAAATCATGAAGGGCTTTGAATGCCAAGCAAATAAGTCTGGTCCAGGTTATATAGGTACAATTAATGAGTTCTGGGCAAAAGTTGTTTTTTAGAAAGATTATTTTGGCAACCATTGGAGGACAAATTGGTAGGGAGAGGCTGAGGGAAGGTAGCTGATATAGTAGGTTTCAGGTGTAAAGTGAATAGATGGGGTCGATGATCTCTAAGGTCCTTTTGGTCTATCATTTCATAATTCTATGATTTTAAATTAGCTAGGTATTAATATGTTAATTGTGGTGCTAATCATTCTTTGTGGAGAAGTTAACTATGTTCTATTCTATAACCCATAACCATAAACGGCTCCCATCTACCTCCAAGCTGCCACAGCTAACTGCAATGTTTGCTCACAAGAAAACCAAGGTGAGAAAATGCAGATGTTTGACAATCCATCACCAGCAGCAGTGAAACAAATCATAGTGTATGTCCTCCTGATGATAGATTGGTGCATCGCTTTAAATTAGGCATAATGATAAAATTTCTAGTTAAATCCTTAGAAGCAGAGAAATATTAACATAGTTCCCTCCTTCCCTCCTGATGTCTTCCACCCTCATCCTATGAAATGTCAAGATCTGCATAAACATCAGTAAGGGATACAGATATGACCTGTGATGAGAATGGCCTCTAAGGTCCCTGCTAGCTCTACATTTATGGGACTGTTGTTATATATGGAGCTAGATGGTTCCCTATAGATATAAATAGATAAATAGATAGATAGATAGATAGATAGATAGATAGATAGATAGATAGATAGATAGATAGACAGATAGATAGATAGATAGAGATAAAGCACTGGGCCCGGAGTCAGGAAGATTTGAATTTAAAGCCAACCTCAGATACTCACTAGCTGCGTGATCCTGGGCAAGCCACTTCTGTCTGCCTTAATCTACTGGGGAAGGAAATGGCAAACCACTCAGTATCTTTTCCAAGGAAGTTCCATGGATAGCACCGATGTGCTATGGTCTATGGGGTCATGGAGAATAAGACACAGCTGAATGACTGAACATCAACAGCATGATATAGAGAACTCTGAGGTGAGGAAATTCCTTTAATACATGTAAGCTGGCACTTTGATTGCAATTTATAATCTTAGTGAGTTGCCTAGAGCACTGTGGGGTTAAGTGATTTGCTTGGGTTCACAAGGTTAGTATGCATCAAGGGTGAGACTTGAACCCAGATTTTGCCTACAAGACCAGCTCGCACTGTTTCCTCTAAGCATCAATAAGGTAGATAAATTATGAACACTGGGACCTGTCAGGCTGAAGACGGACAGATGGACAGAGGCCATATCATTATGGTTCAGACTGTAGCACCCTAGCTCCTCTCTCCCTGGACTAGACAGGCAGTTTGATGCTGATTTGTCTCCTAGTTTATTTCACTTCTCTCATACCCTGGAAACCAGGGTCTTTTGTCTATATAATTCTTTGTGTATGGATCTGCCTATTTCCCTCCACCCCCTCAAACGTAGGATCCTGGATGACTGCCTGTGTCTTTAGGGTGACTACCTCTAGGGACGTAGGAAACTAGACAGACATATGCCTTTATACCTTTCTTTTCCTCCATGCCTAGGGGCAGGGAGAAGGGACTGAGATGGACAGTTCAGTGCTCCTACAAGGATCAAAGGTGGCCTTGGCCATTTTTCTTACTAACTTCTTATTTGGAACCAAGCGTGTGTGACTATCCAGATTGTTTTATCTATCCCTAGTGAATTCTTCTTTTTTGTGTATTTATCTTTTGCCTGGACAGCATTATCTATGAGCAAAGGTGGGGAAATGGTTATGTATAAAACCTTGCCTTCTCTGTCTATCCTTGATTTCTTTCAGGTGGCCTCTTCCTGTAATTCAAGAGGATGGATATGTTCGAGGCAAAAAGATATAAATAGACATCTTCTTCTCCCTTTAAAAATGGTTTAAAAGCTGCTGGCTCTTAAGATAGGTCATTTCTTAGGTTGTTTACATGATACCTAGTATGGGGTAGTGTTATATTTAATGAATAAATACTTCAAAAGACTACTGTGAGGATCACACTGATAATGAATGTAAAATGCATTATAAATCTTAAAATGGTCTATAAATGTCAGCTATTAACACTAATTTCACTTGTCCAAATAAAAGAGTACATTGCTTTTGATAATACAGTGACCTTTTTTGCATTATCTTCCACCAAAATCCTACTCTGACATCTCATCATACTGTGAAGGTGACTTTGGATTCTTGATGCTACTCAAGTACATATTCTGTAATGTCCTACCCGGGACATAAAGACTTCACATGTAACCAGGTGATGAACTATTTCAGTGAAGGTTAGTGACATTCTTTACCAGGCTGTATTGCTACATGGAGGTGTGGAAAGGGTTCTGGATTTGGAATCAGAGGTTGGAGGTTTAGATCTTGACTGTCATTTCCTATCGGTGTGACTGTGGGCACTTAACCTTTAAAGACTTTAATTTTCTTGCCTGTATAAAGATGGGATTGGACTAGATGATCTTTTCCTAAGAATTCTTAGACTATGATTCTTAGATTACAAGCTGGATATTGAATGATTAATTTTCCTGACAAGGCAACTCCCAAGGACCATTTACCAAGTTATTGGAAAGGTTGAGATTTGGGTCAGTAGTTGAAGTACACTTACCAATGAAATTATAAATCTTTAGAATTCTGAAGTATATTAGATTATTTCTCAGTACATCAAGGATATTTAGTCATTGCTATATATTTGTTTACACTGCAATTACCTGTACCTGTAATATTTTGGATACTTTACCTTTCTGGGCTGTAGTTTCCTCATTGTTAAAATGAGGGGGTTTGATTTGTTGACTTCTTAGGTCTCTTCTAGTTCTGTACCTATTATCCTATGAGTCTATGAATTCTGCCCACAGGGAGGGATCAGGGTTAGGTTTTTCAGGTGAGTCAAGTCTAAGTGGAAAGCCAGCTACTCAATCATGGGCTGCTTTACCTTTCCACTAAGTTTTGTTCTTTTTGACTTCTCTAACTTTCCCAGAGGTCAAAGGAGGTTTCAATGGAGCTGGGGACGGATTTCCTTGAGGAATAACCTGTCTCTGCCTAGATGTTTGTTCTGAGTCACAAGACAGTTGAATTAGAAGAACTCGAAGGATGAGGGGAGGCCTAATTTCACTTGGAGTTGAGGAGCCAAAATGTGATTGAGGAGACCTTGAATATAGTCTCAATTCTAGCTAACTAACTATTAGTGCCACTGGGTGGCATTGTGGATAGAACACTGTGCCTAGAGTCAAGAAGAAGGTCTGAGTTCAAGTCCAGCCTTGAATGGTTACTAACTGTGTGATCCTGGGCAAGTCACTTAGCTTCTGTTTGTTTTGATTTCTTCATCTGTAAAATAGAGATGATAATAACACTTCCCTTTCAGGGTTGTTGTGAGGATCAAAAAGGATAGTATTTGTAAAATGCTTTATAAAGTACGATAAATATTTTTCATCATCATCATCATCATCATCATCATCATTTTTATCATATCCTTATGAGCAGGTTCAGGAAAGATTTCATGGAGGAGTAGTACCTGAGTTTAGTCTCAAAATAACCTAGAGATTCCAAGATGCACAAGGGAAGAGGAAACGAGGCAAATGAGACCCCTTTGTCTGGAAGCTATCCATTTCCAGTTCTCATGTAAGAAATATTACTCATGGCATAGTATCTTCAGCTGAGGCACACTTGGGGATGCTCTCAATGGATCCCAATCAATTCACAGTGATACTCTTTGAAGCAGATGGTGTGATCATCTTCTTAGATGTGATTTCATAGTCATTCTTGAAATTTTCACACTATTGTTTCTTTCAGAGGCTTTCCTATCAAAAAGACTTTATTTTCCCCTTTCTTTGTTTTATATTGATTTATGACAATTTCTGATTCCCTAACATCCAGAATGTGCAGGACTTGGCTCACAATTTGAGGAGAAAGTTAAGTGGGTCCATAATAGGATAGGACCCTATTATGGACAGCATGAGGCAGAAATTGGACTAGATGATGTGTTAGTAAGAAAAATGGCCTTTGTTTTCTTTGAGTGGCTCAGTGTGTTTCATTAATCCTTGCTGGGTGCTAAGCCCCAGGCCCAGAGCCCTGTTGGGTGTGGAGCCTATGTGGGTGTGGATTGATGACTGAGGTGGGGCACAAGGTGGGGATGGCTGAGGGGAGATGTTAACTCCAGAGCCATGCCCTATTAGGTGTTGACCTAATCTATGTGGATGTGAACCTCCCAGGGTCCTAAGGGGAGGGGCCAACTCAAGAACCAATAAGCTCTGGTCATTCAGGCGGCGCTTGATGACGCCAGGAACTCCATGGGAGGAGAGAGGACAGCTTGGGGATTGATTTTCTGTTGGAGCCAGAGACAGCTACAGCCGAAGGTGAAGATAAAGCCAAAGCCGAAGCAGGAACCTACCTGGAAGCAGAGCCGACCTAGAAGTAGGGCCCACCCGTGTGTGGACCAAGGAGTTCCGAGCAAGGACTTGAGGCCAGTGGGTAATCTTCTTACCAGAGAGGGGAAGCATGAATATGATTCGTTTTAATACCATCATGTTTTTCTGTGGCCTCCTGGTTACTCTTGTGAGGCGGACTTATTGAGCCTGGAAGCTTTTGATCAAAATATCAAAATGGGGATGCTGATTCGTGGGTCTGTTACTCTAGAGCCTGAATGAATGCTTTAATTCTTCTGCCTTCTACTTAGAGAATTCCTTATATTGTGTGGTTCTGAACTGTTCAGACATATATATGATTCTCTTTGAAATCATAAATTCTGCCTTCATAATACATCTGGCGACAACGTGGATGCGATTGCTAGGTATAAGATCTCTATTTAGAAGCAAAAGAACTTCAGAGGAAGAGATGAATATCCCAGGGTGGGAGAATCCATTTTATTCCTCCCTAGCAAAGGAATTGGCTAAAAGAGCCGGACCCTGTGAAAACTGGTAACCAAGGCTACAGAGAGAAGATCCTAGGGATTTGTAAAGGTATTTACAAGAGGTTGGAATTCAGTCAGGGGCATCACTATCTAGGCAAAGCTGGATAGGGTTATCAGCCTACTGGCTAGTAAATGAAAGATTGAGATTAAGTGAAAGAGATGGGGGCACTCTTACCCCATGACAAGAAGGGGAATCTCAGATAGCAGGAGAATAAACTGCTGCTCAAGAATCTACTGACTCAAATGAGAACTTTTCTATTAATGTGGCTAGGAGCAATGGGAGGCCAAATAAGACAAGAGTGCATTCCAACTCAAACCTGACTGAGCCTGACTGCCTGCTTTGTCCTTGCCATGGTGGCAGGAGAAGGGAGTGGAGAGAAAATGAGACATTGTTAGGGGCTGAGGCACAAAACGCTACTAGGGTTCAGGATGTCCGGCGCATAGAGAATGAGAGATGGCTAAATACTCAGACAGGTGTTCACCCCATACAAAGGAGGAAGACAGAAACCCAAGGTGACAATCCAGTTATGAGGGAAATTCAGGAATATTTTTCACAGCAAGAGGTCATGGGCATTTTGAGTAGGTTCAGCCAAAGAATAGGAGAACCATTAATATCTTGGATGGTAAGACTCAGTGATCAAGGGGCCAGTGGAATATTAGTAGATAGGATAGATTGTATGAGATTCATGGGTATCAGCCACGATCCTCTAGTTAAGGAAGCTTTTAGGGAATAACAGGAAGGAGATGGTGCTAGCAGGACTACTCTGTTGGCATTAGCCACTGAGGGATGCAATAAGAGATATACAACTGATTCTATGTGGCCCACTGTGTTTAGACCCTGGTATTCACTTAGAGATTGTATCATGAGACTAAAGGAGGAGGTAATGAAAACTGCTATCATAACAGGAACTGCAGAAAGATATTATGACGATCCCATGGGAATCTCTCATAGGAATTTAATAATTAGGACAGCTCCCCCTGCTTATAAACACCTAATTTTGAATCTGTTACTTGGGGAAGTGGGGAGCTGTCTTACGGTGGTGATAGATAAGATTTTACAGTTACATGACTTAGGAGACTGGGGAAGGGATAGATCTCCTCAAGAGAGAAGAGTGCATAGCCAGCGACTTTAGCTCCAAAATGGAGTAACAAGAAAAGAAATGTTCACTGCTTTGTTGAGAGCAGGAGTAGGCTTTGAAATGATAGATGGCATTCCAACCAATGAACTGTACAGAATGTACCAAGATAAAGGACTTGATAACAG
>CM053622.1:619813110-619828562 GCA_028646595.1 Phalanger gymnotis | reverse complement strand
CTTGGTCAACTTTGTTGCTAGTTCTGTCACCTTTAGGCTTAAGCACCCTACACTCTCCAGTAACTGCCTAAGCATGTAGCATTCTTGGAATTCCTGCCAGCTTGCTAAAGAACTGACCTCTGGAATGGGACTCTTGGGGCAGGGACAGCTCTACGTCCAATTTTAGCAAGAAGAAGCTATGGAAAATGAGACCTTCACCCCTTACCCCAAGATTTTGAGCCCCAATCATTCAAGTGGGGGGTGAATAATGATACTGTTCTGTGTACTTATTTTGTATTATCCTTGCTGTATTGTTTTATTGTTATGGTATTATTGGTACCCCTTTCCTATGTAATGGATACAAAGATCTAGGGGTGGACATCTGAATTGTTGAAGAGATTATCTTGCTAGGACCTAGGGGTGAGTCACATTTGAATTGTAAACCAATATTTGGGAATGTCACTTAATGGTATGTTTTGCTTTATTGTGAATGATATGTTTTAGTTTCCTTCGTAATTGGATCACAATGTATGTTCTAGGATACATGGATGACTAAATTATGTATCCTACAACAAGGGGTGGAATGTGTTGGTAAGCAAAATGGTCTTTGTTTTCTTTGCGTGTCTCGGTGTGTTTCTTTAAGCCTTTCTGGGTGCTAAGCCCCAGGCCCAGAACCCTGTTGGGTGTGGAGCCTATGTGGGTATGGATTGATGACTGAGTTGGGGCCCAAGGTGGGGCTGGCTGAGGGGAGATGTTAACTCCAGAGCCATGCCCTATTAGGTGTTGACCTAATCTATGTGGATGTGAACCTCCTAAGGGTTCTAAGGGGAGGGGCCAACTCAAGAACCAATAAGCTCTGGTCATTCAGGCGGTGCTTGATGATGCCAGGAACTCCATGGGAGGAGAGAGGACAGCTTGGGGATTGATTTTCTGTTGGAGCCAGAGACAGCTACAGCCGAAGCTGAAGATAAAGCCGAAGCCAAAGCAGGAGCTGACCTGGAAGCAGGGCCTACCCATGTGTGGACCGAGGAATGCGGAGCAAGGACTTGAGGCCAGTGGGTAATCTTCTTACCAGAGAGGGGAAGCATGAATATGATTCGTTTTAATACCATCATGTTTTTCTGTGGCCTCCTGGTTACTCTTGTGAGGCGGACTTATTGGGCCTGGAAGCTTTTGATCAAAATATCAAAATGGGGAGGCTGGTTCATGGGTCTCTTGCTCTGGAGCCTGAATGAATGCTTTAATTCTTCTGCCTTCTACTTAGAGAATTCCTCACATCGTGCGGTTCTGAACCGTTCAGACATATATATGATTCTCTTTGAAATGATAAATTCTGCCTTCATAATACAGATGATCTGTGAAATCCCTTCTAGCTTGAACCACTTCGAGGATTTGTAGAGAGTTGGCTTCAATCATTCTTTTGACATCCCACCGAAAGCATCTGTATGTTTGCAATAACACTTATTTTCATACTCCAGAAATTAGACTTCTTACATGTCAGGTGTGAAGAAACACATGTCCTTACCATATTGTGATTAAAAATTGAGGAATTTAAAAGTGAATTTAATTGATATCTTTTGTGTTTTTTAATATCATCTAACTTGCCCTTGTATTCCTTTTCTTCTTTATTGTATTCCCTTATAACAAGGTTTAAGAAAAAAAAGGAAAAGAAAAAAGAAGAAGAAAACAAAAAAAAACATTAAGCAAAACTGATCAATAAAATGAGAAAATCTGATAAATGCAATGGTTTACACCTGTGGAGCCTCCACCTTTGAAAAAATTGAGGGAGGCTTTTTTTCACATCTCTCTTTTTGGGCCAAACTTGTTCTTTGCAGTTTTGCAACATTCATTTTTTAAAAAATTACACTGTTGCAGTTATTGTATATACAGTTTTCTTGGTTCTTAAGTCATCTTCCTTTAGGTCATATAAGCTTTTCTATGCTACACTGTATTGACTATGTTTGTCATTTCTTACAGTGCAGTAATATTCCATTACATTTACTTACCACCTCTTTTTTAGCTATTCCCTAATTTATGAGCATCTACTTTAACACATTATTTTGCTAGTACAGAAATCTTGCCATAAATATTTTGTTGTATATACATTCCTTCTATTTATCAATGACCATCTGTTGCATGTGGCTGGAGATGAAATCAAAGAGTATGAATATGTCAACAACTTTATTCAGATAAAAATAATTGAGGTTTCGAGTCTATATTTCTGATTTCCTTGCTGAGGGGAACAACCATTGTGGAAAACTTCCTCCAACAAAGCAGATTGGCAGTTCTTACAGCTTATATTTCTTAATTTTCAGAACTGCCTGGGGCACTGAGAAATTAAGTGACTTGTCCAAAGTTACAAAACTAATATCCTTTAGAGGTAGGAATTGAACACATCTTCATGACTCCAAATCCAACTCTCTATCCCTTTGTTATTTCTCAAGTTATCAAGACTTTATCTGTTTTGGGAAGCTACCTAGGGGTGGGATTAGGAAGCTTCCTGGGCAGAAGCTCTGTGGATGATGTCCTCTGGTTTCTGTTTCTCTCAGTAAGATAGTATGTTGAACCGGAGACTGTCTTCGGTGCCTGTTGCCATAAGTTCCATTTGTGGTGCTTGCCTTAGGTATGAAAATGTCTAGTCATATCTTTGCTATGCTGTTGTTGGGCTTTGTTCTCCACTCTCTGCTGGAAGAATAAATTACTCTGAGGGCAGTTACTGTCTGTACTTATGTACTGGTATGATGTAATTCATTTTTTAAGATCTGGCTTATTTAGTTTCCAATTAATTTTTAATCTATGCTTTGTAAATCCTTCATTGCATGTATTTTTTATTGCATTATAGGCATACAAAGATGCATTTGGTATTTCTGCTTTTTTGCATTTGTGAGGTTTTTGTTTCAATACATGTTCAGCTTTTTTGAAAGCGCCATGAAGAGTCTAGATAGATAAATATAAACCTATGATTCAATTTTCTCCATATGTTTATCTACATGTAACTTATAAAAAATTCTATTCTTCTCTTTAATTTCTTTCTTGTTTATTTTATAGTTAGATATATCTAGGTCTGAGAGGGGTAAATTCAGGTCCCCTATTAATATAGTTTTATTGTCTATTTTGTCCTATAACTCATTCAATTATTCCTTTAAGAATTTGGATGATATGCCATTTGGTCAATATATATTCAGTATTGGTATTAATTCATTGTCTATGGTACCTTTTAACAAAATATAGTTTCCTTGTTTATCTCTTTTACTTAGGTCTATTTTTGCTTTTGTGTTGTCTGAAATCATAATTGCTAACTCTGCTTTTTTAAAAAAAAACTTCAGCTGAGGCAAAAGTAAACCAAATATGATTCTACTCCAGCCCTTCATTTTAACTTTAAGTTTATCTCTCTGTTTCAGTTGTGTTTCTTGTAAACAACAAATTTTTGAATTCTGATTGCTAATCCATTCTGTTATCTTGTCCTTTTTATGGGTGAATTCATCCCATTAACATTCACTGTTATGATTGCTAATTGCATTTCCTTCCATTTTATTTTCTTACATGTATCCTTTTTTTAACCTTCCCTCCTAAGAGACTATTTTGCTTTTAACCACTGCCTTCCTTAATTTACTCTCCCTCTTTTTAAAATCTCCCCTCCTCAACTTTCTCTTAACAGCTTTCTATCCTATTATACTGGTGGGTAAGTTCCTAACTATGTATGAATGTTTATTCTTCCCTCTTGAGTCCAGTTTAGGTGAGAATGTAGTTCAAGTTTGCTTCTTCTCTCCCCTACCTTCCTCTCCATTGTATACACTTTTCCTTGAGCCCTATTTATGTGAGGTAATTTTCTCCATTCTTCCTCTCTCTTCCCTCTCCCTCATCCATTCTTCTTTTGAGATCATTCCAACATAATAGAATCACACCCACACACTCTATCTAGTTAGACTTCCTCTAAGGCCTTAGTGATGAGAAAGTTCAGAGGAGTTCCTTATATCCATATAAGGATGTAAACAGTTTAACCTTATTTATTCCCTTATTATTTTTCCATCATTTTAAACTTTTTATGCTTTTCTGAATTCCTATGTTTGAATGTCACATTTTCTATTCAGCTGTGGTCTTTTCATAAAGAATATTTGAAAGGTTCCTATTTCATTAAATCTCCACTTCCTTCCTGTAGAATTATACTGCTTTTTCTTGAATAGGTTATTTTTGGCCATAATTTACCTTCCAGAATATTATATTTCAAATTCTCTGTTCCTTTGTAGTGGTGGCTATTAAATACTGTGTGATCCTGACTCTGGCACTGTCATTCTGGAATTCTTTCTTTCTAGCTGTTTGCAGTACTTTTTATTGACCTGGCCATTCTAGATTTTGGTGACAATATTCCTAGGAGTTTTTATTGCAGGGTGTTTTTCTGGAGGTGATCAGTGAATTCTATCAAGTTCTACTTTGCCCTTTGGTTCTATGACATCTGGGCAGTTACCCTTTGTAACTTCTCAAAATATGATGTGTAGGCTCTTTTGTTGTTGTTGATAGTTTTCAGGTAGTTAAATAATTCTTATCTCTCCTTGATATATTTTCTATGTCAATTGTTTTTCCTACGAGATATTTAATATTTTCTTCTACTTTTTCAGTCTTGTGATTTTGTTTTATTACTTGTTGATGTCTCATGGAGTCATTAGCATCTATCTGAACAGCTCTAATTTATAAGCACTTATTTTCTTTGCTAATGTTTTGTATCTCTTTTACAACACTGTTAAATCACTTTTCATAAGTTTCTTGTGTAGCTCTCTTTTCTTTTCTCATTTTTCCTCTATCACTACTCTTTGGTTTTGAAAATCATTTTGTTTGCTCTTTTTAATCTTTTTCTTTAATGCTTTGAATAATTCTTACTTGGCTTCTATTCAATGAGCATTTTTTGAGGCTTTGCTTTTAAAGCCAATGTCTTCTTCTGTGTTTGTTTCTTGAGATTCCCTATCAACATAATAGCTATTTACGATCAGGTCTTTTTTTCTTCTCATGCTTTGAGATTACTTCTTGATTTTAAACTTTTTTTTAGTCTTGGGCTCTGTTACCTTCTGGGGGTGGTGGTGGTGGTGGTGGTGGTGGTGGTGGTGGTGTCTGGCATAAACTTCTGTCTTTTTTATGATTTTCTGCTATTTTCACAGGTCAGTATGGGGGCCTAAAAGTTTTTGGTGATTAACTAGACTTGTTATGAGCTCTGTAAGTTCCTGAGCCACAACTTTGAGTCTGTTGGATTGTATGTGGTTGAATTCCAGTATTAGATTATTAGATTCAGTTACTGTTAGCCCTCTGGGAAGTTCTTCAGGTTCAAAGCGACTAAATTTCTTGACTCCCCTTTCGTCTTGGTTTCTTGCCTTGGTGATTCCGATGTAGGCTTACGTGTTAGGCTAAAGGTTAGAACTGAGTCCCCTTCTGCTCTTGCACTCAGAGCCACATAGCTAAGTTTTTGGAACTTGTTCCTAGCTTCGTACAAAGCTAGGGCCTCTGTTGTTTGCAATCACTCCTCTCTGCACTACAAATGTGGCCCAGAACTGGGTAATGGATGGAAGAGCTACCATCTGGCATCCATTCCTATTCCTAGCACTGGTTCAGAGGTTCTCTGGGATCTTGTTCTATCTTGGTGCTTAAGGCCCTGGTGATTAGTCACAACCACCTTACCATTCCTGGGAATTGGAATGTTTTTCATTGCTGCTATTACTCTTTGTATTGTACTCCTGGCCCACCCCCACCGAGTCTACATACCTCTCTGTCTATCTTCCTAAGCTATCCTGGGTTGGAAAAATGACTCACTGTGACTTTTTCTTATCTAATTCAGCATAATCTGTCTTTTAGATTGTCGTGGAGGTGATATGTTAGGTAAGATGGGCAAAAATGCTTATTCTCACTCTACCATCTTAACTCTGCCTCTGGGCGTAAGGGGAAGTATCTCTAACTCAATTGTCTTTCCTATCTTTCAATATTTAAGTTGGGTATTCCAACCTTAAGGAGTTCTTTCGTACTGGTGC
Source organism: Phalanger gymnotis (assembly GCA_028646595.1). Lineage (NCBI taxonomy): Eukaryota > Metazoa > Chordata > Mammalia > Diprotodontia > Phalangeridae > Phalanger > Phalanger gymnotis. Next base: position 619,822,572 of record CM053622.1, on the reverse strand, counting down.
AGGGGTTGGCAAGGTCTCTGATGGCCCCTCAATTTACTTTCATTAGGTACCTGCATAATAATCTTCTAGAGCCCTCAAAGACAAGCCCTTGTCTCCAAATCATACGTAAGAAGAAATTGTTTGTCAAGGAGACCAGAATTTCCCTTCAGTACCTCTCTTCATGCTTTGTAAACTGTCCTCTGCTATTGTCCTTACTTATGTGTTGTTGGTCAAGTGTCCTCTCTTAGCAATCAAGGGCCCTCCACAGTTACACATGGAGACCAATGGGAGGCCAGGGGTCAGAATCTGTGTCTCATCTAAGTAAGGTTACAATTGCTTTTTAAAAACCTGATATTTGAGTCTGTTGGGATTTTCAGGTGGTATCCTAAGGGCAGAGGCAATTGCAGAATCAGTGGCAACACGGAATAGTGGTAAGAATGCTGACTCTATGGTCAGGAAGATCTGAGTTCAAATAGTGCCTCTGATGTTATCTTCGTGATGCCCAGAAAGTCATTTAGCCCTTATTTTCTTCAGTTACCTCCTTAGGACATATTTAATATATCATAGCACACTGGACAATTTACCCCATGCCAAAAGAATCATGGATCCTCTGGTTATTCATGTAATAGTATATGATGGAGTAAACATAGAGTTGACTTGAAAATGATAATGATAAACTAAATAGCATGGATTAAATACCCACCTGTGTACAGTGTCATGGCAGCTCTTTAAGAAGGAAGTTTAATGGACATATTTAAAAGATTGGATGGTCCCTTGGGAGAATAAATTTAATATCATTAATGTAACATATAATTACAATATATTATTATTCTGTAACATGACATGTGACATGACAATATGATAGTTACATTATAGCATATGCTATTCAAAAATTAATATTGTAAAGTTAATTATAACATAGATATGATATATTAATATAATAAGATACAATAGTGGGAATTCCTTTCATATATGAGTTTGACTAGATATACTGAGGTTCCTTACAGCTTTCAAATTGTGTGATTCTGGGATGTGTCTTCTGGGCTAAAAAGTAAAAATTTTCTTGTTTGTTTTAGTTAAAAAAGCTGTGAGCTTTTAAAAGTGGATACTAATTTGAGCTAAAAGGAGGAAAGGCACTTTAAATGTGCTTTGAATATTCTGTAAGTTTCTTGACACATTAATAGGAACAGAGCAAACCTAAAATTTTGCAAGAATGCAATGATTAATCTGTTACTTTCACTGATTAATTTAAGGTCAGTAGCTTTTGTCATATTTTGATGACTAGCCCTGTAAAATGAACAAATTTTGCTATGATGTTGGAATATCATTTGAATTAATAAATTTGAAAAATAAGATGTATTTAAAGCTTTAATAGTATGAATAATATTTTCTAACTAGCTTATAATAAAATTACCATGATTTTTTAAAACAATCTGAAGATGATAAAGTTTTTTGTTCAGTCGTGTTCAACTCTTCATAACTCCATTTTGGGATTTCCTTGGCAAAGACCCTGGAGTGATTTGTTATTTCCTTCTCCATTGTGTCTTCATTTTACAGATGAGGAGCTGAGGCAAAGGGGGGTTAAGTGACTTGCCCAGGGTCACACAGCTACCAAGTATTTGAGGCCAGATTTGAACCCAGGTCTTCTTTACTCCAGTTTCCACACTCTATCTGCTGTACCACCTAGCTGCCCTTAACTGGCACATAGTAGGCACTTGATATTTGTTGATCGATAGAAGTCAGTCATTTTCAATATATTACTTCAGTGATCAGTAAATTATGCCTACTCCCATACCTCTTGACCCTCAAGTTTGATAATATTAGGCAAGATCTTATCTCTCTCCTTTCTTGTTGTTCTCACTCTTTCTGGACCATGGTAGTTCCCTGAAGAAGACCACTGGAATTAGGGCACCTTGGAGGCTGCTTTAAGGATATTCTGGATGCTCTCATTAGAATGGTTCTGCAGCCCCTGCTATCAGTCATTCTGAAAGAGGTCAATCAATTCTTTGGCAGGGCCAAAATTGATAGTGAGATGATATTGAAAAATATACTCTATCCATGACATTTACCTAGAGATGTAATAACACATTGGCCTTTGACTAATACCAGGCTGCTGGGAGACACTTGTAGTACTCTTCACTGCCTTGGCATGGAGGGTACCCAGGTTTTTCACTTTGATTAATTAGTCTGTTATTAAACAATTTTTTCTTGTAAATGAATTCTGGTGTTGTCCTTTAATATATTCATTTGCCTTAACGCGAAGGTAGTCAAGTTTGTCTGGATTTTGATGGGCTAAATGAATGTTCAGTTGAGGAGCAGAGGTGATTTTATCGGTAAGGTTAAGTACAAAAATGAAGGCATGAGGTTTTTTGAGGATAACATGGCATATATTAGATTAGACACCCTGTATATTTTTTCTGAATGGCTAAGAAAGGATTAGCTAAAAGCTATGAGGGGAGGGAGGAGGGAAACTAAGAAAAGTGAGGCAACCTGCTTTAGTCTGTTTTCCTCCTTTTGAAAGATTTCTTCTGATAATATTCCTGGAGGATTTAGCAGTAGTTTCAAGCATCAATGCATAGATGCTGATTGAAATAAAAACAGAAGTTGGAGAAGGGGGAATAACTAGGCTACTTCAGACACCAAGAGCTGATCTAATCAGTTTTTCTTTTCTTCTTTTTTTTTTTTTGCTCTTTACTTGCTGTGGTCTTGCCAAAATAGAGAACATTAAATCCTGCTTTGTGTTTTGCCCATTGTGCCTTTTATCCAGATCTTCAAAAGCAAAGACTTGTGAGGTTAATTAAAGAATAAATCAGTAGAAATGCAGCGATACAAACTTCAACATGACCATATGGACACAATTTGTTTTGAAGAAAATTTGTTTTGTGAGTTGGTAAACTGAACAGACTGTCATACTTAATAAGAGGGTAATGCTGGATTTTCATTATTCTAGACCACAGGGTAGGGCATCAAGGTAGTGGGGTATGAAAACAGCTTATTCTTCAATATTTCCTAACATTCAGCATTCAATAAACATTTATTAAGCACGTGCTATGTGTCAGACCTTGTGCTAGATGCTGATACAAATATATAAAATATGTAGTATCTGCTTTCAAAGACCAAAAAGACTGAGATGGCAGTCATGTAAAATAGAAAACAAATAAATGAAAGAAGAGAACGCTTCTGGGGAGATCAAGGAACTCTTCATGGAAAAGGGAGCATTTGGGCTGGTTAGCTATGCTTTTCTAGCTCCTTCCTATCTATCTATGTCATGTAGATTTATGTCCCATTTCTTTTTGTGCTTTGATCTCAATCTACTTTATCCTTCTATTGTGCCCTCTAGGACCTCTATCCTGATCACAAATTTTCCTTCATATCATAACCCAAGATGACAACTTTGGTTGTTTGTTTGACTGCCCAGTCTCATTTACTTCCAATGTCTAATCAGTAGCTAAATCCTGTGGGTTCTACCTCTGCACTATCTCTCATGTAAATGCACCCCTCTAGTTCAGATCCTTAACATCTTGCATGTAGTCTATACCCACTCAATTCATTTCTCTGCTTCAAGAGAAATTTGCCTCCCAGTTTCGTTCCATCCCAATGCATCCTCCATGCAACTACTCATCAATTTTTTAAAATGCAGCTCTGATCATGTTAAATGCCTGCCCAATGAACTCCAGTGGCTCCCTCTTGACTCTCTAGTATCAAATATGATCTCATCTTCAACTCTTTTGAAATTTCTATTTTTTATTTTATATTATACATGATTATTAGTACAGTAGTAATAGTAATATCACTTACAAATAAGTATATATAAATTAATAGATATATAATGTAAATTTGTGACAGAAATATGTATCACTTATAAATGAGTAAGTACATCTATGTATACTTATAAATAAACACATGTTCACAAATCTATACTTAGATATATAGATTATATATATCACTTGTAAATAAGCAAACATATTAGGTATATCTACATGCATATAGATATACACATATATACATATACACATACGAGTATTTGTGTATAAATACACATAAATTTTAGATAATATATGTATATATATACATATCATATATACATATGCATATTATACACACATACACACACATATATGCACATATATGTGAGAGAGAGCACTCAAATACTTCTTACTCATAGCTTTTGTTAATAAAAAATGTTTGAAGGCTATTGGCATTTCGGACAATAGGAATTTCTAATTCAAAACAAGAGGAAAACATAACTATCTTTGCTCTAAATCTTCCTAGTATCTTAACTTTCCTATTTTGGCTGAGGGTACCAATATTTTTCCAGTCTGGCTTAGAATTATCTTCACCTTTTTACTCTCCCTCAACCCTCACATCCAGTCAGTTGCTGTCTTGTCAATTGCTAAATCTTATCAATTTTATTTTCACAACATATCCCACATCTGTCCATATCTCTGTACTCACACAGCCACCACCCTATTTCAGACCTACATTTCTTCTCACATGGACTGTTGTACTAGCCTCCTAATTAGTCTCTTAGCCTCAAAATTTTCCCCTCTCTGAATCAGTCCTCCTTGCAACTGCCATACTGATATGCCTAAAGAACAATCAGTCAGCTAGTTAATAAGCATTTATTAAGCACCTGCTAAGGGCCAGGCACTGTGCCAAGTACTTGGGATAGAAAGAAATAAAACACAATTCTTGCTCTTCAACAGCTGACAGCCTGGGGGACATGCAAATACCTATGTACAAACAAACTATATACGTAACAAATTTGAAATAATCAACAGAGGAAGTAATTATGATAAAAGCTTACTGTACAAAGTGGGATTTTAGCTAGGACTTGAAAGAAGTCAGGAAGCAGAGATGAGGAAGGATAGCATTCTGTGAATGGGAGACAGATAGTGAAAATGCCAGAGGTTGGGAGATGGAATGTCTTGTTTAAGGAACAGAAAGGAGGTCATTGTCATTAGACTGCAGAATATGTGGAATATAAGAAGCCTGGAAAGGTGAGGAAATGGAGATCTAGTTATGAAGGGTTTTGAACCAAACAGAGAATATATTTGATCCTGGAGGTAATAAGGAAACACTGGATTTTTTTTTTGGAATAGAGGGGATGTGGTCAGATATGCACTTTAGAAAAATCACTTTGGCAGCTCAGTAGAGGATGGACTGGAGTGGGTAGAGACTTGTGGCAAGGAGACCAACCGGAAGGCTTTTGCAACAGTCTAGTTATGAGATGATGAGGGCCTGCCCTATGGTGATGGCAATGTGAGAGGAGAGGAGGGGGCATATGTGAAAAATGTTATCAAGGTAAAATTGTGAGGCCTTGGCAACAGATTGTATTTGGGGAATGAGAGTGAAGAGCTGAGGATGATAGTCAGGTTGGTAGCCTGAGTGACTATGAAGATGCCAGAAATTTTAACAGTAAAGAGGAAATTATGAAGAGGTCAGGATTTTTTGGGGAAAGATAATGAGTTCAGTTTTGGACATGTGGAATTTAAGATGTCTATGGGACATCCAATTATAGATGTCCAATAGGCAGTTGGAGATGTGAGACTAGAGGTCAATAGAAAGGTTAGGGCTGGATAAGTAGATTATCCTACCTCCTGCCCTCCTGTTTTTATGACATTTTGGGCAGCTTACAGGGGGCAATGGAAATCAAGCCAGGTGGCTTTTAGCTCTTCGAAGTAATTATTTGGGAACTGCAATAAATGGAGAAAAAACAAAATAGAAATGATACTTCTTAGAGGAAAGTGCCTTCTGGAGAGATGAGTAGACTGAATAATTACAACAGAATTCCTCAGTGGGCAGTGCAGTAACCCAGTTATTCTGATAGTAGGAGATTTAGCATGTCAGATACTATTCTCTGGTTCTGTCGGTGTACTCTACCCATCAGGTTGAGATGTTATAATGTGGAAACACAACTCTTTACAGGATGGGTATGGATAAATGATTCAGAAATGTGAGATAAACTGCAGGACCTGTTAGGAGTTATGTTATTATATAGGAACTTCACTATGCAAAGATTTTGTTATATTTATATGTTCAACTTGGTGCTCCCTCTAAATCAATTGCACCACCTTCTGAAAAAGTCAAGATCAGGAAGCTTAATTACAGACAGTATAATCCCTATGACCCAAAAGATGACCCTGAGAAGCAGATGTAATCTGATATCTTGGGAACCATAGAAGATCTGTAGCAGAACTTTAGAATTATCAGGCCTTTAGGGTCCATCTGTTGTTCATCCTTGGTTTTGAAAGGACCAATGACATCATAGGGTGATGTCTTGATTTGCATGTGAATTGGATTTAAGTGAGGCAGAGTTAAGCCAAGTCGTCAGGTTCACTCTCTCTTCCAGATTCATTGAAGTCTAGTGGTGAGACAAAAGTCAAGACAACTAGTGACGGCTCATGATGTTGTGGATGACCTTGTCATCTTCGATGTTGGTGCTCCATAGGGCTCCATAGCACTGAGTGCTCCGTAGCACCTGCTTCAGCTGCCTTCATGGCCATTAGAACAAATTGCTATCATCTGCCCAGTCTTTATGTGCTTGGAGTAGACATTCCCCTAACTCATCAACAGGTTTGGGGCCTATTGGTTACCCTTAACCATACTCAGCCCATCTGCCTATATACTTTTCCTGGAATGTAGTTGCTGTGCATGTTATAGCTTCTTGGAGTGACAGGTGAGAGCTGTGTGACAGGTAGACACCAAAGGTGAATGAGCAGCCCCAAGAAGGGCTCAGCAAGCCCTCACACCAGAGTGCTAGTCCTCCCTGAACACCAAATCTCAGAGTCCATGTGGTATGACTAGTACAACCCTTTCGTGTTACAGTGCCTGATAGTAGGCACTTAAAATGTTTATTGAATTGAATTACAAATGAAAACACTGGAGATCACACAGTTTGACTTGTTGAAGTCCACAAAGATAGTGAGTGGCAAAGCTGTGCCTTGAACTGAAGTCCTCTGACTCTAAATGTTTTCCCTGTTGGTCTGCCTCAGTGGAGAGGTTGTCTTTTACAACAAGCCTCCAGTTCCTTTCCTTATTGTAGTTTGCTATACATAAAAAAGACTTTTAAAGGGATAACTGGGGGGTGGGGGTGGGGGATGGAGCCAAGATGGCAGAGTAAAAGCAGGGACTTGCTTGAACTCTCCCCCAAATCTCTCCAAACTCCTGTAAAAAAAATGACTCTAAACAAATTCTAGAGCTACAGAACCCATGAGATGACAAAGTGAAACAAGTCTCCAGCCCAAGATGGCCTGAATGGTCTCTGGGAAAGGAGTACAGCCCAGTAGGGACTGTTCCAGCACAGACCAGGCTGGAACAGACTGGGTGGAGCAGGCCTCAGGGCACTGAATCACTTAGCTGTGGAGGTTTCCAGACTTCTCAACCCACAAATGCCAGAGACAACTTAGCAGGTCAGTGGGAAAACTCTGTTGGATCTAGGTGAGAGAAGGGGGTGGTCCAGCCCCAGGGTGGTGGAGGTGGCTACAGTGGCACTGCTTCTGGAGCTCCCAGTCCACAGATGGTGAGGGGAATCAAGCAGCTGATCAGAGCAGAAGTGTGGGGATCTCTTTGCTGGTGCTGAGGCAAGATTCTCTTACTTTACCCTGCTTGGATCTGGGTTATAGTCCTGGTTGGTAGTCCTGGGGTGAGGAGGAGCATTGGTGTAGCAGAACTTGTGGTGGCTGTGGAGAGGGAGTCCTCCTGGCAGTTCCAAGGTACAAAAGAGTGCTCGAAGTTACTCATAGGCCAGAGAACAAGCCAGGAGAGGAGTGAACAGCTCTCCTTGGATCATACCACCTCCAAAGAACTGAAAATGTACAGGTGCCTACAAGTAGCTCAGAAAACAGCAGTGCAAAACTCCTGAAGCTTGAGACAGAGCACTCTCCACTCTGGAAGCAGAGTCATGCCTTGAAAAAGAGTTCAAAAGTCAATAATTGGCTGGGAAAATGAGCAGATAGCATAAAAACTCTGACTATAGAATCTTACTTTGGTGACAAAGAAGATCAAAACATACAGGCAGAAGAAAACAAAATACTGAAGAAAATAATACCTTAAAAATAGACTAACTCAAATGGCAAAAGAGGTCAAAAAGGCCAATGAGGAGAAGAATGCATTAAAATTCAGAATTGGCCAAATGGAAAAGGAGGTCCAAAAGCTCACTGAAGAAAATAATTCCTTAAAAATTAGAATGGAGCAAATGGAAGGTAATGACTTTATGAGAAATCAAGAAATTATAAAACAGAACCAAAAGAATGAAAAGATAGAAGAAAATGTTAAATATCTCATTGGAAAAAACCACTGACATAGAAAATACATCCAGGAGAGATAATTTAAAATTATTGGACTATCTGAAAGCCATGGTCAAAAAAAAGAGCCTACACATCATCTTTCAAGAATTTGTCAGAGGGGGCAGAGCCAAGATGGCGGCTGGAAAGCAGGGACTTGCGTGAGCTCCCTGCCAGGTCCCTCCAAAAACCAATAAAAATGGCTCTGAACCAATTCTAGAACTGCAGAACCCACAAAATAGCAGATGGAAGCAGGGTTCCAGCCCAGGACAGCCTGGATGGTCACTGGATGAGGTCTATCGAGCACGGAGCTGAGGGGAGTGGAGCACAGCGCCAGCGGCGGCAGGACCAACCAGACCAGGAGCCGTGCGGAACAAGCCCTAGTGCCCTGAATCAGTGAGCTGTGGCAGTTACCAGACTTCTCAACCCACAAACACCAAAGACAACAGAGAAGGTTAGTGGGAAAAACTGTGGTGGACAGAGTGAAAAGAGTTTGCAGTTGGGCCACAGTCCAGGTGGCAGCGGACCTGGGGCAGCTACAGAACTACAGCTGCAGTTGCTTCCTGCCCCAGGCCCACACGGTGGGAGTAATTAAGTGGCAGATCAGAGCAGGAGTGCAGAGCCTGCAAAAGATCTGAGTGAGGTCCGGGTTGGTGGTTCTTGAGGAAGGAGGAGTGCTGGTGTGGCGGAGCTGGCTGCATAGAAATTGCTCTGAAATCAACAGCGCATCCCCTCAAACTTAGAACAAAGTACTCTTTACACTACAAGCAGTCATACCCTGCTGAAAAACTCAAGGGTCAAGTAGGTTTGCTGGGAATATGGCCAAGCAGCGAAAACATACTCAGATTCAGTCTCAGACCTTGCAATCTTTCTTTGGTGACAAAGAAGACCAAAACATACAGTAAGAAGTCAATAAAGCCAAAGAGCCTACAACAAAAGCCTCCAAGAAAAACATGAACTGGTCTCAGGCCATGGAAGAGCTCAAAAAGGATTTGGAAAAGCAAGTTAGAGAAGTAGAGGAAAAACTGGGAAGAGAAATGAAAATGATGTGAGAAAACCATGAAAAAAATATTGAAGAAAACAACACCTTAAAAAACAGACTAACTCAAATGGCAAAAGAGCTCCAAAAAGCCAATGAAGACAAGAATGCCTTCAAAGGCAGAATTAGCCAAATGGAAAAGGAGGTCCAAAAGACCAC
>CM053622.1:619791511-619812610 GCA_028646595.1 Phalanger gymnotis | reverse complement strand
TATATATATATATACACATACGTGTGTGTCAAAGTATGTATATATGTAGGTGTATATGTATATATATACATATATACATATATGTGTATATATATATACTCTGTATATGTACAGAGGGCACAGGGTGAGTTGAATATGAAGGGATGATATCTAAAAAAATAAAATCAAATTAAGGGATAAGGGATAAGAGAGGAATATATTGAGAGAAGGAGAAAGGGAGAGATAGAATGGGATAAATTATTTTGGATAAAAGTGGCAAGAAAAAGTGGTTCTCTAGGAAGGGAAGAGGGGGCAGGTGAGGAGGAATGAGTAAATCTTGCTCTCATCAGATTTGACCTGAGGAGGGATTACTATACACACTCAATTGGCTATCTTACCCCACAAGAAAGAAGGAGGAAGAAGATAAAAAGGGGGCATGATTGGAGGGAGGGCAGATTGGGGAGGGGGTAGTCAGAAGCAAACACTTTTGAAAAGGGATAGGGTCAAAGAGAAAATTGAATAAATGGGGAGAATTTCTGGTGGCAAGAATTAATTTGACATATATTCAGCACAGATCAGCAATACTTAAGATGAAGAAATAATTGATGGCTGTTTAACAAAAAAGGAGCTAAGACTTTCTGTTCCTTGATGGGTGTCCATAGTAAATTTGAAGTGAGTTAGAAGGTAAAGTTGTGTTGTATATGCCTTACATCAAACATTATATCTTCAAAAATATATAAGATGCTTAACTGGTGTATTATTCAGTAGCAAGCCCTTCATAATATGAGTAGCTGATATTTCCAGGATTAATGCTCTTTGTTCTCCTTCACTTATTCCAAAGTCCAGATTGACCTCTTTGTTATTCTCTGAACTTGATGTCTCCATGAATCTACATTGGCTGACTGTTCCTCATGCCAGAGATGCCACTCCTTCAGTTTCAACTCCCAGACTCTCTAGCATCCTACAAAACTCACTAAATGTACCATTTGCTGTAATAAACCTTTCTTGACCTTCCTAGTCATTAGTGCTTTATCTTTGTGCCTTTCCCTTAAATTATCATGTAAATGCTATTATCTGTTTCTATTTTAGTTTTTTCTTCTTCACTCAGTAAGATATAAGCTCTTTGAGGGCAGAGACTTTTTTTTTGGCTTTGTATCAGCATTTATCACATTGCTTAGCAAATAGTAGGTACTTAATAGATTCTTGTTTGACTGAAAGTATAGTATATAAAGTCACTTCACAGGAAAACCAAAAGATACATAAGAAAATTGAAGATCATGATGCTTCAAGGAATGAGTAAAATTCAGCTTTGAAAGACAACATGCCCAAAACAAAGACAGATGCCTGCAGAATAGCTCTTAAATATAGAGGCTATAAAGGACAAAACTCAAGGACATCCTCTAGGATGAGTGATTATTTAACAACTACAACAACAAAACACCTTGTAATGTTTTGCAACCGCAAATAGTTCAAATATTTTATGCAGATTAATTAATGTTTATTGAAATAGGATACTTTAAATAATTGCAGTGTTTTTTCCCTCTAGAACAAATATTTGTTTTTCGAATCAATGCATTTTAATTTGCCTCAACAGATTTTGGCTCAGAATTCTCCGTAGTCAAGCACTGCTAGACGTGTAATGAGAATTTTCACAGAACATTTTCAAACATACATGCTTCTCAATTTTTCATGCTTCTTATTTTCTTGATTTACCTGAAATTTTATGTAATAATTGAATTGTATAACGGGATTCTTGTATATTTTAAAGGTTGTATGATAACATCAATTATGGGACTCCCTTGATGCAAATTGCAAAATATTCACCTCTTTTCAACATGTATGACTCTCTACATTTTCCTATAAATCCTCTGTAGAGGGTCCTACCAAACATGTATGGGCCCTTCCTCTAGGTTTCTTGACATTATGTGAATGTCATTGACTTACATGAGCTATCTATCAGTTATCTAGTGTTCTTGCTACATGATTTACATCTCACTCCCTCCCACTCTGTGATTAATTCTTTATTTAATCCTCCAGAGCTTTTTGTACATGATAACATGTTATAACCTATTCATACCCTTCATACATTCTCTATTCCTCTTTGTGTGACCTACAGCTGTTTTGCATCTCTGGAAGAATATTGATGTTAAAAAGAAAGGCTTCACTTAATCTCTTAGTATCCCAGGCAACTTTCTCCAGTTAACAACTGCAGAAAAATTATTGCTCTGGAGAGAATTTCCTTACCTGGAGTTCTCACCATCAATGAATTAATAGTTCAGGACACAAAAGAGAGAGATCCTTGGTTCAGGGAGAAACTTTCTCATCATGACCCTAAATATAGTTGTCCCTTAATTCTCTACTTTTACTACACTATCCACTGGAAACTTAATCCACTCTTCTTGTTTCAATGATCATCTCTTTCTGATTCATTCCCAAATCTACATACCCAGCCTCAATGTCTTTCCTAAGCTCCAGTTAGTAATCTTCACCCATTTGTCACATCAGGCCCTCAAATTTAGCACATACAAAACTGAACACATCATCTTCCCACTGAAATATGATTCTCTACTAATTTCTCTATTTTTGTTGATGACTCTACCAGTCAGTCCTTCAGTCAACAAGCATTTATTAAATACTTACTATGTGTCAGACACCGTGCCACTTGCTAGGAGTATAAAGAAAGGTAAAAGCACTGTCCCTGCCCTCAAGGAGCTCACATTCTGAGTAAAGAAGTAGGTATGTACAAGAGTATATAGAAGGCAATTTCTGAGGGAAGAAACTAGTAGCTTGGGGTAATAGGAAATACCTCTTGAAGAAGGCAGTATTTGAGCTGAGTCTTGAGAAAAGTCAGGGAAGAGAAGAGGTAGAAATGAGGGTTCAGATTATTTCAAGTATGCATGGGATTAGGAGATGGAATGTTGTGGTTAAGAAACAACTGTTAGCGCAGTGCCTGGCAAATAGTTGGCACCCACCAAATACTTTTGATTGACTTAAAGTTGGAAGTGCTGACAATCAAAGAAAGAGAAAAAACAGTCCTTGCTCTCACAATCTAATGGGGGAGACAATATGCAAACAGTGATTACAAACTAGATATATACAGGATGAAGTGGGGGTACTTTCAGAGGGAAGTATGTGGAAGGGGACAAAGTATAAGAAGATTGGAAAAGTCTGAGTCATTAGGCTCTAAACCTAAGGATTATCTTTGACTTTTCTCTTTTCCTCACTCTCCACATTTATTTAGGGCCAAGTTCTGTCTATTCTGTCTCCAGAATATCTGTTGCTTTCGTCCACATCTCTACTCATTTTGCCAACATCCAATTTCAAGCCTTTGTATCTTCTCACCAACTTGTGATTCTGGCATTTAATTCCCACAACAGTATCTCCCATCTAGATTTCCAGCCTTATTTCATATTATTTCTCCTTAGTACTCTAAATCTGAAATAATAATAATAATTGACGTTAATATAGTATTTTTAGATTTGCAAAGCACTTAGCACATAGCTGACCTAGAAGACTTGAGTTAGAGTCAAGAAAGGATCAGGTTCAATTTTTTCTCTGACATTTTACTAGCTATGTCAAACTATTTTCTTTTTCTGAACCCCATTTCCCACATCTATGAAAGGGGGTAACAATATCTATAGGATAGAGTTGCATTTAGGTAAGTGTTAAGTTTGGCTTAACAAAAGCCAAAAAAAAATATTGCATACTTCCTTGACCTCTCCTCAGCCTTTAGCATTGTTGATCACTTACTTATGCATAGCATTAAATTTGGGAATTAAGAGATGATTGATGACTTTAGGGAGGTAGTTTTGAATGATGAGGTCATAAGTTACACTGCCGAAAGTTTAGAAGTTGTGACAGGAGAGGAAGTGAAGGCAGAATTGCCTTCTCAAGGAGTTTAGCCACAAAAGGGAGGAAAGATCAAAGATCATATACCTAACAGGGATGATCAGATGAAGGGTTTTTTTTTGAGGATTGGTTAGTATGTAGGCAGCAACGAATCAGTAGACAAGATTGAAGATTAGTGAATGGGTACGATAGATGGTTATTCTGCTGTAGAAGCCAAGATGGAATGAGATCAAGGATACATGTTGAGGGATTATCTCATCAAGGAGAAGGTCCATTTTCTGAAGCAGGAGATAGTGGGAGAAAGACATCTGAATAAAATAAGGAGGAGAGAAGAGGGAGCTCTTGGTGAATCCCTCAATTTTTTCAGTGAAGTATGAGACAAGGTCTCAGCTGAGGGGATTAAAAGGGGGTGCCATGGAAACTTGAGGAGAGATGGAAAGGTTGGAAAAGCTGCAGTGGTGAGTGGGCAAATGAATTGATTAGGGAAATGTGAAAGGATTGTTTGTTTTAATGAAGGCCAAGTTGAGATAACAGGAACATAAATTTGTTATGGATCCAGTAACCATGAGTTTCGCTATTTTCTCCAGCTCTGTTCAGCTATATGTGGATAGTAGCAAAATTGTTATGTGATAGGAATAATCCAAGGTTATGTTTTGGCAAGGCATGATCGATGATAGGAATGGGGGTGGGGGTTAGGGACTAGAAGCAGGAGTGGGGAAACTGCAATCTTGAGGCCACATGTGGCCTTCTAGGTCCACGGGTATGGTCTTTTGACTGAGTCAAGTTTCACAGAACAAATCCTTTTATTAAGGGGATTTGTTCTGTGAAGTTTGGATTCAGTCAAAAGGCCACAGTTGAGGACCTAGATTGCCACATGTGGCCTTGAGGCCACAGATTTCCCACCTCTGGACTAGAGTGTACAGGGTAGTATATAGATGAACTGCTTCATCGAGCAGTTGAGAAAGGGAAGGAACGGAACAAAGATTTCTGGAGACTGAAGGCATAGAGGTAATTGGTACAGTCTATTCTTTCAAGAGTAATATGGATTTCCCACACAAGGGGTAGTAAGCTCTTTATTTCTAGCTGGTCCCATTCATAAAGCTCAAACTCATATGAAAAGAGCTGAAGGACTAGGAAATGATGTAGGGACAAGAAGCAAAAAAGACAAGACAAATGACATTGGCATTGTCCTGGAGAGATCCTATTTCTGGTCCTGAAACATTTTTATTGTGATAAGACTTTGAGGATGAGGCTGGACTTATGTGCCAGGGCAAGCTGAGGATATTAGTGTTGAACAGGAAGGGTTGGAGGTGTGTCAGGGCAGCAGGGCAGAGGGCAAAGGACAGAAAGAAAAAATGTTAGGAAAAAGAATTCGCCTTTGAATCCAGATTGCCATTGGCTATTTTTGTGGAGAAGCAAGAAGCAGGGCACTGACTGAAATCCTGAGTTATCTTAACTGACTTTGAAATGTGAAGATTATTGTATTTCCTTAAATCTTCTCTGCTCCACGATAAACACCTTCATTTCCTTCAATTGATCCCAATATGGCATGACCTTGGGCCCTTCACTATCCTGACTTCTCTGGGCTTTCTTCAACTGGTCAATATTCTTCCTACAATGTAGCACTGAGGCTTGAAAACAACCCTTAATGTGGTCTGATTAGGGAAAGATATAGAGCAGGGATTCTTTATTTTTTTTTGTGTCATAGACCCCTTCGGCAGTCTGGTGAAGCTCATGGACCCCTTCTTATAATAATATCTTTAACTAATAGAAGAAGCTGCTGAATTTCAGTTAGAGGTTAGTGAAAAAAAATTACTGTCCCTCATCCAAGTTTCTAGACCTTTTGAAACCCCAGCTCTATGCCTCGTAGGATAGAGGATGCCCTAGTCCTGGACATTAACCCTTGATAAGTTGTTTTTCTCTGGACTCGAATAGGTTTTCTGGAATCTACATTGCTGTAACAGATTAACAAAAGAGGCTCTTCTTCTCTGGAGATCTTTAAAAGTAGCTACCATTTTTTCCAGAATAATTGTGGTGTTGTCTTTATTGGAAACAATATTGGACTAGGGTGACATATGGAGATTCTTTCTAGTCTTGTCATTCTATGACTACATAATGAAGGATGGAAACACCAGGGAAGAAAATCTTTAATAGTAAAGAGAAGGCTAGTTTCTAATGAGGATAAAAACTATTTTTCTTCCTCCTTAAGACAGAAAAAGACTTTTTAAAGTCTAACTTAGTGAGAAATTTGAAGGAAAGCTCAGTGATAGTCTTAGCATGGCTGATGAAATTTTGGTGACAAAGATGTAAGCAAGAGTTGGAAAGTGGACGAGTAATGGTTCTGTCACCTTGTTATCTCTGCGGCAAAACAGCAGTGTCATCAAGGGTATTGTGAGAATCAGGGGTCAGGAAAATTGTATCAATAACACTGCAAAGAACACAGCCAAATGATAGTAGTCTCAAGAGCATTGTAAATAGCACAGCTGAATGACAGTGTTATCAGAAATATTGTTAATAGCCAGACTGAATGGCAGGAGTCCCAGGGGCTTTATCTCAATAGTTCAGTTGAGTGACAGGGCCATCAAAGAGACTGCGAACTGGAGTAGATGAACAGCAATAGGTTTTCGAATCCAGTTTCAATTTGGATAAAGATTCAAAAGTTTGTTTCTGGAATAGATATCTCTTGAGAGTTGGCTAATAGCTGTTCATGTCTTAAGCTGGAGAATATTGCAAACATCACAGCTGACCTTCAGAGTACCTTGACTCTATTAAAACTTACATCATGTTATTTGAGGTAAATAATATTCTATAGCCCTTTTAAGCAGGTTTCTCAAGCAATAAATAAAATCTGTGTCCTATGCAACTAAGCACCAAAGATTTTGCCACAACTAGGAGGATTCACACATTATATGTGACTAGATAGAAGTAGCTAGAATGAATAGAAGGAAGCAGCTGAAAATCCTCAAAGTTTGTTATGAAATTTTGTTCTGTCTTGAAGCCATTTAAAATTTGTCTAAAATGTTATTCTAGTAGAAATAACTATTTTGTAAATCAATTCTGAGGAACTCTAGCATAAACAGTTTGTATAAGAGGAAAAAAAAAACCTTGTTCTCCATTAGAGGAGTTAGTAAAGGCAAATATATTTAAATTCAATCCTTGGTCTGTAGTTATTTAGAAATACCATTTAGGATTGTGATGACTCACTTTTTAAATAGGGGATTGGAAAGTAACCTCTCTCTAATTGGGGGAAAGCACTGGTGGGTGTTTTATACTTGCAGCAGAATCATATTGCAAGATGACTATTTCTCAATTCAATCTTCAGCAAATTCTCTGTGTATCTCTGTCTCTCTCACGTATACAAACACATATACAATATATACATGAAAGAAGGTTGAAAGGAGGATTCTAATGAAGCTGAGTTCTTTGGGAAATTTCTGTAAGAAATAGGGCTTTGAAGGACAGTCACAGAAACAATTTCATAATCTGAGAAGCTATAAAGGCTTTTCATGAGGAGGATTCAGGGTGAGTTAGAAAGCTTCATTCAAACCCAAATTTGAGGGATAAGAGCAAGATTAGGTAGAAATTAGTGGAGGAAAAGCTACTGTTTAATCTTTAGGTGATTTTTATTGTCTTTGAAAGATTTTTTTTTATTATGTTACAATGGAAAGATCAAAGAACTAGGAATCTGAAGAATTTGCTTCTAGCACTAGTTCTGTCATTAGCCCAAACACAATCATTTTATTATTATGTTTAAGTTCCTTCATTTGATAAATAAGGGAATTAGAATGATGATTTCTGACACAAAATTTGTCCAAGTATTTATTGATCCGTTGCCAATAATACTTATCTACCCACAGAGACATGTTAACATTTTGATAACTGGTTTATTATATGTTAAGCATAGTCCTAGTGTATACAAAAACCAGTAGGCCATGAGCAACATTTTCAGCAAACTTATACAGATTTTAGTAACTTGAGTACAATGGAATTGAACAGAGGATAGAAGAGGAAGGTAAAGACTTATGGATCAATGAAACAATAGCAGAAGGGGAAGATCTACATGAGGCAAAAGAATAAATTGATCAGCAGACACTAGGGATTCTGACTGGAAATTTCAAAGTAACCCTTAACACTAGAGCTATAGTTAGTCAGAAGAAATGCTCATCACATGTAAACAGAGTTAAAAAAAACTGAGTCACAAATTCTTCTGTCACCAACCAGTTAATCACCTGAGCTAAACTCTGAGGTTTTAGCTAAATTCAAAAGGTTTCAGCAAGTTCCATGATTTGCTCACAAAAGGAAATGGCAGTACTTAAGCCAATGCAGATAAAATTTATTGACATCTCTATGGCTCTTTCCAACACTAACTTTTTATGATGCCATATGTAACATATGTAAGGGTCAGATTTGTTTAAATTAGTTAAGGTTGGGTATTTTAGACCTGGAGAACGGATGATTTTAAGATGAACCTCAGCTAAAAACCATTTTAACTTAAGCCTGCTGTTAAGACCATGACACCATCTGCTGCCAATTTATCAAATTGCAGGAAAAAGTTGTGAGTAAATGTCTTAAAATTGAAACTGTAAATTGAAACCTACAAAGCAAAGCTGTAAGATACTTTTCTTTAAATATTTATTTGCACTAAGCTTACTATACAAACTGATCCTACTGAGTTTGATTGAATAGGTATGAGGAGGTGAGGGGTAAGATTCGACATATAGATTTAAGACTATAATTTGAATGTGTGGCATGCTTCCTTCTGTGGTCTTATGGGTACCTTTTCCAGAGTTTCTACTTTTTCCTTTTAAATTAACATAAATAGCCAGCCCCAGGCAAACCAGAAATCCTCTGATAAAGTCATTTACCCTTTGACTGAAGCTCATTTAGAGCAACGTGTTAATTCTCCCAAGGGTAGTCTTTTAAGTCTTTTATCATATTTAATTTAATTGTGAATTGAAAACCTTTACATCTTGCTATAGGAACTTCATATAAGAGCAGATAGATGAGAGCTTTTTTGGGGGGAGGGGCTTCTTTTTGCATATTAAATCTTCTAAGTCTGATCTTGAAGATATGTATATATTATTATTGTTATAATCACCATGGTTATTATTTTATTGTTGTTGCTGTTATTTAGATTTTAGAGAAGAGTGGATGAGAAGAGAATATGGGACTTGGTCTGGCTGTCCCCTGGCCCTTCTTTCTCCCTATTCACTCTCTCTGAGTCTACCTTCAGACTTCTGGGTATTGAAGATCTAGAAAAAATTCTCACTGTGCAATATGGGGGAAATACAGGGAACAACAAATATTTTGTTGATGCCTTGGTGAACTAACAATGTAGAAGTCCCCCAAGTACTTTATGGAATAATATTCAAAGGCCCTAACCTCTTCGTAAGGATATGGAAAAGCAAGTGATACCTTCCACTGCTGTAATAGCTACTTCCTATTTCTGCAGTTAGGTCTAAAAGGCCTGCTTTCACAGTCAGAAAAATATTTGGTCTCTTCCCCTGTTCTCTTGCCTTAAACAGGGAATGTTTTCTTATTCTGATAATAAATCCTGCCACTTGTGCCCCAAATTGTCTCCTTTCTTCCTTTGATGTTTTACTTTGTAATGTTTTACTTTAATTGGCTGTGTACTACTCTAAGTGGGTATGAAAGGTTACAAAACCAAATATGTACTCCAGGAATATGAATTTGTTACCAGCAAAAGCAGATTCCTTAAAATGCTAATAAATCTCTTTACTTTCAGCTTAGCCTCTTATCTTTGATGCAATCATTGGACCCCTTTTCCCCATGGGTAGGCCTCATTTAAAGAGGTCCAGAGAATCCCAATTAAAGCAGTATATATGAATTGCTTACCATTTATGTCTAACCTTGATAGCAGCATAATAGTCATCTTTTAAAACTATGGACCAGATTAATTATGTTGTAAGTCTTCTTTGATTCTAACAGCATAATCTGTTGCTCTTTGTTGTTCGGTTGTTTCAGTCACGTCTGGCACTCATTTGGGATTTTCTTAGCAGAGATACTGGAATGGTTTGCCATTTTCTTCTACGGCTCATTTGACCAATGAGGAAACAGGCAAATAGGGTTAAGTGACTTATGCAGAATCACATGGCTAGTAAGTGACCATTTTATGACCAAAGAAATTCAGAAACTAGGTGATTTTTCTGTGATCCTGCTGATTTTAATTTCAGTGCTCTTTTCACTATGCAATGCTTATCTTTTATAAAATGAAGGGGTTGGACCAGATGACCTTTAATGTCTTTTTTAGTTCTAATACTCTATTTTTCTATGACTTTTCATTCTAATCTATCTTTTTAGATACCACATACTTTGGCAAATACGTGATTTCATTAGTGTGGGTACAACTTATAGTGATGTAGATCCAGCCTCCTCCATATCTTTTCATCCTCTGTAGTTTTTATTTAAACCCAGAATATTTTGGTAAGCACCATAACTTTATACTTTTATGATTCTTTCACACAGTACAGAGGACTTTTCATATGATGTTACTTTTTCAATTTTTGGACCAGACCAACAATTACTTTGTTATAGAAAGCTCCTGTTAAGTACACTCACTCTATTAATATAGTTGTACAGTCTTAGAGAATTTCCGAGGCACTGAGAGGTGACATAACTTGTCTAGAGTCACATAGCCAGAAGCAGTACAGAAACCCACATTTTTCTTACTCTGAGGCCAGTGTCCCAGCAAGTAACTCTTAGATCTAACTTAAAAAACAAAAAAAGATATAAAAGTTAGCTGCTTAGTATATCCCATTATTTGTGACTTTCACCAAGGAAGGTTCTATGTCTTATATGAACTTTATATTATCCCTATTGATTGTACAATAGGGGGAGGGAGGAGGGAATAAGCATTTATATAGCACATATGTGCCAGAAATTGTACTAAGTGCTTTGCAAATATTATCTCATTTGATCATCATAACAAGCCTAGGAAGTAGGTGTAATGGCACCCCCAGGATGGCTGCTAGCACAAGTTCTTATATCTGCTTTACTAAAGAAAGCAACTTTAAAAGGGTCAATGATCTTCTTTAATTACATGAAATACAAACAGAGGAAATACAGAGGAAGAGAAATAAAGACCAACAGACAGGGCTCTACTGCTATATGCTTAACATCCACCACTGAATCGAGAGAGCCTTTACCTCTGAGCAGTTGGGGAGCTCTGAACATATGGCCACTCAGAGTCTTGACCAGGGAATCACAAGATCCTTCTTGTAAGTGAGCCCCCAAAGCAAAAGCTCACCTCTCAGAATATATACTCTTTCAGCTAATTGTCTCAAAGTCAGGAGGCATCACGGCTCTCCTAATTCAGTGCCTAATTAGAAATTAGCAAAAGGTCTGTAAGCCTTCCTACAAGCAAGCAAGCAAGCGTCCCTTGATGGTCTCTACATGAGGCCTTTTGATGGGTGAGGAAGATCTTATTCCCCATTAACCTTACAGTAGGAGCTGTTATTATCCTTATTTTACAACTGAGAAAATGTAGGCAAATAGAGGTTAAGTGATTTGCCCAAGGCCAAACAACTAGTAAATGTTTGAGGCTGGATTTGAACTCATTTCCTTGACTCTGGGACTGGAGCTCTATCTGTTAGCTGCCTCAGTATAGTTCTCTTCATATGGAAGGCCCCCAAGAGATCTTTGTGGAATTTAAAAGTGTTATATATACAAATATTATATTTAATATTTCCATACAATATGACTTCATATACCTAGAGAATAGGACAACCAACGAATGTCATGGTATCCTCAGTACCCACACAACGTCAACAGACCTGAAAGATCTCAGATATTGGGTAGGCCCTTGTCATAGGTTATGGACAAAAGTTATACAGAATAAAAAGGTGTGGGTAGGTATTGATTGGCCCAAGATACACTAATATATATCAAATATGAAATAGATATGTAAATGTTCTTCATTATCCTAGTTTTAGTTATAATAATGGTCATCCTTTTAGGAATAGACATATATACATGTATGTGTGTGTATATATATATACACGTATATATATATATATATATGAAAGATGTATGTATGTGTGTATATATGAAGTGTGAAAAGATGTCTGAAATTTTTGTCTACTTCTTTTCCCTTACAGTTATAAACATTATTAGTAGCTATTATGCCTCAGTCCACATAGCAGAAATATTGATATTTTTCATAAGAAATGAAAAGATGAATTTATCTTACTATTTGTAGTCATGTTTATTTATTTTATATCAAGAAAGTCAAAATAGTAAAATCTGTATTTTATCTAGAACTTTTAAAAAACTCAAACCAAGTTATTTCTACGATGCTAATAAGTTCTATGTTAATGTAGAAAACAAGAATGACTATCACTGTAAAATATGCAAGTCATTCTTTGTGGTGATGGCCTCAAAAACAATGGAAAAAATTTCCTTCTATGAAAAACTCTAATAAAGATGTCAAGAATATTTGTGTGCTCATGAGATATGTCAATCAACAAATATTTGTGAAGCATATATTATTTATTAGTACAGTGCCTGGAACTTAGTATTTGATAAATGTTTGTTGACTTGAATTAAGCAACTACTATGTACCAGTCACTGTATGTATCTGTATGACCACAGCATAAAATAATTTAACTGTAATTTTATTATTTATAGTTACATGTAAGATATCACTGTCTTTATTTCTGTCTCTTTAAACTATTTCAAATCCTTCTACACATAGCCTTTTTAAAAGCTATTTTTGCATTTGGTTTAGGAAACTATACAATACTATTAACAAACCAAGCATCAGCTAAGCTCTCATTCCAGAATAAGGTAATACTGTATAAATCTAAGCATTGAGAAAAGGACAGTCAATGCTAACAGAGTCACATATAAAAATATCCAGCCAATTGAAAACTTACATACCTACCTCTCAGACATTTAAGGTAAATGCATTTACATTATCAGCGCCGACTGTCCTCTATACCTCTCCCTATCCTCTACCCACAAACACAACTGAACTTGTCTCAGGCACAAGAATGAGTATATAGTGGTAGAGGAAGAAGACAGGCCTTAAGAGAGAGGTGCCACACTAATGGGACACTGAGGATGGTATAGGTAAATCCATCTACCTCCAGCTTTTTGTTTTATAGATGAGAATAATAAGTCCCAGGAATGTTGAATAACTTACCTGAGGATGCATAGAGAGCAAATGGTAGCTAGGCTGTGCAGTGGTTAGAGGACTGGGCCTGGAGTCAAAAAGATTCTTTTTTCTGAGTTCAAATCTGGCCTCAGACACTGACTAGCTGTGTGACTCTGGACAAATCACTTACCCCTATTTGCCTCAGTTTCCTTCTCTGTAAAATGAGCTGGAGAAGGAAATGGTGAACCACTCTAGTATCTTTGCTAAGAAAACCCCAAATAGGGTCACGAAGAGTTGGAATGAACTGAAACTACTGAACAAAGCACAACTGGGATTTGAATCCAAATCAGTAAACTTCAAATGCAGTGCTCATTTCACTACGATAAGTTCTCAGCTTCATAAACTATCTAAAAATAAATAAAGAAAACCCTCTGCTAAACTCCTTCTACAACATAAACATGACACTGTTGAGACTTCCTGTACTAATACATGTGACAACTGCTACACATCTCATCCTGTGTGTTCCCCTCTCCCCTCCCCCATGGTTCACTGCTTGTCCTTTCTAAAGGATCCATTGGCAATTTATATGGGCTTTGTCCTAAGTAGGTTAGCGCTTCAGAGTGCTAACAGGTTTTACCTGAGAATCCAAACATTTCTAATTTTAGAGTGAAGGTACTTCGTGGAAAAATGTGAAAGAATTTAGTGAGATATACTTCTCTTAGAAATGCCTCCCTACACATTGGCACAGTTTATCCTGAGGTTTATTGGTATAATCATTATTCAACCTTCCTGAAAATATCTGTTAAGTATTTGAATGGTATATGAAAATATTAAGTTTGATCCTCAAACACAAAAAATAAGGCCATACTTAAAAGCAATTGTCGATGAGGAATTGAGGTAAATAGACACAATACCTGACCACAACATCACAGATAATGGTCTAAAAAAATCTCTGTGGATGTGTAATTCTTTTAAAATAGAAAGCTGTTCTGATCAAACCTAGATGTTTCTATTTTTGCATTCTTGGCACACTTCTTTGGTGGAATATTTTCAGCTTCAAAAAGAAAAATGCAGGCAGTTTTCTATATGTTGCCTTCTGTCAGTCTTCAGTGCTTCAGGCCCGAGGGAAGAAAAGACTGGCCTGAAATTAGCTGTTTTGGGAATTGCCAATATGTCGCTTTGGACAATCAGTGAGAAAGAAGCAGTTTGTGGAGAAAGCTTGACCTTTGGATTATTAAGTGGTTTATGCTGTCAATGTGTATGTGGTATCTTGTACTCTTGAGTAGAAATAAGTATTGCAAAATATTATTGGAGTGTGTGTGTGTGGGGGGGATATTACAAATAAAAGCAATACAACTGCTTAAAGAATCCACAATGATTCCTCTTTAATTCTTATAATGGCTCACAAATACAGAGGACTGAAATAACACTTAACAACAAGGTAGGGGTGGTGATTGCAAGTTTACAATTATGCTTTAAGGATTACTCCTGAATTGTTGGTAACCCCAAGCTCATGAATATTACAGCATATACAAAGCTAATTTAATCTTCAGTAATGCTCATATTTCTGGTAAAGATATCTAATGAGGTGAATAGATTTCTGACTGTGCTAATACTATCATTTTGAATAATTCTTTTGACTGATAATATTTGTAAGTGCCCTACAAAGAGAAAATAACGAGTCTTATCTCGAGTTTTCCATAACACAAAAACTACATTTTTCATGTTTTAAAATTAAGAACTTCAAAAGACAACAAAAATATCACTTATTTTCCATCGGTATGTCTGCAAAGTGAAGCAAAGGAAATCATCAAATCAGCTGTGTCACCCAATGTGATTTTTTTTGACAGAAAACTCCAACTAGACTTGTCTTTAAATCTTCAGACATTTTTATAATATGATTTTCCTCCCTTTTTTGTCAGGTGCCATGATTTCATCAGTACAGGGAAGCTCCCTCTACCTATGCAGATAGGTAATTGGTTTGCAATTTACAATCTTAAGGGAGTTTCCATGGGTTGTTTAGAGGCTGTGATTTATCTATGGTCATAAAGTCAGAATTTGTCAGACACTAGACTTGAGCCCAGATTTTCCTGAAGCTGGGACCAGCCCTCCATCCACTATTATCACTGCAACTTCTCTCTAAGATTATCACTGATTCGACTTATGTAAGACCTCAATGTTAACCCTGTTAACCCTGTTTAAAATGACCAGTTAGATTTTACTTCTACCTTAAAACATGCACATCTTTATTCTTCCTGGCTTCTCTCTTTGCAAAGATAAAAATAATAAAATGACATGGGAAATGAGGAAAGATATCTTTAATTTCCAAATTCTTGTATACTTTCTCACATAGAATTGTTAGTTAAAATCCAATAGTAATGTTCAGGACACTCAAAGAATAGTAGAGGTTCCAGTTAGTATGTGAAAATTCCAATTTTTACAAGATAGATAAGTTATATGAAATGCCCCACAAACTGAAATAAAATGAAAACAAAAACTTCAAAATAAAACAAATGAACAAAACTCTGACATGGAGAAGATAAAGTCAGAGGACTTATATTCTGTTCCCTACTGGGTATCTTTGAAATATTGAGCAAGTCAAATGACCACTCTAAGCCTCATCAATTAATTAACAACCATTTATTAAATATGCCAGGCATTTTGCTTGGTGCTGGGCATACATTGAAAAGAATGAAGCGGATTCTGCCCTCAAGGAGCTTGGATTCATTAATAACATGTAAGGGCTGGACTAGGTGATGTCTAAGGTCCCTTGTAGCTAAAAGATTCGATGATATTATGTGTTACAACTTTTAGTCCTAATTTAATCCTGCAGTCCCATACATACACAAGACCACAATTGCATTTATGTGCTTGAGAGGTCTTTAAGCCCATTACATTTCTAACCTCTGAATCTTTTGTGATCCATGTAAGCCACTTAAAATCATCATTTTTTAAAAGAGAGATATTAGTCTTTGTTGGCTTTCGTACATAAGCTCAGATGGTTCATTGATTCTGCTCAGTAATATTTTATTGAATTTCTATCTTATCCTCCATAGGGACAGCTTCAAACCTTTCCCTGTCTCCTCAACCTCCTAAACACCTGCCCTCCACGGCCCCACCTACCTTAACTTCCCACACATGTAGCTGGTGACTTTACCTCTTACCTTCCTGAGAAAATTGAAGTTCATCTAAGATGAACTCTCTCACTTATTCTTCCTACATTCCCTCCCCCAATTCTTGGTATTTTTCTTTATCAGCTATCCCATCATCAAACTTTTCCTCCTTTCTTTCCTCCTGTCTCAGGGGATAAGGTATCTATTCTCCTTATTAAGGCAGTAGTAGTTTTGGTCCCATTCCCTCCTACTTCTTATGGTAGCAGAAATTAGGTATTTTCAGTCTCATGAAGATTTTCAGATTCTATTCCAGGGGCTCCCTACCATCTTCCTTCAAACATGCACAGTCCCTGCCCCACATCCTCAAAAACATCTCCCTGACCCTTCTATGTGCTATAGCTACCTCTCATTTCTCTCTTCCCTTTCATGATCAAATTTCTTTTGAAAAAAGTTATCTACATTCTATGCTTCATCTTATGCAGGAGACATCAGGGGAATGACTGACTGGTTCAGGCCTATTTGCTATGCAAAACATTTAAAGACATGCAGGCTGCCTGGAGAGGAAAATAATTTTGGTTCCAATCTCTACATTGCCTTCGAATTTTGATGGATCATGCAACTTTTGATTGATTGTCCGATTTCTTCTCATTCTACTTTAATTTTTCTGGGAAGAATATTGGCATCTCAGAAATTGTTGGAGAAATCATATCTCCAGAAATGAATTAAAAATTCAAGACTGGCATCACCTCTAAAGAAAGACTACCTAATCACACTATTACAGATTCTGGAATAAGTAACTTCCTTTCCTATCACTTTTCACAATTCCACTGATTTCTCTCTCTGCCTAGTGTTTTGTTGATGTAGGGGGAATCATTTCTAGATATTTGTTCACTCATGGCTACAAAGAAAGAGAAAGATGAACATTTCACCACCTTAATCAGGTCCTTTGCTACTTTTATATTTGTTAAATCACATAGGCTGAAAACCCCTAGCAATGCTATTTAATGCTGATATCTAGGAAATGAAATATTTTCAATGCCTTATGAACAGACTTTGAATGTATTCTGAAACCTTATATAGGTAGTCGAACTTTCAAATGGGCTGTTTCAAAAGTTCATTTGTAAGTCACTTGTACAGGAATGTTTTTCTGTTGAGCAAGGTTTTCAAAGCAACATATGTCTATTTAACCCATGTCATAGAAATACTATACATTTGCAATGAAAAAAATCGAGTGAAATATTACTTCCTTAATATCTATTAAGACTAAAAAGAAGCATTCCATAAAAAAATCTTTTGAGTATCAGTACTTGAGGAAAAGCAAACTTAGTTAAAAGAGGATGGGCAAATCACTGTGGCCTCTTTAAATATCTGTAGAATGAGGTTGTACTAGATAATCTCTGAAGTTCCCCTGAGTTCTGAGATTCTGTGACTAGGCAAATGGAAACTTGTGTATATGGCATCTGAAGGAGACTATTTTTTAGTAGGAAGAGTGTAGACCTTCAAGTGAGAAGACCTAAATTCAAATTCTGACACTGACACTGAAGAAGAGCTGGGTATCTGAGCATCACCTCTTTTAAGAGTCAGTATCCTCCTCTACAAATTAGTGACGATAATATCTACACTGAAATCTATAAGAAGTGGACTATAGTACTTGTACTCCACAGGTCATGAGGTTGTTGTGAGGCAAGACCCATGTGCAAGTGTAAGTTATTATAATGATAGATTCCTTTAAGAGCCATGGAGATTTATATTACTGATTCCTCATTCTGATTAATTTTACTACAAAGTGAATGACTTTCTTTTCCTTTGACGCAGGAATATCTTGCTAGGATTGGGTTAATTAAAGCGGCGTGGCAGAGTAGAAGTAGTCTAGGTCTTGGCTTGAAATCATACCTGACACATTGACTCTGGTCTAGTCACTTAATTTTTTAATCCCATAGGAAATTCTCTAAGAAGAACAGATGCCAATCTGTATAAATATGGGCATTTGCTCAGTGGAAATTTCCTGTAACACTAAAACCACGTAGTAAATGAATCCATTGGTGTAGTTGAAAGAGAGCTTGGTGTAGTGGATAGGGAAGTAGACTTGGAGTCAGAGGACCTGGGTTCAAATCCTGCTTCTGATATATACAAGCTGCATGGTTAAGGGCAAATAGCAACTCAATCTCTCAGTCCTCAAAGGCACCACACTGAGAATATAAGTTGAAGTCAGATCAAAATTTTTTCAGTTGCTCTTTGGCATATAGTAGCATGGAAAGAAGATTGTAGAAAGGATACTTTCCTGAGAGATATTAAAGAAATAGGGGAAGAAGTAAAGGTAATAAACATATGAGAAAAATAGATTACCACATGTAGAGCCGAGTCATATGAAGAAAATATGGGGGAAGAGGGATACAGTTATTTGCCCGATATCCTTGATAGGGAAGAAATGAAAGGAATGCATCAGGTGCTTTCAAGGCCTGGCTACATGGGGGCACTGTTAGATCTTTGCTGTCTCTATTATGTGTGGAAAGAGATGGTAGTGGTGGGGTATAGTCTTGGAAATGAACGGAGGCAATATACAATTGACAACTCCTTTAGATTGGATAGGCAGTTGTAAATGACTAACTTGGGAATTCAGTTTGGACAAATCTAGATTTTTGTAATACTAGCTACTACTCATTGTGGAAATGACGTCTACTGAAATTTCTACATAATTCATCTCCGTTCATCAACTTCCTTTACTCCAATGATCTTTTTACCTTCTGGGACTCTGGGATGGTTACATCTTAGACTTCACTTCACCTAAAATGATGCTACCTTCATGATCATGAAGTGTGACATCCTTCTCTCTTTTCATAATCTCCTAACCTTTCACTTTTCCCTTTGTCTCTCTCCCCCAAAAGCTGCTTCAGTTTCACCAAGACCTTTAGTTTTCCATTGCTTCTTGTTTTCCTGGTCTAACACTCAGCTATATACTCTTCTCTCCTTGATTCTATTGTTAACAAGGTCAACATAGCTTGCCATCTAACCTTCATCCTTGGCACCCTTGTCCTTATTTTGTCAACAGTCAGTCAATCCCTGGTTCTGCCCTGCCATCTACTTCTTAATTTTTATTTCTGACCAACTGAATGCTGACTTTTCTAGCAAATTCATTTCTCCTCATTTAGAGTGGGATCTCCTAGCAATCTTTTTTTTCTTTCTTGATTAACATTCAATCATTGCTGTAAGTTGCTTTTCTTCAGCCATTGTGAGTGCTTATGACCTGCTTTGCAAACGTGAATCGCTACAATATACTTTAAAATTTGAGATGTTACTAATATAAGGATTTCTCCCTGTAAAAGCAAAGCTAAGTGAAGCACCAAATCCCCATGTTCTTTATTTCTTTTATACTGAAATAAACAGTACAATCACTGTTTGGGGAGATTCCTTTCTTAGTAGAAGATATGTTTGATTTATGTATGGTTTATTGTAATTTCTTTTATGCTGTTAATAGTTTTCTTGGAACCATAGCTGCTGTTACTTCAATAGATTTTTTAATCATTTATGAAAATTTAAGCATTTAAGCTTTTTTTTTGAGGTAGTTATATCAGGAATAATTACTACCCAAGATGAGCAGACTGCCCACACCGAGACAACTATTCCCTTTTTAAAAAATTGTTTATTTTATTCTGAACTTAAGAAATAAAATGAGCATTTCAATAACATAGAATAGAAAAAAGATGATTGTACATGAAATTGCAAATCCTTTTTTCTTCTCTTACCCCTGTCCTAGATATAGCTACCATTAGACAAAAATGTTAAATGATACTATACATACTATTTACCAGTTTTTTCTCTGGAAGCAGATAGTGTCTTCCTTCACATATCCTTTGTAGTTAATCTGGGTATTTTTAATGGTCAAAACAACTTAGTTATTCAAAGTTGTTCTTAAAGCAATATTATTGCTAGTATATACAGTGTTCTCTTGATTTTATTCATTTTACTCTTCATTATTTCATGCAAGTCGTTCCTTGGTTTTCTAAGATCATTGAACTCATCAGCCCTGACAGCACAGCAGTATTCCATCACAAACATATACCACAACTTGTTCAGCCATTCTCCAATTGATGGGCATCTCTATAATTTCCAGTTCTTTGCTGCCACAAAGAGAGCTGCTGTAAATATTTTATTATATATACATATGTTGGGGAATTCTCTTACCCCATACTCCCAGGCCTTTGTCCAGCAAAGGCCTGATCTCACGGGCATGAGATGGAAGCCGAGGTGGTGAATAGCTCCATTTAATTAAGTCAGTGAACTGATTTTATAGCCTTTATTACATAGCACCAGGACTGCCTTGATCCGCCTGCTCTCCGCCTACTCCCCGCCTACTCTCTGCCTATTCTTCTCCTGTTCTCCTCCTATTCTCCTCCCCTTTCTTTCCTGTGCTCTCCCCATGATTCACCTGTGCACAGGTGAACCCGGAAAAGAACCCTGCACCACGTTGCCAACAAGCGCGAGACCTTCCTCCAAACTCCATCTTGTTCCTCCCATACCTCAGAACCCTGAGGTTATCTCAGCAGGTTCAGGGCGCAGAGGTCCAATGATGTTTTAGGGTCGACTATAACTCGTCCCGTTACAACTCTCCCTTTTTGTTTTGCCAAGAAGTGTACAGATCATGGAGAACCATGACATCACACTTCATGCCAAAAAGAGACCAGTGCATAAGGGAAAGGAGGCAGTGAAAAAGACAAGAGAGGAGACAGAGACCCAGAACCAAGAACAGAAATCCTATGCAGAGAGGGATGAGCCACTGCTTCAGCCAATGCCATGGGTCAGCTTGTTGGAAAAAGTCCAAAATGTGCTGCGCAGTTTTATCAGGGAGCAAATCATCATGTGATGCAATGTTAACGTCCTCTGCCAGGCTTATCAATTGTTGGAGTTCCAGTGTGATATTGTCCAAAACAGCACCCTGCAACTGTGCGCAAATTGTGTCCCAGTTATGTTCGGTGGCATTATATTGTTTTGAGGTAAGGCAGAAAGTGTTAAAACGATAGTCACATTGTAGTTTGGCCTGTAATT
>CM053622.1:619756269-619791011 GCA_028646595.1 Phalanger gymnotis | reverse complement strand
AAAAAAAAAAGCTTCCAGTGTGTTCCTTTTTCTTGCAAATAATGCTTGGGAGGGGAGGAGCCAAGATGGAGGCTGGAAAGTAGGGACTTGTGTGAGCTCACCCCCAGGTCCCTCCAAACACTTATAAAAAATGACTCTGAACAAGTTCTAGAGCTGCAGAACCCACAAAATAACAGAGGGAAGCAGGGCTCCAGCCCAGGAAACCTGGATGGTTGTGGGGAAAGGTCTATTGCATGGAGCCGGAAGCAGAGCAGACCCCAGCAATGGGCCGCGCAAAGACCAACCAGACTGGGAGCCAGGTGGAACAGGCCCTAGCGCCCTGAATCAGTGAGCTGTGGCAGTTAACAGACTTCTCAATCAAGAAACACCAAAGACAGAGAAGGATAGTAGGTAGAACTGCTAGAACAGAGTGAAAGGAGTTTGCAGTCAGCCCCAGCCCCAGGGGTGTGGAAGTGGCACAGCTCTGGGATTGCTTCCACCTGCAGTTACTTCGGGCCCCAGGGCCACCAGGTGGGAGGAATTAAATGGTGGATCAGAGCGGGAGTACAGAGCCTGCTTGGATCTGAGTTGTTGTCCAGGTTGGCAGTTCTTGGGGGAGGAGGACCACTGGTGTGGCAGAGTTTGCTGTGTAGAAGTAACTCTGAAAACAGCAGCGCAAGGTCCCTTAAAGCTTGGGAGAAAGTACTCTCTCCTCTACAAACAGTCATACACTGATGAAAAGCTCAAGGGTCAAGTAGTTGGCTGGGAACATGAACAGGCAGTGAAAATGGGCCCAGATTTAGACTCAGACTTTGGAATCTATTTTTGGTGACAAAGAAGAACAAAACATATAGGCAGAACAAGTCAACAAAGTCAAAAAGCCTACATCAAAAACCTCCAAGAAAAACATGAACTGTTCTCAGGCCATGGAAGAGCTCAAAAGGGATTTGGAAAAGCAAGTTAGAGAAGTAGAGGAAAAATTGGGAAGAGAAATGAGAGCGATGCAAGAAAATCATGAAAAACAAGTCAATGACTTGCTAAAGGAGATCCAAAAAAATATTGAAAAAAATAATACCTTAAAAATAGACTAACTCAAATGGCAAAAGAGCTCCAAAAAGCCAGGAGAAGAATGCCTCAAAAGGCAGAATTAGCCAAATGGAAAAGGAGGTCCAAAAGACCACTGAAGAAAATACTACCTTAAAAATTAGATTGGAGCAAATGGCAACTAGTGACTTTATGAGAAATCAAGATCCTATAAAATGGAACCAAAGGAATGAAAAAAGTGAAGACAATGTGAACTATCTCATTGGAAAAACCATTGACCTGGAAAATAGGTCCAGGAGAGATAATTTAAAATTTATTGGACTATCTGAAAGCCATGATCAAAAAAAGACCCTGGATATCATCTTTCAAGAAATTATCAAGGAGAACTTCCCTGATATTCTAGAGCCAGAGAGTGAAATAGAAATTGAAATAATGCTTGGGAAATGGAAGATTGATAAAAGATTAGCAAGAATGATGAAGGACTTTGTTAATCCTTTTTCCCTAACTACACTGAAAACTCTTCAAGAGCAAGAAGTAAGTTAGTTTTACACATTTCTCTTAAGGCAGCTAGGTGGTGCAGTGGATAGAATGATGGGCCTGGAGTCAGGAAGAATTACTTCTGAAGTTCAAATCCAGCTTCAGACACTTACTAGCTGTGTGATTCAACCCTGTTTGCCTCAGTTAACTATTCTGTAGAGCTGGAGAAGGAAATGGCAAACTATTCCAGTATCTTTGCTGAAAACCCCAAAAGGTGTCATGAAGAGTCAGACATGACTGAAAATTTATTAACAACGATGACAATACATTTCTCTTATCCCAATCACTTCCTAAGACATTGCTGATCACATAGTGGTGGTGTTATGAATGGCTTACTCTTTGGTTAATTGACACATTCACTCAATTGGGTAAACTGATCTTTACATTAGTTTCAGCCCCCTCTCAAACAGTGCAAGCATAATAATTGGTTTTGTATAGCCTTGATGTTTTGTTTTATTTTCAGATTTGTCCAGATTTGATTGGTACATATGCCTATAAAATGAAAATGTTTGCACAAATGAACTAAACACACACACATTAAGAGAGTTTTGAAGTTTAAGCTGCAGCTACAGAGTGACATGATTTTCATTGTTAAGATCCTCGGAAAAAATCTAGTGCAATCAAATTATACTAATAAACCACAGATCTAACAACCACGTTACTCCTCTGCTCAAGAAACTTTAGTGACTCCCTACTGAATCTAGGAGAAAAATGCACGCTTCTCCTTTGTCATTTAAAACCTTTTGGAATGTGGCTCCTTCCTTTCTTTTGAGGCCAATTTAATATTATTCCTTCCAAAATATTCTACATTCCAGCCAAATTGGCCTACTCAAAGTTCTCCACATAAAATATCACATCTCACACTTCAATGCCTTGAGCAAACACTTTTGTTCAAGGTGTCCTTCATGTCAGAAATGCTCTCCCTCCTCACCTCTATATCTTGAAGTTTCTAGTTCTCTTTAAATCTTAGCTATTTCCTATAAGGCACCTTTACTGATTCCCCCACCTGATAGTCCTTTCTTATGAAGTTACTTTGTATTTATTTTGTACTTATTTATCTTTGTACTTTTGTACTTATTTATCATATTGCATTCCCTGAACCAGGACGTGCAAATTCACTGAAGGAATGGAGTTGTCCTCCTTTGGGAAGAGAAGTCCATCTACCATCCGAGGCAGGCCATTCTACTTTTACATAGTTCTAATTGTCAACAATTTTTCCTTTCATCAAGTCTATATCTTTCTCTCTTCAACTTATTGGTCCTCATTCTGTCTCTACTTCCTTGCCTTTTTCCTCTTCTTAATCCTCTGCAGTCTGCCTTCCAGTCTCATCATTCAACTTGATCTGCTCTCTCCTAAGCTCCCAATAATCTCTTCATTGACAAATTTAATGGCCTTTTCTCAGTCATCATCCTTCTTGACCTCTTTGTTGTTTTTGATACTGCTGATCACTTTATTTTCCTTGAAACACTCTTCTTTCTAGGGTTTTGTACCATTACTCTCTGCTATTTCTTCTTCTACCTGTTGGGCCACTCCTTAGTCTACTTTGTGGTATCTTCATCCAGGTCATAACCACAAATAGTGTGTGACTTTCAAAGATTTGTCCTGAGCCCTCTTTTCTGCAGCATTTTACTTGGTGACTATATCAGCTCCCACAGATTCAATTTTACCTCTACGCTGATGATTCTTGGATTTATTTATCCAGCCCAAAACTGTCTCTTAATCTCTATTCTTGTATCAGCAACTGCCTATTGTACATCTCCAGTTGGATGTGTTGTAGACATCTTAAACTCAACGTGTCCAAAACTGAACTAATTATTTTCCCCCCAAGCCTTCTACTTTTCCTAATGTTCATATTATTGTTGAGGGTACCACCATCCTCCCAGGCATACAGGCTTGCTACCTACATGTAAACCTCAACTCTTCACTCTCACTTACTCTCTATAACTGTTGCCATGTCCTGTTGATTCTAACTTTGTAATGTTACGCCCTGCCACCCCTTCCAGTTTCTCCATCTTGCCACAGCTCACCCCATTGTTTTTACTCCCATCCCCATGGACCCCACTGTTTGTACTCCCATCTCCACGGACCCCACTGTTTGTGTTCCCTTCTCCATGGAAATAATCCTGCCTCAGCTTGTCCCACTGTTTGTGTCCCCATGTCCATGGAAATCTTATTGTGTTCTTTCCCTTTAAATATTCCATCTCTTCCCTTGCTTGGGGCTGTTTGATTTGAGTTATTACTCTGAACAGTCACGCACTTAAATAAATCCGCATCCAAATTTATATCCAGGTCTCGCTCGCTTTTTTTTTTGGCATAACAGTAAAATCTCTTACTTATGCTTCCTTTTCCCCTCTGACACTACCACTACCCTGGCACATGTTCTTATCACCTCAAACCTGGATTGTTGTAATATCCTTCTGGTTGGTCTCCCTGTCTCAGGTCTTGTCTCATTCTAGTCCATCCTCCATCTATCTGCCAAAGAACTAATCTGACCATGTTTCCCCCACTCCTGCTTTCAATAAACTCCACAGGTTTCTATTGATGAGGAATGTCCTTTACAACAACTTGTATTGAGATAATGTCCTTGACAACATCTTGTATCCAGATAAGACCCCTGAGGCGCATGCATCAACCAAACATACTCAAGTCCCTATATCAGTAAGGCAAGATTCATGACCTCAAGGATGACCATGAACATGCCTGTATGCTTTGGAATCGCGAAGTATGAAAAAATCTCTAGGTAGATGGCAGAGGAAGTAAAATATTTATTTAGACACCAGTGGATTGAGCCCCAAGACCAATAACTCCAATTTGATATAGTAGTAATTATATTACCAAACCAGTAAGCCCCACTCAATGTAGCAACAAGGAAGTTATGACCCAGTATTATAGCAAGGAACCAAATAATTATGTAACCTTCCCCCCTGCTGGGGCCTCCCCATAAATACTCATGAATCCTAACTGTCTGTTTGCTTGTGTTCTCTCGTCCCTCAGTTCTCTGGTCTCTGCAGCTCCCTGGTTTCCACTCTCCACTCCGAACTCTTTCTGCAGCTTGGGCATAAAGGAGTTCTTACTTCTCCTTCTTAGGCTGGATTCCAAAGTTTCAGTTCTCAGTAGCTACCTTCTGGATGTGTATATTCTTTTTAGGGCCAGAGGGCTTCATGCCCAATCAACAAAAGAGTATGGGTCTGAGGCTTAGTATCTCCTTAGCAAAAGTGTGTGGGAGAGATCTTTAATCACTGATTGGCATCACAAAGGCGTAGCCCTGCCTCTAATCAGGCCTTTCTTAACTGGGCACACCTGAGGCCTATTGAATGTGGTGGGAGTGGGTGGGGGGGGAAGGATCTTTAATCACATTATCGCCACAGCCCCTAACTAATATCTAACCATAAGCCAACCACAAAGCCTCAGAGGGACTTTCCCAACTTAGCACATGCATAGTAGGTACCAATGCTTACCCGATATTAACTTCAGAGCTAATTAATATGCCATCTTTTCCATCAGCCAACCTAGGCACCCTTGCCCTATAAAAGAAACAATTTCACCATGGTTGTCTGTAATCTTCCCCTGAAGAGAAGAGCCTTCCAGATGCATTACCCCAAATGAATGCCCTGACTTGATTTGGAGATAGTTTGAGTCTGAATTCTTTCAAGATGACACCATGACACATGCACCTTACCTCATCACTATCACCTCCAAGATTAACTATAAAATTCTCTGTTTTGCTTTTAAAGCTCTTTATGGCCTGGCCTGCTCCTGCTATTACAATATTCTTATACCTTACCACCCTCCATGTACTCTGTGATCCAGTGGCACTGGTCTACTAGCTGTTCACACATATTCATACTCCAAGTGTTTTCTCTGGCTCTCCCTCCCCCCCCCCATGACTAGAATAATCACCCTCCTCATCATTTCCTCCTGGCTTCCCACAAGTCTCAGAACAAAGCTCATCTTCGATGATAAGCTTTACCTGATCCCTTTCAATGCTTGTGTCTTCTCTCTATTGATTCTCTCTAGTTTATTATGAATGTATCTTGTTTATATGATTGCATGTTGTCTCCTCCATTAGACTGTGGTGAATACTTTGAGAGCAGTACTTTGCCTTTGTATCCCAACCACTTAGCACAATGCCTGGCAAATAGTTGATATTTGATATATTTTTATTACCTAGCTAAATACCTTGTTTAAGCTATGTTTTTTTTCCTCTTGTTGTTTAGTAATTTCAGTTGTATCCTACTCTTTGTGACCCCATTTGGAGGTTTTCTTGGGAAAGATTCCGGAATGGTTTGCCATTTTCTTCTTTAGCTTATTTTATAGATGAGGAAACTGAGGCAAACCGGGTTAAGTGATTTGCCCAGGGTCACATAGCTAGTAAGTATTTGAGTCTAGATTTGAACTCAGGAAGATGAATTTTCCTGACTCCAGGTCTGGTACTCTACCCATTGCGCCACCTAACTGCTATTTTTTTTTCTTCTACTGGTTGGCAATTAAAAATAAGTTCACTGATGTGGAATTGCTCCTTGGGACTGAACCTGCAGTCCACAAGTCCTGGAGTTTGGAAGGGAGTTTAGGGACAATGTAATAATTGTAACTGGTCTCTCTATGTCCGGGGTCTCCTAACAGTAAGCCAGAGTCTACATACATGTCAGAGTTTCATTGTTAAAGCAAAGGAAAATGTACTTGAGAAATATCCATTTCAGCATACTTTTAAAGAAGCTCCTGTTGCTCCTTATAGCTACTACGATCAAATACAAACTCATTTTTGGCATTGTTAAAGCCCTCTGTAAAGTAGCCCAAGCCTACCCAGAATCATTACATAT
Source organism: Phalanger gymnotis (assembly GCA_028646595.1). Classification (NCBI taxonomy): domain Eukaryota; kingdom Metazoa; phylum Chordata; class Mammalia; order Diprotodontia; family Phalangeridae; genus Phalanger; species Phalanger gymnotis. The sequence goes on along the minus strand of CM053622.1, from coordinate 619,784,631 downwards.
TATTCTCTCTTATCTTTTAGACAAATTTGATAACTTGCTGTTCTTAATTCATGAAGTACCATTTTTTTCTCAAGTTCATTACAAGTGCCACCTTCTACATAAGGCCATTATAGGAAGGCACTCTCTCCCACTAACTCCACCTCCCAAATTGCCCTCTAATGTATATAATTGTATATGTATACAATGTATACATATGTATATATGGGCATATATACGTATGTATACATGTATATATACTTATATATACATATGTATACATGTACATGTATGTACACACATACATATATACTGTATATAATTTATATCAAATTATATGTGTTTATTTTTCCCCCAATCGAATTTTAATTCTTAAAGGTAAGAAAAGTTTTATTTTTGACTTTGCGCTATTTTTTAAAATACATTTGTATTTCATCAAATATTTTCCAATTACATGTATTTTTTTAACATTCATTTAAAAAATTTGAATTCTAACTTCTCTCTCTCCCTCCCATACCTCTCCTGCCAACTGATATAGCAAGTAATAGCATACTAATTATACCTGTGAAGTCATGCAAAATGTTTTCATATTAGTCATGTTGCAAAAGAAAACACACATACACGCAAGGAAAATAAAGAAAGTTTCAAAAGTATGCTTCAATCTGTACTCAGAATGCATCAGTTCTCCATCTAGAGGTGGACAACATTGACTTTGTGTTCTTTCTGGAAAGCATGGTGCCTCAATAAAGAAAACAATAGTTAATGAACATGTTTTAAATGCCTACTATGTGCCAGGCACTGTGCTGAGTTGGCCTATGCCTGATACTTAGATTTGTCTTTGTATCTCTATTGTCTAACTTAGTGACTGGTACATGCTTAATGAATGCTTATTGTCTTACTGTTTAAAATAAACAATACTTCAAGATGGAATAATAATTATTTCCCGAGACATATGGCTGTTAGTAGAGTGCCAATGACTCAGCAGGTCTCTGTTTACACATCATTTCATGTGCAAGTGAGGATACAGATACACATTTTGGAACACAATGTTTGTCAATAGCTATTTGTGAAATGAAACTGTAGCTTTCTTCAAAGAGTTGTGACTCAACTTGAAAAGAAAAAAAGGGTTTTAAGAAATTTGTTTATTATGCTTCTGTAATTTGTTCATTTAATATATTTAAAATCATATACTTATATCTAATAAAAACAGCAAAGATATTCTATCCTAAACTCGGAAAAACAAATATAGTACAGAGGATTTGCATGGATAGCAGGGTCAAAAGTATTAAGAATATAACTTTCAAGAAAAAAGAAAAGGAAAACAATAGAAATTGGAATGAGAATCCCAATACTCAACACTGAAAGAAAAAAGTATTTAGGAAATCTTGTTACCAAGATGAAAAAGGACTCCTGTAGATGGCACTGTGTCTGGGACATTTCCTTTTCTTTTCTTTGCAATAAACTTCTTTTCCTAGGTCTTTCATCATTCTACCTCCTCTGAGTCAGCCTCTACAGTGCAAATGAAGAGGAGTAGCTTTATTAAAAACATCATCCCAATTGGTGAATGGGCTGCCATTCCTAATCCTGCTGCCACTAAGTTATGTAGCTCAGCCCTGAGATCCATGTGCATTGTCACTCTGAGATAGGACTAAAAAGAGAGATGCCTAATGATGGTGCAGAGGAGTCTCAGCAAAATTAAATTTCTGTCTCTTGACATAATTCTTAGAAAATTGGCCTGAAGAATTATAGGCCCCCATATCTTTGATAAAATAATAATTAATTGTAGCCTGAAGAGTATATAGAAACATGACAGCATTACTGTTGAGTACACAGAAAGGAACTTGTTTAATTGTGACACAAGGGGAAGAACTCACCTTTAGAATTATAATAGAAACAGGATTGTAAACTCTGGGTCCTTGGTCAAATCAGGTAAAGGGCAAAATCTGCAGCAGTCATTTTTAAAGTAGAATGAACTTCGGTAAGAAGCTGCAAGAATTTGTGGAGGAGCGGGGAGGGCACTGCTATTTGCACTTCCAGATTAAGTGATATTGATTCTCTTCTTTTTCGTGCTTAGTTACATTTTTTCCTGTTCTTCACTTTAAGTCACTGATGTCAGAGAGAGCCCAGCTGAGTGACAGCATCAACTTTGTGAAGTAAGGAGGTAGTCTAAGGAATTTGCCTGAAGCCAGATTTCTTGACAAGATAATTAGGCATTTAGTGGTCATAAGTAGTTATTCTCATTTTTGAAGAAGTTACTGCTGCTCAAATGGTGGACCCTTAGATCACTTACCATCTCAGAAGACATTACTCTAAGCATCCTCTTTCATACACTTGGAGAATCTAGGAAGCTTGGATTAAGCTTAAACTACTCCGTTACAGTAGTTTAGGCCAGGAGATGAAAGAGGCTGGGCACCATGAGATGTTTTCCCAAGAGGACTGTTCTCTAACAAAAAAGTCTTCAATAAATTATGCTATTCAGCATATTAGTATAATGAATTTTATTAAATAAATTGACACTTTTTTAACAAGTAATTCATTAGTGAAATCTCAAGTTCTGTATCTTGGCAAAAGTCAGAGGGGAGAAAAATTATAAACACATGATGTGACATTTGTAGTTCTTTCTTTTGTTGTTCTGAAAGGTAAAAAGTAATTTTTATTTACCTCAGCAGGCAAATGCTTCTTTGAGAGTAGCAATGTGGCACAGTAGACTGAGAGCTAGCCTTGGATTCAAGATTCAGATCCTATTTTTGACACTTGCTGGGTGACCCTTCCCTTATTACTCAACTCTCAGTGTCCAACAGAGTTAAGATTATAAGTTTTACAGGAGCTGCTGATCAGCATTGGTGGAGGGAGTTTCCACAATGTGAATTCCCCACAACAATGAAATTATAGGGTTGGGCCTCTCCCCTCCCCCACTATAAAAAGTTCTTTTACATCTGACTTTCTCTAGATGTGAAAACTTTAGCATCCTTGATTCTTTTTAAGATGACTTATTTGCATAGTCAAAAATTTAGAAAGCTTTATTTGCCTTTGAACCATTTTCCTTTAATTTGAATAAATATCCCTTTTAAAACACTAATCATTGCAGCATAAACAGAGCTAGTGGTTGTGTGGAGACATGGATATTAAGCAGATATTGACTTTTGTTGCAGTGAGCATCAAGATTTATTGACCTGAAAGGTGAGGTCAATATTTGCCTTGAGGGACAATAAATCTAGATGTTCAACAAAATATGAAGTCAATATTTGTATTAGTACCTACATTTTGAATACTTCTCTGAAATCTCTGGAAATTTCTCTATTGCTCGCTGCCAGGAATGTGAAATATGTACATTTCCCCCTCTCTAAACAAACACCAAAGGAGATGGAAGTTTGACATTGAAACTAAAATATACACCTCTGAAGATTTTTGTTTTTAAAAAGTGGAGACTGGCATAGATTTTGTAATAGACTTTTCTGAGGCTGAGTATTTTTTTTTCATTGAAATGTCTCAACTGTTAAGAGAGTGTGATTCATTAGACTATGTGATTTGATCAGTTAACATTGTTTCACTGAGGTAAATTTTTAACAACTGCAGGCATAAATAGAAATGCCCCAATTGTAAAGGGCAGAAATACACTGTCATAGCTACCCGAGTCTCCTCAACAGCCTTCTGCCTCTTTACTCTCCTCCTGGCCTGCAGCTGTGTGCCTTTTGCTTGGAGTGACAGCTCAGCAGCAGATGCCGTGGAGAGCATTTAGTTTTTCAAAAGGATCCTTAATTTGGGGCAAAGTTTAAATATAGGAGAAGAATCTCTTTTCAAAAGCAACATATTCTGGCAACAACACAGTGATAGAAAAGCAGTCATTGATTCCTGCAACTAGACTATGACACTCCCAGTATTGCAACCACATAAATCTTAACATAGGGCAGAGTGTTGGAAAATAATTTAATAGCCATCATTCCCAACCCCAAATTTAGCAGGAGAAAAAAAATGAGGTCCAGAAAGAGGGCGGTGATTTGCCTGAAGTTATACAGTTAGTAAAACATCAATTTCATCATTTATTCTACACATGCATATGTATATTATATATAGGCATTTATTATCTATGAAGCACTGTGCTTAGAAATGGGGACGCAATTGCAAAGATGAATTGGTTCTGAACTAAGGAGTTTCCATTATATAAAATGTTTCATCAAATTATTTCACTTCCCCAAAACCTCTGAAGGACTCCTCTGTCAATCAATCAGTAAGCATTTATGTTGTGCTTACAATGTGTCAGGTACTTTGATGGGGATACAAATAAAAAGCAAAAAAAATGTTCTCTACCCTCAAGGAACTTGTATCTCATTTGGAAAGACCAGTGTGGATGCATAGGGAATTCAACAAGTGATAGAGACGTTACAAAGAAATATGCAGAAAAATGTAAGGAAGGCCAGGTATCAAAGGATAAAAAAAGAGCATGGCCTTCTAAATATAGCATAAGAAATATCTCACTTCAGAATAAAATAATACTGGTGGAGGAAACCAAGGACAACAAGAAGGGTTTTTGTTTTTATTTTTGTTTTGAATTTATATTGAAAAGAAAAGCTTCATAGACAAAGGGATAGGACCTTTGCTTGGGGTTGCTGAGCCATTGATAATCGACAACAGAGAGAAGGCAGAATTGCTCACTTCTAATTTCAAGGGTCTTATGATGATGAAATGAATCGTAGATGTAAAGTACTTTGCAAACCTTAAAGGGCTGTATAAATGTTAGTTATTATACTTATTGTTAGTTAGCCTCCAGTAACCAGGCCTCCAGACTGGTGATGACTTAATTCCCTGTCTTTTACTAAGCACTCCTACCGAGTTCAGGTAATGCTTAAGGAAACATTATAGGAGTGTGCTATTAAATGTTTAACCACTGGGCTTTCTGAGGAAAAAAAAAAACAACTTGAGTTTAATCTGCATTACTAACACTTTCATAAATATAGACAATCAAGAAAGCAATACATTAAGCCCTGAATTACAGGTATTGCCTATTGAGCTATAAATGCTCACACTAAAAATTGAAGTTACCTTGGAAAGCCAGTTTAAGAGTTGACTGAAGCCCACCTCTGCTTATTTTGTTTGTCTTCTCTGCAAAAGGGAATGACCCTTACACTAGAAAGAAGAAAAATGACCACTAGGAAATAGATGCCCAAGTTATGCCAGGAGACAGTAAAAGAATCCCTAACTGCCTTGCATGAATTGAAATCACCTGGCCCAAATGAATTGTTTAGGGGTCCTGAAAGAACTGGCCCATGTGGCTGCTCAGACACTTTCAGTGACATTTAGAAGATTATGGAAAACAGGAGGGATGGCATAAGACTCAAAAAGGACAATGTCTTATGAGCTTGACTTTGATTCCTGTGAAAATTCTAGAACAGATTATTAAAGAGATGGTTGCTGAACAAAGGAAAGCAGAGATTTTAAAGAGCCAGCATGGCTTCATCCAAAACAGGTTGTGCCAGAGTAAATTGATTTCCTTTGTTGATAGGATTGATAAATTAGCACATGAGGGAATACTGTGGAAATATTTTATCTCAATTTTAGTAATGCTTTTTAAAACTTATCTTAACTGTTTTTGAAGAAAAGATAGAGTAATATGAATTAGACAATAATAATAGCTAGCATTTGTATAGTACCTGCTGTGTGCCAGGCACTGTGTTAAGTGCTTTTTTAAACATTATCTCATTTGATTCTCTTAACAACCTTGAGAGATAAGTGCTATCATTATCCCATTTTACAGTTGAGGAAACTGAGGCACACAGATGTTAAATGAGTTGCCTGGGGTCACACAGACAGTAAGTGTCTGAGGTCTGGTTTGAACTTAGGTCTTCCTGACTGGAGGCCTGTATTGGTAATTAAGGTGGGACTTTATACTGTTTTAGAATGCTAAATTAATTAAGTGTCTTTGATTGAGTCTTACTAGGTGCAAAGCCCCGGGTTGGTTAGCAAACTAGTTCACTAGTTTGAAAGAGGTGAGAAGCCCCCAGGGCCCTAAGGGGAGTTGCTAAGACCAGAGCCAATAGTATGCATCTAAGTTCTGGTCGATCAGATAACGGCTAAGGATTGTGTAAAAAGACAGAACAGAGTTGTTTGTTTGGAGCTCTCACTCACTGGAAGAGTGGAGGTCGAGCCATTGCTAAGAGGTCCACAGCTTGTCAACCCAGATGTTGATGGTTTCCTGGTAACTATGAATTGTGATCTGGTCTGTTTATATTGTGTATGTTTGTAATTTGTTTGTATTTGCTCTGGGGTTCAGGGTCCGGGCTTTTCCTCTCGAACTAGGTGAATGATATTTGTATGTTGGATTAAAGTAAGATTGCTAACCCCTTAACATTGCTTTTCTTAGTAAAGCAGATCAAAAGAATCTGTGCTGGCAGCTCTTGTTGTTGGGCTGTGTTGGGCTTTCACGCCCACAACAGCTGTTAGCCAAATTGTTGCTACAAGGCCCAGTGCTCTATCCATTGCACCACCAATTGCCTCTATCAGACAGATTCAAAACTAGTTGGTTGACCAGCCTCAAAGGGTAATTTTAATGTTTCGATGTCAAATGAGGCAGGTAACACAGGGAACTATATACTTCACTCTGCTCTTTAACATTGTTACCAAAGATTTGGAGCAAGGAATAAATGGTATGTTCATCAAATTTGAAGGCGACTCAACTGGGAAAAATAGCTAACGCAGACAATAGAATCGAAATTTAAAAGGATTGTGATAAGCTACAGCATTGGGCTGAATCTAATAAGAAATAAAATATAAATAAATACAATATCTTGCATTTAGATCCAAAAACAGTATATTTGACATATATAAAATAGACATGGTTAGACAACAGGTGTTCAGAAGAGACTCTGGGGGTTTTAGTGGAACTATAAACTCATCCTGCATCAATCAGCAGTGTGATATGGTAGCCAGAAAAATCCTATGATCTTGGGCTTCAGCAAAAGGGAGAGAGCTTCCAGGAACAGAGGGATACTAATCCCATTGTATTCTGCAGAGGAGGGTATTAAGGAAAGTTGTTGCTGTTGCTGTTGTCTTTCAGTTGTATCTGCCTCTTCTGACCCTATTTGGGGTTTTCTTGGCAAAGATACTAGAGTGGTTTGCCATTGTTTTTTGAGCTCATTTTACAGATGAGGAAACTGAGGCAAATAGGGTTAAGTGACTTGCCTAGGGTCACACAGCTAGAAAGTATCTGGGCTGGATTTGAATTCAGGTTTTCCTGACTCCAGACCTGGTGCTTTATCCACTGCCCCACCTAGCTGCACCCAGCAGGACAGTAAAGAGCTTCAAATCCATTTATATGAAATTGAATGAAGGAACTGGATGTGTTTAAAGTCCTCTCAAGGCAAATCATTTCATTTTTGGGATATATCTAGTGATAAATGAAATGATTTGCCTTGAGAGGTAGTGGGTTCTCCCTCCCTGGAGGTCTTCAAACAAAGAGTGGATGATCACTTATTGCATGTTGCATATTGGGGTTTGCTTTTGTATGTGGTTTGGATTACATGTCTAATGAGGTTCTTTCCAACTTTCAAAATCCATCATTCTGCAATTTTGTGGTTCTGTATCTATATACATGGCAACTAGGTGGCTCAGTGGATAGAATGCTAGGCCTGGAGTGTGGAAGATGGAGTTAAATCCAGCTTCAGACATATACTAGCTCAGTGACCCTGGACAAGCCACTTGACCCTGATGGCTTCTGTTTCCCCATCTGTAAAATGAGCTGAAGAAGGAATTGACAAAGCACTTCAGTATCTTTGCCAAGAAAACCCTGAACGGGGTCATGAAGAATCAGACCTGACTGAAATGAGTGAACAATCTACATAAATAGGTATATATAAGATTCAGAGTAGATAGAAGTTAACCCTAGAAGGAAAGGTACTGGGAGTAGGAGTTTAGGAAAAGCCTCCCCCTTAAGATGGAATTTGAGAGGAGTCTTGAGGGAAGCTAAGGATTCTAAGAGATGATGATGTAGAGTATTTATGATGCTAAGGACAGCCAGGGCAAAGGCACAGGAATGAGAGATAAACTAACAAATAGATCTGTATGGCAGACTATAGAGTGTATGGAGGAGAATGGTGTGCGCAAAGACTGAAATTCCTTATAATAGCATGCACTTCCATGCCATGACCCTATCTAGTGAAATACTGATCCATGATTAAGAATGACTCTGCCTGGGATAAATGAGTCAGGAGGGAAGGGCTAGCAGCATATGAGATTGTACAACTGAAGATGTAGTCGTGCTAGGGAAAGGGGGTGACCCACCCCCCAATAAGCCTTGGGGATGACTCTTATCCCCAAGACATAGTGATGGGGTAGGAGAGAGACAATACATTAATAGGGTCCTGGGGGTAGTGGCAGAAGACTGGCAGAGGAACTCATGGCAAGATTTAGGGACAACTAGAAGCACCAAAAGGAAACATGTCCCACTGATATCTGTATTCTCTGACAAAGCTCTATTTATCCCTACTCTAATTATGACTCTATGTGTCAAACCCTTTCTCCTTCTGATCTCAACAGCTTGCTCTTAATAGCAAATCTTGGCTCTATAGCTTGGACGTGTACTCCTAGAAAGTAGGGAAACTGTATATAACCATGTTATTTTTATTTTGGTTACCCTCCTCAGTGCATAGCATTGTGTAACAATTGTTCTGTTATTCAGACTCCACATGTCTGACTCCACATGACCCCATGGACTTTTGTCTATGGAGTTTTCTTGGCAAAGATATTGGAGTGATTTGCCATTTCCTTCTCCAGTGTGTCCTCATTTTACAGATGAAGAACTGAGGCAAATAAGGGTTAAGTAACTTGCTCAGGTTCACACAATTAATAAGTGTCTGAGGCCAGATTTAATTCAGATCTTCCTGACTCCAAGCCCAGTACTCTTATCTACTGTACCAACTAGCTGCCCCTATGTTATTCATAGCTTATCCCATTATTATAAGGATCCATGATGTACTCAATGTTTATTTTCTTTCTGCTAATACATATAACTTTTCCATTCCTTAAGTAATTAGTTTTTGTGAGTTGCAGTGGTTTTAGAAAAAAACGCCACTTGGTGTTGAACCTTTTGGTTATAAATTTTTCCAGACTTACCTAGGCAATCCAGCATTTATCCCATGCTTTATCCATTATTTTAGCTTGGTTCAGAGTGTCCTAGAGAACAGAATTCCAGTCATATCTTAAATACTTACAATCAGTCAATCAGCAATTATTTATTAAATAAATGCCTACTATATGGAGAAGTGAGATAGGTATTGTCATTAACCCCATTTTTATAGATGTAGAAACTGAGACTAAGAAAATTTAAATGAATTCTCTAGTATCCTGTAGCTAGCTAAGGATTTAAAGAGGGATTCAAACTTAGGTCTTTCAGACTCCAAGGACTGCTATTAGTTAAAATTTACAAAATGCTTAAAGTTTGCAAAACAGTTTTCCTTACAATAACCCTGTATAGTAAGTCTGGCAGATATTACTATTCCCACTTTCAAGATGAGCAAACTGAGGGTATGCAAGACGAAGTAACTTGCCCAGGATCACACAACATATATTCTTTCCTCATCCTCCAAGCTGCCAATGCCCTCCCTCTTCACATTATCTTATTTATGGTCATTTTGTATATATTTTCACATATACTTATTTATGTACATTTTGGCTTTCCCTTGTTCTAATGTAAATACCTTGAGGTCAGGAACTGCTTCGTTTTAATTTTGTATCCCCAAAACTTATCATAGAAATGGGTGCAAAGTGTATCAAGTACTCAGAAAAAGACTGCTTAGGAAAAAAAAATCATGATGTCATCACTTTCAGGAATTAGAATGCAAAGACCTGGGTGGGTTAAATCCTGGCTCTTGAACTTCAGACTTGAAGAACTTTGAGCAAGTCGCTTAAATTCTCTGGGCCTCACTTTCTTCATTCATATAAAGAGTGCACTGAATTAGGTGATGTCTAAGCTTTCTTCCAGCTCTAAATCTATGATCTGGTGGTTTCTGATATCAGGAGGTTACTTCTCTGTTACCTTCCAATTTTTTTTTTCAAAAAAGGAAAGCAGGAAACAACTTCATTTCAACTGCTGAAAATTTTCTGAGCACAATGAACATTATTGCTCCTTGTTTGTAGACAGACTTATGTGATAACAGTGATATTTCATCTCTGAGGCCTGAAGACTAGTGATTTGGCCTCAGCTGCTTAAGCATGTGCCAGTGTCTTGCCAGTTGTCATCCATTTAGCTCATGTCTTGCCAATAGCAGGACACAAGAATCACCATCGATTTGTGTTTCCATTAGAATGGCCTTCTTATTTCCTTGATGGTTCCTGAATCTGTTGACCTTCTTGTGTCCAACCAGAAATTTACTTTTTGAAAATTAATAATACCCCTAATACCAATAAGCATCTTGCTACAAGTCAGCTATAGCCATGGGATCTTTAAACACAAATAGCATAAGTGGTACTATGATAAGACTTTCTTTGAAATCAACAATCCAAATTACAAAGCAAATATACTACCACAGGAAAAAAATGCATTAATAACTTTGCAAGTTTTATACATCATTAGGCAGGATATTCACCTTGGTTTTGTTGTATTAGACCACCTGACAGTTTTGGATTACATTGATTTATAAAAAAGTGTCCTGTATATTAGCTGAAAGCAACTACAAACTAAAGTTCTATTTAGAAATGTCCATTAAACCAAAATCTGTTTTAACTACAAAACGGATATATAGACATTATTATATATGGCAAATGCAATTAAAATCATTTGCAAAGTCAACAGAAAATATAGCTGAAATCAAAATGTTTATTTTGTTCAGTTGCAATAATGAAATTGAAAAGCAGAAAAAATGAAAAAAAAAAGATTTTTCAGAGAGAGAGATAGAGGCAGAGAGAGAGAAATGAATCTAGGAGTTCATTTATGTGTTTTGAGGGACACAGTATTTGTGTGATATAGTATAAGAAATACATATATATGTGTATATATATGCATATATATATATATATGACATACACATACACATCCATATATATAGGAGAGAGAGAAAGAGAGAGAGAGAGAGATCATTAGATCATTTTAGGAAAGAATACTGATAATGTGTATGTTGTTTATATTACACAGAATAAAATTGTATTTAGACACCTTAATGCCCATATTTGATTCAGTTTATTTAAATTCAGTCACTATTGCATGAGTACCTGCTAACTCAACGTACTATACCAGGCCCTGAGTGGAGTTCAAAGTTACCCTAACTCTTTACACATGGTAAAGTCCTTGTTCCTGACCTCATGGAGGTTAAAGAGTAGTAGAATTTATTATATGACATACAAAAAACCCTCAATAATGCTGAATAGCACAGGATAAGGGCATAAGAGAGGTATAAACAAAGTTCATTATCAGGTCTTAGGGGAAAGATTTTTCTTTATTATAGAGATAAGAAAAGGCTTCATTTAAGAGTGAAATTTAAACTGGAGTTTATAAGATGGGTCTTTTAAAAGTCCCTCTAGACTGGATTCCAGAGAAGACAAGCTAACATGAGATCTGGTCAAAAACAGATTAAAAGGTGCACCACCTTTGCAAAGAACAAATAAACTAACCTTATGGCAGGATTTTAGAACATTGTTCACGTTAATAAAACATCCTTTGAGCCCCACTGGACAATTCTCCTTTTATATCTAAATCTTAATGTAAAAAAATTTGCCATAACTTTTTTAAAAAAGAGAAGATAATTTCTTTCTGGGAGTAAAACTAGGGCAAAATTTCTTATGTGTGCAGTTTTATAAGGAACATATTATATTTTTAGTTTAAAACATCTCTTTCATGTAATTTCTTACCTGTTTAATCAGTTTATTTACAATGTGCACAATAGGGAAAGATGTCAAATGAGCACTTACTCTGCTGCATATTAATCACAACCCATAAATTTTAATGGAGCTTCTCCAGGATAGCATGTATTAAATCCTTTAGTATTTAAAATCATCACAAGAAAAATGTATCAAGGTGCCTATTTTGAGATTTAAAAAAAACACTTCATCTTAATTTATGTTTCTACTTTCTGAAATGAATGTTTAATTCTCCCTGTTTCCTTCAGTGGAGAACAGTTATTTTTGTTCATTTTATAGCAAAGTCAGGTAGTTATTGAAATTAACCTTGTTCTATGCCTTCAGAACATCATTTTGATATGTTAATCCTATTATTCAGATAAGAAACCCAAGCTACAGACTTAACTCAAATTTCAGTTAAAAAGAGCTAAATCATTGAAGAACTCATCCCCTAAAATGGACAAAATAATCCTCATAAAAGGCCTTATGAGCCTCAAACACCATCACAAATGTCAACAGGTGCCCATTGTGCTAATTCCAAGAAATTTGCAATTCATGTTAAGGGAAATTTAATTCAATGTGCTATATGAATTATAAAATACTGAAATATGAATTTTAAAAATCATAGTATTATTACAATAAGAAACTGTTATATGTATATATTTGAATATTATATGCGTATATGTACCTACATATGTGTATACATACATACATACATGCCTACATACATACTTATGGACTTGGAATCAAGAGACATGATGAGAACACTATGGCCTAGGTGTTTGTGAGTTTCTTCTTTTCCCCATGTGCTTACTAAGCTGGAACTCATTTCCCCATGGTCTTTATATGCAGTTTAGGGAAAGTATATCAGACACTTGGAGAGAATATGTTGACTGTTTGTACTGATTTACCTTAGTAAATAAATACTCCTTTTAAAAAGTTACTTAAAGCTGGATGACTAAAATTGTTTTTAACTGATAATCTTGGGAAGAGCATACCAGTTGGGACTCAGGCTAATGGAATCACAGAATCATGCCTCATTCCTCAGGGATATTACTAGAACCTTATGGGGTCTATGTAGACAGCTTACCTCTGGGAACCCAACTCAATTGAAACACTGGGAGTTGGCATTAGAATTCCCTGGAGCTTACATGGGCTTCATGACAATATCGAACATTATTTCAGGAAAGTGCTCTCATTTTTTCCCTTATCATATCTGTCACAAAGCTGCTCCCCACAAAGCTACCATAAACAACAGCTGCTCAATGCATAGGAAGCAGGGGAACAATTTTTCCTTCTAACCTGTTATAGCGGAGAGAAAAGGAAAGGTTTGAAGGAGACTCTTCTCTTCCTCATAGCCAAGAAACATATGTTTCCCAGTGGAGAAGGAAGAGCAAAGGCTGGAATATATATCAACCTTGAATTTACTAATATATTCATATATCTATATTAACAATATATATATAATGCAGGTACATAATAATAGCTACTAACATTTAAATAGTGCTTGCTATATGTCAGATGCTGTACTAAATACTTTACAAATATTAGCTAACATGACATCATAATAACCCTGAGAGGTAGGTGTTATTATTATACCCATTTTACAGTTGAGGAAACTGAGGCAAATGGGGATGAAGTGACTTCCCTGGAGTCACACAGCTAGTATCTGAGTCTGGATCTGAACTCAGGCCTTCCTGACTTCAGATTTAGCACTCTAACCATTGTATCACCTAGCCACCCTCTAGCACATTCATTATTCTTTCCATTATATGCCATTGTCTTTTGAAATCTAAGCCTCAGTTTCCTCATTAGTAAAATGATAATAAGATTTGCCCTGAGACCAGCACTTCAAAACAAAGAAAAGCATTAGGATTTTCATTATTTGTTTGGCTTGTGTCCCTAATCTGCTAAATTAGCAGGAAAGAATAATCCTTGGAGGTTGGAAAGAAAAATAAGTAGGACCTTGAAATGGTAGAATGAATAAGTCAATGAATGAAAAGAAATTGATTTAATGCTTAGTATGTGCTAAACTCTGTGGTAAGAGCCAGAAGCACAAATACAAGGAAACAAGACAGTCTCTACTTTCAAGGACTTATGCTTTAATGCGTGAATCAAACACAAAAAGAACTAGAAAGCGGTCTCATGAGATATGGTGAATGATTTGTAAATGGCAGCAGTGTGGGTCAAGACCACCTGGACAAGATAAAGAAAGAGCTCACCTATTAGAGGCCAGAGAGTCAGGGACAGAGTCTAAATTCTGGTGGGACAGGAGTGAGGAAGATGGCCAGAGTGGAGGTCTGGAAATGGGAGCTGCAGGGTCACATATCCCTGGATATCTTTCCCTTTGTGTCTATAGGTCTCTTTCTTCCTGTCTCTGAAATCTTTCTCATGTGGAATCTAATGAGCCTGGGTCCATACTGCCAAGTTGTCTAAGGTCTTAGGTCCAGAGCACATCAAAGAGACTTACTATGAATGATGAAACTGTGTTAAGGTGAGTAAAATTTGTATTGACAGAATCTTTTCAATAATTGTTTCTCCCTTAGGGCATTTTCCTACCTCCAGAAGTTGGGGACATTACCATCAGAGGTAACAGACTTAGGCACCTTGTTACGTAATGCCTTTGGCCTACTACCATTCTGTTATAATCATCTCCTTGCAGCAGCAATGAGTTTGACAAAAAATAGTCATGTGACTTAATTTTTTTATTTAATAGTTCATGGGAAATTATGATATGTAAAATAAATAGCTTTTAAGTGTTCTTCCTCAGCTTCTGATATGATTTAAAATATTTTGAACCTGCTGATTTTTATTTTATTTCATTAGGGTAGCAATAAACATGTTTTAGGGGAAAAGTACTAGTTATTGCTATTATTTTTCATTAATATATAAGTAAACTGAGACAAACAATTAATTTTGTTTCAGTTAAAACTGGCTTAAAATTTAAATTGAACTGGATAACTTTTAAAAGACCCTTGATCATCTATAATTCTAGACAGAATGTTTGCCCAACTAAAAATCTGTTAGGTTTAAGTGAGGTAATTTACATAAAGACCTTTGCAAACAGCCCTCAATATCAAGGCTAGCTGCTGTTATTGTTTTTATTTGTTGTTGCTGCCATTACTTATATCCTCATATCAGAAGTATCCATTTGGTGAAAAAGATTTCAGAATATGAAAATAATGAGTAGTAATAACTGCTATTTAGGTTGTTTTAAGATTGATCAACCAACATTGTCTCTTTTCATTCAGAACAAAAGAAAAAAAAGTAAATTGAAAAACCCTCAAATTTTATACCATTTCATAGGATGATAGATTAGATCTGCAGAGAATTTAGAGATTATCTAGTTTGGCCTTCTCATTTTATAAATGAGAAATTATGTCCAAAAGTCATGTGACTTACTCAGGGTTCCAGAGGCAATAAGTAGTAGTGGCAGGACTCGAACCCAGGCTGAGTCCAAATCCAGAGCTGTATCTACTCTACCATGCTGCCTCTATCAATTGTACCATGTTGCTTCCATCTAACAAAGTTTTATTAAATGCCTGCCATGGGCAAGGCACAAATAAAAAAGCTAAAGTCTTTACCTTAAAGAAATTTATATCCTATGGATATTTATTAACTCAATTCTCCCTTTATTTCTTCAATATTTTCACTATTGAATTAGGAGTCAAGATATTGCTTCATGGTCTAGGCAGTCTCCAGCATTGCCAGGGTGTGAGGGTGTGGGTGTTTCAAGATATATGGCGCTCTTCATGTCAATACATAGTTGGCTATGTGCCCGAGTTGGGGACTACTAGGATAAAAAATAGGCCTAAATGATTTGGGCAGACATCAGTACCATGGATGTCTTTAAAGCAACCTTATTCTCTTAGAGGGTTGAAATAAATTAAATCCAATTAGAAAAACATATTAATTTAGTACATTATATATAATGAACTATGTTTAGGTCTTTGAACTCAAAGGAAAAAAAGAAAAAAAATAGCTCTTCTGTCCTCAAGCAGTTTGTATTCTACTGGGGTAATAAAACATGTACAGAGAGAAGTAGTTACTAGGTAGATCAAGGAGATTAGGTGTTATAACAATTAGTGCATCTCAGTGACATTATGGATAAAGCACTGGGCCTGGAGTCAAGAAGAAGAAGGCACGAGTTCAATTCCAGCCTTGAACAGTTACTGACTGTGTGATCCTGGGCAAGTCACATAACTTCTGTTTGCTTTGATTTCTTCATCTGTAAAATGGAGATGATAACAACACTTCCTTCTTAGGGTTGTTGTCATTCTTGAAACATTCACACTATTGTTTCTTTCAGAGGCTTTTCTGTCAAGAAAAAAGACTGTTTATTTCCTGCCTCCTTTGTTTTATATTGGTTTAATGACAATTTCTTTTTTTAAATATTAACTTACTTATTTTTAGTTTTCAACATTCATTTCCACAAGATTTTGAGTTACAAATTTTCTTCCCATCTCTACCCCACCCCGCAAATGGCATGTATTCTTATTGCCCCATTTCCCCAGTCTGCCCTCCCTTCTATTCCCCCACTCTTATCCTCTTCCTCCTTACTTTTTTTCTAGGGCCAGATACATTTCTATACCCCATTGCTTGTATATCTTGTTTCTCAGTTGCATGTAAAAACAATTTTTAACGTTTGTTTTTAGAACTTTGAGTTCTGAATTCTCTCCCTTCTTCCCTTTCCACCTACCCTCCTCGAGAAGGCAAGCAATTCAATATAGTTTATACATATATCGTTATGCAAAACACTTCCATAATAGTCTTAATGACAACTTCTGATTCCCTAACACCCGGAACATGCAGGACTTGGCTTACAATTTGAGGAGAAAGACAAGTGGATAGGATGAGAATGACTTGGAATGCTATGAAATAGACTTAAAGAATTTCCTGGGGGTTTGGATCTTGAGTTGGACTGACTGGCTCTTGACACCATGGCAAATCCTTTTCTGTCTTAAAAAATGTATCTCTTCAGCCTCGTCTGCTCCTTCAGTGTTGGGAGCTGTATATTCTCTACCAGTTGCATTTTTTCTGTTTGTGTACAATGTCATGGCTTCTCGGTGGGTTTTGTTCTCTTCTGGTGGACTCAGGTCCAAACTTGACCCATTGAAGTTAGCCTGCCTGAGGTCTTCTTCTTCAGAGTTCTTCTGAGATGCTTTGAAGCAGCCTATGGCTGTTACTGGCTGTTAGGCAGAGCTATTTTGATTGAGAGGAGGATTATTTGAACACCTGAATTCTTATCTGTTGCTGCCATTGGCGGCTTCCAACTTTAAGATTCTCTTTCCTATTAACCAAATCGGGGAGAGCTACCAAAGTTATATTGAAATCAGCTGCAAAACAAATTGGACCCTAGCTTTCAAAACATCAACAACTTCCTTACAATTCCTTGATGCTTAGAGCAAAAGACTTTTAAGTGAAGCTGTGTATATTTGTAAAGGGGACAGTAATGGAAACCATTTATTAGTTATTTTTTAAAAACTCACCAGTTATTAAAAGTTTGCTTGTAAGAATTTTCTCCATTTTAATTTGGTACTGTGGAAATCTCCAGATGAAAATAAAAAGTCAGGCAGCTAGCTACTGTAGCTCTAGCTCCTTGTTCTCTACATAGTTGGAGATGCATTAGATGACTATTATCCTTAGTGATTCTATTCTTCTGATCCCCACCCCTAGGAGTAATTTTTAACCTTTCTTTGTACCCCTAGCACTTAACAGTGTACCTGAAATATAGTAGGTATTTAACAAATGCTTATTAAGGGATCAGAAGTGATAGGAGAAGTATATGATGACAATAACAACAACAGTAACAACAGACATTTGTATATAACTTAAAGGCCTGCTAAATACTTTGCATACATTATCTCATTTGAGACTCACAGTACGGTGAAATAGATATGACAGGTGTTATCATGTCTATGAAACAGGCTCATAGACTAAAGGATTTACTCATGGCCACATAGCTCATAAATTTCAGAGATGGAACTCTAATTCCGTCTTCCTGACTTTAAGCTTAGCTTTCTATCCATAGGGTGACAGAGCTATTTTGTGACTTTGATTTTGCGGATTAAAGTCCCAAAATACCTTTATTGCTCTCCAACAAAACTGTCCATTCAATTTTTTCTTTATTTTTTGAAAATATTTTTTATTTTATTAAATATTTCCATATTACATGTAAAAGACTTTTTTATCAGTCCTTTTTAAAAACTTCAAATTCTGAATTCTCACTATCCCTGTTGCCCCTCCCCCCTCCTTG
The DNA here is from genome assembly GCA_028646595.1 of Phalanger gymnotis. Taxonomy (NCBI): domain Eukaryota; kingdom Metazoa; phylum Chordata; class Mammalia; order Diprotodontia; family Phalangeridae; genus Phalanger; species Phalanger gymnotis. Next base: position 619,766,576 of record CM053622.1, on the reverse strand, counting down.
ATAAGGCAAGAAATTTGATATAGATTATATTTGTGAAGTCATACAAAACATATTTCTGTATTAGTCATGTTGCATAACACACACACACACACAAAATCAAGAAAAAAAGTGAAAAAAAGGTATGCTTCAATCTGCATTCAGAGATCATCAGTTCAGTTCACTCTCTGGAGGTTGAAAGCATTATTCTTCATGGGTGTTTTGGAATTATCTTGGGTTATTGTCTTAATCAGATTAGCTAAGTCTTTCAAATTTGATCATTCTTAAACTATTGCTGTTACTGTGTATAATGTTCTCCTGATTCTGGTCACTTCATTGAATCAGTTCATATATGTCTTCCCAGGTTTTTCAGAGAGAACCTCATTTGTTATTTCTTATAGTAGAATGGTAATCTATCACAGTTACATACCATGCCTTTTTCAGCCCTTCTCCAATTAATGGCCATCCCCTTGGTTTCCAATTCTTTGTCAACACAAAAAGAGAAAGTTAACATTTTTGTACATATAGGTCGTTCCTTTGATCTCTTTGGGATAGAGAACTAGTAAGGGTATATACAGTTTTATAACCCTTTAGGTATACTTCCAAATTGTTCTCCAGAATGGTTGGATCAGTTCAGAACTCCACCAGTGGTGCATTAATATCCCATTTTTCCATATCCCTTCCAATATTTGTTTTGCCTGTTCACATCCTTAACTTCTTTCTTGTTGATCTTTCTGGTTAGATTTATCTAGTTCTGAGAGGAGAAAGTTGAGGTCCCCCACTAATACAGTTTTATTATTTCCTCTTGTAATTCATTTAACTTCTTTAATGATTTAGATGCTATACCATTTGAGGCATATATGTTTAGTATTGATTTTATTTCATTGTCTATGGTCTGAAGAGGTTACATTTAATATTCCTGCTTTTCTGAAGAAATTGTAAAATTTATGCTTTATTACATGGTCAGTTTTGTGAACATGCCATGTACATCTGAGGAAAAGGTTAATCCTTTCTGTTCCCATTCATTTTCTCCAGAGGTTTACCATAGCTAAATTTTTAAAGCTTCTATTCATCTCTTTGACTTCTTTCTTATTTTGTGGTTAGATTTATTTAGCTCAGAGAGGGTAAAGTTGAGATCCCCCACTAGTATAATTTTATTTGCTATGCCATTTGGTGCATATATGTTTAGCATTTATATTACTTCATTGTCTATGATTTCTTTTTAGCAAGATGTAGTTTCCTTGTTTATCCATTTTAATGAGGTATATCTTTGTTTTTGCTTTGTCTGAGATCATGATCACTATCCCTGACTTTTTTTTTACTTCAGCTGATGCATAATAGATTCTGCCCCAACCCCTTATTTTAACTCTGTGTGTCTCTCTGTTTCAAGTATGTCCTCTATTTCATTAAATATCCATTTTTCCCTTGAAGTATTATACTCAGTTTTGCTGGGGATGTTATTCTTGGTTGTAATTCCAGCTGTTTTGCCCCCCATAATATAATATTCCAAGCCTTCCAATTCTTTTATATGTTAGCTGCTAAATCTTGTATGATCCTGACTTTGGTGCATAATTTTTGAATGGTTTCTTTCTGGCTACTTGAAATATTTTAGATTTGACTTGGGAACTTTGGAATTTGGCTATAATATGTGTGTGTATTAAATTATATAAATTATACCTATAAAATTGTGTGTAGAAATATATAATGTTATATAATATAATACAATATAAGACATACATAAAATATAATGTTGGAATCTCTTTTAGGTGGTGACCAGTGGAGTCTTTCAATTTCTATTTTACCCTTTGGTTCTAGGAAATTGAAGCAATTTTCCTTGATAATTTCTTGAACTATGATGTCCAGGCTCTTTCTTTGATGATGGCTTTCAAGTCATCCAATAATTCTGAAATTATCTTTCTTTAATCTAATTTCCAGGTCAGTTGTTTTTTGAATGCGATATTTCACATTTTCTTACTTTTTAAAAATTCTTTTGACTTTGTTTTATTGCTTCTTGATATCTCATGAAATCATTATCTTCCAGTTGCCCAATACTAATTTTTAAGGGATAATTTTCTCCAGTGAAGTTTTGTACCTCTTTTACCATTTGGCCAATTCTGCCTTTTACGGAGTCATTTTCTTCAGTATTTTTGTGCTTACCAAGCTGTTAATTTTCTTTTCATAATTTTCTACCATTGCTTTCATTTCTTTATCTAATATTTCCCCTACCACTTTTATTTCACTTTGGAAACAATTTTTTAGCTCTTCTAGGAATTCTTATTTGGCTTGGATCCAATTAATGTTTTTCTTTGAGGCTTTGGTTTCAGTTATTTTCACCTTGTTGTCTTCTTCTGAGTTTGTATCTTGATCTTCCATGTCACTTTTTATCATCAGGTTCTTTTTTCTTTGCTCATTTTTTCCTACCTTATTTCTTGATTTGGAACTTTATGGACTCTGTTCCTAGCATGTGCTGAGGATAGATTCTGTCTCAAGCTTCAGGCTTTTTTATGTTGTTCTTTTCAGAGATAGTTTTGGGGGGTTTTGAAAGTTTTGGTGCTTCCGAGGTGATGTGATCTTGGGAAAAGTGTGGTCACTGTTCTTTTGGTCTGTACTCTGGTCCTTACCCAGAGAGGGACTCTGATTGCTTGCAATTGTTATTGATACTGCTTCTGAAGGTCGCTCCTCCCTTGGGACTGGAAGTGATACTACCCCCTCAGGATCCCTGATCCCTTGGAGCCAGAAGTGGTACTGCCCCTTCAGTGAGCTTTTTCCCTCCTTTTCCATTTGGCCAATTTTTCTTTTTAGGGAGTTCTTTTCTTCAGTGAATTTTTGTGTATCTTTTTTCCATTTGGCCAATTTTTCTTTTCAAAGCATTCTTCGCATTAGATTTTTGTACTTCTTTTACCATTTAGTCTATTGGTTTTTTTAAGGTATTGTTTTCTTAGGAATTTTTTGTGTGCCTCCTTTACCAAACTGTTGGCTCATATTTTTTTTTCATGATTTTCTTGTGTCACTCTCATTTCTCTTCCCAATTTTTCCTCTATCTCTCTTACTTGATTTTTAAAATCCTTTTTGAGGTCTTCCATGGCCTGGGACCAATTCATATTTGTCTTTGAGGCTTTGATAGTATTATTATAAATTAATTATGTATTATAAATTATATATATTATAATATACAATTATATATCATTATACATTATTCACATTTAGTGTAGCATGCATGGGGAAATAAAGAGAAATAATATAATATAATGTTAAGTCTTATGATCATTGATTTAACTATCTACATGAATTACTTTAAATGTTACTTTTACTTACCTAAGCGTTATCTATGCATCCCATATTATCATTTGTATTAACTATATGTCTTTAAATCATTTATTTGAATTTATTTGTTTACTATTTATGAGCACCAAACATTGAATGTCTGTTTGGTTATTCGTCAGTGATTTTCCAGTCCCTGGAGCCATTGATAAACCACCCTCCCAAAAAATCCCCCTAATGACTGTTATCTTCAGTATGATGCCACAATTATGAGATAGTTTGCATTCAAGTCATTACATATGCCGAAACGAAAAGGATAGATTAGCTGAAAAGGAAAAATGGACCTGAAGTAGCAACCAGTAACTAGTCAGAGTATACTAGGTACAATCACAATTTATGGGCCTGTTCTGAAGGATCAAAAGCCTTGAGAGGGCAGGATGGTGAGCTCTCATGAGGTAGGGATAAAAGTATGGCTAAAAGTGGGGATATATATAATAAATTATAATATATATTATAAGTATACATATAAATTATATAACTGTATAAATGAGTTTGTGTTTTGACCTTTCCTGTCACTATAATAACTTTCTATAATCAGGATCTTTGTCTGTTGTTCGTTCATTTTTTCAGCCTGTTTCTTGACATTTAACTGTATGCTAAAGCCGGGCTCTGCTTCTAGAGTGGAGGGGGCACTGTGCCAAGATTCAGGTATTTTTGTGTAGCTATTTTTAGAGGTGATTCTGGGGTCTTATAAGTTTTTTTCTTTTTCCAAGGTGGTATGATCTAGGGAGAAGTGTGTTTATTACTCTCCTGTACTGTGTACTGGTCTTTGAGTGACCACAATCACTCTTTTCCACCCTGGAACTATGACCAGGGTCCCCACTCTCCTGTGGCCACAAGCTCTGTTGCACTAGTACTCCTCCTTGCCCTGGGACTGAGACTCAGGCCTGTGACTCAAATCCAGGTATGGGCAATGCATCAGATTCCTGCCCCTGGTGCCAGAAAAGGAACCCTTGTAATCTTCTGACCAGTTGTCCAACCCTTTCACTTACTGTCCCTGTGCTGAGAGCTCTGTAAACTGGCACTGCTGCCACTGATTCAGTTGTTCCCAAGGTCTGCTTCTGGTTTGCTGGGGCCAGGTATCTGCTGGTTTGGCCTCTGGACTGCACTCCACTCTCCCCCTAGCACAACAGACCTTTCCTGCTGACCTTCCAAGTTGTTTTGGGTTGGAAAATTGCTTCACTCTACCCTTTTCTGGGTTCTGCAACTTTAGAATTTGAGACATTACTTAAAGGCATTTGGATGAGTTTAGGGGAGAGCTCAGGAAAGTCCCTGCCTTTTTTCTACTACCTTGGCTTTACCTACTCTTCTATTCAACTTCTAAGGTATGTCCATTGTCAATTTTAAATAGCATTGTAGTTACCATACTGACTCCTATTATCTGAGGAGAAAAATAGTTAAAATCATGTTCAAAGCATGACAAATAAAGTCTTATTACTCTTTAGTTGAACCAAAAGGCTGAGAGTCTCTAGACTTTTTGTCTTATGTTGTATTCACTAGATCATTCCATTACCTGACAATGCCAATAAAACTAATGAAAGATTTGTAAAGCCCTGAAGAGGAAGGGTGTAATTTAAGTACAAAATATTAGTATTTTAGAAATGTTGGGAAGGAACATTTTTCATTTGTTGTTAAAAGTAAAAACCTGAATTTTGCCATTCTAAGCTTGCTAATTACTTTAAATATTTTAGGTACTTTTACATTTGACACTTCTATTAACAGAATGAAAATTGCTGTTTTTATTTTGCATTTGGAGAAGTAATTATTACTCCACGTACGTGTGTTATTTCTCTTCCTTGCTTCTCCAAAATCTATCTCTTGTTGAATGCTCAGAAACAACACTGATAAGTGTCATCAAAATGCTAGTAAAGCAACTAGGCTATTGATAGTCCTTAGACATACATATCTACCTATTATTTTCAAGTAAGTGAAAAACTTTTCATGCTCCTAGTAATAACACGCATCTATATGTATAATGACTTTCAGAATTCTGGGGAGCAGGAGATGGGAAGAGTGACACATTCCTTCAAAGCACAGAGGGTTTAAGAAATAAATCATTAAGTATTATCTTAACAAAATTTAAGCAAATTCATGTCTTTATAAAGGAATATACCTCTTTCCTTTTATGCTTCTGAATCACCTTGCAAATATTATTTTTTTGGAGTTTTAGGGGAACAGAAAGAGGGTACAGATATTTAGAGCAAAATCTAATCCAATCCCATAATCATGCATTTATAGGACCTGGGTTTAAATTCTGCCTCTGTCACTTATTCCCTCTGTAACCATGGGTGAGTAATTAAACTTTCTGGTCCTTAGTTTCCCTACCTGTAACATGAGAGGTTTTGACTAGGTGGCCTCTGAGATTTCTTTTACTTTTAATTCAATTAACTAGGAGTGATGTACCAGGCACCATGCTTTGGGGACCTACAAAAACAATGAAAAGCAATTCTAGAAGCATTCTAGTAGAAGGAGAAAAGAGAGATACTATGTGAATTTCTTGATATATTTTATTTTTCTTTGGGAAGGATTTCTTTACATCCTATAGAAAAGGACTTCAAATGTTCCTGAAGACACTTTGGAGTCTGTTCACCAAATGCTCCCCTCCTTTAATGGAACTGACTCTTCCAACAGCTGTCCTTGAGTATGACATTTGATTCTGTGACCTAGTCACTTGGTCCTGCTTCTAGGTAACTCTTGAGCATTCTGGGGTCATCTCAGCGGAACTGAAATTTTCTTTCAGCTTTCTACATAGAAAGTGAGGAGAGATCTCTACTAACTTACCTTTTTGAAACACCACCTGCCTCACTAACACCAGTAACTTTCTCCAGAGTCTTACACAGGGAGCTTTCTATCTGCTTGTTTCCTGGCTAATGACCTGTAAATGAAGCTGTTATTGCTCATTTGCTTCCAGTTTATGAGTGCCATTAACTTACCAAACTGTGTGTTGTCTTTGTCAGACATTGCAAGGAAACTTTTTAAGCTTGTCGGGGGATTTATTGATATAAATGAGGGAGAAGTTGGGACAAAATTAATGACAGTGGTTTTCAGGTGAAGCTTTCTCTAGTATAAGAATATAATTTTGCAAAACTGATAATGGCTCATTTGAAGATATATGATTCTGGCTTGCAACAATATCTTTCCTTTATTACTGTGTTCTGGATTTCAAAATTATTGACTCATCTACTATAGCTTATACTTTGTTGAAGAAAAGTAATAAAAGAGGTCGGATATGTAAACAAATGAAACACAGCTGGCCACAGACTTACCATTTAAATTCTACTGCACATATTGTTTCAGAGTCATCCAAGTGAACTACAGGCTTAACATTGCGGGACACTTTTTGAGGGGGAATATTAAAGTGGTGTTGATAATTACCAGGAAGATTCTTTGTAGAATTTACCATCATGAAACAAGAATGATTACTGGAAAGCAATCATGTTAGTATTATTCATACTCACTTTTACAAGTATTCTAAAAAGGGTAGTTACTCTTTAGTCCCTCAGAAGAAGAGAAGGAGGATAATTGAATTTGTTTAAAATGGAGGCATCTCGGTTAGCCCAGATTTGTAAAAGCCCCTCTGGAGTCCTTTTGGTGACAATAACCAAACATCTCTAATTGAAGAAATCACTACTTGTACAGATAAAATTATTCGTAGAAATGTTTGTGGTTGTTGACTGAATACAGTAAATACTTAATAGTCAAAAGACCTGGATAACTTCCTTGGGTTTCAATTTTCTCATCTGTAAAATGAATGGGGGCAGGGTTGATCTTGATGGCCTTTGTGGTCCTATTCAGCTCTCAATCTATAATACTAACTAATGCCTAATTAATACAAAATTCTTATATTGTTTCTGTTTTCTCTATGGAGAACAATCATTTCAGATAGTACATAGAGAACAACAATGGTCAACAGGGGCTTGAAATTCAATATAACTGAGGAGGCAGTAAGTTTACATGTAGTTTAATGAGTGCAAACCATTAGGATGAAATAAAACATATTCTAGGGAGTGAATGGACCTGTGGATATATTTACTGAGTTGCTATCAGGAATTTTTAAAAAGGGGAGATTTCTGAGTAATAAGAGAAAAGTTAGAGGATTGGTGAAGGAAAACCATACTCCTGATTTTCAAAATGGCAAAAGTCAATCCTCTAAAAAGAAATCCATTGAGCTTGACTTTTTCTTCTTGATCACATTCTCCAATATGTTATCAAAGGTATGGTTTGCGAGCACCTAGAAAGGGGAGATAATCACATTCTAATTTGTAAATTTTAGCTCAGGTGCATGCTCCTACACAAAACCTTCCTTTGTATTTATTATGTGTATACATGTTGTATTTCCTTGGAATGATGCAAACTTCTTGAAGGTAGAGACTGCTTTGTATTTTGCCTCTGTAATCCCAATGCCTGCAATATTGCATTGAGCCTAGGAGTAACTTTATAAATATTTGTTGACTTGCAGTGGGATAACTAAGAATCTTTCATCAAATTCACTAAAAACAGCTCTTTATAGACTCACCTCATTTATATTTTTCACAGGGTTATTAGACTATATTTCAGAACAATGGCTTAGATGATCATAATGATGATTTTGAGAAGTGACATTTACTTAGCTCTTTAAAGTTTCCACGTACTTTAAAGATGTTATCTCTTTAAGGGTCCTCAGGATTACTTGGTGGGGTAGATAGAATTCTCCCCTGCAACACCATTTTACAGTTGAAGAAGCTAAGGCTTTGGTTAAGTGACTTGCACATGATCACAGAGTTACTAATGGCTGGAGATAGTATTCTAAATTCCTGTACTCTTTTCACATGTTGAGATGATGATGATGAATTAGCCTCAGAGTCAGGGAGATTTGGGTTAAAGTCTCAAAACAGATGGTGATCTGCACTGATAGACATAGTTTCCTCATGGGGAGACTCCAACACCAATGATATCAGAAATCCGGACAAGAACACATACACGTGCTTCAAGAGGCACCTTTAGTGACAGCGGATAGGAGCTCAGCTTGGAGACCTGAGTTCCAATCCTTTCTCAGACTAGCTCTGTGACCCTGGGTAAACTACTTAAATTCTTTCAGCTTGTTTCTTTATCTGTAAAATGGGGATATTAATTGCACCTATTTCATGGTTACTGTGAAGATAAATAAGATAATGTGTGAAATGACTTTGTAAAACATGAAGTGCTATATGTTTTACAAAGCACTTTACATATATTTTACTTTATTATACTATATTGTATTATACTTTACATATATTATCTCATTTTATCTATCGTTACTTTGTCATGAGAGTGCTTGAAATTAATAAAACATTTAATATAGCTTCCCCCACACCCTCCTAAATAAGATGGAAAGCTATTGCCTGATACTAGAGCTATGAACATTTCAAATTGGTTCAATAGCCTCAGCATGAGACTAGTGAGTCAGAGACAAATATCATCCCAGGGTTCTAATCTGGGGTCTATGGACTCCTAAGGGTTCTATGAATAGATTTCAAGGGGTCTGTGAATTTGGACAGAAAAACATATCTTTATTTTCACCAACCTCAAAGTGAAATTTACCATTTCCTTCAATTATGGTTAAAAAAAATCCCCACATGATTCTGAGGAGGTTTCCGTAGGCCAGAAATGTTCACGACATAAAGAAAAATCCCTGAATTAGAGAGAGATCTTTAGTGAACTACCACAAGTATCCCTCCTTATTGCTATTCTCTTTCAAATTTTTTGAGTTACTTAGATTAAGGCATAGGTGAGAGGTTTATCAAATTTGTGGATGATAAGAAACTAGGAAGGATAGCTAATATATGAGGTGACAAAGTCAGGATTCAAAAAGATCTTAACACGCTAGAAAATTAGATCAAATATAAGATGAAAATGAACAGTAATAAAACCGAAGCTTTACTCTGAGGACATAGTGACTTGATCTGTGATTTCATCAAGTAGAGGAAATTCCCTTTCCCAAAGAAAATCAACAACTTCTCAGCTATTTATAGGAGCAACTAAGTGGTACAAGTGGATAGAGTACTAGATTTGGTGTCAAGAAGACCTAATTCAAATACAGTCTAGGATACTTACTGATTTTGAGACCTTGGACAAGTTAGTTAATGTCTGCCTGACTCAGTTTCTTCACAGAGTTGTGAAGATCAAATAAGATAGTGTTAGTAAAGTACTTAACACAGTGCCAGGCACATAATAGATACTTAAGAAACCTTTCCTTCTCTTTTTTCCTTCCAGTCCTAGAGAAATGCCTACAGACCTGGGAGGTTGCCTAGGGTTACACAGCCAGTATATATCAGAAATTGGTTTTGAACACATATCTTCCTGATTCTAAGGTGGCTCTCTACTCTCTCTAACCACATTGTCAATTTTGAGTTCCCACAATTCTACTTCAGAAGTAAAGAATAGTGTGGGGTAGCTAGATTAACAATTATAGTGGAAAATAGGTCTGGTTTCTATCATGCATAGGCTGCAAGCTTAATTAATCAATACACATTTATTAACAGAGCAATGAAAATGCCTTCTACTTTCTAAATACTGTACTAAGTGTTGGGGATACAAAAAGAAGCAAAAGACAATCTGTGACCTCAAGTTGCTTAAAGTCTAATGGGGAAGACAACATGCAAAATAAGTCTATGGAAAGCAAACTATGTGCATATATATATATATACATATATGTATATATATGTGTATATGTACACATATATACATATATACATACATACATATATAAATATATATGATAAATAGGAAGTAATTAACAGAAGGAAGGCATTAGAATTAAGAGGGATTAGGGAAGACTTCCAGTAAAATATGGGATTTTTGCTTGGATTTAAAGGAAGCCAGAGAGGAAAGTATATAGAGTCGAAGAGGAAGAGCATTCCGGATCTGAAGTTCATAGACTCCCTAAGGGTTCTATGAGTAGATTTCAAGGGGCCTGTTAATTTGGATGGAAAAATATATCTTTATTTTCACTAGCCTTTAAGTGAAATTTACTATTTCCTTCAATTATGATT
>CM053622.1:619737461-619755769 GCA_028646595.1 Phalanger gymnotis | reverse complement strand
TGATAAAGGTATTCATTACTTGAAGCCACCAGAAGTGAAATAATTTAGATCTACTATAAAGGGAGTTCATTAGAACTTCATTTTTAAAGCCATACATTTAATTTGTCATATGTGGTATACATATACTATACTATAGTACCCCCAGGGTACACTACATATAATTGTATATCTCCTGTACATTAAGGAAAATAAAAGGGTCATAAGTAAAGCCAGATTTCCTTGACTCCCAGAACATGAAACAGATCACTAGTAATTAAGTAAAATGTACCAGCAGGGAATGATATAATGGCATTATAAGGCAGTTTAACCGCTACTGCTGTCAGAGTCAGTAAAATGGAATATCATGACATGAACTCCGGGGCACATTTTGGGATTTGCTACTGCATCTTTTTTGCCCAATGACTGACATATATTGGTGCTTATTGATTGACCTATTGATCAGTTACAACAGTAATAAGGGTCTCCCTACTTCTGGATAGTCCTTATGGAAGATTGGACTTCTATAGGGCTCTTTTCAATTTCTTTTTCAATTAACAAGCATCGGTTTTTTTCCTGTTGGATTGGTTTTAGCAGTGACAAAGATCTCCCCACTTTTTGATAGTCCTGATGGAGAGTTGGATTTCTATAGGAATATTTTTTAAATTTTATTTTTTTTTAATTAAAAAGCATTGCTTTCTCCTAGCTTCCCCCTGCCCATGCCCCCAATTGGGGGAAAAAAAGGAAAGGAAAACAAAAACCTTATATTCATAGTCAAGCTAAACAAACTCCCATATTGACTATGTTCAAAAATACATAATTCATTTTGTATTTTGTATTTGTCATCTCCTTGTTAGAAATAGATTCCATCAGCAATGATTGTCTAGAATTGTAGTCATGCATGCATTGATCAGAGTTTCTAAAACTTTTAAAGTTGATTGTATTTATAATTCTGTTATTATTTTCCTTGTACTGCTTACTTCATATTGTATTGGTTAATATAATTCACCCCAGGTTTTACTAAAACTATCTCTTTGTCATTTCTTTTTTTTTTTAAAGTTTTGTTAATATATTTTATTTTTACATTACAAACATTTATAAACTATTCCTACTTTATGAGTGGGCTCCTAAAATAAAATAAAATAAGTAACACTAAAAATCCAGAGGAAGTAACCCTCCCTTCCTCTCATTAAAAAAAATAACAGAAATGTATTTTTCTTCCTATGTTGAGGAATTTTATAAATTTGTGAAGAATGAAATGAATATGAAGAAAATTGATGTTGTACTATATTATTTTTAAAAAATTCTGTGATTCATCCTTCTCCTTATTCTGAAGAGCTGTATCAGAGTAATGTGATCACTCCCAGCCCCCAAGTCATCTGCTTAAGTGTAAGAGAGTGTCCTGATCATCCACACTGAAGGCCAACCCACTGGCAATCAGGGTTGTTTTACAGTTGCCAGGGGAGGATCAAATGATGCAATGTCTGGATAATCAGAAGAAAGACACACCTAGGTGTAAAAAGCCTTGTGTGGCCTCACTCTAGGTCTTTGACAAAAATGGAGGATATTATTGATCTTTTTTATTATCAGGCTGCATGCCCCTGTTAATAAATGATATTTGGTGGCAGGAATTGCCTCAGTTTACCTATTTGTTAAATTTCACTCATGACAAATAGAACCAGGTCAACAATTTATTCATTAAGAAAAATACTATAAAAACAAACAACGTGGAATGCTTTAAGAATGAAAATCATGACCATTCATGATTCTTAAGCATTTCTTATGGCTTAATACTGTTCCATTATATAAAGTATCCCAAAAATCTTGGGGCAATTTTATGCTTTAACAGTTTTAATAGCATAAAACTGTACTAAGACTTTTGGGACACCTTGCTTTTATATAGTATAATTTGTTGAGCCATTCCCCAACTGATGGGCAAACACTTATCTCCAAGCTATTATGAAAAGAGCTGCTATATGTCTATGTCTATGTCTATATGTCTATATCTATGCCTGTGTCTATATCTATATTCATATCTACATCTCTATCTACATGTATTTACATGTGAGCTCTTTTCTTCTTTATTTGATCTTGGTAGGAATAGGTCCGACAGTAGCATTGGTGGATCATAAGGCATACGTAGTTTATTGACTTTTTATGCATAGTTCCAAAGTGTTTTCCAGAATGGTTTTAAAAAATGACAACTCTATGACATAGTGTGTTAATGTGTTTGCTTTCCCTTTGGCCCTCTAAAATTTGTCATTATCCTTTTTTGTTTTCCTTGGGAATTTGATCTTTGGGATGAATGTGTGTCTTCATGGGAGGAAAGCATTCAATAAACTCTTGTTGGACTAATATTTGCTTAGACTGTCTTTCCTTCACTTTCTTTTTTCTCTTCTTTCTATTCCCTTTTTCCTTTTATTCTTCTTCCTTATTCTTTTTTCTTTCCTTCCTCTTCTTTCTTTAAGAGAAATTCTTTCTCCTCTTTTCGGTAATTTTTTTTTTTTAAGGAAAACCAACAGACACATTGACTATATGCAACATTACACATCCACAGTCACTTCTCTAACAGAAAGATAGATATACATTTTCTACTCTCTTTTCCACAGCCAAGATTAGTCATTATAATTTCACCTCTTCCACCTTCGTTTTGTCTTTCTTTTCATTTACACTGTTGTAGTCATTGGACATATTGTTTTCCTCATTGCATCTTGTGAATGTGATTCTTCTTACTTCATTCTGAATCAACTCTTACATCTTCTAATGTTTCTCTGAATTCCTCAAATTTGTCATTTCATATGACATAATATTCTGTTATATTTATATATCATAAATTGTTTAGTCATCCCCCAGTCAATGGGGATCTACTTTGTTTCCAGTCCTTTGCTAACACAAAAAAAGTGTTGGTGTGGTTATTATGGTACATATGGGATGTTTCTTTCTGGCTTTTCTCTCCTATAACACATGCCCAGTCATGGTATGTCCACTGGATGTTTCAAACCAGTTGTCATGTCAGCATCTCAAGCTGGACATATTCAAAATGAAACTCATTATAATTCCTTCCAATCCCACCCTTATTTGGAATGTGACCCTATTTATGCTGGAGGCATCACCATCCAAACCACAAGGTCCATAACCTTGAAGCAGCTTTGACTCTTCACTTCATTCAACTAGGTTATAGTGAATATTTTTTTTTCCAGAATATATTTCTAGAATCATTTTTTGCTTAGATTTTACTTAAAATTTTTGCATTAATAAGCACTAATGGTTAGATAATTCTTTATCTCTGTATTACCTCTCAATTTTTTAGGTATTAGGTCCTTCACTGTGTCATCAATGGCATTTGGTAGATCATTTTCATTCTCAATTTTTGAGAATATTTTTTAGCCTCGGTATTAATTGTTCTTTGATAGCATTCACTTATAAATCTATCTACTATGATATTTTTTTCTTCTTTTGTGGTTCCTTTATGGGTTATTCTATTTTAGTTTTCAAGATTTTTTTTTCATTGTTTTCTTTTTTAAAATTTTATTTTAGACACCAGAACACAAATATAGAATAGAGAAAAGAAACAAAAACTTATCATAAACTTAAATATTGGAACTTGAATAGAAAGTAAGAAAGAAAAAAAAAGCATGCCATGTGCATAGTAGAACATAAGAGAGGATTAAAAATATGTAACAATAAATTTTCACTTCAAGAAAGCCTGTATGATAAATACTTCACATTGTGTTGAGAGGTGTCCATCTTTTATTTGCTTCCCTGTAAGTTTTCTTTTATTCTCTGCTGTGAATAGTTCTTAGGAATACTTATAAAATAATGGCTACATGGTGATGATGAGGGTCTTGCCTTCAGTTATTGTGCTAGTTGTGTGGCGCATTGTCATTTTTTTGTGCCATACCCTTTGTCCTTGAATCTGACACCTAGTACAGCTGTACAATCTGAAATAGACCAAGGCTTATTTGAATGCCCACTGCCAAGTAGTCTTGTCTGTCTACCTTGCTAATATCATATTTCAATGATACCATTATGTACCATACCTGACTTTCTCATTCCTATATGTCCATACTTTTACACAAGGTATTTTCCCCATTTAAAATATTCTGCCCTTTCTTTATTAATTTATATTTCTCCCCTCCTTTAAAGCCTAGTTCAAGTCTTACCTTCAAAGGAGGCTCTTTCTTGTATACTTGTGACCAGTTTGCCTTATTCTGCCCTATATACATTTGTAATTTGTATTTTCAAATGAATGGACTCATGCAGAACTTGTATGTCCATTTTGATTGCAAAGTCCGGCTCCAGTTATTCTCTTTATATGTGAAATACTAATATATATAATATGGCAATCTCTATTTAAATAACTTGTACATTTTTTCATCTGTTGGGAACTCAGTAAGTAATAATAATGGCTGACAGCCACCTTTTCACTAACGTTCTTTATCCTAACCTTTCATTTGTAGAATTGTGGAACATTAGAGTTACAATAGGCCTTCAAGATCCTATAGTTTGGATGCCTTATTGTGTGGGCCAATTTGAGAGAATAACATTCAGTGACTAACGAATGCAGTATCTAATATTGTTTTCTTGATTATTTGAACATGGCATTCCTTATCTTAAAACTCTATGATAGCTCTCATTTTTCTATATGATAAATGAGCTATCATTGCTTATATCTTTCAGAGTTTTTATTGTTATTAAGTGATTTTTCAGTCATGTACAACTCTGATCCCATTTGGGGTTTTCCTTGTGGAGATACTAGAATAGTTTGCTATTTATTTCTCCAATCTTTAAAAGTACCTCCTTCTAATTACTCAAAAAGGCATAATTTCCCTTCTCTTAATACAATCAATTTCATTACTTGAATCAAAAACCCTTTCTCCCTTTGCCATTCCCCTCTCACCCTCCCCCACCTTTTCCTTTAGAGGCTTCTCTTAGCAGGCTATTTTTCTTAGGGACCTGGCAGAAGTCCAAATTAGAAACAAGATGCAGATATCATAGAAGGTTTTCCTGAAGGAATGATATGCTGACAGTATTACCAATCCTATGGAAAGAGCCATGGCACTAAGACTTTGCAGAAAGGATAAGTATTGACTAAGATCAACAATAGGCAGATCAAGAATTTGCTTAAGAACACCATGTTAACTTCAATCCAATCCAATAAACGTTTATTAAGTCCCTAAGATGTGCCAAACACTGTGCTAAATGTTGGGGACACACTTAGTAAAAAGACAGACAGTATCTGCCTTGAACAAGCTTGCAATCTAATGGAACATATGAACATGCAAAAGGAGGCAGGAAAGGAGGGAGAGACTGGGATGGGCCACCAGGTTATATTCTGCAAAGGGACATCTTGTTCCATGGAGTTGAAACTGGGCAGGCCCATCGATGCAAAGTGGAGTGATCTGAGAGTTCAGTTTCTCTATAGTCCAGCCCTCTACAAAGGAAGGCATTGGGAGGAGTCTGATACTCCTCCCTCCAGTCCTCTAAACAGAAGAAAGAGGTGGCTAAGGGAGGTAGAGTAAATCAAAGCTCTAGTTAGCATTGTGGTGAGTTTAGAGGTGGTGAGCTTGACCTGGGAGAGGCATCTAATTACAGATAGATGTACAAATGTGAACCCAGGTGCCAATGTTACTGAAAAACAACCCATATTTCTTGTAGGACACTATAGCCTCAGTAGAAAATAGGTTCCTTCAAGGCAGGGAATATCTTATTTTAATATTTTATATCTATATGTAGCACTATTTGACACATAAGATAATTAATAAAGTAGAATTTTTTTTCTTACATAGGGATCTTATGAGAAAAATATAGAAAAGAGCATAGCCAAGGATTCTGTGCTTGTATGTGAGAATCTTGATCAGTGGGCACTATGTTCAATGGAAGTACATGAAACACAATGTGAGAGCAATAGTTGTCAAGGCATTTTGCAAACATATGAATCCTACTCTCAAATTCCCCAGCCAGTGCTGCTGGCCCATAATTCTAAAGATAGTCTAAATTTCCATTAACAATAAGTAAGATTTAATTAAAGAAACAACCTAATTAAAACTAATAAGCATAACTCTGATTCACACATTCTAGGGAGAGCTTTCCGGTCTTCTTAATTCAAGGCATTCAATTCCCTTTGCTGACAGTTGATAAGAATTCACATTATAGCGACCTTACCTTTAATCTGTTTCTGTGAGCAAGCTTCTGAAGCCATCCTCCCAACCCCCTACCCTTTAGTGATGAAAAATATTTGGTAACAAATACGGAGTCTTTAAACATACGCAGATTGATCACAGACTTTTTCCCAACTGAAAATCTGGTTGGCCAAGAGATTTTAAATGTCCATTGAAGGGATTAGTAAATTCAATTTCTTGGGTTCATATCTATTTCTTCTTATTCAAAGATATGTTTAGAGAAGAGTTTTAATTGTTTTTAGTCTATAAGTCAGACATTAATACAATTCTAAGCACACATTCTTTCTGTTGATTTGAAAAATTATGTAAAACATCATCCTTCACACCGCAGTTGATATGCCTTGGTAGCATGAAACCTATTCCAGAGTATATTTACTTTAAAACAAGAGGGCTAATATCAGAGGCTAATCAGGTAAGGAAAAGTTGACAGGATCATAGATTTAGGGATGAACTTGAGAGATCACCTCATCTAAGTCCAAGTGGTTGAGCAAATTGCTCAAGATCACAAGGCTAATGAAATGATAGTGCCAGGATTACAGTCCATGTCCTTGGATTCCAAATTCACAGTTCTTGTATCTTATTCATAAACCCTAGGAAAGTTGGTTGCTATATAATAAAGCTTCTCATAAAAATTACATAAGGAAAATATATGCGTAAATATGTATATGAAACGCTATACATACCTACATATACATACACACACAATTTTTAATGATCCACTGGTTGAAAATGTTATACTACACTACACTTTTACTTAGGAAAAGAATCTTCCCCAAATGACATTGTACTGGTTGGTTTAATATGCAATGATTAATGTGTTTTTGTGATGCTAAAACAATTTGATGAAAAGTGAAGAATTTCTTGTTTTGTCTATATAATGCCAAAGAACTCATCAGTTCCTGAGAGGTAAGCACTGTTATTATCCACATTTTACAGTTGAGGAAACTGAGTCAAATAAAGGTTAGGTGACTTGCTCAGGGTCACATAACTAGAGACTGGATTTGAACTCAGATCTTCCTTACTAGCCCCTTATCTATTGTGCGACCTAGCTCCCCATTTCCATTTATGTGGAAGGGAACCCAGAATCTTTAATCTACTAAGACCCTCAAGTTCACTCTCCCTTTCCCAATGGTGGTGAGCTGAGCTCCTCTAAGTCTCCTACCCTGCAGAGCAGAAACCCTAGGTTTCAGTAAAGATTTTGACAAAATCTCATGCTGTTTTTGTGGCTGTGCGGAGAAATGTAGGCTAAATGATAGTATAATTATGTAGATTTAGAACTGCTTGAATGGCCAGATACAAAGAATAATTTTAACTTAGGCAGAAATTTCTAGTAAAGAATGCAAGAGGATCAAATGAGATCTAAGTACAGGGCTTTACAAGTCTTAAAGCACTATGTAGATGTTAACTATGATAATGATGATTATGTAGCCTTGCCTCCTTTTGTTCAATCTTTTTGCAAATGACTTCAATCAAGTCATGGATGATTATGCTTATCAAATTTGTAGGTGACTTGAAAGTAGGAGAGATATACATACATACATATATAAATTATAGATATACATATATGTGTATGATGTTCTTGGCTCTCTCATTAGGATATGAGCTCATTTTGAAGAGGGATTTTTCATTCTTGGTACTTCTAGCTACAAGACCTAGCACACTTCTTGGCACATCATAGGTTCTTAATAGGTAAATTTTGATCGTTGTTAAATTTGGAAATTATCTTCAAGGGAGGTGGAGCCAAAATGGTGGAGTAAAGATAAGAATTCTCCTAAACTCTCCCCCAAACACTTCCAAATAACCTTTAAAAATTACTCTAAACAAATTATATAACAGCAGAAGCTACAAAAAGATGGAGTAAAACAAATTTCCAGCCCAAGACAACTTGGAAGTTCAGCAGGAAAGGTCTGTTGCACCAGAGTGCAGCGCCAGGGCCTGACCGCGAGTTGGCATCTCCTGGCAACACCAGATTCTTTCCACCTTTTCTTTTTTAAAAAAATTAATTTATGGAATAAAACAAATATTTCTATAACAATACAATAAACAAAGAAGCTCACACATGAAACTGCAAATCTAATATATGCAACTTGCTATTCCTTTCAAATATGTCACAAAATTATCGTGTAGATTTCTTTTTTTTTTCTCTTTTCCTCCTTCCTCATTCTAGAGATGGCTACCATTAGACACAAATAGGTATATATAAATACAATTATTCTATACATGCTTTTATTTATCAGTTCTTTCTCGGGATGCAGATAGGGTCTTTCTTCATATGTCCTTTATAGTTAATTTGGGTTTTCGCAGTAGAAAAAATAACTTAATTTGGTCAAAGTCATTCTTAAAACAATATTGCTGTTGCTGTATACAATGTTCTCTTGGTTCTGCTTGTTTTACTCTTTACTATTTTGTACAAATCTTTCCATGTTTTTTTCTAAAATCATTGAGCTCATCATTTCTTATAGCACAGTAATATTCTATCACAATATTATGCTACAATTTTTCAGCAATTCTTCAATTGAGAGGCATCACTGCAATTTACATTTCTTTACTACCACAAAGAGAGCTGCTATAAACGTTTTAGAACATATAGGCTGTTTTCATTTTTCCCAAGTCATCCTTGGAAATAGACCAAGTAGTGGAATAGAGTAGACAAAATTTACAGCAACGAATAAGCACAATAACCTTGTATTTGACCAGTGTAAAGACTTTAAGGTTTTGGGATGAGAATTCATTTTGTGGTAAACAACTTTTTCAAGCAATTTGGATTAGCAATGGGAGGAAAGTTATGGGACAATAACTTGATAATGTGGTAAAGTTTAATGAAAAGCTCTGGGTTTTTTTTCCGTTATTGGGAAGACTTGGGCATGTTTGAAGGCAGTAGGGAAAAATAGGGAGAGGGTGAAGATTTGAGAGATGGGGGAATGATTGAGCAATTTGTTGGAGAATATAGAAGGTGATAGGATCCACTGCTCATGTAGAGCATTGACCTTGGCAAGGAGAAGGATCACCTCTTTGTCAGACATTGAGAATGAGAAGAGAGTGTCAGTAGACATAAAGGGGTTTTGAGAGGAAAAGAGACAAAGAAATGGGAGCTCATAATGAATGGCCTATTTTTTCCCCAGTAAAGTAAAAGGCAGAGCCAGAAATGGAGAGGAGAAGGCATAGTGGGCTTGAAGAGGGAAGAGGAGGTTTAAAATAGTTTCTGTGGGGAAGTTAAGGAATCATTGTTTTTGTTGTTCAGTTGCTTTCAGTCATGTCTGACTCTTTGTGACCTCATTTGGGATTTTCTTTGCAGGATACTAGAATGGTTTGCCATTTCTTGCTACAGCTCATTTTACAGATGAGGAAACTGAAGCAAGCTGGATTAAATGACTTGCCCAGGGTCACACAGCTAGTGTCTGAGGACAGATTTGAACTCATTAAGATGAGTCTTCCTGACTACAGGCTTGGCATTCTATCCACTGTTCCATGTAGAAGTCCAGAGTATCAACTAGAAAGGAATAATAGGATTGCTGTAGTGAGGGCTATTAAGCCTTCCCCACTCCATGATGTAGTACTATATGAAGTCATGAGAAGTAACACACTGTTATAGTTTGTAAATGTAAGAGGATTTTAGAAAACAGAGTCATTAATTGGCATGAGAATAGTTAGGAAAACCTATGTAATGAAATTATAATTGAACTAGACCATGAAGGAAGTATAACAACATAAATAAATGTCAATTGATAGCATATAAACACTTTACATATGTTATTTTGTCTTCATAATAATCTCATAAGTTATGTAAGTATCATAATGCCGACTTTATAGATGAGTAAGCTGAGGTCCATACAGGTGAATAAACTCAGAGTCCAGAGTCTGGACTCTGACCTAGTTCCTGTGATTCTTAGTTCAATGTTGTTTCAAGGTTACCATTCTGCCTCTCATGTTAGGCACCCATGTATAGGTAGATAGGAGGGGGGTGGATAATTTAGGCAGAAGGAAATAGCATTCGCAATTTGATGAAACCATTGGCCTTGCTAGTGCTTATAGTTAACTGGTTTTCTTTTATTTTTTTACTTTTCATCTTTGACCAAACTACTTATTTCATGCAAGTACCTCTCTGTAGACCAATAAAAATGAATATATACTTGGAGTTCACATTCAAAGCTTACTACTGAAGACTCCACAGGCTAAAACTAAATCAGGTCTTACAACTAGGCCCATAAAAATTCAAAATATATATATTGCTTCCTATGACTCCTTGTGGAAAAGAAGTTTATTTGCCTCTCTACTAAATCTCTCTTTTTCATGGTTTGCTATAATTGTGTGCTATAAGGAAAATATATTATTGTAGAATCAAGTTATAGATAACAAAAATGGCTGAAAGCAAATATTAGAAGAACTCAGTTTGGAGTATGTTGATTCTGTGACCTGCACCATTTATTTCCCAAGGAAGTAATATGCACAGGAAATGGGTGTTTTCTACTTTTCCTAAGTCTTTCTTCTTTTCAGTGTTCTCTAACCTCTAGCAGATTAAGACTGCAAACCAACTAGTAAAGTGAAAGATAGGCTGTAGAGGATATATTTCATAGCCGATAATGGGCCTGGGCTTGGAAGCAGGAAGACATGGATTTAAATGCTATTTCTAACTCTCACTGCCTCTATGACCTTGGGCAAGTAACTTCACCTCTTTGTGGTTCAGGCAATTTATCTCCAGTATGTGACTCCAGACCTGCAATCTGTCCCTGCCTGAGGGAGTTCATTAGGCTGAATAAATCATTGATCTTTTCCTCATTTGCATACTAGAATTGGCAGAATTCATTTCAGCCATAACCTCTGAAATCCTAAAGAGTATATTACAATAGGGATACACTCTGCTTATGTTTGGATCTTCTTAATACTAATCTACTTTTGCCTCACTTGCCATTTTTTATTTGTGAGCCATAATAATAATACTTCATGAATTCAGTTCAGATTTATTTAACATCTTGGTCCTGGCATTAGCAAGATTCATTCTAGCAGAAAGTTCTCCTTTCTAACTTCATGTTTAGAATTTCTCCTAATGTCTAAGTGAAAACTGAGGCTTTTTGTAGTAACAACCAC
The DNA here is from genome assembly GCA_028646595.1 of Phalanger gymnotis. Lineage (NCBI taxonomy): Eukaryota > Metazoa > Chordata > Mammalia > Diprotodontia > Phalangeridae > Phalanger > Phalanger gymnotis. Next base: position 619,744,526 of record CM053622.1, on the reverse strand, counting down.
TCATATTTCTGTAGTTTGTTGTTGTTTTTTGTCTTTAGTTCTTGAAGAGGACCAATGGCATCAGGAGGGTATGTCTTGACTGGCATGTAAATTGGATTTAAATGAGACAGGACTATGCAAAGTCACCAGCCTCACTGTCTTTGAATCCAGTGGCAAGACATAGGTCTGTATGACTGGAGATGACCCTAGATGTAGTGGGTGACTTTGGCCCTTTTTAAGCTTTCCCAGGTCTCAGTTTGTCTGTGGCAACACCCATTCCTTGATTTAAGGCTAGGCAAGAAATGAGGCAAAAGATGGCCTAGTTAGCTTACTCAAAAAAAAAAAAAAATCAAACTGGGAGCAGAAGAACCTCAGGGTTTCTGGCTAGAACAGAAAGGATTGCTATTTAGATTCACTCAGAGACATCAAAACCTAAACAATGAGCAAGTGAGGCTTGGGCTGAGACCTACTATTAGCCAATCAGTGAGAACCAGAGTGATTTGCATTTAAAGCATGGTTAAATAGTTCCATTTGAATCCCAATAGGTTTCATCAAAGTCTGGTTTGCCACATGGGACAAGAGTTAATTGTTCCAGTTTTTTTTTTTTAATGATAGAAGAAATAAGTAGGGAAGAAGAAAAAATGTAGCAGCCACCCCTCCCCCCCCAACCACAAGATATCTTGTGTGGTTTAAACAATCAAAATTTATATTCCTTTGGGCAGATCACCCACATGTAAGGGTATTCTTGAGGTTAGGGAACCATATTTTTTAGGTATGCTTGAGACCCCAGAATTCCAATTTGCCAGGTCCTACTTGAATGAATTTGACCCAAGCCTTCTCTCAGCCAAAGAGAAACAAAGTTTATTACAGGTTCACCATATTGGGTTGTCTTAAGAAATCTCACCCTTTATGAAGCTCATTTTCACAATGGGGCCAGATTCCATCTGAGGTAGATTGAATCTGCACCTTCAGGAAGGCAAGATGAAATTTATATACAAACAGATTATGGGAGGGATCTAGGATGGTCCTGGGGTTTAGGGAGGATCTTGAGAAGGAGTCTAAGGAGGAGTTTGATGGGACCGGGGTGAGGGCAGACTCCCAGAACCAAGAGAATGGAATTAAGGGATTAAGGGTGGGAAGTAGCTGAAGGCTACAACATAGCCCTACAATATAGGGCTACGCTAGTTTAGGGTAACAGATTTGGGCATAGGCCTTTTGGTAGGATGAAGGGTGGAAACTAGCCAGACAATAGAGGGCTAGGCTAGGTTAAAAGTAACCTAGCCTAGAGATTTGGGCCTAGCTATAATGAAAGGCTTATGGCCTCAGGCAAATGCCTCATCTAGAGGAAAGATTCAAGGAAAATTCAAGGGAGCTCCCACAATCTAAACCCAACCAGTATGATTCCACACATGGGCAGAAGAAGAGGAAGAAGAAAGGAAGGAAGGAAGGAAAGAAGGAAAAGAAAGAAAGAAGGGAGAGAACATTGCCCAGTTGAAACTGGCCAGTTGGGTCCCAGTGCAGCTGATGAGTTAAAGAAAAATGAAGAGGTAGAGAACCATAGGTTTCTAGGGGGTGCTCAAGACCCCAAAACACTGACAGCCCAGGTCCTGCTGAATGAATTCTACTCAAGCATTCTCAGCCAAGGAAAAAAGACAAAGTTTATTAAGGATTTGACATAATGGGTTGTCTTAAGAAATCCTACCCTTTCTGACATTTGTTTTCACAAGCTGGCCAGATTCAATCTACTGACTAGATTGAATCTGAGCATCTTCATGGAGGCAAAATGGAGATTACATACAGAAATATTGTGGGAGGGATTGAGGGGTGGTCAAGTAGTATGGGATGACTAGAGGAGGGTTTTAGGGAAGGTCTTGAGGAGGAGTCTAAGGAAGATCTTGATGGGACTGGGGTGACTAGAAGTCAAGACTCCAGGAAACAAGACAATGGGATTTTTATAGGATTAAGGGTGGGAAGCAGCTGGACAATAGAGGGCTAGGCTAGGTGGAGATTTGGGCCTAGATAATGAAAGGCCTATGGCCTCAGGGGAAGGCAGATCAAGTGGGAAGATTCAAGGAGAGTTCAAGGGGATTCCCAGAGACTGTACTCCATATTCAAGGGGGTTCCCAGAGACTGTACCTTCATCAGGGCAGCTACTGTCTGTCCTTCATTCTCATTTCTGTAGTTTACATATTTATAAAGAGCTGTCATGAGAATAACCCTGTATGATATGTGTGTGTATGTGTATGTATATATATGGTATATATGTATACATATATATACATAATATATTACACATTTGGAAAATTATCCCCTTTTTGAAAAAAAGGAAATCAAATCTTAATCAGATAAAGTCACTTGCCCAATATTACACAGATTTTATGGAGTAGAGTATTGACTCAAGTTCTCCAACCTCTAACTTCTATCTACATCATATACCTACTTTGGAGTCAGAGCGTTTGTGTTAAATTCTACTTCTCATACTGCCTAGGTAATCTAGAGAAAATCACATTCTCTCTAGCCCTCAGTGTCCTCAAATCTTAAATGAGGTGGTCAGACTAGACAGGCCCTTTCTTCTAGCTCTAAGACTATGATCTGTCATCTTTTCCCCCTAGAGGATCCCTAAATGACTTCCTTAGTATCATTAATACAGCTTTCCCTTAAAACGCAATGTGTGGGAGAGTTTGATGACAAACCTTTAGACTAAGACTTCCTGATAGAAAACAAATCCAAATCTTTTATGTTTAAGAAAAAGGTCTCAGGGATAAAGCTTTCCCTTTCAGAGAGCTAAGACTTTCAGAAAACCACTTTAGTTTTCAGAAGCAAAGACCAAAGACTTGAAAGTGAATCAAGGCTGCCAACTATTTATTGCAAATAATGAATTAGCCCCCCCCCCATTGGATTATTGTACTACCTAATTTAAATATCTCAGAGTGGTATTAGCATAAGACTGGCATTCATTATCATCCCTATCATTCTCACTGGCCTCATCTAAATAATCACAGCTACTGGTAGGGAAATAAGGAAATCTTTCTGGCTGAGTTACTCTTTCCACTTGTGATCTGCTCCAAATCTTTTAAACACAGGGATACTTTTGCTTTTAATAAAGCAAAATATATGTATAATTACCATAAGTTTAGAAGATGAATTATGAATATATTTATGACTAAATACTAAGTGGTTTATCACACCATCTAATGGATTTTGGCCACTTTTTCTCTTCAAATGTATTCTGTAAATTATGCTATCTATAGATATAAATGTCATGTGACACCAGTTAGGTTGACCTTTGACTGTGATTCTTTAATTCATGAAAAATGTATATCTATGGGAGGGGCACCTCATTAAATTGTCAAGCAGGTTAAATTCAGCATTTGGAAATTTCTTAAAACTAGAATGAGGCAAAGATATGTCTAACCAATTAGATATACTCCAAGTTGTCTTCTTTTTCATTCAAAGCTTCTTTGAAGCTTTCAGTCTTGAATCAGTTCTACCATTATGTAGTGTAGTGGAAAGGGCATTTGATTTGGAGTAAGAAGTCTGGGGATCCAATATGACTTTGTCAAGTCCTGAAATAAATCAAAGCCATGAGTTGAGGAATAAAATATCTTTAGTTGAGGTAACACAGAGTAACAAACTGGCCACCCTGGGGGATGCCCCACGAGTGAAGAGCACAATGGATTTTTCAACCCAAAGACCCATGCAAAAGTTTCTTATCCCTTTAGGAGGAGGGTGGGGAGGAGTGTGGGGGTGGGATGTGTGGGGGTGGGGTGGGGAGAAGAGGTAATATGAGATAGAAAGGTCTATTTCTGAGATGCAGGCTACCCCCAGCAACCTGAGCAAGAAAAAGTGCTTCATTCTGGCTGTGTTGCTCTTCATGCCATGAATCCCAAAGGAAGAGGTTAGCACATCAGAGACTTGGATCCAGCTTGATCCCGGTTCCTTTACAAGGCAAAATTTCTGGTTGGAGACATAGGGCTCAACCTAATCAACCTTATCTTAAGGGTAGGAACATAAGGACATTACTGGAATTCATGACATTGCTAGAGTGATTAAGGGATAGTGTTACTTAATATTACATTTTATATTAACAATTTTCTGTCATTATGAAGCAAGTCAAATAGCCTCTTTGGTCAGGCATCTAACTATGGAACTGGTTGCAGTAAGAATAAGTTATATTACCTTAATAATAATAATTTTATTACCCTAATAATAAAGCCATTAATAATATCATTTGTCAACTTTGTACAGTTGATTTCATTTCGTTTGAAGACTCCATTTTGTGACTGAGCTGTTTTGAGTATGTTGTTTTTCTAAATTGCTTCTCAATAATAAAATAAACACTTATGTGGTATGACATAGTAAACAACATATATGTATTCTGATAAACATACGTGGACCCTCTGATGAGACAGACCGTCAATGAAAAAATTTAAATATTATAAACCACTTTATCAGTATGTTTGAATTTAGCTTCCAGTCAAATTAAGTGGTAAATAACTTAGGGACACCCACAGCTAAAAGTTTACAAAACCCACTGGAGACCCTAGCCTCTCCCTGGGCATGATTATGGCTGACTCCTGTTCCCACACTTTAGACTAGAGCAAATTCATGTTGGCCCAGGGGCAGTGCTGATTGGTTAGTGGAGATTTTGGAGAGTTTCCAGATAACCACCAGGAAGAAGACATAAGCTACAGCTGGGCAGAGAGTGAAACTTGTTGAGTCTAGGAGGAAAGAAGCTTTATTGAAATTTCTGAGACAGCAATGTTGGAGATTTTTTCTTAGAAGGTATTATTCCCTTGCTGTGACTTAAGACATTTGATTACATGCATTGAGAAGTACAAGTCTAACCAATGTTTCCATAGCACTAATTAGTAACATAATGGTAAATCAGTTATATGCATGCACCATATATCACATTGGTTAAATGTCTGAACTCAAAGATTATCCATTAATGGTTTCCTATCAAGTACGAAGGAGGTCTCCAGTAAAGTGCACAAATTTCTTCATTTGCATAATAGGACCAAAAATACTTTTTTTTATACTAACTTCAAGAGAGGGGGTTTACTGTGAGGATCAAATGAGATAAAATAAGTAAATGATTATAAATCCTGAAATATTATGTTATAATTAGCTTGGCTATGTATTAGTAACTTTTGTGGATTATGTATATTATCTATTCAATCAACAAGAATTTGCTGAGCACTTTGTGCCTGACACTAGGCTATGTGTTGCGAAAAATGTTATATATATATATATAATAGTCTCTGACCTCATGTGATTTTATAATAATGGAACTGACAGGAAACATATCTGTGAAAAATTAAATAACAATGGGATAAAACAGTTAATTTTCCCCCACATTGGTACCTAGAAAAAGTGCTATAGGTAACTGTCAAGAGTCAATATTTAAAAGTAACACTTACTATGTGCCAGATACTATGTTAATTTCTAGTGACACAATGAAAGGCAAAAACAAAACAAAACAAACCCAACAGTCTCTGCACTCAAGGAGCTCACAGTCTATTGGCAAATTCTCAGAAAGAAGTCACCTTGGGCTGCAAACCTTGGAGAAAGAAGTAGAACAGATATATAGTAGAATTCGGATAAGTCAAGAAAATAAGGGAAATATGCCATGAAAGGGGCCAAATACATTATAGGTGGACATGACTTGAGAATATGGGAGTTAGAATGCCTTTTTAAAATGGACTCTATTACCAGTCTTTGAATATTTTTACATTCAAAACCAACGAAGAGCACCATTAATTTTTAAATATTGGTAATGACTCAGGAAAGTGTAGTCATCTCTCATTATTGAACACTTCTCTGGAACTGATGGCAATGTGTTAAATCACAGTAACAACAAAAAAAAAGGTCCATAAAATTTCAATTCCTTAGTTCCTTATTAAGCACATATAACTATCATTAGCTAACGTTTTCTTCCTAATTTCATTTTGTTTCTCATATAAGGCAACTGAATTATTGTATTCTCTATGATGCATATAAATAATGTATATATTTTTAAATCATTATTTATTTAATATTTTTAATTTTCAGCATTAATTTTCGTAAGAGTTGAACTACAAATTTTCTCCCCATTTCTACCCTACCCGCCCCCACTCCAAGATGGCATATATTCTGATTTCCCTAGTCAGCCCTCCCTTCTGTCACCCTATTCCCCACCCCCCCATCTCTTTTCCCCTTACTTTCTTGAAAGGCAGGATAGATTTCTATGCCCCATTCCTTACATATCTTGTTTCTCAGTTGCGTGCAAAAACTTTGTTTTTTGAACATCCCTAAGAAGGCAAGCAATTCAACATAGGACACATGTGTATCATTATGCAAAGCCCTTCTACAATACTCACATTGTGAAAGATTAACCATATTTTGCTCCTTCCTATCCTATCCCCTTTATCCAATTTTCTCCCTTGACCCTGTCCCTCTTCAAAAGTGCTTGCTTTTGCTTACCTCCTTCCCCTATCTGCCCTCCCTTCTACTGTGACTCCCCCCTGTTTTTATCTCCTTCCTCCTTCTTTCCTGTGGGATAAGATACCCAATTGAGTGTGTATGTTATTCCCTCCTCAGGTAAAATCCGCTGAGAGCAAGATCCACTCATTCCCCCTCACCTGCCCCCTTTTCCCTCCCAACAGAACTGCTTTTTCTTGCCACTTTTATGTGAGATAATTTACCACATTCTATCACTCCCTTTCTCCCTCTCTCAATATATGCCTCTCTCATCCCTTAATTCAATTTAATTTTTTTTAGATATCATCCTTTCATATTCAACTCACCCTGTCCCCTCTGTCTATATATATATATATATATATGTATACACACACACACACACACACACACATATATGTATATGTATATATATATATATTCACTTCAGCTACCCTAATACTGAGGTGTCACGAATTATACACATCATCTTTCCATGTAGGAATGTAAACAAATCAGTTCCACTTTAGTAAGTCCCTTAGGATTTCTCTTTCTTATTTACCTTTTCATTATTCTCTTGATTCTTGTGTTTGAAAGTCAAATTTTCTATTCAGCTCTGGTCTTTTCACTGAAAAAGCTTGAAAATAC
>CM053622.1:619722817-619736961 GCA_028646595.1 Phalanger gymnotis | reverse complement strand
AAAAAATACTGAGGTAAACAATACCTTTAAAACAACAGAATTATCTTAATAGAAAAAGAGAAACAAAAATTTACTGTAGAAAATAACTCCTTAAAAAGTAGAATTGGTGAAATAGAAAAAAAGAATTATGAAATCCCACTCAAAAAATAATTCCTTTAAAATTAGAATTGAGCAAGTGGAAGATAATGACTCCATGATGCATGAAGAAATAATAAAACAAAGTAAAAATAATAAAAATGATAGGTCAAGGAGAAAATGCTTCAAGCAACCAAAAAGAAACAATTCAAATATTGTGAAGCCATAGTCAGATCACATAAGATTTAGCAGCTTCTAAATGAAAGGATGGGAAGAATCAGAATATAATATTCTGGTAGGCAAAGGAGCTAGGATTAGAATCAAGAATTATCTACCCAGTAAAACTGAATATAATCCTTCAGAGGAAAAATGGATATTTAATGAAATGGAGGACTTTCAAGCATCCTTGATCAAAAGATCAGAGCTGAAGAGAAATTTTGACTTTCAAGTATGAGACTCAAGAGAAACATAAAAAAGTAAACATGCACAAGAAATCATTAAGCATTCAAAATGTTAAAGTGTTTACATTCTGACATGGGAAGATGATGTTTATAACTCCTAAGTACTTTATCATTATTATGGCAGTCAGAAGGAGTATACATAGATAGAGGGCATGCGTATGAGCTAACAATGATGCAATGATTTAAAAAAATAAAATGAAGGGCTGAGAGAGAAAGGATGAACTGTGAGAAAGGGGAAGAGAGAGGAAGAACAGAGAAAATTATCTCTTAGAAAAGACATAGAATATCTTTTACAGTGGAGAAGAAAATGAAGAGGGGATGGGCAATGCTTGAATCTTACTCTTAACAGAATTGGCTCAAAGAGGGAATGGCATACACATTCATTTGAGTATAGAATTTGATCTTTATTATTTTTATTACTTATTTTGTCAAAAAGCTGGGACAATTTACTTTTTGCCCTGTTCATTTATAGTTTCTTGAAATGTAGCTCTGAAAAAAGGCTTTAAAAAAGCCCTCTGTATTCAAATGAAGCTACTTGGCTATGCCAGTAAGAGGTCTGTGGCTCCTTGTTTAGTTTTTGATGACTTAGAATGAGTATAAATAACAATTGCTTTCTGTTCTGCCGAGAAACTCTAAGGGTCTTCCCCTTCAAGACTGATAGTGTTGTGATGGAAAATTGGGCCATCTTTTGTCTCAATTCTTACCTAGCCCTTAGTTATTCAATGGGCTTTGCCTCAGACAAGCTGAGGCCTGTGAAAAACTTTAATTTAAAAAAGCCAAGGTCACCCACTGCATGCTGGACCATCATCAGTTGTTTTTACTTTTTTCTTACCTCTTCAGTTAAATTAGTCTTTTAAAATACTTAAATCAAGGTATATTTTATCCCACTTGACCCATTACAAAAATTCCTGCTTATTTGTGTACTTTCTTCTTTCCTGAGTGATCCACTTGACAAAAAATTGTGACTCTCTGGACCTTTTGTCCTTATGCTCCAAGTACAACTGATGGAAGATCAGTCCAGCTGTTTATGGTTAAATGAATATAAACCTGACGTAAAAGGTAAAAAATGATAATTTTATACTTAAATTCATTGAATTTATTTTTCAGTACCTAGTATTCACAATAGAACTCAAATTTACCTTATGGTAAATTCATATAGTTAATTATCCAATATGAAAAATTCTATAGCATTTTGAGGCCCTAATTTACCTATCCTAAGGCACCATATCACATCAAAAATAGCACATGTAACAATACTGTAAATGAAGTTACAGTAAATGTGAATGACCTTCTTGATAGATAAGTGAACTTTTAGATGAGGAAAAACAGGTAGTCTCCAAATCCTATTTTAATATATGTTCATGTCATTTGAAGGAAAATAAAAAAGAAGCAACTCACAATCATCTTCAGTTCAATGCTTTTTGAAACATTTGTTGCAGATGCATGAATGTTCCATTACAATGGATTCAGTTCATTTTGAATATTATCCAGCTAATGCTGACCTTCTGGCAGTTTTTGTAATTAACCTCCATCTTGTTGACAACCCTTCTTTTAATTACTATGCACCATGTTTATGGAATGGAATATCCTTAAAATAATAGGTTATTGATTTAAATGGTCATTTTAAATGCAATTGACCAGCCAATCATTTTGTGAAAGCCTAAAGTATAAATTTAATGTGTTGTAGAAAGTTTTTTGTAGTTGATCTTTCAGCAATGCAGAGCTTGCTGTATTCTTACACTTTATTCTCATCCTTATTAGATCATAAGGCTATGGGAACCACACTTTGTTATTTAAATATAAGAAGTAGCAGGGATCTATTTCTCTATACATTACACACATGGTCTATGTTGTTATTTGCAGAACAGTATGGAGCTTAGAAGAAAATGTCAACTTATGGCACTGTGCATTTGGGCATTAATGAGGGAAGTAGTGAGTCAACTCCGACCTTTGATTATCTCAATAGTCAAAGGAGTAGTCATTATGTTAACTTGGTGGCTGAAATAGTTTCAGGGTCTATATAGAGACATTTTCTGGATAATTAAATGGGTGTACCAGAAGCTCTTGTTTTGACAGTCCTAAGTATACCCTGCGATGGTGTAAGACATCAAGGAGTAAATGTGCAAAGCAAGCAATGGAAAGGGAAATTTTTCCTCCAAGTCTTCTTTATGTTTGGCTTAGAAGACAGGAAAATAGGATGTAATTGAACCTGATGCTGTTGGAGTTACAATAAAAAAAAAAAACTTGCTTGAGAAATAGCGTAAGCAAATATTAATGCTATTTTTTTCCTTCTTGAAAGTTTCTTTTTTTCTCATTTTATTTTTTCTCAAATATAAAAATGTTTTATATATATGCATATATATGTATATGTACATATACATATACATATATATATATATATATATATATATATCACAAATTTTTAGATTCTAAATTCTCTCTCACCCTTCTTACTGTCCCTCCTTGGGAAGACAAGTAATTCGATACAGGTTATACATGTTTAGTCATGCAAAACACTTTCATAGTAGCCATGTTGCAAAAGACAACACAGACCAAAACAAAATAAAACAAAAATAAGAAGAAAAACAAAAAGTATTCTTCAATCTGCATTCAAACTTCTTCACTTCTTTCTCTGGAGGCGGATAGAATTTTTCATCACAATCCATTGCGATAGTCTTGAATTATCATATTGATGAGAATAGCTACGTTATTCACAGTAGAACATTGTACAATATTGTTACTGTGTATAATGTTCTCCTGGTTCTACTCACTTCATTTTGCCAGTTCATTTAAGTCTTCCCAGGTTTTTTATAAACCATACTGCTCATCATTTCTTATAGCACAGTAGTATTCTATCATAATCATATACTACAACTTGTTCAGCTTTTTCCCAACAAATGGGCCTCCTCTCAATTTCTAATTCTTTGTCACCACAAAAAGAACTGCTATAAATATTTTTGTACATATAAGTCCTTTTTCTTTTTAAAAATATTTTTGCAATATAGACCTAGTAGTGTTATTTGTGAGTCAAATGGTATACACAGTTTTATAACCATTTGGCCATAGTTCTAATTTGTTCTCCAGAATGGTTGGATCAGTTCACAAATCCACCAACAATGTGTTGATGTCCCAATTTTTTCCACATTTCCTCCAGTATTTGTCATTTTCCTTTTCTGTCATCTTAGTCAATCTGATATGTGTGAGGTAGCACCTCAGAGTTGTCTTAATTTTCATTTCTCTAATCACTAGTGATTTAGAGCATTTTCATATAATTATAAATGGCTTTGATTTTTTTCTTCTGAAATTGTCTGTTCATATTGTTTAATTATTTATCAATTGTGAAATGACTCATATTCTTACACATTTAAAGCCATTCACCATATAATTGATAAATGAGACCTTCATCAGAGAAGTATGCTGTAATTTTTTGCTGTTGCAGTATTCTGCTTTCCTTTTCATTGTGGCTGTATCATTTTGTCTATATAAAACTTTTAAATTTAATTTAATAAGAATTACCCATTTTGCATCTCATAATCTCTATCACTTATTTGGTCATAAATTCTTCCTTGATACATAGATCTGACAGATAAAAGTTTCCATGATCCTCTAATTTGCTTATGATATAATCCGTAATGTCTAAATCATGTACTCCTTATGAACTTTTCTTGGTATTTGGTATGAGATGTTGGTCTATATATAGTTTCTGCTAAACTGCTTTCTAGTTTTCCCAGATATTTTTGTCAAATGTTGAGTTCTTACTTCAAAAGCTTGAATCTGTTGGGATATAAAACACTAGATTACTATGGTCATTTATTAATGAGTATTATGTACCTAATCTATGCTACTAATCCATGACTCTATTTCTGGGCCAGTATTAGATTGTTTTGATGATTATTGCTTTGTAATACAGTTTGAGATCTGGTAGGTGAAAGTGGTAGACCACCTTCCTTTACTTTTTTTATTTATTCTCTTTGGGGTGTAGAGTGTATTGCCTCTGATGTGAAGGCTATTGAGCCTTTTTCAGCTGCTTTGGTGTTGATCTAACCCATCTAATCATGACCTCATCACCAACACTGTCTTCCATGTACCTAAATGCAATAAAACTTTGTGGATGCACCCTCACAGCAAACATTGGCATTTAATAGACTATGTCATTGTAAGGATAAGAGATGCACATGATAAAAGAGTGACACAGGCATTGTATGGTGCAGAGTGCTGGACTAATCATATCCTCTTCAAGGTAAATATTTGCATTCAAACAAGAGTGATAGCCCTAAGACAAGATGACACTAGAAGGCTTAATGTCAACAGATTAAAGAGCTTCTCTGAGTGAGAACATTTTGTTGCTGACTTGGAGGGAAAGTTAAGCCAACCCATGGTTGGCAATAGTTGAGCAGAAAAGGAATAGGCAGCTTTCAGAGATTCCTTTTTTGCACTGCAGTTACTCATCTGGGTCTGAACACTCACAAACATCAAGACTACTTTGATGAAAATGCTGGGCAAATTCATAAGCTTCTGTTTGAAAAAAAAAAAAAGAATTCCACAAGGATTACCAGCAGGATATTTCGTTTGTCTCTAAGAAGGCAGCATTTAACTTCATCAAAAGTAAAATACAAGTCAAGCTTAAAGAAATGCAGGATTCTTGGCTCAGTAAGAAGGCAGATGAAACCCAGTTTTACTCTGATAATAACAATCCAAAATGCTTTTATGACTCCTTGATGGCTATTTATGGGCCAAAGACATAAGCTACATCTCAACAACTCATGATGGAGCCACATTGAATAGTGATAAGGGCATAATCCTGGAGAGATGGGCTGAAGACTTCCATAGCATTCATCACATGATCATCAATCAATGCTGAAGCCATTGACCATATACTTCAGGTATATATACCTCTGTAGCCAAATTTCCAACTGAAGAAGAGGTTTGAATGCCATTAGGCTTCTCTCCTGTGGGAAAGGACCTGATGTTGATTCTAGTCCAGCTGAAATTTATGGTAGAAGTACTTAGCTGACTTAAATTTTATGGGTTATATGGCAAAAGGAGGTTATCCCTCAGGAGTTCAAGGATGCCACCATTATCCATCTCTATAAAGGTAAAGGAAATAGATTGTCCTGTGACCACCACAGGGCAGGGGGGAAGGGTCTCTCTCTTAGTCATTGCTGGCAAGATTCTCGCCAGAGTCCTCCTTAACAGGCTTATCCTTCTCTTGGAAGATGGTCACCTACCTGAAAGCCAATATGGCTTCAGAAAGGCCTGGGGATGGTTGATATGGAGTTTACTGCCTGACAACTCCAGGAGAAATGGCAGAAGCAGAACAGAGGTCTGTGCATAATGTTTGTCAATCTAACCAAGGCCTCGAGGGTTTGTGGAAAATTGTGTCAAAATTTGGTTGCCTGGAGAAGTTCATCAGTATTGTATGTCAATTTTATGCCATGATTGCTCAGTTCTCAATAATGGTTGATGCTCTCACACTTTCCTAATCACCAATGGAGTAAAACAAGATTGTGCGCTTGCTCCCACATTTTTTAGCTTGATATTTTCTGTGATGTTGTCAGATGCCTTCAACAAGGACAAAAAGCATCAAAGTCAGCTCCCACACTGATGAAAAACTATTTAACTTGAAAAGGCTACAGGCCAAGACTAAAGTCGAGGGAGAGTTGTTGCATGATTTTTTTGTTCACAGATGATTGTGTACCCAATGCAGCCTCTGAAGTTGAGATGCAACAAAGTATGGACCAATTCTCTACTGCTTGTCCTAATTTTGGCCTAACAATGAGCACCAAGAAAACAGAAGTTCTCTACCAGTTAGCACCATGCCATTGTAACAACAATGTTGCCAGCAGCTGCTGTGGGGGTGTAAGACCAATAACACCAGCACACAGGAGGGATGCTAGCACAGGTTCTGTGATCTGCTTTTCTAAGGAAAGCAACTTTAAGTGGTTAACAATCTTACTTTAATTAAACATACATATGTCATTCACTAGTTCAGGGAAAAAAGTCAGCACCCTAAACTTCAGAGCCAATACAAATAGAAATTACAAACAGAGAAAAATAACACAAATCAACAGACAGGCTTCTGTCTGATCATAGCAATACATACATAGTTACCAGAGAGCAAAGCACCAAGATCTTTGGCTTGGTTGTGTGGCATGGGAGATGCTGGCACAAGACCACCTGCTGTGGTGAATTGCCATAAAGAAGGCACTATGCTGTATAAGCAAAACAGGATTGAAGTAGCTCAATAGAAATCTGAGATGTACAAATTTAGAGAATCCACCCCAAATGTTTACATGTGCTATTTGTGCCTGAACTGTGGTATAGCATTATAAGTTTGTATTGGTCTGATCAGCCACAGTTCAAACCACTGTAACTTGACACTAATATATTGATGTCATTTTGGTCCTCTGATGATGAAGGACAACCACCATTTTCTCTTGATATTTTTGACATATTGTTCTCCCAGATGAATTTTGTTATTTTTCTTAGCTCTATAACACAATTTGTTGGTAGTTTAATTCATATGTCACTGAATAAGTATTTTTATTATATTGACTTGGCCTACCCATGAGCAATCGATAATTCTCCAACTGTTTAGATCTGACTTTATTTGTGTGAAAAGTGCCTGTAATTTTGTTCATATAGTTTTGGGTTTGTCTTGGCAGATAGACTCCCATGTATTTTTAAGTTTTCCACAGTTATTTTAAAAGGAATTTTACTTTCTATCTCTTGCTAATATATGAAATTCCGATGATTTATGTGTGTTTATTTTATATCTGGCAACTTTGTTGAAGCTGTTAATTATTTCTACTAGTTTTTTAGTTGATTCTCTAGGATTCTTTAAGTATACCATCATATCATCTGCAAAGTATGGTAGTTTTATATTCTCATTTCCTATTCTAATTCTTTCAATTTCCTTTTCTTCTCTTATTGCTATAGCAACCATTTCTAGCACAATGTTAAATAATATTGGTGATTCTGAGAGTCCTTGCTTCACCCCTGATCTTATTGGGGAGGCTTCTAGCTTATCCCCACTATAGATAATATTTGCTGATGGCTTTGGACAGATACTACTTTGCCTTTTAAGGAAAGCTCCATTGATTCCTATGCTTTCTATTATGTCTGTGTTTTTAAAATAGGAAAGAGTATCATATTTTATAATAAAAACTTTTTCTGCATCTATTGAGATAATCATGATTTTTGTTGGTTTTGTTATTGATATAGTCAATTATTCTGAATAGTTTTCCTCCTGTTGAATTAGCCCTACATTCTTGGTATAAATTCCACCTGGTCATAATGTATGATCCTTGTGATATATTGCTAAAAACTCATTTCTAGTATTTTCATTTTTTTGCATCAGTATTCATTAGGGAGATTGGTTTATAGTTTCTTTCTCTGTTTTTGTTCTTCTTAGTTCAGGTGTCAGTACCATATTTACATCATAAAAGGAGTTTGGTTGGACTTCTTCTTTGCCTATTTTCCCAAATAGTCTGTATGGTTTTGCAATTAATTGTTCTTTAAATGTTTGGTAGAGGAGAAGATTCTAGGAAGATAATAGAGTAAGTCAGAAAATTCCAAGCTCTACAGATTTTCCTCACAAACAAAATAAAATAGCACCTTAGGGCAAATATTGAGCAATAAAAGTAAATAAGAGTATGGGCAGAACAGTAGTCCTCCTGGGACAATAAGAGATCTGAAGAAAATTCCCAGATGAAGTTTGGTCCCTGTGCAATGTAAACACCCCCAGAATAGTTCCACTTACACAATAAGCTTTTTGCTTATTAGCCCTGGGGTTAAGTGAGTTGGGAGGCAGACTCAGGCCCAGACACAGAAACTTTTACCCTTGTGACAGTGAGGGAAGCTGGGATTCTTAGCCAGGGAAGATCAAGGGAACCTCTGCTGACAAAGAATGTCCCACCCAAGTATGCTGTTAAGATGCAGCCCTGGTTGAGAAGGAACCAGAATATGCTCAGTGAGTGCAGAAGCAGTGGGGGAGGGATGCACCTGGCTATGGGCACTTACTGGAAGCTGGGGGTCTTGCTTTTGATTCCAGTCCAGAGGGGAGAACTGAAGGATCTGAGGCCTGAGGCACCATCTCAATACCAATATCCCAGGGCTAGAGGTGAATACAAAAAATAAGCTGCTACAAATTAAAGAAAAGCGCAGGCAAAGTAGAAAGAATTGAACCATACAAAGTTACTATGGGAATAGAGAGGACCAGGGTCTGTCTTCAGAGGAAGATACTCAAGCAAAGAAACCCTCTTCTACCCCAAAGAGTGACATGAAATTGTCACCTGCCCCAAAAGAATTCACAGAATGTAAAAAAAAAAAACTTTAAAATCAGATGGGAGAGACTGAAGAAAAATTAAAAAAGGAAGAAAATCAAAGAAAAATAAGATTATGAAAAGAAAGTCAACCAATTAGAAAAGGAGATCCTCAATCTTAAGAAAGAAAATGACTCCTCGAAAACCAGAATTGGGCAAGTGGAAACCAGCAAAGTCAAAAGAGACCAAGAAATCATAAAACAAAATATAAATAATGAAAAAAAATAGAAGATAATGTGAAACATCTCAGAAGAAAAACAACTGATCTGAAGAACAGATCAATAAGAGAAAATCTAAGAATAATCAGACTACCTGAAAATTATGATCAAAAAATAATATTGACAAAATAATACAAGAAATAATTAAAGAAAAATTGTCATGAAGCATTAGAACAAGAGAGGAAAGTAGAAATAGAAAAAAACCACTGATCACCACCTGAAAAAGATCCTATGAGGAAAACCCACAGGAATGTCATAAATTAAATTTTGAAACCCCTAGCTCAAGGATAAAATATTATGAGAAAAGAAAAAAGAGCCACAATTAAAATCATACAAGACTTAGCAGCAAGGACTCTAAAAGACTGTAGGTCTTGGAATTGGAGTTCTGGCTGAAAATATTATACCCAGGAAAGCTAAGCATGATCCTGAATGAAAAAAAGGACCATTTAACGAATTGTCAGACTTTCATGATTTTGTTAAAAGAAAAAACCAACCCCGAACTTAATAGAACACTTGACATACAAAAGCCAAGAGAAATATAAGGTACATAAGCAAAGACTATTACAAGGGACTTAATAAGGACTGACTCTTTACCTTTATTTTGATGAGGAAATGTAAAATGTATGTCTAAGATTGTTATTAGGAATTGGGTAATTCATAACAAAGATTGGATAGACCTGAGTATGATATGACTTACAAAAGTAAAGCTGTTTAGAAACAGCTAAAAAGAGTAATTATACAAATGAGCTGAGAGAGAAAGAACTGACACAGAGGAATTAGATGGGAGAAGAGGGCTGGTAGTTCTGGAAGCCTGCTTTCATGAGGAATGGGTTCAAGAGGGAACAATGCATATATATATTTAGAAGAATATAAAAGTCTTCTAAATTCAGAAATAAAGAAAATGCTAAGAGGATAGGAATGGGGGAGAGGACAAAGGAGAGATCTTTAGAGTGGAGGATGAAGGAATGGGTTAAAGGGGGGATAAAGAAGGGTGTTTAGATTAATGAGAATGGGAGGATAAGGGAGGGATACTCGGAACAAGGATAGGTTAACTAATAAGAGGGCAAGATAGTGGGTAGAGATAATGTAGAGGAGTCAAGAGAAATAGGAAATAAAAGATACATACAAACATAAGAGAAAGATCAGGAGTAGCATTTGTTAGTGAAAAAGGAGCAAGGGTGGTAATCATGATCTTGGACAAAGTTAAGGCTAAAATATATTTAATCAAAAGGAAAACAGGGAAACTGCTACGTGTCTGCCATATTCATCAATGGTATTTTGGACTATTTAAAACAACTAGACAGTATAAGGTTGGTATATTGCTGTGGTGTAGGAAATGACAAATTGGTAGACTTTGAAAAATATGGAAAGACTTAGACTTATGAAGGAAGAGGTTATCTACCCTCAGAGAAATAGAAGACAAATAAGTACAATATGGTCTTATATAAATGCATATGAGTCTATATATGAGTATAATTATAGATATCTAAATATATGTATATGTAAATAAGTGTATGCATGTGCATGTACATGGATGTATATATATATATATCTTTGTGTGTATATATATTTACACTATATGTATATATGTATGTATATATCCATGCTTAATCGCAAAGAACAAAACAAAAAATGTACAGCAGAGAACAAAAGAAAACTTACAAGGAATCAAACAATAGATGGACTGCTCTTAGCACAATGCATAGCATTTATTATATAGGCTTTCTTGAAATGGAAATTTATTGTTGTGTATTTTGAATCCTCTTACATTCTGCTGTGCACATGACAATGCTTTTCTTACCTTTTCTTACTTGTATTATTTTAGTTTTAGTATTTGTTTCTTTTTTCTTATTTTGTGTTTAAGTTTAAAATAAATATTAAAAAGTAAAGTAAAAAAAAGTTTGGTAGAATCCACCTGTGAATTTATCTTTTCCTGGGGATGTTTTCTTGAGGAGCTCATTGATTGCTTGTTCAACTTATTTTTCTAAGATAAGGTCATTTCAGTATTCTATTTCCTCTTATGTTAATCTGGCAATCTATATTTTTTTTGTAAATATTCATCCATTTCACTTAGATTGTCCGATTAATTTGCATATAATTGGGCAAAGTAACTCCTAATATTTGCTTTAATTTCCTTTTCATTGGTGATGAGCTGACCTTTTTAATTTTTGATGCTAGTAATTTGATTTTCTTGTTTCTTTTTAAAATCAAAATAGCCAGCACTTTATTATATTGTTTTTAAAAAAATAAAATCAGCTCCTAAGGCAGTTCATGGTATAATAGATTTTGAGCTGGACAGGAATGTAAAAGTCATCCTAGTCTAGTTCCTTTATTTAGCCAATGAGGATACAGGCTCAGTGAGGTTAAGTGATTTTCCAAGGATACATTGGTGCAAATGACATAGTTTGGACTTGAACCAAGGCCCTCTAACTCCAAATCCAATGATTTTCCCACTGCACCATACTGTGGACCAAATAACAAGGTTACTAGTGAGCAATCAATGTAGACGCATTTATTAAGTGCAAAACTATGTGTCAGAAGAGTTACAAATTTGGATGAGATCCAGTCCCTCACCTCATTATCATCTAGGAGGAACACATAACATATACACAGATAATTATATCTACATTTATATCTGTATATATCTATATCTATCTGTCTAAAAGGGAAATTATGATTGTAGAGATGAAAAATTGTGATGTCTAGGAAGAGAAAAGTTGTAAATAATAATATGTGGAGTCACAGTAGCCAAAAGGACTAGAGTACATGTTCCCTTTATACTGGCCATTATCTTTCTAGCATCAAGGTACTTAGTAAACCTAACTAGTAACCAGAAAGTTGCTGGGTGACTATGGAAACAGAGCAAACAGAGTTAGATTATCTTAATGATTTCATTCAAAATATATTATAACTTGGATAATGAATCCTGTTCAACTTTAGAACATACCTTTCTAGTAACTAGAATTTGTGTGTTGTATGCACAGTGCCCCTAGAGCTTGGGTGATTCCTGATTGACATGGACCAATTGTAATACTTTATTTTCCTTTTTCTAGGTTTCTTGCATACCTTCAGTACTCTGTGAAGCCATGGTCTCATGATGAATAAAGTATGGTTCATTAGCTTCCAACTTTTCTTAACGTTAACTACATTTTAATACATGGTAATCTTGAGGGTCTTTTTAATCTAGAGCCATGACATGCATCTGTGCACTTTAGGCAAGGTTTTTAATTGTGGCCCCTGGGTATTAATTTCCATTAATGCCTTAGAGCATTTTCTGCAATACATATCTAATACAAACTCCTTAAGAATGGGGACTGTTTAGCTGTTGTTGGTTTATTGTTGTTTTGCTTTTTGCCACTACCTTGATCCACACCTTTCCACAGACCTTGATGGAGATAACCCAAGACTCTAAACCTAAAGCCATAGTCATCAATGGGGACAGTAATTACTATGGAGAAGGGTCAACCTTCTTTACCACTGTCACCACCACCACCACCACCCAACACCAACCAACCACCAGCAACAGACTTGAAAGCTATAGAGACCTAAGACTGACAGCACTAACACCCCTCTCCCAAACACTGGTCTTGTTTCTTGTTCATTTTCTATAGTCATCACACGAGGAAGCAAAACTTGTGGAGATTTCAACTGAAGATCTGGTATGGAGTGTTCTTGTCATCAAAGTCCTTGGCACTGATGAATGATTTAATAGCAGAAACAGATGTGATTTTTCAGTGGAAATGACATGAAAGAAAATGCATAACCATCTGCTTTGCTGCTACACCCTGAAGTTCACAGGGTCTTTCCATCTGACTTTCAGATGAAAATTCCTCTATGTGTTATCTCCCCCTTTGGAAGAAAAAGCAAGGAAAAGCAAGGATTGTCTTTCTGTACTCTTTTCATCACCAGCACTTAACACAGTGCTGTGGGCATAGTAGACACTTAAAAATACTTTCTAATTAATTAATTACTTCCCCAGTGCTTAGAATATTTTTTCCCACATAGTAGGCATTAAGTACATTTTTGTTAAATTGAATTGCATTGTATGTGAGCTGACTTTCGAAAGGATGGTCTTACATTTTTATGGAGAGTAGAATTATGTGGCATTGAAAAATATTGTGCGTTTACAAAAAGCAATACTCTAATACTCTTTGTATCCCTTCAAATGTTGAATCTTTGGTGGCTAGTGCTATGGAAACTATCAGTCCCAACTTGGCAGAGTCTTGGAAGATGCCATCATCTCATTGGCAGTATATACAACACACATATTTAAGGTGGGAGTGCTTTTGTGGATGCCTAATGGTTTCTTGTTAATTTTAGTGTGAGACCATTTTCTTTTTTTTTTTAACTTGCAGTCCTGGAGGTGCATTTTGTGGGAGCCTGCAGGCTTCTCCCCCAACCCTGTGCATTTATTTTACTTGTGTGTGATGAACTCTTTCCAGATCACTCTATGTATTCAAGATTTCTTTGACTCATAAACAGTACCTAGCTCTGTTACTTCCTATGATATATATTCTACCATTCATTCACTTATCGTCTAACATATGTGTTAGGTTCTTTGCTACTATATACTACTTCTGTTAACTTAGTCTAATCATAATGTCTCTCCTGCTCCCATTGGCCAATATTTAATATTTCTCTAGTAATATTAAACTTTCCACTTTTAGGGACTGCTCTCTGACAAGAGTACTTTCTGCCAAAAATAGATTCTTACTCAATATGAAATCACACATCAGTAATCAAGAGAGTGAAGCCTCCTGATGAGTGGAGAATATGGCTAAGTGTACATTTATACTGTTTCACTTGATGATATTTGTTTAACATTTTTGAATGTCCTGTTATACACTAGGTAACAAAAGTCTATTATTTATAAATTCATTTTCATGCTTATGCAGCAGTAGTCATTTGGATCTGTCTTTGGCTAATTTTTAACATGAGTACACATTCCATTGTTGTCTTTCTCTTAATCATTTGTGAAACACATTGAAAGGAAATAAGATCTTGATTAAGTTACATCATCCTGACTGGCTGATTTTGGAGAAAACAAATACCTTGGCAGATTTCTC
>CM053622.1:619705886-619722717 GCA_028646595.1 Phalanger gymnotis | reverse complement strand
CTCTCTCTCTCTCTCTCTCACACACACACACACACACACACACACACACACACACCTTCTGTTAAAATAAAGCAAGGGTTTGTTTTTTACCTTTTTTTCCCTAGTGTAACAACAATGCTACTTGGTGCTACTGTGGCTGTGTAAGTCCAATAACACCAGCACACAGGAGGGCTCCTAGCACAGATTCTTTGATTTGCTTTTCTAAGGAAAGCAACTTTAAGGGGTTTACAATCTCACTTTAGTTAAACATACATATATCATTCACTTAGTTCAGGGGGAAAAGCCAGCTTCCTAACTTCAGAGCAAGTAGAAACAGAATTTACAGAGAAAATAGAAACAGAGCAAATAACACAATTCAACAGACAGGCTTTGTCTGATCAAGACATCAATTCCATAGTTAGCAAAAAGAGAAGCATCAACACCTGGGTTTTCAAAGCTAGGGGGCTCTTAACAATTGCTACCCAGAGTCTCATCTGGTCAAAGCAGAAGACACTTCCAGTGAGTGAGAGCCCCAAACAAAATGCTAACCTTCCAGTATATATACAGTTCTTCAGGATCAGAGTGCTTCACACTTCTCTAGGGTTTCGTACCTCTTGAGGACTTCACACCCCTCATGACCTAATTAGCAAAAGGATATGGCCTTCCTACAGACAAAGTCAAGATTCAATCAATTGATTGCCTTAGTGCTGAGAAGCACTCCAAAACAAATGACAACAAAAAGTCCCACTTTGCTTGCCATTACACCTGCCCTGGACTCCTTTGGCAGTTTAATAAAATCTGCGGATGGATTTTTTTTTACAATACTATTTTCAAATCCATATAATGAAATATATAGAATACAAAGGAAGAATATAATAGAAATTCAATTATTAAAATATTAAATTAATTCACAGACCCTTTGTAATCTATCCATGGATCCTTTCAGGGTATGTGGATTCCATATATGGAACCCTAACCCTAAGAAATGACTCAATTTATTCAAATTAAATGGATGATCATTCAACTTACATTTGAAAAGCTAATAATTTCTCTTGTTTGATGTTTCATCAATATGAACCAGTACAGCAGTGACTGGACTACAAGTTCATTTTATGTGCTTGGGGATTTATTTATTAATTTTTTTTCATTTTTATATCATCTAAAATTCTTGATATATAAGACCATTCTCTGCCTCCCATGGAGTTATCCCTTATAACAAAGAATAAAGGATTGATAGGAAAAAACAGTTTGGGAAAACCAACAAACTTTGAAAAAGTCTGACATTTTATTGAATGTTAATATAATCAAAGATTTACTTTAGAAATATCTGTTTAATATAAACAGGAAGACATTTGCTGATGTTTCCCTCACTAGTTTACTGTGATTATTACACAATGATTATGATAAAGTCAATGACATACTGTATACTTATATTAATTAAAAATTAGCCAAAGACCGATTCAAATTATTACTGTTGCATAAACATGAAAATGAATTGATAACTAATAGGCCTTTGTCACCTAGCATATACCAAGACAATATTGGCATCAAAATAAATAATGCACATAGAAATATTTTGTAAACTATGAAAGTGCAGACTCTACTCATACAAATGATTGTTTTGGATATCACTGAGGTAGTTGTTCCCCCATATGTTTTCATATGTTCAGTGAGATTTCAATGTATTTTTTTTTCCAATTTAGGGATTGCAGTATCTAGCACCGTATTGAAGATCACAAATAGTATAGATGAGACATCTTTAAACTGGAAGTTTAACTAAAAAATATACGTGTACATGCATATAAATATGTATGTATATACATACATATATGTGTATGTATATATATGTACATATATATATATATATAAACTCTATCTTGATATAATTTGTTTCCTTTGTAATCTTATGTATTTGATGCATTTAAAAACTATTCTGAGAAGGGCGTCCATAGCCTTTGGAGTTTATGGTACAAAAATGTCTCAGGACCCCCGAATAGCTCATCGATATAGGCCTGGCTGCTCCCTTAATGGTCATTTAGTTCAACATCCTCGTTTTACAGAGAAGTTAAATATCATGACCAAAGTCACATAAGTAGAAAGTGGAAGAATCAGGATTTAAATCCCAATATTGATCCAAACCCATCATTCTTTCTGTACAGTGCCTGTTATCTTAAGTAATACTTTTAATTGATTGAATCTTGTATTTGTGAATCCTAGAAATGTTGAAAGTGCTTGCTTAAGGATGCCCTTAGCAAAATTATAAAGTTAATAAAATTTGTCATTTGTACCTCCTTTTGTTCTGAACTCTGTTATTTATACTGCCACGGTACTCTCACACTGTTGTCTGACTGTCATGGTAATCCAACTTCAGTGAATTACCTAGACTGGTCAAAGTCCTGTATGCTGTACCTGACCTTTAAACCCCAAACTCTCACTCTTCATATGATCTTTTCCTTAAGAGCCCTGGTGAGTACCTGGTAAATCAACTAAAATTTAGTTAATAAATAGTGACCTAGTGACAACATACTAGCCCTGCTGATAATGTTGATATCAAACAGGACTTTTACCTGAAGGAGTTTTATATAAAAAATATCAAATACCATGTTAGGGCCCAGGGGAAATGGTTTGGGGACAAGGGGCCTTCTTTGGCACTCTACCACTTTATTATAGTGGCTGTCACATATGTGTGAAACCATCTCTGTATTTCTCTGCCCTGTTTTGGAGTCCAAGGTTCTAAACTCAAGTCCAACTTCTCTATCTACTAGTTGTGTGTAATTGAACAAGTCACTTTAACATATGGACCACAGTACCCTTATGAGAAAAATGATTAAGTATAATGCCTGCTTGAAGGGTCATGGGAAAAATGACTTCCTTAGCTTTTTTTCATTCATATAATTGTAGGAAATCTTACATAATAATACAGAATAGAGAACAAGTTT
Source organism: Phalanger gymnotis (assembly GCA_028646595.1). Lineage (NCBI taxonomy): Eukaryota > Metazoa > Chordata > Mammalia > Diprotodontia > Phalangeridae > Phalanger > Phalanger gymnotis. Next base: position 619,719,799 of record CM053622.1, on the reverse strand, counting down.
GTGCATTTAAAAGTATTTGAAAGATTGAAAAGTCATAGATGAATGAATTATGGATATGATAACATCTTACCTTTCTGACTAATCTTTCTCTGTCTCCCTTACCATGTCTTTATCCATGTCATACTCAACAACTTTTGATATCTATCCCCCATATCTCTGTCCTAGGCCCTCTTCTCTTTCCTCAATGTATACTCTTGGTAATATCATCAGCTCACACAAGTTCAACTCTCATCCTTTACATTTATATTTATTAGCTCTGTATACTCAGACCTAGTATTTTCCCTCGACTACAGTCCCTCATCAATAACTTCCCATGGAACATTTCAAACTGGATTTCTCATAGGCATTTTGGACATTAACAGTTCCAAAACAAAACTCATCTTTCATTCCCAATTAATGCTTATTCTCAACTTCCCTATTGCTACTGAGGACACCATAATCATCCAATGGCACAGGTTTATGACATTGGTGTCATCTGCAACTTATCACTCTCATTCCATAAATCCCTCCATATATGCCAACTCTTATTTTTCTATCTTTGCAATATCTCTCATAAAATATCTCTTCCCCAGTCACACAGCCACTATCCTAGGTCAGATTCTCATTGCTGCTGGCATTAGCTACTCTTGCAAAGATCTTCTCATTTATCTCCTGATCTCATCTCACTCCACACTAATAAAGCTTTCGTAGAGCTGCTATGTTGACTTTCCTAAAGTACAAATCTAGCCACTTAAAGTCCCCATTTAATCAAGTCAGCTGGTTTCATTTTACCTCTAGGGAAAAAAAAATATAAAGCTTTTTTTGTTTGGCATTTCAAGCTCTTCAAAACCTGGCTCTTTCCTACACTTCCAGCCTTCTTACACATTACTCTTCTCCATGGTCCACCCATATTAGCCACTTTCTGTTGCTTCTACATGGTGTTCAATTTCCAGCCTCTGATTGCTTCCTCATGCCTAGGATGTTCTCCTTGTCTCCATAACTTAGAATCCATGTCTTCTTTCAAGACTTTGTTCAAATAGGAAGCCTTTCAAAGTCACCCTAGATATTAGTGCTTTCCCTTTTATGGCTACATTCCAACTATCCTATATGTTATGTATTTACTTATCTATTGGTATACATATTATCCCTTCATTTAGGATATAAATTCCTTGAAATCAGGGCCTAGATTTGTTTTTCTTTTTTTTTCCTTTTCTTATCCTTAGCACTTAGTATTATATCTGGCACATATTAAGCACTTAATATATGTTTATTGACTGATAACATTTAAATGGGGGTTAAGTAGGATGTTCTACCAGCTGGTAAAAGGAAAATATGGAGAAGGCCAATTTATTTTCCTCAATTTGAAATAATTCAAATTAGGCAATTAGAGAGACAAGGGCCTAGCACAATAATTGTCCTAATGAGAACTCCAGCATTAGAAATATTCATGAGAAATTAGAGTAATTCAGTTTAACTTGATTCAAGGCACATTTATTAATCACTTGTATGCAAGAGGAGAGATAGCATGGTATACTAGGTCTTGAAAGATAGGAAGACACAGGTATATTCTATACTTGGGAGAAATAGATATTCGTATGATGCTTGGTTTAATACCTCTTTATCAGTAGCATATGTTGAAAATGCAATGATTAGTTTCATAGATTCCTTACCTTGTTTAACTTCAGTGAATGCTATATTAATTCAGAGAGTTATAATGGAAAATGGCCTCCAACTCGCTAACACTATGTTAAGGCTGTAGCTCCCAACTGGTACCCAACCTTTTCAAAATGTCAGATCTGGCACACCACCATCTTCACAGCTGTTAGCTTTTAACATTTATAAAATACCCTTGTTCTTTGAGATATCATGTAGAGCATGTGAAATATGTTATAGCTAAGCTGAAATTGCCCAATTTAGACAGCCTGCTTTCCTTCTAGCGCTATTGCCTTTCTCTAGCTAGGCCTTGGAACTTATGAGTTCTATCAATTTGGTTAATAAGTTGATCAATATGGATTTCCAAGCACTTTGCAAGCAAATAACAATAATAATAATGTTGGTGACAGTTAACAATTGCATAGTGCTTACTATTTGCAAGGCACTTTGCTAAGCTTTTTTACAATTATTATCTTATTTGATCCTCACAACAGCCCTTGGAAGTAGCCAGTGCTATTATTATCCTTATTTTACAGAATAATATTTTATAGAATAATATTTTAAATTTTTAAAATAATAATATTTTACAGAAACTGAGATAAGAGCTTAAGTGACTAGCCCAGGGTCACAAATCTAGTAAGTGTGTGAGGCCAGATTTGAACTCAGGTCTTTCTGACTCCAAGCCTGGTGGTTCTATCCACTAGAAATTGACGTTTACTGAAGCTGATCATAAGGAAGGATATTTATATGTGTTGACAGAATCCAATGATTGTGGCCACTGAGATGATCAGGTTCTTAACATGGACTGCAAAATGGAGAGTCTGGATACCAAGGTACGAACAGGAAACTCAGCCCTGATACAAAAACCAATAAAAACTGAAAGAATTTTAGATAGCAATTTATTCTAGTTAGTGAGTCAACTTTTCAAAGAATGTAATGAATCTGTGTCCCAAATATGTGAGACATCTGTGAAAGAAGGCCATATTAACTATTTCAGTTCACCGAAATAGTAATTCAGTACACGATAAATTGGTGGGTTAAAAAAAATGTCTATGCTACTTGCAAATGTGCCCAGTTTGTAAGGAAGAAGTTTAATCCAAGGGAAAATGTAAGCCACTAATGGTACAAGATGCATGATAATCAATGACAGCCTCTTAGAGGAAATAGCCTCAAACCATTTATATAGATGCAACCAAAACCAGGAATTTCATTTGTGTCTCTGTTACTTTTCCCCATCAGATGAAAGTGATTTTTATTTATAGATAGAATAGGTGCATTATTTCTCAGTACATTATTTTTCTATTGGTTCTGTAGCCAAGGAGCACTTACTCAGATTCCCTTTAACTATGTTATTTTATATTTCTATGATGTAGTTTCCATTGCCCTATGAGGAACAGTGAGTTCTAAAGAGCAATATCTGTGGAGTCAAGAGACAAGGATTAAAAGCCTGAGCATAAATTTACTGACCGTGTGACCTTGGACAAGTGACTTAACCCCTCTGAATTGTAGCTTCATTAACTGGAGGACAGTAAAGTGGGGTATAGTTATAGCTCTAGTACTTTACACACCAGTTTGTTGTGGGAAAGAACTCTTAAAATTTGAGTGAACTATGGAAATGTCAGCTATTAGTGTTGTCGGATTGGCTGTAGTGACTTTTGATTAAGAGCCTATGTAATACACACATACATGTGTACAAACATATGTGTTTATACACATATATGTGTATCAGGATAAGAGTTTCAGGGGATTTTGTTGACCTGTGCCTTCCTATTACACATAAACTACACAAAAATATACCTACACACACATAAAAGATAAATAAAACATTGGATGTGTCCCCCACATGTAACCTATGGTCCAGAATTCAAGCTCTCACTGTTGCCTAACACAAAATCTTTACTTAATTCATTCTCCTACTTAGGATTTCCTTTTTAGAAATTGTTTTTTAAAAAAAAATTAAGAGAAGCCTAATTTCTCTCCTATCCCAACCCTATTGAAAAGAAAGGAAATAAAACAAATTTCTTATAACAAATATGCATAGTCAAGCAAAAGAAATTCCATCACAGATTATATGCAAATATGTACATATCTACATACATAGATATGTATGTAATATGTGTGTGTGTTTGTAGATATATCTCTATCTATAAATTGTGTCTCATTCTGTATCTCTACATCTGTCACCTGTCTGCCAGAGGTAGATAGTAGGTTCCATAATTGCTCCCTTAGAATCATGGATGAACATTGTATTGATCATATTTTTTTTACAGATTTCAAAGTCTTGCCTTTGTTGTGTTGTGATTTTATAAAATTTTTGACCTTGAGAGCATCATCATTTGCTTCTTGTCTGGGTTACACACACACGCACACACACACACCCATGGAAAATGGGCCTCAGCTTCCATGCACACATGAAGGTTAACAAACCACTAAACAAATGATAGGAATTATTCATGCAACCCCACAAAGTATGCAAAAAATTCATGCTCAAACCCTTAAATAGTCCAGAAAACTCTCTTTCCTTCTTCTCTGAATTCTACCTCTCTAGGGTCCAATATAGTCTTCCAGATTTATAGGGCTACCTTAGGTGGTTCCCCTTCCTCCAAAATGAGTAAAACTTTCAGGTTCTCTACAGAGGCATCTGGGCGGTACAGAGAATAGAGTGCTGAGTCCTAGAGTCAGGAGACCTAGAGTTCAAATCCAGCCTCAGAAACTTGCTGTGTGACCCTGGGCAAGGCATTTGATCTCTGTCTACAGTAAAATGGGGATAATAATAGTACCAACCTTGCTAAGTTGTTGTGAGGACCAAATGAGATATTTGCCATATGCTAAACACCATGCCTGGTACATGGTAGACATGTCTTCCTTCCTTCCTTCCTTCCTTCCTTCCTTCCTTCCTTCCTTCCTTCCTTCCTTCCTTCCTTCCTTCCTTCCTTCCTTCCTTCCTTCCTTCCTTCCTTCCTAGAGACTAAAAGAATGCTTCTTTCCTCCTGTCAGTGATGCATCTCTAGAGGTATATATGGCCCTTCATCACTAGACAACTGTCTTGGGTACACCCCATTCTATCCCCTTACTCAAGGAGTTATTAAAGAGTCAAGAAACATAGTTCCTTTGTCTTCTGCTTCTAAGAATCTATATCGTTCTTCAGACTTATAGTAGTACCCATAGTTTATTGTGTTCTCACAAAGTTAAAATACTTAGATACCACTAAAGAGTTGGCTCCACTCTCCTAAACCTATAGACTATACATCAGACATATCAAATATGTGGTCCATGGGCCTTGTGGAAGTAAATTCCAAACCAGATTAAAATATGATTGGTAAATATTTAACAAAATATATAAAAATACAATAAAACACAGATTAGAGTACATTTTAAAACTAAGTCAATATGCAGCCTCCAGGGATCCTTATGTAGGGATTAGTGGCTTCCATTTCTATTTGAATTTGATGTCACTTCTCTAAGTAACTTGTAATACTAATAAAGGTTAATTTCTGTTAAATCTGTTCTTCCACATTTTGATTCTGTCCCTAATTATTTGGTTCCAACTCCCACATCATCCAGAATCTGTTCTTCTTGCTCCACTGTACAGCTTCTTTGTTCCTTCCACATTTTGCCGTCCCTTCGACCAGGAATGTGATTACCTGCAGAATGCTGCAAATGTACAGTCTTTCTTTCAGGGAACTAAATCACTTGGTTAGATAAATCTTTCTCTGGGTGTTCTCCTTCTACTTCTATTTGACTGTGTCACTGTGCCTCCCCTGTGCCTTGTGAGGGCTAACCTTAAGGATGTATCCTAGGTATATGTCCTGGAGATAAACGGATGAATCCTCCTCAATGTAGTGGCAACGGGGGCACTCAAATAAGAAATTTACAACTTTTTGTCACATTCTCCTTCATTTGGGGGGGGGATACCATCATCATTAGAGGGCTTCATGCATCTCTTTTTGTGGTGACAAATAATTGGTAATTGAGGGGATGCCCATCAGTTGGGGATTGGCTGAACAAGTTGTGGTACATGATTATAATGGAATAACATTGTGCTATAAAAATGTTGAGCAGGGTGGTTTCAGCAAAAACAAAACAAAACAAAAAAAAAACAACAACAACAACAAAAAAAAACAACTTGGGAAGAACTGATGCAAACTGTGAGCAGAACCAGAACATTGTACACATTAAGAACAATATTGTAAGGATGATCAACCATGAAAAACTTAGCTACTCTGATCAAGACAATGGTCCAAGACAATCCTAAGGATCCATGATGAAAAGTCCTATCTACCACCAACAGAGTGAATTGATCAACTCTGAATGCAGATTGAAGCATACTTGAAAAAAATGTTATTTTTGTCACTTTGTTGTATATTTTCTTTTATAAATTGGCCAAATATGGAACTATGTTTTGCATGACTTCACATGTATGTTTGATATATTGCTTACCTTTTCAAGAGGTAGGAAGGACAAAAGGGAGGGGGAGAATTTGGAACTCAAAATTTTTAAAAAAATGTTAAAAAATTTTACATGGACCTGGGAAATATTTAACAAAAATAAAAAAAAACATTTAAAAATTAGAGGGCTTTATGCCTTCTACAGAGAATAATCATCAATGCCAGAACAAAGAACCCCAAGGAGAAGATGTAGTCAGCTTGTGTTTGTGATAGTGGGCCCAGAAAGTAGTCACTATACTCTCATTAAGGATTCATTTGATTTATACATATATCTCCCATTAAAATTTTATATGGTTGGGCAAGTAAGCATAAAGGTTGCCAGCTACTGATGGTCTTCTCCTTCTTTTGCCTTTCCTCTCCTGATGTCTGTACACCTTACATGACGTCTCATTTGTGACTCCCTACCCAGGACTACTATTTTAAGGACTCTAGCTCTAGTTTAACTCATGTACCTCTGAACTCTCCAGACTCCTCTTCATCTGCTGCACTATGCAACTTCCCTCTTCCATTCTAGCTCCCCTTCATGTATTGAATTTTGCCATTAGAATAGAATTTCCCTAAGGATAGAGACTGTCTTGCTTGCTTATATTTGTATTCTCAGATGTTAGTACAATGCCTTGCACGTAGTATATGCTTAAGAGGTGCTTTTTTTGATCTGTCTCTTTTTTTTGTATTTGTGAGAAATTATTTTTTTTCCACGCTTTCATATATTCACTGTTTCAAATACCTTGTATATAATCCCTCAATGCTATCATAGGTGTATTGCCTCCAGTATGAATCTCATTCTTATGTACTTGTCTAATCTTGCTTCTTTTCCCATCTTACTATTTTTTCTCTGTTTTTATTGCCATTTCTTCCTCTTTCATAAGCACATCTGGGGCTATGGAATTCGGTCCCAAGTATGGTAGTTATACAACTCTTGGAAGGAGAAAGCAGTTTATTAAAATATTTAAAAAAATATTTTCCCTTTTCCTTCTCTTTTTAGTCTTCTGTCCATTTTAATTCTTTAAATAAAGAACCTCCCTTTAAGGAGGGCACCCAGACCAGCCATGTGTCATTCCTGTCTAGGGTACAGTCTGGCCACTTTCTCTATCATGCCCCTGAAACCTCTCATTTTGGAAACTCACTCGAGCCTTGGAATTCACCCATTGGAAGTGCCCTTCACCTCTGCATCCTTTAATTCTCATTGGATGGCTTTTTCTAGAACCTTCATTTAAAGAGAGTGCCCAGGCCAACTATTTCTAATTCCTCTTCTTGCTACAATCTAGACTTCCTTTACCATGTCCAATTAAATGCAGGAACACTGTCTTTCTGCTAGTATTTGTATTCACAGCAGTTAGCACATTGCCTGACTTAAGTGCTTAAAATAAATGTTTGTTGACTGATATTCTGAATGCTTTTAGGATGACTTTGCTTAGTTGAATATTTTGCCAAACTTTCTTTAAACAGGTTTTACCCTCAGTTGTTTGCCTCTCCTTAATGATATGATACTTCTCACAATTATATACCAATTTTCATAAGATTTTAAAAATAAGTTTATATTATTTCCTAAGTCTCTCTGCCAAGTAAGTCAGTTTTATGTTGATTAAGGCTTCCTTCAATCTCTTTGTTGTGGCAGTTTTAGTTATGTTGACTAAACTTCTGGATAAAATTATTATATAGTTGATATCAGTCATCTTTATTGTCCAATTCCATTTTTATTTTTAATTGCTTATCTAAATAATTCAAGGTTGAATTATTTTATTTATGTGCCATATGTATTTTTCATTATTTTCTTTTCTTAACTAATTCTGATCTTAGCTCTGACATATTGATGCACTAACTGTACACAGAGAGATGACTCAGGGATAGCTCCTATCTCAATAATAAAATTTTTCTTCTGTGTTAAAAGATTTTCTATTTCAACTGCAGAGTGAAAAAAAACTTGTAAGTCTACCTACCATGATATAAACATGAAAGAAATACTCTTTATAAGAATAAAGACTGGCAGAAATTATTGGAGAAATTAATTGTTCATAGGCAGGGTGAATCTATATAATAAAATGAAAATACTATATAAATTAATTTACTTGGTGTCATGCAATCAGCCTACTTGAAGCTCATTCTATTGAGTTAGAAATAACAATGATAAAACTCATTTCCTATCTGTTTTTTTTTGAACTAGACTTCATCACTACATCTAGGACCCCATCTTCCTGAATGATCAAATCTGTTATAGCAATATTCAAAAGTATCAAGGGGATAATAATAAAACCTACCTCAAAGTGTGCTTGTGAGAATCAAATTAAAAAATAATATTAAAGTTCTTAGCACAATACCTGGCACATCATAATTACCATATAAATGTTAACTATTATGAGTATTATTAACACCATTGATGGTGACTTTGTTTTGGTATTGATTATATCTCCCTAGATAAGGCATAAAATCTATATATGTATTACAGGATACACATATGTGTATATTTTTTACTTTATTGTTCTTTGGACATGTATGCATGTATATACACATGCATGTATCTAAATGTACAAATATACATACATAGGTGCATATGTATGAATGTGTGTACTCCTATGCATATATATGTATACTTCATATTGTAGGATGTGAGAAAAGAACATCCACTTATCTTCAAGTAGAAGTGTGTCTATAAATCATGTTGGATGGTTATCTACTGTACTTTAAAATGTGAGAGCCAGATAAAAGCCTATTTCTAGTGTTATATTTATTCCCTTTTTATGTTAAAAGAGTAACACACTAGGAGATTGATATCAAGTTCATGCAAGAATTTGAACCATATATCATTTTTTATATCTGCTTTTCAGAAAGCATCTGATTTCCCCCCAGAATTTTGCAGAGATTTTAGAAGGTTGGGTGATTGTTGTTTTCCATTCATAGCTTCTAGAAATCTATAGTTGAGCTTCTGAACTCATTATATTTGCTTTCATTGTTTCCAAAGTGAATACATGAATAGAAATAACTCTTCATAAATATACAAAGCATGGTTAAAAGCCAGTATATTTGTGTTAGAGAGCCTCCTGGGTTTGTCCTTGTTAGATATTTAACAGAAACCATCATCATTGACACAATACAGGTATCAGTTTGATTTCAACATAAAAAAGCTGAAATCTGAAGAAAGATTCAAGGTCATATTTCAATAGTTGCTTCCTAAAAATATTCCATTTCCCATTTAATGCACAACAACAAATAGTATTTGAAAGACTATGGGAGACAACAATTCTTCATCTAGAGGCAAAGTATTAGGAAGCTAAGGTAATTGAATGTCCTTGCAATTCACCTTATCTAAAGGTGATTCTTGTTAAAGTGGTTTTTGGCACATCCTCACTTCTCATGAAGACCAAAAATGTTCCAAACATTTTCTTTGTCTCTGAACAGAGAAACATGGCATGGCATGCCCTTTAGCATTAATCCTGCAATTTTACTGAGTGAGAAACACATCTGCTCAGTTGGAACTTTATTGGGAGTATGCAGCCAAGCATAGAATATTTGATGATGCTAAGAGAAGAGATCCATTTACCATAAAGTATCAATCAAAGAGAAAGTCATCTCAGAAGATTATGTACTTTGGGGCATGTGTTAGTCCTAATATCCAATATCAGTCTAATTTATTAAGTTACTTATAATTAAACCTAAGATATGAACAGCTTCCCAGATTTTCATGAAAGAAAGCCAACAGTTTCGCTTTCACACTGACATAATAAAAGCTCGGATAGAGGAAAAGCCTAGCCTAGTTCTCAGTTGTGCAGGGTTCTTCTGTTCACTTTTAAATTGGTGAGTCTTTGATGCAAATTGACATTTCTTTTCAAATAGGTTATAATATGTTCTCTCAGTACATATGTTTGTATTTATAAAGCTATGGAATGAAATTGTTAGTCTGTTGATATTGGGAAATCCTTATGTGAGAACTCCCTCTACCAGTGCTGATCTCAACCCTAATTACAAAGATTTAACCCCACCTCCCTTCATTTCAGAGGATCACTCAGCTATAGCTCTAGGTAAGGCTATAAAATAGTTTGTTTACTTCCTGCTATATGTATTGTGTTCCTATGCACAAAAGGATGGATCATAACATTTTTAAAAATCATGGAATATAATAGAATTTTTTGTGGTGGTGGTGGTGATGATGATGTTTGCCTTTCTCTTTCATGTATTGCACATTTCAAAATATAAAGATTTGTGTGGATAGAATCAGCTTCGAATTGTTCATAACATTACCCTTGGTGAATGTCCAGTAGGCATGATTTCCCCCAAGCAGGTGATAAAATTGGCCCCTGCCAAAGTCACATAGCTTTTGTGAAATTACATGGAACAAGAAAATCATGAATCATAAATGTATAGGTGTAAGGAAGCTTGCTATAAAACTCCTTCTCTCCCCCTCTATTTTTATAAATGAGGCATCTTAGGCCCACAGATGGAAAGCAACTTGCCCAAATAAGGAGCAAGCCCTTCAGTTTCATATGGGTGTTCTTACCATTAGCACTGACTCTTCAAAAACACTTCATTGAGCTATTATTGCCATTATCTGTTATTTGAATATTCATTTTAAAACCTAAGATCCTATGAATTTATTATTTTTCAGGTTTACTTACTGAATTCCTGTATAAATAATCTTGCATCTAATAGATATCGGGTTTAACATTCATTTGTATACAAGATTTGTTGCTCAGAACCTGTTCTTTCTGGGAGTTGTGAAAGAAGTTGACATCTTCACTTTGGTAATCACAATTAATGCATTATAATGTATTATCATATATTATATAATTGTAATCATATGTTCATTATTTACTATATTATATAGTATTCTACTATTTTAATATAATATATAATACATTATTATAATATTACAATATATTTATGTGTAATTTTATAATATACAATTATGTTATTATATTAATATGTATTTAATATAATATGTAATTAATATCATATGATATAACAATAAATATGCATTAATTCAACAGATTGCTGAATAACAATGCTTGAGATCACTTTTTCAGTCACTTGCTTATCCTTAGGAGGCCCAATGTAGCCAGGTACAGTATACACAGGTAGCTTCAGGGTAAAAGTACCTATTAACGCATTTGAAAAAACATAATGGGAAACCAGAGGGAAATGAGGTTTTTCAGCAATAATGGGGGGAGGGAGTACAGATGAAGTGAACTATTGTCTTGTACATTATGTTTGCAAATATGTGACAACCCACTTATTAAATCCAGAAAATGTCACTATTTACATATGTGAAAAAATATGGAATGGCATTTTGTTTAGAAATTAATTCATAAAGAAGTTGAAGCATTTTGAAGCAATTGTATTAATTAAATTATAATTTGAAAGACAGATCCACTAGCTGGTCAGTTGGTTGTTATCCTTCATTCTTGAAGAGGACCAAAATGACATCACTATGTTGGAGACAAGGTATCATTTGTCCAACTGTAGCTGATTGGACTAATACAAGCTTGGGAAGACTATATGACAGGTTGAGTACAAATAGTCCACATGAACATTTGGAGTAGAAATGACTCCAAATTTGTGTATCTCATGTTTCCTTTGAGCTACTGCAACTCTGCTTCACTCATAGTGCACAACGCTTTCTTTGATGCATGCATGCCATGCTGGGCAGTCCTTTGCCAGTATCTCATATGTGATCCAATGAATCTCAAAGTTCTTCAGAGAAACCTTAAGACTCTCCTTGTATTGCTTCTTCTGACCTCCATGTGAATGCTTGTGTTGTGTGAGTTCTCCATAAAATAACTTTTAGGCAAGCATATGTTTGACATTTGAACAACATGGCAAGCCCATCAGAATTGTGATTTCTGCAGCAGAGTTTAATGCTTGGAAGCTTAGCTTGAGATAGTACTTTACTATCCAGTACTTTATCTTGCCAGGGGATCTTCAGACTATTCCTAAGACAATTCAAATGGAAGTGATTCAGTTTCCTGGCATAGGGCTGGTATACTATCCAGGTTTCACAGGCATCCAACAATGATATCAGTACGACTGCTCTGTAGACCTTCAGTTTGGGAGGCAATCTAATACCTCTCGTCTCCCACACTTTCCTTCAGAGTCTCTCAAACACTGAGCTAGTTCTGCCAATGAATGAATCAACTTCATTATCTATATGTGCATCTTTGGAAAGTATACTGCCAAGGTAACTTATTGACAGCATTCAACATTTCTCCATTGGCTGTAATCAATTGTTCCACATATGGATGGTGTGGTGCTGGCTGATGAAGCACCTGTGTTTTCTTGTTATCAATTGTTAGGCCAGCATTAGCACAAGCAGCAGAGAATTGATCCATACTTTGTTGCATCTCATCCTCAGTGGCTGCATTGGTCACACAACCATCTGTGGACAAAAAGTCACATGCCAACTTTCCTTCCCCTTTAGTCTTGGCTTGTACCCTTTTTTGAGTTAAATAATTTACCATCAGTGTGGTATCTGACCTGGTTGCCATTTTTGTCCTCATTGAAAGCATCTGACAACATCACAGTAAACATCATGCTAAAAAGCATGGGAGCAAGCACCCAGCCTTGTTTTACTCCATTGTTGACTGGGAAAGTCCAAGAGTATCATCTATTATCTCAAACTCAGGTAAGTGTGCTGACGTGAAACCAACTTAAAAAACTGATGGACATCTCTGGGCCAACAAATTTTGACACAAATTTCCTCATACCTTCATGGCTCACAATATCAAAAGCCTTGGTCAGATTGATGAATGTTATTCATCCCTACAGACCTCCATCTAGGATGCCTGGGAATCACCACCAGTTTGGTGCACCTAGTGTTCTCCCAGCCTGGATCACTGGCTGATTTCTGCAGCTGCTTCAGCTTTGGTGTGGTTTGGTGCTTCTCCATGCACTGGGTGCTCTCCCAGCCTACAGATCTGTCCTGTTGACCCTGAAAATTCTCCTGGCTTGGAAATTTGCCACACTCAGTCTACTAGCAGCTTCTAACTCTCTCAAATCTACTCAGATTCATTTTTTGAGGTATCTGACAGAATTTGCATGAGAGCTCCTGTAAGATGCTGTTTTCACAGGGCCATCTTGGCTCCACCCCCACCCCAAGTGAACACCTCCCTTGACTTTTCAAGGAACACATGGGCTATGTATAAGTTAACCTCTTATGTTATTGTTGAGTAATGATGTTGAAATATTGATAAATATATTAATACAGGAAAAACTACTTCAATAACTTTTTGCACCAAATTTATCATTCCATTGGCATAGGGAATTTCCAGTGAGAAAGGTTCTTCTACCAATGTAGATTCAATCTATGTTACATCTTGAAATTAAACTACAGAGGTGACTGGTATACTAACATGTTAAATGGCTTTTCTAGTGTTCATGAACCCATGTCTTGGCCCCAAAGCGAGTACTTTCTCTATGTCATTGTGACATTCAAAAAATATTATCATCAAATAGTATTTTTAATTTTGCTTCAACATTCAGTATCGCCTTCCTTTTTAAGGTTCAATGTTTTTTCAAGGGACCTAGAAAAGAGAGCAAGCTGCCTCATACTGACCATGTCTCATGGTTATGTTGAAATACCTTTAATTTAAATCTAGTAAGTAGAATCATGAAAAAAAAATAATGTCCATGTGAAGGTCACAAATGGCTTTATTTTATAGACACATCTGAAAACATCTTTTCAAAAGCAACATTATTCCTCAAATGATATCAACTTCAATAATTAGACTATCCTGGGAAAATCACTTAGTCTGGAGAATATATATCACTAATATAGAGAGAGGCTAGATTAAAAAAAAGAAGTTGAAAGGAATTATCAAGAAGATGATGGAGTTTGTTTTTAAA
>CM053622.1:619683203-619705386 GCA_028646595.1 Phalanger gymnotis | reverse complement strand
AAAAAAAGGAAAAAAAAAGAAATCTGAGGGGAGGTGGTAGTGATCGTTGGACTCACTTGTTACATGCTGCTTCCTGTCTCTTCCTGAGGATTTTTACTGCTTTAGTAAGGGGTGGTCAACAGTGTCACTCATGGCAGAAAGCTTCATATGAAGGGTAAGAATTGAGAAAAGACCATTGAATTTGCTAAGATCATTGATAACCTTAGCAAGAGGAATTTGAGTGGGATTTGGAGTCAAATTATAAGAGGTTAAGGAATAGGAGGTGAGGAAGTGAGGGCAATAGGTGTATATAACTTTTTCTAGAAGTTTGACTATGAAAAGAAAAAGATAGATTCAGGTTTATACCTTGAGGAGATGGCCAAGTCAAGTTCAGAATTTTTTTTTAAGATGGAGAAGAGGGATATAATGTGGAGAAGATGGTGACAGAAGGCAGCATGTACAAGTTGGGTTAAACAGTTGCTACCACCTCCCCTCAGATTTCAATAGAAACAAACAAACAAAATACTGAATTTTTGAGTAGTTTAGTTTCCATGCAGAAGATTCTAGTTTAGCTGACACATAAAACATGGACACATGTACGATAACACACGTAAGATGGACATTGAAAAACACTCCCTCATTTCTGAACCTGAATTGAATGCAAACTACTTTCACGGTGTCTCCAGCCAAAAAGAAATTGGCTTCAAAAACAAGCAATTATTTTAGATATGATTAAGAAATTCTAAAGTGTTTAATATAATACAGTTCCTTAATTCATATGCAATTGAAAGTTAAATTTATAATACAACATTATTTGACTACCTTAAGTGTAGAATTGACAACTGAATAAGAATGGATGGAGGAAAAACCAATCATGCAAGCCATTTTACATACATTTTATAGTATGTCAGGATGAAGCTATTTAGGAGTTAGGAAAACATGGATTAAATTCCTGTCATGGGTACTAAATGTATGACTCTAATCAAGTCACCTAACCATTCTTAGCCTTATTTTCTTCCTCTAAAATAATGGTTAACAGTTATCATGTATCTCCCAGTAAAGTTGTTATAATTTATGTAAGGCACTTTGCACAACCTAAAGAGCTATATAAATAAATGTAAGATACTAGTAGTAAGTGAGATAATGTATTTTAGTAAAAGGCTATATAAAGTTGAAGTTGATTTTACTGCTGTTATTACTGTAGCCTTTGTTGTTGCTGTTGCCTAAACAGATGGTTTGGAAAGGTGCCTGAGTGAAATTATCTCTAACAAAGAGGTGTGTGATTATGAAAGGCAAGTGAATTAAAAGAGGATGATAACCACGATCATACCAAAGGCTCAGAAAGAAATTTCATATATGTAGTATTAGGTAGAGCTGCTTCTTTTGCTGTATATCTTTTAGAAATGATGGGTCAAAAATTTCATACCTTTCCTTTATCCAGTACATATATTCTGGAAAACTTGTGTGTAGGTTTTGCATGTGTATGTATTTTATTTGAACTCAGGAAGATGAGTCTTCCTGACTCCAGGCCTGGTACTCAATCCTCTGTACCGAAGAATAGTGAGATGATGGGGGTGGGAATCATCGAAAGGTTAATCTTCTATTGGAGAATACAGGGTAGAATGAGATCAAGAGGCTAACCTTGGGAAGGAAATGGGTCACCTCTTCATGTGAGGAGATAATAGTGGGGTAAAGAGGGCATTTGAATGATAAAAGATAAGGAAGAGGGGAGAAGAAAGTGCTCTTGAAAAATAGTCTCAATTTTTTCAATGAAATACAAAGAAATGTTCTCTGAGAGGGAGAGAGTGTCATGAGAAATGCTTCTGTTGGGATGTCTTAATGAATCCATTAGGGTAATGTTAAAAGAATAGCCTTATTGAAGTGAGAGAGAAACTGGTTGAGATTATGTAACATTAATTTGTAGTTGACCCTGTCAGAATTATTTCACAATTTTTAAAATTTTATTTTTAATTTGTGGAATAAAACAAGCATTTCCATAACATAGCACAATAAGAAAGGTGATTATACATGAAACTTCAAAACTACTATGTACAACTTGCTATTCCTTTCAAATATACAACAAAATTATCATGTAAATTTCTTTTTTCCTCCCTCTCCCCCTAGAGATGGCTACCATGAGATATAAATAGGCATGCATATGTAAAATTATTCCTTACATACTTCTATTTATAAGTTCTTCCTTTGGAGGTAGATAGCTTCTTTCTTCATATGTCCTTTAGAGTTAATTTGGTTATTTATAATAGACAAAATATTTTGTTCACTTAAAGTTGTTCTTAAAACACTATTACTCTTACTGTATACAATGCTCTCTTGGTTCTGCTCATTTCATTATTCATTATTTTGTACAAATCTTTTCATGTTTTTTTTTCCAAAATCATTCTTAATCATTTCTTATAGCATATTAGTATTCCATCACAATCTTATACCACAACTTGTTCAGCCATTCCCCAATTGATGGGCATCCTTGAAATTTCCAGTTCTTTGCCACCACAAAGAGAGCTTCTATAAACATTCTAGAATGTATAGGTTATTTTCTTTTTTCCCTAATCATCTTTGGAAATAGAACAAGTATTGTTGGGTGAAAAGGTACAGGCAGTTTAATAAACTTTAGTCATAATGCCAGATTACTCTCCAAAATGTTTGGATCGTTTCACAATTCCACCAACAATGAATTAGTGTCCAATTTTTCCACATCCTCTCCAACATTTCTCACTTTCCTTTTCTCTCATTTTAACCAATCTAGTGGTTATAGAATGATATCTCAAGGCTGTTTTCATCTGCATTTCTCTAGCCAATAATGATTTAGGACATTTTTTATAGCTATAAATTGTTTTGATTTCTTCATTGGATAACTGCCCATTCATATCCTTTGATCATTTATCAATCAGTGTAATCAAAATTATCCATTTTATACCTAGTTTTGCTCTCTACCTCTTGTTTATACATAAATTGTTCACCTATCCATAAGTTTGGTAAGTAATATGTTCCATGTTCTTTTAATTTTCTTATAAAATCTCTCTTTATGTGTAAGCCATGTATCCATTTTGACCTTATCTTGGTAAATGGTGTAAGATATTGGTCCATGCTCAGCTTTCCTAAACTTAGTTCTATAGTATAGAAATGAGTGGGATATTAGAAAGGAATAAGCATTTATATAGCACCTAGTATGGTCTAAGCACTGGTGCTAAGCATATGAAAGCCTCTGGTGAGCAGAGTAATTCAAGACTGGTATTTGATAAGGCATGATAAGCAATAGCATAAGGGAGAAAAAAAAACTTGAATATAGAGGAACCCATTCTCGGCTCTCTTCTCCTTCTCCCTGCCCCCCCCCCCAACAAATCTGTAATATCGAGGGAAAAAAACCTGAAATGTGAAGCCAGAATAACACGAATGATTGACCAGTCAAATGTTTCAGAAACAAAAGGCAAAAAATTGCTAATAGGACTTTAATGAGACACTAAAACACTATTTACAGATATTTTAGCACTGATGGAAATGAAAATTGGACATAGTAGGGGTCACTTAGAAAATAGTAGGACTAGCTAAAGGACAAGAATTTGGATCTCAAGGTGCACTATTCAAATGATTTCAGAGTTTGAACAGTGGTGCCAGAAATTCCAACTTAATTTTGCTATAGCCAAAGTGGTGGAAATGGAACAGGGTGGATGACATTTTTCACTACACCATCTGGTGGATTTATGATGTAACTGCAGCAACAGAAGCATTGAAAATGCCAGAATGCCAACTACATTTCATTTCTGTGTTTAAACACTGATTACTTATATGGACCTTTGCTTTGAATATGGTATTTCTTTTATTTTTTTATATTTTCAAAATTAATTAATTAATTTTTAGTTTTCAACACTCACTTCCACAAGATTTTGAGTTCTAAATTTTCTCCCCATCTCTCCCCTCCCCCCCACACCAAGAGAGTGTGCATTTTGATTACCCCTTCCCCCAATCTGCCTTCCCTTCTATCATCCTGCCCTTCCCTTATCCCCATTCCTGTTCTATTTTCCTGTATGGCAAGATAGATTTCTATACCCCATTGCCTGTGTATCTTATTTCCCAGTTGCATGTAAAAACAAATTTTAACATTCGTTTTTAAAACTTTGAGTTCCAACTTCTCTTCCTTCTTCTCTCCCCACTCACCCTCATTGAGAAGGCCAGCAATTCAATGTAGGTTATATTTGTATGGTCCTGCAAAACACTTCCATAACTGTCATTTTGTGAAAGCCTGTATTTCCCTCCATCCTATTCCACCCCGTTTATTCTGTTCTCTCCTTTGACCCTGTCCCTCCTCAAAAGTGTTTTCTTCTGATTACCTTCTCCTCCAATCTGCCCTACCTTCTGTCACTCCTCCTTCTCTTATCCCCTTGCCCCTACTTTCCTGTAGGGTAAGATGGATGATATTTCTTTTCTAATATTCTTGGACTTAAAGATAATCTTTAGCTTCATTACTGGTTCTGTCGTAAAATCTGAGCAGTGTCTTTTGAAAATGATTTTTGTATTGTGCCTAGTAATGATGGAATGAGCTGCATCCCTAGATGGTTAGAATATTTTGTTAACTCACTGAGCTTGGGATCAGTTTTCCTATGGTGTCAGGAAATGATAAAATAAAGCCTATATGTATTGAGTGTTTGAATTAGTGAAATATGAGTTGACCATGTCATTTAGAATGATAACAAGAGGTGTTTTGACTCTGGTAAAGAATGGAAATATGTCTCTTTGATAGGTGCCCTATAACAAGGGTAAATATGCTGACTTGTACATATGTCATAGGTCAATATGGACAAATAATTCATCACCTACTGACCAACCTTTTTGTATAAAGTGTCTTTATTTACCTAAGCTGGTCATATAGTCAGAGAATATAAGAGCTAGAAGAAGCCTTAGAAGTCATTAGTCCAGCCCTTTCATTTTGCAGATTAGAAAACAGAAACACAGAGAAGTTATTCACCCAAGGTCATACAGATAGTAAGTGAGCAAATCAAAATGTGAATGTAGATCATCTTATTCCAAAAAGAAAGCCCTTTTTCCTATGCTATGCTGTATCTCTAGACAGAAAGTAACATGTTGATTTATTGTAACTTTTTCTAAAAATCATATTTCCTTTCTAAAATCTTGAACTGTAAGCCCTCGTAATAATGTGGAAAATATATCATGTCACCACTGTAGAGTGCTATAATCCCATGGACTGTCAAAAAATGGATTTTTCTGGTGATTACACACTTGCCATTGCAAAATGAATGGTGAAACTAAGGAAATTATATACAGCTAAAGAGCAAATATTGAATAACAGTAGCCTGAACAGCCCAATGATTCATCAGGACTTTGGTGACCTGACTTTCAAAATAGAGAAAACTGACATTTTCCTGTCCTTGGGGCCAGTCTCAGACTTTCTTTTTATGTATGTAGAATTGGAATCAGAGAAACATAAAAATGTAGAGCTCAAAGGAACCTTAGATATTCTACAGGCTAGTACTTTCATTGTATAAATAAGGAAACCAAGGCCAGGATAGGGTGATTTGATCGTAGTCCCATGGTAAGAACTCTCTATTTTTGTTATTTTCAACTATCACATTTCTGGGTCTCTGGCTTCATTTATGAGGAATAGGACAAAAATATGTGAACATGTCATCAAAATATTTGACTTGGGCATCTAGAAATTCTTCTCTGGGATTTTGCTATACAGGGTGTTCCTAACGTCTGGATACAAAGGTAAAGGTGCATATTTTCAAGAAATGAAATGAATGAAATTTTCAACAGCATTTTATTTAATTGGAATATTAACAAAAAACATCTTCAATATGACTTCCATCATTTGTGATGCAAAGCTTGATGCGCTTTGCAAGATTCATGTGATTCCTGTGAACTCTATGCAATAACTCCATATTGTTGTCAATTTTAGCACATTCACTCTTTATGCATTCAATCAAGTGTGTTGCATCTGTGATTTTCATTTTGACTGCACCTTCTCCTTTAGTATACCCTAGAAAAAGAAGTCACTGAAAAACATAGAGTCTTGGGTGAAATGGTTAATGAGATGTTAATGAGATTTCCTATGTGTCCAGAATTTAGGGATAACCTATAGATAAAGCCGTAACTATCAATTTTTGCCTTTGTGCAAGGCTTACAAAATGTATCCAGGACAAGTAGCAGGAAACACACCCTCAAATGAACTTTTAAATATATATTTAGTGGAGGTGAAAGGGAAGGAGACAAAGAACTCAAAACACAGTGATTGGCAGGGAGACTAGAGTGGGCCTGTTTTGGGAAAAGTGCTCACTTGGGCTATAAGCTTCAGTTAGTTTTATACTGCTAAAGGATTACAAGTGCTAGCCATAACTTCCAATTTCATACTTCTGGACAAAATTACTCTGCCCAACCTTTGGCTCTGAATGTAATTAAATACGTATCTGAATCAGTGTGATTCACGTTTTCTGCAAGCTCAACACTTTTTGCGTTGGTCACTTTGGGAAATTTAGACTTTTGTTATGCCTTGGATCCTGCCCTGAAGAAGCTTATTATTTTAATTTGTGGGGGTGGGATGTGTGAGGAGGAGATATAACACAGGCGAAGTTAGCCATATGTAAAGTAATGCATTACTTGTCTGTAACCTTTCTATCAGATACACTTATTGAGTGAAGCGCCCTGGTCTGCCTCTGTGATATAAATCAACATCTTTCTGTGAAATACTGGATAGAGAGAAGAACTAATTCCTGTTCAAGATTCTGATGTATGGAAATTAGTCTCACAAAATGACTCTGTCATATGCATTGTGCTGCAGTAAGACTATTTGTCTCAGCTGGTCAAGCTTAGTTTTTAAACACTTTTTATTGATATGTTTTATTTTTATATCATCTTCATTTTCAAAACACTCCTTTCTCCTTCTTGCTATCCAGTAAGCTGTCCGTTGTAGCAATGAATAATAGAGTAAGATAACTTAATCAAACAATCCTATACATACCCTACAATTACCTCTGTCTGTATAAGCAGCCAGGTGGGACTAGTGAGCTAAACAGGCTGAACCATCAGTCATCCACTGAACCAGAAAAGCTACAACTAAGTTTGCTTGTAAGACTCACTTCTTCTTCCTTTTGGAGTGGGAGTGTGCGACCTACTTTCAAGGCCTAGCTGAGCAAAGGCCTCCAGCCAGCCATCAGTGTTAATAAAGTGAACAACCTTTGTTTGCTTTCGTGATCTCCTGGGGTGCTCGTTTAGGAGGAATGTGACTCTGAATATTATTCTCTTTCTTCTTCTAATGCACTGTAATTAAAACTGCAGCTTGAGCCACTAGCCAGTTTATAGTGATAAAAACCATTTTGAGTTTATGAGACCTCAACACTTTACATATGCTTTCCTTCCATATGTTTTTCCTCTGTCCTCAGTCTTACCACTAGAATTTAAGTCATCAGAATTGTCTCAGATTTGAATAACCACCTGGATTTAAATGCATTTTGACATGCACACTGAGAAAACACTTAAAATATTCAGTTCATAACAGTTTTTTAAAGTATTGTCACTTCCAGGGGGAGGAGAGAAGGAAGGTAAACAGTTTATCTTGTACTGGAGCAGCCACATAGGATTTGTCCCAGACATAAGTAATGTTTGCATTATCTTTTATGCTTTTCCTCAGAACTTCCCATAGTTACACCTGCCTTTCGATCTGTTTGTCATGGTATCTGCTTTTACTTCTCCACTTAGTTCCTATCTCCTTGACTTCCGCTTTTCCTTTCTATATTCCACTTCCAGGGGAAATCGAAAGCTTTTTTGGTAGTTTGCCTTAAGATAATACTGAAATTGCCATGAAGCTTAGAAGGAAAGAAGACTGCCTTCCAGAGAGTGGTTCTACTCCAATTTACCCCTGATCCACAACTAAAATTTTGGGTTGAGTTGCAAGAGGTAGGTGACGTCTGTAAAGAATAGCTTCAACATTTTATTACAATCAATTAATGGCAATTTATCAAGTATCTACTATATACCGGGTAGAGTGCTAGGCACTGGAGATACAAAGTCAGGATAATGAAAGGTCCTAAAATGGAACTGACATAATTGCTTGTATATGAATTAACCTGAAAAACCATTTAACTTAATTTGACACTTAACAGCTTACTTTCATATGTGTAGAACAGGATTCACTCCACCAGGTCCCCTGTACTCTGACATTTTGATTAAGCATTTTATAAGGAAAAGATCGTATATTACATGGTATAGCAGTTTTACTTTAGTTACTTTGTCCTTTAGGTATCCAACTGAGCCCCTAAATAGATTTTATTTAGGGTGAGTTTTTATTTTGCATTGATTTAGAAATTCTGTATCTTTCAGTGATTTGCCAAAAGAAAAGGAAAATTCCAGCCAAGTTGACTTCAAGAATAGATTTTATTTTTCATATGAATGTATGATCAACAATCTTGTTAAATGTCATCTAACAAATATAACAAAGAAAGTAATTACGAAACTCTCATTTCTAATTTGGAACAGAATTAAAACTATTATCTATGAATGATCATACTTTTTCAGAGAATATTTGAATAAACTTTTATGGTATTAACTATTTGCAGCTTTTGGGGGAGGAAACTTCCTTGCTGAATAAAAGAAGATAAGAGATTTGGCTGATAACAAAATTTAGTGCATGGAACCTTGATTCAGCTCTGATGATAATGCTAATTGTGTTAGCCCTTATAAACCTAAGTAATAGACAGAAGAGTTGGGAGATGCACACAGACCCTTAAGACCTTTGCCATGAGAAGCTTGACATAAGCATATCAAAGCAAGTGGCATCTCTTTATGTTCTCATGAGGTAAGAGGGCAAAATAGAGATAGAAGAAAACAAAAGAGAAATACTAAAATCTTATTTACTGAACATGCTTCATTGCAAATTGTGCTGACCACTAAAATGGGCATATCATCAGTGTGCTTGAATTAACTAAAGATTTGAATATTTTTATTATCTACCTCTACCATGTCATAAAAGAATTAGAAACTGACCTAACCATTTCTAGACGAGAACTTAAGCACTCTCAATAAATGATTGATTTTTGTCAATAATATTTTCCATTCTAAATTATACAATACATTGCAGATCAATGAAGGTCAATTGTAAGAAATAATTTCATTTCCAAACCCACATTAGACGAAATAAGAATGGAAGTGGAGGGGGTGGTTCTTAATTCTAAAGACTGAGAAGCTGGAGAATCTCACAGTAATGAACTTCTACTCTTTGCACAAACTACAAAAGGGCTAATTAAGAAATGTATAATCAAAATCATACCAGTTTCTCAGACGACTTTGAAGCAGAGATGAACATATTTGTATGTACGTATGAATATGAAAGTATTTGACAGAATGAGTAGCTGCTCACAATAGACTAACTTTGGCCATTACCATGGAAAGCTCATGGAAGAAAATGTAGTACTATCTAAGGATAGCACTAAGCACGGGTTTCAAGTACCACCATGTTAGAAGCATTTTGAAAAAAAAAGAACTATTGAAGATATGTGGCAAAAGATTATTTTTTTAGAGATGAATTAATATATCAATATCTACATGGTTTGTGTAATAGGAAAGTCAAATGCCATATGATCTGAATAAAAGCAATTAAAAATCATGGAGAACATAATCCACAAAAACAAAAGCTTATCAGAAATTATTGTTAACAATTGGAAGTGAAAGTTAAGAGATGCAGTGGATACAAGTGCTTGCAGCATTGAGAATACAATGCATAACTTATCATCAATCAACAATTATATTTTTGAGATGAAAAATGCAAAGAAAGTAAAAGAAAATTAAAGGAGAGAAAGCTCTTCCCAAGTGGAAGGATATGGATAATTTCTGATCACTTATATGGTCAAAAGAAGTTCAAAACTTTGAAGGTACAATTTGGATCAAATGCAGAAAAAAGCTTGTGATTACATCTTTATTAGTCAAGTCAAGTCTTTATTAAGCTCTTCCTATGTGTCTGGTATGCAGCACTAGAGATACAAAGAAAGGTTAAAAAAACCAAACAAACCCAGATAGTTATGACAGAAGAGAGGTAATAGAAAGTTAGTTCCTCTACAAAACTGTTAAATGATGACACTAGAAAATGACAAGTCTGAAAGCATATTTTTTTCATTCAAATGCTTCAAAACGGTACATGCCAAATTACTCTATGAAGCAAATCTTAAACTATTTTTCTTAATAGAGGCCTCATACATTTATTACCAAAAGATAAGAGTACCTGTGATCCTTTTAATTATAGGCCAATTTTGAGTTTACATGTCTTTTACAAAGCACTCATGGCTCATGTCACTAAAAAAAATCTATAAAACCATATAAAACCTACATTATGATCGAGTAGCAAGAGTTCCACTAGATATTCCAGGAATATAAAGTACAGCTTATTATCAATTTGGTAATTGTTGAATGCTCCACCAGAAAGGGCAATATTATTGAATCACCCTTTTTGATTGACTCAATTTCACACTCATCTCTTTCTCATCTACCTTTCTAGTATAGCATATCATCTGAAGCAATTATCTGAACTTCTATTCACACTGAAGATTTCTGGCCCCAGACTATGACTGTCACATCCTTTCAAGGCTCTAGAAGTAGTCTGAGCAGTTGTTCTTGTTGGTGGCAGTGGGGGCAGTGGGTATGTCTTTCTAATATTATTGACTTAACTTCCAAATATAGTTTCTTTCTCACAATACTATTAGTTGATATCAATCAGACAATCAACATTTTGAAAGATTAATTACTAAGATGATATAGTGAACAGTTGCTATAAAACATCCCTTCAAGAGAAAAAGTCTATGACCTACTTCCCAACCAGTACATAGAGTCCAAGGGAAAGTGGGTGAAAGTTTAGAGAGTGTATTTGGTAAATGGGTTACTCAATATTTGTGGTTGTTGAAAGACCTTTTCTTGCCATTTAGATATGATACAACTTTTCTGCTGAGTTTATTGTGGATCTATAATTCTGTGCCTAATATGTCCTGAGCTCCCGATGCTCATTGGAACTCACTTTCTATCACAGTCATGGCAATTCAACTGAAGACTTTTTGTTCTTGAAGTCTAAAATCTTGGACTAATTAAATAACACTGTTTAGTTCTTACTCATTTCTCTGATTTGATTGATTCAGTCAAGATGTATTCTTACCTGATAAAATGGGTGAGGTGATTTTGCCATCGTCTTTACATAATCGTATAGAATTATTTAAACATATTAAGAATGCTAAAACAGTTGATGTCCTCATTGAAAACTCTTCTGCATTTGAAAGATTTTCTAAACAAGGTGATGCTAAGAATAATCGATATACACTTTGACATCTTTCAGGCAGGAAAATACCTTAAGCCCACCTTTGTTCAGCCTAGCTTTGAAGCCATTATTATTATTCTTGAACAGAACTGATTACAGCTTTCAATTCAAAGAGTGAGTCAATCAAAAACATCATATTAATCACTTAATGTGCATGAGTAACATCAAATTATATGGCTCCATTGGAAAGTACATTAAATTTTTCATCTTACTGAAACATTTTCCGACAATAGCAAAATGTCATTTGGACTTGATAAGTTTAAATTTTTTTTTATTATGTGACCCCCACCCCCCCAAATAGAGATTAAAGGCACTAGTTTTCAATTCAGAAGTCAATGAACCAAAATATGATGGCAATAGGAATACTTTGGTCTGCTCTAGGCAATACACATCGTAAATATGGCCAAAAGAGAAAACTAAGTCTGTCTATTAATGAGAATAACACATTTGAAACAATTAACAGAATTGAAATGCCAATGTTAAAACATACATTTGGCAAGGTAAAGTAGATGACAATGAACCAAAAAGATATCTTAACAAGAACCTTACGATGTTAATGAAATATGGAACTTACCAACACAAAACAGTTATATAAAGATGAATACCATTTTATCAAAAAAGAAAAGATTGATCTATGCTCTCATAATGTACGATAACAAGTTAAACTTGCAGAAATAATTTCAGAAGACTGACCTCATTTTACAAAACAATAGTAAATGTTGCCAAAATTATCAAATTTATTGAGTGTAACCAAATGTTTTATTTCCAGAGGGAGGTGATGAAATGGTTATGATCTTATACTAGAATCAAAAGTCACTCCATAGGCAACATACATTTGAAGATGGTAAAACATATGTTGAAAAAAAAGCATCAAACAAATAGCTGAGTCATGGAGATTTGTTTATAGAAACAGAAGGATTTATCATGATTCAGAATAAGATCATTGCCAGAAGAAATTGCTGAAAGGTTATGCTTAAGTAGATCAGACTGCAAATGATACACGTAATTCACTGAAGAGGCAGAAACTGTACAGCTCCAGGTCACCAAAATCTTTCATCTACCAGGTACCTGGAAGACTTATGATCATGTCATAAGTCATGGTGATGCACTAAATAAAGCACTAGGCCTGGAGTTATGTAAACATGAGTTCAAACATGGCCTCAAACACTTACTAGCCATATGACCTTGGGCAAATTATTTAACATCGGCCTGCCTCAGTTTCCTCAACTGGACTATGAAGATAATAATAGCACCTACTTCTCAGTGTTGTTGTAAGGATCAGATAAGAAAAAAAATTATAAATGTCTCATGACAGGACCTGGCATATAGTAATAAGTACATAAATGTTATTATTATTATTATTTTTAACATAAATATTGAACTTCTTAAGGATTATGGCATGTCATGGTATAAAGAAAAGTATTGTGACACTAGTAATGAATTCATTGACACAGTTGAGAGAATTACATGAAGATTTTTAAGTAGAAGATGACACTAACCAGGTGATGCAATTGCAACAGAAGAGAGGAGTAAGTTTGGGAGCAGGTAGAAGAAATCAGGACTACAATGATCCGATTGCATCTCTATAGTGATATATTCTCATTAATACCAATGGCAGGACCACCGCATTGAGACTATCATCTCAATACTTGAGAAAGTGGCATAGACACTAAAAAAATTAATTTGAGAAGAGCAATTGACCCTGTGCTGGAATAGACCCATTTTAAAAGGAATTGATTTTTAAGGTATTTTTATGCAATGCAGCTGCAAGTCATGACTTGTATGGAGCCTTACTCTGTGACACTTGTAAGCCACCAATTCATTCACTGGTGTGGCTTTGTGACTTTCTTTCATATAGTCTTAGTTTCTAGAGAAAAACCAATCACAACCACACGTGAGAAAAGCTCCCAGGTACCTAATTTTTTAAGGGACTACTATTCTCATACTCACCTCTATGGTTCTTGACTCAAAAGCCGATATTTAGAATGTTGGCACCATCAGATCCTGGAGAAAGTGTTTCAGTATTTCATATGTATTCTCTACCATTTAGAGAATCATGAAGAGCTCAGCAAGCTAGATGGAGCAGTGGCTAGAGCACTGGGGCTGGAATCAGGAAGACTCGAGTTCAAGTCCAGCCTCAGATACTTACTAGCTATGTGACCCTGGCAAGTCACTTAACCCTATTTGCCTCAGTTGCCTCATCTATAAAATGAGCAGGAGAAGGAAATGACAAACTTCTCCAGTGTCTTTGACAAGAAAACTCCAAATGGTGTCACGAAGAGTTGGACACAACTGAAAACAATTAGGCAGCAACCTCATCAAGCTGGATTTCTTTGCGAAATGCAGAGAGACACAATCAGCTTTTTACTTATTGGGTTTTTTTTTTTACTTCTGAGCCAAAGAGTTAATCATTTGCAAAGCCTATTTGTCTCACTGTATTTTCCCCTCTTATAAGAGAAAGGACAGCAGATGGAAACAGTTATATATGAGAGGTTTAATCTCATTTACTGTGTAGATAGCACTAAAGGGCAATGCAAGTGTCATCTAGTGAGAATCAGCCTTTCTTCAGACAATGAAGAATTAATAGTCAGCTGATTCACCTCCTACTTTTGGTTGCTTCACATAGCTTTATTAGAGATGGATTTTCCAACCCAACTTGAGTCTCCAATCAGCTGTTTTCTCTAAATTGTTCTTAACTACTCTGGTGAGGTTCTTCACTCTTTTTAATGACTCAAACTAGTCTTTTGATTATCAGAGGTTTACCTTTCTTTCCTTAAGTACAGATTCACAAACTCCTCTTTTTCCTTAGTTATTGAAAGAAAAGTCCTTATTTGATCACCTCATAGTCAATCTCCAAACAATTATTTAATTTGTCATTTTGTGAGTTTTAATCTCTTAAGCCTAAAAAGAATTACATTCAAATTATTGAAAAACCATGATGCCCTGATGTCAGATATTCTATGGTTTTTAAAGATAGATGTTTAACATTCCTTGTCTTCTAAAATGGATTCTTTTCACTTGCATTTTAAAATTTTTTAATAAATGAAAATTGTTTATCATTTTACATCTTCATAAAGTGATTTAAATTTTAGTTATACAAAAGTCCATTTTCTGCCCCTTTTAGCAATCATACTGTTCACATCTTATATGAAAATTGTGTTTTCTTATACATGGTTTTCCCTCCCACTTAATACTATTCTAATTTTTCCAATTACATGTAAAGATAGATTTCAACATGCACTTTTATAAGATTCTGAGTTGCAATTTTTTTCTCCCTTCTTCCCTGTTACACTTCCCAAGATGACAAGCAATTGGATACAGGTTATAGTATAGATGTTATACTTGGCTTTTAGCACTTTTTATTAAAAAGGGTTTTTCTCTCTACCCCCTTCAGCCACCAAACTGTCCACTTATAAAAGAAGTATTTCCTTAAAACCTTTGCAAGCTGTTTTTTTAAATACAGAAATATTTTTGTTAGCCCCTTTCAGAAAATGGCTAACTTTTTTCAAATTAATTAATTTAATTACTATTTTAGTTTTTGCCATTGATTTCCCCAAGATTTTTAGTTACAAATTTTCTCCCCATTTCTGCCTTCCACTGCTCCAAGATGGCATATATTCTGATTGCCCCATTCCCCAGTGAGCCCTTCCTTCTGTCACCTCACTCCCCTCCCCATCCCCTTTACCATTACTTTCTTGTAGGGCAGGATAGATTTCTAAGCCCCCTTCACTATATATCTTATTTCTCAGTTTCATGCGCAAACAACTTTTCCTTTTGAGCATCTGCTTTTAAGACTTTGAGTTCCAAATTCTCTCCCATCTTCCCTTCCTACCCACCCTCCCTAAGAAGGCAAGCAAGTCAACATAGGCCACACATGTATCGTTATGTAAAACACTTCCACAATACTCATGTTGTGAAAGACTAACTATAGTTCCCTCCATCCTATCCTGTTCTCCTTTATTCAGTTTTCTCCCTTGACCCTGTCCCTTTTCAAATGTGTTTGCTTTGGATTACCTCCTCCCCCCATCTGCCCTCCCTTCTATCACCGCCCCCTTTTTATCCCGTTCCCCCTACCCTCCTGTGGGGTCAGATACCTAATTGAGTGTGTATGTTATTCCCTCCTCAAGTGAAATCTGATGACAGCAAGATTCACTCATTCCCCCTCACCTGCTCCCTCTTCCCATCCAACAGAAGTGCTTTTACTTGCCACTTTTATATGAGATAATTTACCCCAATCTACCTCTTCCTTTCTCAGTCTCTCAATATATGCCTCTCTCATCCCTTAATTTAATTTTCTTTTTAGATATCATCCCTTCATATTCAACTCACCCTGTGCCATCTGTCTATATATATATGTATATTCCCTTCAACTACCCTAATACTGAGACAGGTCTCATGAATTACACACATCATCTTTCCATGTAGAAATGTAAACAAAACAGTTCAACTTTAGTAAGTCCCTTATGATTTCTCTTTCTTGTTCTTTTTCTTGATTACCTTTTCATGCTTCTCTTGATTCTTGTGTTTAAAAGTCAAATTTTCTATTCCGCTCTGGTCTTTTCACTAAGAAAGCTTGAAAGTCCTCTATTTTATTGAAAATCCATATTTTGCCTTGGTGCATTATACTCAGTTTTGCTGAGTAGGTGATTCTTGGTTTTAATCCTGGCTCCTTTGACCTCCAGAATATCATAATCCTAGCCCTTCGATCCCTTAGTGTAGAAGTTGCTAGATCTTGTGTTATCCTGATTGTGTTTCTGTAATACTCAAATTGTTTCTTTCTGGCTGCTTGCATTATTTTCTCCTTGACCTGGAAACTCTGGAATTTGGCGACAATATTTCTAGGAGTTTCCTTTTTGGGATCTTTTTCAAGAGGTGTTTGGTGGATTCTTTCAATTTCTGTTTTACCCTCTGACTAGAATATCAGGGCAGTTTTCCTTGAGAATTTCTTGAAAGATGATGCTATGTTCTTTTTTTGATCATGGCTTTCAGGTAGATCAATTATTTTTAAATTATATCTCCTGGATCTGTTCTCCAGGACAGTGGTTTTTCCAATGAGATATTTCACATTGTCTTCTTTTTTTTTTCATTCCTTTGGTTCTGTTTTATAATATCTTGATTTCTCATAAAGTCACTAGATTCCTCTTGCTCCAATCTGATGTTTAAGGTGGTATTTTCTTCAGTGGTCTTTTGGATCTCCTTTTCCATTTGGATAATTCTGCCTTTCAAGGCATTCTTTTCCTCATTGGCTTTTTGGAGCTCTTTCGCCATTTGAGTTAGTCTATTTTTTAAGGTCTTATTTTCTTCAGTATTTTTTTGGATCTCCTTTAGCAAGTCATTGATTTGTTTTCCATGGTTTTCTTGCATCACTCTCCTTTCCTTCCCAAATTTCCCTCTACTTCTCTTACCTGCTTTTCCAAATCCTTTTTGAGCTCTTCCATGGCCTTCATATTTTTCTTTGAGGCTTTTGATATAGGCGGTTTGACTTTGTTGACTTCTGGCTGTAGGTTTTGATCTTTGTCACTAAAGAAAGATTCAAGAGTCTAAATCCTTTTTTTAGCTTCCTGGACATGTTCCCAGCCAACAACTTGACCTTTGAGCTTTTTGTCATGGTATGACTGCTTGTAGAGTAGAGAGTGCTTCTTTAGGGGCTGTACTGCTGTTTTCAGAGCTACTTCTACTCCACTGTCACAGCAGTAACCATCAAGGCTCTCCTGGGCTGGAGACCTGCTTTCCTCTTCTATTTTATGGGTTTTGCAGACCTAGAATTTGTTCAGAGCCATTTTTTACAGTTGTTTGGAGGGATTTGGGGGAGAGCTTAAGCAATTCCCTGCTTTCTAGCTGCCATCTTGGCTCTGCTCCCCAAAACAGCTAACTTTTTAAAGTAAGCATACATTACTGGGGAATATAGACCCTCAATTCCTGTCTAGAAATTCTTCCATTCATCTCTTAACTCCAGAATACTCTTCATGATAGTGATTCATATGTAGATGTGGAAGAAGAAGAAAAGAATTACCTTGGTTGGACAGAAATAATAGAAAATCAAAGTGTTAAGAGGTCAACGGTTCAAAGGTAAATAGTAGGGAATTATTGAAGTTAATGACCAGAGGGTCAAGAATAAGTATAAAGATCATTAGGACATTATAGTTTATAGACAGAACAGAAAGGAATCCACCTTCCAGGTAAGCTGATGTACTTTCTGCTTCTTGAAATGGGTAATTCACTGCCTTATATGCCTTTTATGCTATCCTTGATGTCTATAATATACTACCTTCTTACTTCCTTGTTCTCGTTCCTCCCTTCTTCCAGTGTATCTGTAAAATTTTGCATATGTTCTTTATATATACATATATATGCACATATATATGTATATAAGCATGTTTACGTATATGTCTATTTATATCTCTGTAGAATATAAGCCCCTTGAGGACAGGGACAGTTTCTTTTTTTGTTTTTTTTTTTAATTTTTTAGATTTTTTATTTTTAGTTTATAACACTCAGTTCCACAAGTTTTTGAGTTCCAAATTTTCTTCTCCTTCCATATCTAACCCCTCACCTCCAAGATGGCATGGAATCTGAAATATATTCTGCATATACCTTCGCATTAAACTTATTTACACAATAGTCAAGTTGTAAAGAAGAATTATGACCATTGGAATAAATCATGAAGAAAGAAAAATCAAAAAAGAAAATAAATCATGAAGAAAGAAAATCAAAAAGAAGAAACAAAATCAAAAAATAAGAGAAAGAAAGAGAGAGCAAATAGTTTGCTTCAATCTGCATTCAGACTCCATACTTCTTTCTCTGGATGTAGATAGCTCTTTCTATCATGAGTCCTTTGGAGCTGTCTTTGTATCTTGTTTTCCTGAGAAGAGCCAAGTCTATCAAAGTTAGTCATCATAGAAGCAATATGACTGTGGTTGTGTACAATGTTCCTCTGGTTCTGCTCTCCTCACTCAGCCTCAGATCGTGTAGCTCCAGTAGTTCCCTCCTTTCACCGTGCCATCTTGGCTCTGCTCCTCTTGCCCCCCTGATCCCACCCCAAATAGTTTGAATGTTGACTTTGTATATCTAGCACTTAGTACAATGGCTGTCACATTGTAAGCAGTTATTTTTTTTCTGATTTATGTCTCTAGTTATTGGTGTTCTCTCCCTCATTAAACTGTCACGTATGTAACTGTTGACATGTTACAGTCCTCTAGGAGAATGTAAGCTCCTTGAAGGAAGTGACTTTTTTTCCTTTTGTTCTGTAATCTCAGAGTGGTATTCACAGCAGTCTTTTAGTAAATCCTTGTTGGATTGGATTGTATTGAGACTTAAAGAAAATCCTAAATTCCTCAGGCCAAGGAGAAAGAAGCTTCAGAGGAATGGGAAAGATGGCTATCTAGGAACTGATCAGAAAAAGAAATAAACAACTACCGGCTTGTAGGATCCTAGTATCCTAGCTGTAGACAAAAGTACTAATATTGCTGACTCACAGCTGCCAGAGATATAACTCCCTTGAAATTAGAAAAAGCCAAATAAATTTCATAAGGCCAGTCCTTAGGGTAAAATGGTATCCTTATTAGCATACTGGTCTGATAAAGTCAGTTTTGGGAGCAATTATTGGGAGCAATTTATCCTGATCTAGCTTTCCCACCCATCATCAACATTCCTGCAACCATGTATTCTGACATTTTATTGTTATTGTTTCTCCCCTCTCTCCTTGAGCCTTAATTTCCTCTATCTAAACTATGAATGACTGCCATTTTTGTCACACAGGTTCATAAGATATTGTGCGAGGAATTTATAATAGATCTACATAAGGATAACAGGGAATTAAAACTTTGTTATTCCATAAATTGCTCTTACCCTTTGAAGAAAGATGAAATGTAAATACTTCCAAAAGGGCAAAAGAAAGTTTAATTAGTTCCTGTGCTAAGCAAATACTGACCCAAGGCTTTGTAATGACAGGTGAGATAATGCCACTAGAAGTCTGACTGACCATAGGAAAAGCTTGCAGATTGTAGATTCTTTGTGATTCAAAACTAAGGTTTTTACATGAAAGAAATGTTTATAGATAGGCACTCAGAAATTTACAAATCGACTGAATAGCAAGCAGAGGATTTTACAGAAAGGAGAGGTTTGAGCAGTTGGTTGTTATATAAAAATCTGGTCAGGTTTGACTACTCCTAACTCATCTATTTTATATTATTTTCCAGGAAAATGCTGTTAATTATTGCTATTTTTATTTATTGAACAGTAATGGTAGAAAAAAGGAACCACATAGTACCAAAGCTAACATCAGCTTCAGAGATCAGAGACTTAGCAATTCTCTCAGTAATGCTGGAAACTGTGAATATCATTAAATAATTGGCATGGTATAGGAAAAATAGGATTACATGGGGAAAGGGACAACAGGTTTTCTGTCAGGCCTGAGAAACCCAGGGCTGGAAAAAATAATGAACACGTGAACCAAAAATTGATTGCAAAAATTTCAAATGTTTGTAATAATTAGCCAGGTGTGACATGGCTAATATTACCTGCCAAAACGTCTGTAGAACAGAATCATAAAATTTACAGAGGATTCCAATTTTAATAGGATGGATAATAAATGAAGGTAAAAATGTAAATAAGAATTGGGAGAAACTAATTGCCTATTTGTGTTTTGCCTTTCAAATGAAATCCAATCTTATTTGCCAATCAAATATTTCTCTCAGTTTCCTGTAGGCCTAGAATACAATGGATATCATTTCATATGAGTGGTGATTAAATGAGATTCTGGTCTCTGCAGAACAAAGGAGATTTTGATTTCACTTCTATTTTGCCTTTTCTTTTGGGAAAAAAAGTATTCAACAAATAAATAGCAAAATGTTGCATTGGTTTGAAGAGCTTGATTGTTTCATTCTGTGGCTGTTCATCAGTGCAAACTGCCCATTACTCTGTTGCTATACATGCAAATAGGAAAGTATGCCTACTGGCATGCCTGTACTTCTGCTATTGATTTATGGCAACAGCCTCTTTATTATTTTATTACATAATGATGGCTCCACCAAGAATGAATTGAACCTTTTGTGACTAATATGAAACAATAAAAATAAGAATAAATTGTTTTTTCATCATGCATATCTCTGTTCTGGTTCCCAAAGCTTTTCATTTAGCAAAAGATAAATACTTGAAAAATACAAGTGATTTTGAAAGACATTTGTTATTCCAAAAAAAAAAAAAACCTGGACCAATTTTCCCACCAACCTAACATTTTAACAAATAGCTGCATTTTGTAAAAGTGTTCCTTACATGTGACAAAGATGTGATTCTTAGTATCTAAAGGAATTTTTTTGGATCCACAAGTACAATATTGTATTTTCTTGAACTCTCACAATTAAAGTAAATTAGGGAAAATGAGTATCATCACCTCAAAAGGCAGCATAGTATTAATATAAAGTATGTCTTGTTGAATGGAGTGTAAGTCTTGTAGTCAGGAAAATGTGGGTTCAAATCTTAACTCAGATATTGTCTATGTGACCTTGGGAAAGGCAGTTAAACTTATTCAGTCTTAGCTTCCTTATCTGTATAATGGGCAGAATAATAACTATAACACCTCACAGAGAACAATGAAATTATGCAATGGCGATTTCAAACCTTAAAGCATCGTATAAATATTTGGTAATCATGTTATTTATTGTTCTTATCTTTTCCAATAAGGTTCAGCTAGAAATAGTCGGGGGCAAATATCCTTTTAAATTTAATGTTCTATTAACTGTTGTACAAGTGGGTACAATAAGGTCTTTTTGAAGTCAAAAATTTATCGCACATAAATTCATCTTACATTATTTCACTTAAAACGTCCCTGGTACAAAACTAGTAGCATGTAGGACAAAAAGAATTGTATTTATCTTGCCTATTTCTTACAGATCTTGGGTCTCCTCTACAAGGTCTGTATTTCTTTAAAAGTTTTTTATTCTCTGTTGCTTAAAGAATATGAATATTTTGTATTGTAACATTGATTAAAATTGTTCTTTATTTTTGCTGCATCAATGTTATACCTGAACAATTTTGGGGAAGTGTTCAGTCTGTTATGATGGTGCAATTCCAAAACAGCTTATTGATTGAGTTCTGAAGAATATTTTGAGCTCCATATCTGTAATATGGGGATTTGTCATCTGTCAGTCCATGAAAAACAGTGAGCATTTGATACTTAATTCTAACCACTAGATAATCTCTTGTTAAGTATTAAGTAGATGTTAAATTTGTACAGTTTGTGTTGATGTGTCATATTGTGCTCACCATTCATCAAGAAGTCCTGGTTGTATAGAAATAACTCTTCTATAATTACTAACGTCAATGGCCTACTCCAAAATAGCCACCATAAATCCTTCCATTTCCATAAGTAAACCTACATGACTTAGGGATCTGTTAAATGTTTGTTCATCAACATTTAGTTAGATGAACTCATTTGGTTGTCACCTTGGGAAGTCTTTTGATATCATTCTTAGAACTTACCCATATCTAGATGGCGACTGGAAAGCAGTAACTGGCATGAGCTCCCCACCAAGTCCCTCCAAAAACCTATAAAAAAAATGGCTCTGAACCAATTCTAGAACTGCAGAACCCACAAAGTAGCAGATGGAAGCAGGGCTTCAGCCCAGGACACCCTGCATGGTCTTGGGGTAAGATCTGTCCTGCACGGAACTCCCAGCTCCCAGCTGAGGGGAGCAGAGCTGAGCCAAGCAGAGCCCAGCATGCGCGGCACGGCGCAGCAGACCGTGGACTGACGAGACCAGGAGTGCAGTGGAGAGTGCCCTAGCATGCCGAATTACTGAGCTGTGGCATGTACCAGACCTCACAACCCACAAACAACAAAGACAACACAGAAGGTTAGTGGGAAAAGCTGCGGGAAGAGAC
>CM053622.1:619667108-619682703 GCA_028646595.1 Phalanger gymnotis | reverse complement strand
GAATGGGGGGATGGAGGGGAGGGCAAACTGGGGAACAGGGCAAACTGGGGAACAGGGCAACCAGAGTGTACGCCATCTTGGAGTGGGGGGGTGGAAATGGTGAGAAAATCTGTAATTCAAACGCATGTGAAAATCAATGCTGAAAACTAAACATATTAAAAATAAATTTAAAAAAAAAGGAAGTGTAAAGGCAAACTTTTCCAATATCCTAGAACCAGAGGGTAAAATAGAAATTGAAACAATCCACTAATTACCATCTAGAAAAAATTACAAAAGGAAAACTCTCAGCAGTATTACAGGCAAGTGCCAGAACTCCCAGGTCAAAGGGAAAATACTTCAAACAACCAAAAGGAACCATTCAAATATCATTTTTTTTCTTTTAAACTTATTTATTTTTAGTTTACAACATTCAATTCCACAAATTTTTGAGGTTCAAATTTTATCCCCCTTCTTCCCCTCCTGCTTCCCCACCCAAGACAGCATGCAATCCAATATATGTTCTATATATACCTTCACACTAAACATATTTTCACAACAGTCAAGTTGTTAGGAAGAATTATAACCAATGGAATAACCACAAGAAAGAAGAAACAAAATAGAAGAAAAGAGAGAGAGCAAATAGTTTGCTTCAATCTGCATTCAGACTCAATAATTCTTTCTCTGGATGTGGATCACTTTCTTCCTCTAAAAATTGCTTGTTCATATCCTTTGACAATTTCTCAATTGGGGAATGACTTGTATTCTTGTAGATTTGACTGAGTTCTCTATATATTTTAGAAATGAGGCCATTATTAGAGATACCTGTTGTAAACATTCTTTCCCAGTTTTCTGCTTCCCTCCTAATCTTAGTTGCATTGGATATGTACAAAAACTTTCCAATTTAATGTAATCAAAATTATGCATTATCAAGATCAGAAAAGGAAGCATTTAATATTTCTGCCTTTATGCACTGGATTTTGAGATTTTTATGCCCTAGTATATGGTTAATTTTTGTGTATGTGCCATGTATGACTGAGAAAAATGTATATTCCTTTCTATCCTCATTCAGCTTTCTCCAAAGGTCTACCATATCTATCTTTTTAAAAATTCTTTTCACCTCTTTAACTTCTTTCTTGTTTATTTTGAGGTTAGGTTTATCAAGTTCACAGAGGAGAAGGTTGAGGTCCCCCGCTAGTATAGTTTTGCTGTCTACTTCTTCCTGTAACTCCCTTAACTTCTGCTTGAAGAATTTGGATTCTATACCACTTGGTGCATATATGTTTAGTAATGCTACTACTTCATTGTCTGTGGTGCCTTTTAGCAGGATATTGTTTCCTTCCTTATCTCTTTTGATTAGATTCATTTTTGCTTTTGCTTTGTCTGAGATTAGAATTGCTACTCCTTTTTCTATTTAAGCTGAAGTATAATATATTCCAGCCTTTTACCTTTACTCTGTGTGTATCCCCCAGTTTTAAATGTGTTTCCTGTAAACAACATATTGTAGGATTATGGTTTTTAATCCATTCTGCTATCCACCTCTGTTGTATGAGAGAGTTCATCCCATTCACATTCACAGTTATGATTACATCTGTGTCTTTCTTTCCATCCTATTCGTCTCAGCCCTGTTTATGCTTTTATTTCTCCCTTCTTCCTTCCCTTCCTCAAAAGAGGTTTGCTTTTGACCACCACCTCCTTCAATCTTCCCTCCATTCTATCACCTAATTTATGTTCACATCCTCTCTTTATCTATATCCCTTTTGAATGTCATAATAAAAATACAATTCTCAAGATTAACATGTATCATCCTCTCATATAGGAATGCAAACTGCTTGGCCTTATTGAATAACAAGTTTTTTTTCTATTTTTTTTCCTCTTTAACTTTTTATGCCTCTCTTGATTCTTGTATTTGAAGATCAAATTTTCCATTAAGCTCTGGCCCTTTTTATCAGGAAGGTCTGGAAATTGCTCATTTCATTGAATGTCCATCTCCTTGCCTTAAAGATTATGCTCAATTTTGCTAGGTAGTTGATCCTTGGTTGTAGTTCAAGCTTCTTTCCCTTACAGAATATCATATTCCAATATCTCTGATCTTTTAATGTAGAACCTGCAAGATCCTGTGTGACCCTGACTGTAGTTCCTCAATATTTGAATTAGGTTTTTTTTTTGACTGCTTGCAGTATTTTCTCCTTGACCTGATCATTCCGGAATTTGGCTACAATATTCCTTGGTGTCTTCATTTTGTGATCTCTTTCAGGAGGTGCTTGGTGGATTCTTTCAATGACTATTTTGCCCTCCAGTTCTAGGACCTCAGTGAGTTTTCCTTAATGATTTCTTGGAAGATACCATCCAGAATCTTTTGTTTTTCATCATGGCTTTCAGGCAGACCAATAATTCTTAGATTTCCTCTCTTGGATCTATTTTCCAGGTCAGTTGTTTTTCCAATGAGATATTTTACATTTTCGTCTATTTTTTCATTCTTTAGATTTTGTTTTACTGATTCTTGCTGCCTCACGGAGTCATTAGCTTCTACTTGCCCAAATTTAATTTCATACACATTATTTTCTTCAGTTAGCTTTTCTATTAAAAGTTACTTCCTTTTCTATTTGGTCAATGTTTCCTTTTAAGGAGTTATTTTCTCCAGATAGACTTTGTACCTCCTTATCCATTTGGCCAATTTTGCTTTTTAAGGATTTGTTTTCTTCAGTGAATTTTTTTTTCATTTTGTCAATTGTATTTTAAAATCATTGTTCAATTTTTCTTCTACCTCTCTAATTTGGCTTTTAAATTCCTTCTTGAGCTCTTCTAAGAATTCTTTTTGGACTTGAGACCACTTCATATTCCCTTTTGAGGTTTCAGATATGGGTATAATGTTAATTCTATCCTCTTCTGAATTCATATTGTGATCTTACCTGTGCCCATAGTAAGATTCTGTGGTCTTTACTTTTCTAGTTTGCTTCTTATTTATTGTGGTTTCCATTTTCCTAGCTTTTAAAATGTATCTCTACTTCTGGGACACAGGTGGCTCTGTCTCACATCTCATGTTGGGAGCTACGGTCCTAGCTACTGGCTTTGTGTGCTGTAGCCTCTGGTTCTGTCAGCTAGAAGCTGTCAGCTGCAGCTCATTTGGTGCTGAGCTGGAGCTGGTTGGTGTTTGCTATGGCAAGGTCTTTCTGAGTTTCTCCAGGTGTTCACTGAATC
Organism: Phalanger gymnotis; assembly: GCA_028646595.1. Classification (NCBI taxonomy): domain Eukaryota; kingdom Metazoa; phylum Chordata; class Mammalia; order Diprotodontia; family Phalangeridae; genus Phalanger; species Phalanger gymnotis. The sequence continues at coordinate 619,679,526 of CM053622.1, read as the reverse complement.
TTGCAGCATGAGGAGTGAGGGAGAGGTGGTCTGGCCACTGGAAGTCATCGCCTCCCCTAGCACTGTATAGGCATGTATAGGATGCCCACACTGGTGTTTGCTGATACCCCTGGCTGTGCAGAGGCATGCTTAGGGTCCTGGTGTTGGCTCTTGCCAACTCTACCCCTCTGGGGCTCAGGATTTCCTGATGGTCTGCTGGGGTGTGGTTTGCTGGAATGCCTCTTGTACTGCACTGGACCACTTTAGCCACAGCAAGAGGGACCATTCCCATTGATCTCCCTAGCCTCCTGAGCTAAAAGATTGCTTTACCTCTAGGTTCCACTATTCCAGATTTTCCTGGGGCAATATTCTCCAGGTTTTTCTAGGTCCAAGAGTGGATGGGGGGTTGAGAATACTTAAGGTTTATTCTGCCATTGTGGCTCCCAGAAGTTCAAGTATGTGACTTTCATATATTTAATCTGTTGGCTGATATCCCCAGGAGTAGCTGCTACCACTGCCAGAGGCCCTGTGCTTCTCTCTCACCAAGTTCTGAGAGACTCTAGTCCTTCAGTGAGAGGTTTGCTGATGGTGACTGAGTTAACCAGGGCCCACTCTTGCTCCACTATGGCCAAGTCTATGCTGGTGCAACACATGCACTCTATGATCCACCAGACATTCCATGCCTATGCTGGGCTGGAAATCTGCCACACTCTGTCTCCCAGTGGATTCTTCCAGCTTAAAATTTGTTCAAATTTGCTTCTTATACATACCCTAAGGGGTTTATGGGAAAGCTCTGGTGAGTTGCTGCTTTCACTCCTCCATCTTGGCTCCATCGCCCATTCAAATATCATGGAACCATAGTGAGTAACCACCCACAATTTGGCAGCTACCACATTAAAAAAAAGGGGTTTGGAATATAATATTCAGAAAGGTAGAGGAGCTAGTATTATGACAAAGAATAACCTACCTGGAAAAATGATCCTTCAGATCTTAATAAAATAGTGGATTTTCAAGAATCCCTGATGGTTAGACAAGAGCTGATTAACAAACTTGACTTACAAATACAAGACTCAAGAGAGACATAAAGAGGTAAACATGAAAGAGAAATCATGAGGGACTCAATAAGGTTACATTCCTGGATGGGAATGGATGGATACATGTAACTTCTAAGAACTTTATCATTATTATAGCAGTTAGAAGGAGTCTGCATATGTAGACAGCACGGGTATTGATGTATTATTTTGTGATATTTTTTTAAAAAAAGATGAAATGGTGAGAGAGGAATGTGCTGGGAGGAGGCAGAAGGGAAAGAATGGGGGAAACTATCTCACATAAAAAGGCAAGCAAGCAAGAGCTTTCACATTGGAGTGGAAAATTGTGTATGGGGGGCATTGCTTAAACCTCACTTTAATCTGAACTGGTTCAAAGAAAGAAAGAATATGCATGCATGTGCATATATGTCTGTATATTTGCATGTGAATTTCTATCTATCTATTTCTCTCTCTCTCTCTCTCTCTCTCTCTCTCTCTCTCTCTCTCTCTATATATATATATATATATATATATATATATATACGTGTGTGTGTGTGTGTGTGTGTATCACCCACCAGAGATGTAGAAAAGATATGGGACAAGAGAAAGGGGGTGAGAAAGGGGAAAATTGATAAGTAGATAAAGGAAGGCAGCAGTCAGAAGCAAAACAGACTTTGAAGGAGATAAGGATAAACAGAAAAATATAGGATGGAGAGATGCACAATTAGCAATCATAACTGTAAATGTGATTGGGAATAAAATGAAAGTACATAGCAAAATGGATTAAAAACCAGAATCCAACAATATGTTATTTACTAGAAATACACTTGAAAGAGACAGACAAACAGATAAAATAAGGGCCTGGAGAAGAATCCATTGTCCTTCAGCTGAGGAAGAAAAAAGATGTGGGTAGTGAACATGATCTCTGACAAAGCAAAAGTAAAATTACATCTAATTAAAAGAGAAAAGCAGGAAACTACATTTTGCTAAAAGGTAACATACACAATGAATTGATATTAATATTAAATGAAAACGCACCAAATGGCATAGCATCCAAATTCTTAAAAGGAAAAGTTAAATGAATTATAGGAGGAGATAGTAAAACTATCCTAGTGGGCAACCCCCTCTCAGAGCTAGATTGAATCTAGACATAAAATAAATAAGAATCAAATCAAGGAGATAAATAGAATATTAGAAAATGAGATATAATAGACCTATGGGGGGAAACTGAATGTTAATATGGAGGAGTATACTTTTTCCTAAGCTATACAGAGAACCTTCATACATTTGACTATTGTTATGGCATAATTTCACAGAAAAAATGCAAACAAGCAGAAATATTAAATGTATTTTTCCCAGACCATAATGCAATAAAACTACATTCAATAAATAGCCTTGGAAGCACAGATTAAAAGCTAATTGGCAACTCACTAATCTAATCCTAAAGAATGTGTGGGTCAAAGAACAAACAATAGGAACAACCAACAATTTAATTAAGAAAAGGATAATAATGACACAAAATACTAAAATTTGTCAGATATAGCCAAAGCAGTACTAGGGGAAAATTTATGTCTCTAAATACATATATGAGTAAAAGAGAAAAAAAGCATAGAGTAATGAATTGGACATTCAACTAAAAAACCTAGAAAATTAATTGAAATTCCATAAATAAACACCAAAATGGATATCCTGAAAATCAAAGGAGAGATTAATAAAATTGAAAGTAAAGAACATCACTGAACTAATAAGTAACAATGAATTTGTTTTATAAAAATCTAACAACATAGATAAACTATTGGCTAATTTGATTAAAAAAAGAAAGAAGAAATGCAAATTACCAGTCCCCAAAATGAAAAGGATAAATACCACCAATGCAGATTAAATTAAAGCAATTATTAAGAATCATTTTGCTCAAAATATATGATGACCAGGTGAGATTTTTATTAGCAATGCAAGGCTTATTCAATGTTATGAAAAGTATAAGCACAATTGACCATGTCAATGACAAAAAAATAACAAAAAATCATGATTATTTCAATAGATATACAAAGTGACTTTAAAAAATACAACACCAATTACTATTAAAACTACTAGAAAACGTTGGAATAAATGGAACTTTTCTTAACATTTTAAATAGTGTGTTTCTAAAACCAAGAACAAGCATTATCTCTAACAGGCATAAAGTAGCACCCTTCACACTAAGATCAGATTAAGCAAGGATACACATTATCACCACTATCATTCAATATTGCGTTAGAAATTCTAGTTATAACAATGACACAGAAAAAATTCAAAGATAAAAAATAGGCATTGAGGAAACAAAACTATCACTCCTTGGAAATGATGTGGTGGTATACTTAGAGACACCTAGGGCACCAACAAAGCAAAACTACTTCAAAAATTAACAACTTTAGGCAAGTTGCACGATACAAAATAAACCCACATAAATCATTAGCATTTTTTATATTACCAAGAAAACCCAGAAGGAAGAGATAGAAAGAGAAATTCTATTTAAAATAACTGCAGATAATATAAAATACTTGGGAATCTACATGCCAAGAAAAACCTATTATGAAATGATCCTGCTCATCATTTCTTATAATACAATAATATTCCATCATAATCATATCCCACAACTTGTTCAGTCATTCAACAAATGATGCACATCTTCTAAATTAGCAATCTATGATTGCAATTACAAAATACTTTTCATAAATATAGATTTAAACTGTAGAAATATTAATTGCTAATGTGTAGGTGGAGCCACTATAATAAAAGTGACAATTCTATCTTAATTAATTTACTTATTCAGTACCACATCAAGCTACCAAGTAATTATTTTACAGAACTAGAAAAAAATAGTAAAAGATTTCCTCTAGAGGAACACATGATCAAGAATATCAAGTGAATCATTAATAATTATAAAGGTAATTGAAGTTGATGTAGAAATAACAGATTTCAAACTATATTCATAACTAGTAATCATCAAAACAATCTGATACTGGGTAAAAGTAGTCATGGATCAGTGAAATAGATTCAGTACCAATTACGGTGTAGTAAATAACCATGATAATTTAGTTGTGGATAAACTCAAAGATCCAAGCTTTTTATGCAAGAATTCATCATTTGACAAAAATTCCTGGGAAAACGGAAAGCAGTCTGGCAGAAACAAGTCATAGATCAACATCTCACACAATATATCAAAATAAGATATAAATGGGCAAATGATTTTAACATAAAGGATGATAAATCCGTATTAGGGGACCATGGGAAAATTTAACTTAAACATATATGAATATGGAAGAATTTATGACTAAACAAGAGATAGAGAGGGCTACAAGAAATAAAATGGATAATTATGATGACATGAAATAATAAAAAATAACTTTTGCACAAACAAAAACAATGCCATCCCAATTAGAAGGAAAACAAGAAACTGGAGAAAATATTTTACAGTGAGTTTCTCTCATAAAGGCCTTATTTTTCAAATATTCAGGGAATTGTGATATACTTATAAACACGAGTCATTTCCCAAGTGATAAATGATCAAAGGATATGAATGGCCAGTTTTCAGCAATAGTCATATGAAAAAATGCTCTAAATCACTATTGATTAGAGAAATACAAATTAAAATAACTCTGAAGTAACATCCCACATTAATTAGATTGGCTAACACAACAGAAAAAGTGAACTAATTCTCATCAGGACGTAGAAAAATCAGTATAGTAATTCACTCTTAGTGGATTTGTGAGCTAATCAGAGTATTATGGAAAAGAATTTGGGATTATACCCAAAGGGCTATAAACTGTGCACACCCTTTGATGTAGCAAGTTTGTACTTAGTTTGGATCCAAAAGAGATGAAAGGAAAAGGACCTATATTTACAAACCATTTTATGGCAGCTCTTTTTATGGTAGCAAAAAAGATTATTAATTTAGATGTCCATCATTTGTTGAATGACTAAACAAGTTGTGGGATATGATTATGATGGAATATTATTGTATTATAAGAAATGATGAGCAGGATCTTTTCAGAAAAACCTGGGAAGACTTCTATAAAGTGATGTAAAGCAAAGTGTGTAAAACCAGGGGAGCATTTTACATAATAACAGCAATATTATAACGTCAACCAACTGTGAAAGACTTAGCTACTCTGATCAAGATAATGTTCCAAGACAATCCAAAGGACCTATATTGAATCTACCTCCAGAAAGAGAACTGATGAACTCTCAGGGCAGAATGAAGCACACTTTCTTTTTACTTTATTTTCCTTTTATTTTTTAACATAACTAATTATGTTTTTCATTACTTCACATATATGCTTGATTTATATTGTTTACCTTCTCAATAAATGGGGGAGGTACAAGAGGGAGTGAAAGAATTTGGAACTCAAAATTTTGAAAAAATGAATGTTAAAATTTTAGAATAATGCCATTTGAAAATACTTACCAAAGCAAATAAAATGTAATTTAAAAAATAATGAAATATTGCCTGAGGAACAAAAGCGTTTGTCCAAGTTTCAGGAAGTATAAAGAGCAACTCATATTGATTTGGTGACTATTGAACAAGACAGCTCAAAGTACCATAAATTTTAAGCAGCATTTATTGATTACAAAAAAACCTTTGATTCAGTTTTGCATAAACTACTGGACTGGGATCAGGAAGACTTGAGCTCAAATCCTGCTTCAGATAATTACTGACTCTATGACTCTGAGCAAGTACCTTTAATTTCTTTCTGCCTCAGTTTCCTCATATATAAAATGGGGATAAAAATAGCACCTACTAGGTTGGACAGTAGATAGAGTGCTGAGTCTTGAGTCAGGAAACCTCATTTTTCTGAGTTCAAATCTAACTTCAGATACTTACTAGCTATATGATGCTGGGTAAATGACCTAACTCTTTATATCTCAGTTTCCTCATCTGTAAAACAATTTGGAGAAGAAAATGGCAAACCACTCCAGTATCTTTTGCCAAGAAAACCTCAAATGGGGTTACAAAGAATCCGACATAACTGAAGTGATTAAACAACAATGAAAACTTGCCAGGGTTGTTGTTGTTGTGAGGATTAAATGACATAATATTTGTAAAATACTTTACAAACCTTAAAGTTCTCTCTCTCTCTCTCTCTCTCTCTCTCTCTCTCTCTCTCTCTCTCTCTCTCTCTCTCTCTCCCTCTCCCCCCTCTCAACATAGGAGTTGCTATGGCTCCTACACCATCGTTATTATTGTTCCAAATTTAAACATGAGATTGGTGCAATAATGCTGTTAAGAAGAATTGATGTAGAATGTGGCATATTTCAGGGAAAAAATTTTAAGCCCACCAGGGGTTTGTGTAACTTAAAAAAACTATTATCATCACTACCAAATAAAACCGATTATGGATTTCAAGTCAAAGAGTAAGTGGTACCAAAATATGATATTAATTACTTGATTTATGTGAATATCACTAAGGAGTATGACTCTACTGAAAAACAGATTTAGGAGCTACTTTTAATCTTGAAAATTTTCTACAAAGATAAGTATATAATTCTTAATGTGAGAAAAGGAAAAACAGAGAGTAAAGGCTTTGAGCTTCAGTTTGGAGATCAAATTGAACAAGTGAAAGAAAAGGACACTTACCAATACCCTAGTCTTTTCATGATTTAACAACCTGTTACAACAATTTAGTATGTTTGTGCCTATGGGGCAATATAATAGTCCCAAAGATCTATATGACTGCTTCTTGTTCAGGTTTAGAAAGTTTATTTTAGAAGGAGTTCAATCACAATTTCTCTTAGTCTCTAGATAGAAAAATTCCTTCCTGTTAGGGATTTGGAGATGAGGTAGAGATTGGACTTTCTCAAAAACTTTGAATTTATATCAATTTCTGGTTAATCCCTGGCCTCTAGGTGGCCGAAGAAAAATTCAGTTTATTCGAAACAGTTGGGTAATGAAATGATAGATTATAAAAAGTGTCCCCAGAGTCTTAGTGCAGTTTTAAGCACTACATCAAGACTTATGGACATTGCGTGTAATTGTATCTACAGATAACTGGATAATAGAAGGGGAAATTGGGGTGCGAGGAGAGAAAGTTAACTTTTTTTTTATCAGGCCTATCCTCAAGACTGCATCTTTTGCAGTCTGACACAATTAGTCCCTCTCTCTGCCTTAGGTCCTTAATTTAGGAATGCTTGATTGCTACATTAACACCAATTTCTCTAACGAATCTCTTCTCAATTCATATTATAATAGATGACCTCAGGGGCACAGCCAAGTTTACCTAGCCTAACTGATCATGTTTCCTATGAAACATCATTCCATTTAGAAAGAATTTTCACATTTTAAGGGCTATGATTAAATTTGATTGATTAGGCTTCTTATCACTTTCTTGTAATGGAGAGGGCAAATGTGGAGGGGACAGTGAGTAAATCACTCACCCCATATTCAAATAGAGGACACACATTGAACAAAAAGATTTCAAGGAGAAAGCTGATCCTCTTTGTGTTGAGACTGATATCCTAAAGTCAAAAATGAACAGGAAGGAGACATTTAGAAAAATTAATACGCATGCAATGTCAGTCCCAATGCATTATTTTGGCATGATAATATGCATGACAAGGCTTCTAGAAGGAGTCCAGAAAAAACCATAAATAAATGAAACCCAGATTTTTATCACTCCAGAGAATCTAAACAAAGATTAACATTTTCTCATTGTCAAGGAGAAAGAGAGTTGATAGATGTTCTGAGAACACACCATAAACATGTCAAAATTTTACAGAAGTAATTTCGAAATAAGCTGACCTTGCTTTTAAAAGCATTTAGAAAATGACTGGATTTGTCTAACAGAACAGATATATGCCACTAGGTTTGAACCAAAGAATGGCTTATTGCCAGACAGATACTATGGAAGGACCTAAAATCTAGGTGTGAAATCAACAGGGGTCCTATGGACAACATCCACAAATAAGTAATCAGTAATCAATATGGGAGTACCAAGCAAATTGATGTCACAGTCATTTGTTTAAAGGAATGGAGGGTTTATGATACCAGTTCAGAATCAAGTCAGTGCCATGAGAAATTGGAGAAATATTACCCTTAAGGAGCCAGATTTATGATTTCTGTGGATTATATAGCAAAATGTTACTATTTTGCAGCAGACCTAAACTAGATCGTTCCAATCATTTAAGACTTGAGGGCTGAAACACAATAATAGGTCGTGGATATCAAAATTCACTAAAAACTAATTCTTATTTAGAGATTAAAAATCAGTTTTAAAGGATAAAGGGCAACTCAAAATCCTTCTTCCTTCTTCCTCCATCCTTATGCACTCTTAGCACCACAGACTGTTAGCTATATCAGGAAGGCATTCTCCAGAAGGCAGAAGATCTCAAGTGAAGCTCCCAATATCATTTCTCACTTTGCTGAGTCATATATAGTTCAAGAACAAAGCAGTCAAATAGCTTCCTCATCCATTTATTAAAAAAAAAAAACATTCTAGTCTCTGCTACCAGAGCCATGCCGTGTGTGTGTGTGTGTATGTATGTATGTGTGCATGTGTGTGTGTGTGTGTGTGTGTGTGTGTGTGTGTGTGTGTGTGTAAATGGTTTTGAGCTTCTGAAAAGCGAGAGGAAGTGGAAGGCATAGGTGGGGTAATGAGGCATGGAGGAAGGGAGTAGTGTCCACTCTCAATATTTTGGTAGGACAAGCCACTGTCCCCCTCAAAGATAGATCTAAGTCTGCACACATAGCAGATCACCTTTGCATAGCCACCCAGGTCTTTGCTGTTTGCTGTTTGTTCTTGAAGAGGACCATGACTTCAAGAAGGTGATGCCATGATTTGCAGATGAATTGGATGTAAATGAGTGAGGTCTGTGTGAAGTTACCAGCCTCAGTTTATCCTCTGGAGCCCTAGGGACCAAAATAAAGAACAAGATGAATGGGCAAAACAAGCCCCTACCACTGGTGGAAACCATGCAACATAATCATCACATGGGCAAATAATTACATTGAAAACCTCTTTCAGGTGACCATTTATACACCAGAAATTTTCCACTTTCATAAATTAACAGATGATGAATGTCTATTTTACAAACACAGTTTCCAAAATTTCCCTAGGAATTCAACAAATAAACTGTACTGGAATTGGAACATGATTGCTGATGGTATTAGTGCATATAACCACATCAATATAAGTTTGAAAAAAATTAGTAATTTTTAGTAGATGTCACTGCACCAAATATTCCTCACCAAAGTGCCTACCAAGCAAAAGTTTTCCAAATATAGAGACATGGCAGAAGAAATCAAAATCACATCGAAATGGAATGAATTATACATCTTGTCTCTCATCCTGTCAGTCACTGGAGTGGTCTTGATGTACTTTCAGTGAACCTAGAGAAGTTAGGCTTATATCCCAAAGCTCTTTCTTGGTGGTAAAAGGCATTTATTTTATTCACTTTTGTAATAGTCCACAGAGCTTTAGGGAATCACTAACAGAAAGAGACTTTGGTGTAGACCATTTCAAGATGGCAGTGATCATGACTATAATGATCATAACTGACGCTGATATAAGACTCTAAAGTTTGTAAAGCATTTTCTAGGTATTTGCAGTCCACAATTAATTAATTATCAAAGTAAGGCAGACATAATGGTATGTACCAAGATTTGGGATAAAAAAACATAAGTGCCATGGGACTTCAGTTAATATGGACAGAGATAGTATATATAATAAATTGAGATCAGCTGGACTCTAAGTGATAGGTATAATTTAGATAGATAAATAAAAGAATATTTATTCTAAGTAATAAATAACGGGGATTTAGCATCTGGGACATAGACTTAAGCTTGTCTTTAGTTCACTGTATAATCCTCTACAAATCACTTAACTAGACTCTTTGAAGGCCGTTTTCTGATATATGGGATGAGGATAGTTTCTAAAGTTCCCTTCAGTTAAAAAGGTTTTAGGCAGTAGGATAAAAACATTGGAAATTGTCTTGACATTTCAAGGGTACTGGGAAGATACAAACATATTTTGTATAGAGTTTTAATGAAGGGGAATATGAGGAGAAAGAGTGGAAAAGTAGGATACCTAGAGATTGTGTAAGGCCTTGAAGATGAACTAAGGAGTTTTGCTTTGGTTGTATTAGTAAGGTGATGTATTTCAGAGTTTCCGAGCAGAGAAGTGACATTAGGAAATGGATGCTTTAGGAAAATTATCTGGTGGTTGTGTAGCTAGGCAATTCAAGGTGGGGGAGAAATATGCCCCAATAAAAAAGTTCTTTCCTCAATTAATTTTTAGGTTTAATAATAAAGTTTTAGTAATAAAGAAATACTTCCAGGTCAAAATGTGTACATGATTTAGACATAAAGGGTGAGACTATAAGCAAGGAATAATTTACCTGTCAGATCTATGGAGAATGGAAGAATTTATAACCAAACAAGAAAGAAAGAGCATTATGAAATGCAAAATGTATAATTTTGATTACATTAAATTAAAAAGGTTTTGCACAAACAAAGCCAAAGCAAACTAGATTAGAAGGAAGCAGAAACAATTTTTTGCAGCCAGTGTCTCTGATAAAGGCCTCATTTCTTAAATTTATTAAATTATTTCTTAAATATATAGAGAACTGAATCAAATTTATAAGAATATACAAGTCATTCCCTAATTGATAAATGGTCAAAGGATATGAAAAAGCAGTTTTCAGATGAAGAAATTAAAGCTATCTATAGTCATATGAAAAATGCTCTAAATCACTATTGATTAGAGAAATGCAAATCAAAATAATTCTGACATACCACATCACACCTATCAGATTAGCTAACATGATGAAACAAGAAAATGATAAATGTTGGAGAAGATGTGGGAAAATTGGAACACTAATGCGTTGTTGATGGAGTTGTGAACTGATCCAACCATTCTGGCAAGCAATTTGGAACTATGCTTAAAGGGCTTTTAAACTGTCCATATCGTTTTACCCAGCAATACCATTTCTATGTCTGTATCCAAAAGAGATTTTAAAAATGGGAAAAGACCCACATGTACAAAAAATATTTATAGCAGCTCTTTACGTGGTGGCAAAGAATTGGAAATAGAGGGTATGCCCATCAATTGGGGAATGGCTGAACAAATTATAATATATAAATGTAATGGAATACTGTTGCTCAAAAAGAAATAATAAGCAGGCCAACTTCAGAAAAACCTGGAAAGACTTATAAGAACTGATGGTGAGTGGAGTGAGCAGAACCAGAAAAACATTGTACATAGTAACAACAACATTGTGTGATGAGCAACTTTGATAGACTTAGCTCCTCTCAAAAATACAAGGATCTAAGACAATTCCAAAAGACTCATGATGATCCATACAAAGAACCATGGAGTCTGAATGCAGATCAAAGCATACTATTTTTTCTCTCTCTCCTTTGGTTTTGTTTCTTCTTTCTCATGGTTTTTCCCTTTTATCCTAATTCTTATTTATAACATGACTAATATGGAAATGTTTAATATACATGTACATGTGTAGCCTATATCAGATTACATGCCATCCTGAGGAAGGGGGTAGAGGGAGCAGGAGAAAATTTAGAACTCAAAACTTCATAGAATTGAATGTTGAAAACTAAAAACAAATAAGTAAGATAAAAAAAGAAATACTTCTAACTTTCTTCATCTTGTTTATGTAGGCTCTTTTGAAAGAAAAGACATGATTTAGAGGTATTACCAGCTTTATCTTACAATATTTGTATAAAGAAGTTTGTAGTTAGGTAATCTATCAACACATGTTTAATGGATGACTATAATAGATGATACATTAATATAATGTGATAATGTCTAACATTTATGTGCTGTCATGTGTTTTGGAAGCACAAAATCTCCCTGCTACTCTATTCTGCCTTTTAGGATCCATAAGACTAATACAGAGCTATCCATCCACTGACACTTTATTCTCTGATGAGTTTGATTTATTGCTTAGTACATTATCATATCATTTTTAGCCACTGAAAGCACTTTAATTTGTGAATTTCTTTCCATAAGAGTGGGGTGTTATACACTATACCATGATAGTAGCCACATCATACAACATTATGTATCTGTCTTGGCTCTATAGTGCCAAGTTTAGTTCTTTTGCAACTTGTTAATGTAAGGAAGGCATTAAGGTTTCCTATGTTTGATTCTCTTTTCTTTTAAAAGTTTTTTTAAAAAAAATTATTTTAGGAGCCAAGATGGCGGCTGGGAAGCAGTGACTGGCATGAGCTCTCTACCAAGTCCCTCCAAAAACTTATAAAAAAATGGCTCTGAACCAATTCCAGAGCTGCAGAACCCACAAAGTGGCAGAGGGAAGCAGGGCTCCAGCCCAGGACAGCCTGGATGGTCTCTGGGTAAGGTCTGTCCCACACGGAGCTCCCAGCCCCCAGCTGAGGGGAGCAGAGCTGAGCCCAG
>CM053622.1:619629245-619666608 GCA_028646595.1 Phalanger gymnotis | reverse complement strand
AAATATTTTAGATGCAAACACCAGAAGACAAATACTGAATAGAGAAAAGAAACAAAAACATATCAGAAGCTTAAATGTTGAAACTTAAATACAAAGTAAGAGAGAAAAAAAGCTTGTTGTGTGCATAGTAGGACACAAGAGAGGATTCAAAATATGTAACAAGAAATTTTCATTTCAGTAACAGCTGTATGATAAATAATACACATGTTGAGAACTGTCCATCGTTTCTTTGTTTCTTTGTAAGTTTTCTTTCCTTCTCTGTTGCGCACTTTCTTTACTTTGTTCTTTTTTTCCATCCCCTCCCACCCCACCAAGGATACAATTAAGTTTGGATATATTTCTCTGTAGCTATAAATATGTACATACACATATACATATATGCATACATATATAGACATATACTTTCCCAAACAAATTCTACTCCTGATCTTTGTTTTAACATTTGTGCATATCTCTTGTTTCCTGTCCCTTCTGTCCCCTCTCCTTTACTTCTATCCACTACCTTGCCCTCCTATTAATTGCCTAGCCTCTCCAAGGATCCCTCCCCTATCCTACCGTTCCCATAAATCTAAACACCCTTCTATACCCTTTTTTACCTATTCCCTCACCCTCCCCTCTAAACATCCCTCCCTTATCCTCGCCCCCACCCTGGGCCCCTACCATTTTATTTCTTCTGAATTTAGAAGACTTTTATACTCTTCTAAATATATGTATATGTATGTGTGCGTGTGTGCGTGCGTGTGTGTGTGTGTGTGTGTGTGGTTTTCTCTTAAAACCATTCCCAACAAGTAGGTTGCCGTGACTACCAGCCTTCCTCTCCCATCTAATTCCTCTGTATTGATTCTTCTTCTTGCACCACAATTATATAAAATAATTACTCTTTTTAACTGTTCCTAAATGATTTTACTTTTTAAATTTATATCATACTCGGGTTTACCCTGGTGTCTCTTATGGCCTACCCAATTATTAATAAGAATCTTAGACATACATTTTATATTTTACATATATAAAAAGTAAATAGTCTGTCCTTATTGAATTCTTTATAATCAGTTTTTGGTATGTACCTTAATGTTTTTTCTTTGCTTTTGTAGGTTGAATCTTCTATTAAGTTCAGTTTTTTTTAACAAACTTTTGAAAGTCTGATAATTGATCAAATGTCCATTTTTTTCATTCAGGATTATGCTTAACTTTGCTGGGTAGGATATTTTCAGCCCTAACCCCAGTTATTTTGCTCTTCAAAATATAGTGTTACATGACCTGCTGTCATTTAATGTCTCTGCTGCTATGTCTTGTATAATTCTAACTGTGTCACCCTTATAAATTGTTTTATTCTTGTTTCTTTTAATATTTTATCCCTGAGCTAGTGGTTTTTGAATTTGACTATGATATTCCTATGAGTTTTCCTCATAGGATCTCTTTTAAGTGTTGATTATGTATTTTTCTATTTCTATTTTCACTCTTTCTAATGCTCTAGGACAATTTTCTTTAATTATTTTTTGTATTGTTGTATCAAGATTCTTTTTTTGATTATATCTTTCAGTTAGTCCAATTATTTTTGTTTTCTCTTCTTGATCTATTGTCCAAATCTGTTGTTTTTCTTAAAGATGTTTACTTTCTCTTCTATTTTTTCATTATTCTCATTTTGTTTAATTATTTCTTGATCTCTTATAATTTTGCTGGCTTCACCTTACCCAATTCTAGTTTTCAGGGATTCATTTATCTTCCTTAAGAGTCAGGATCTCCTTTTCTAATTGGTTGACTTTCCTGTCTTAATCTTTTTGTTTTTCTTGCATTATTGTTATTTTTTTTAGCTTTTCCTCCATCTCTATCATTTGCTTTTAAAAGTCTTTTTGAAGATCTTCTATGAATTCTTTTTGGGCAGGTGACCATTTGACACTACTCTTTGGGGGTTTCTCTACTTCAATATCCTCCTCTGAAGGTGAACCTCAGTCTTCTCTATTCTTATAATAGCTTTCTATGGTTGGGTTCTTTCAGCTTTGTCTTTGAATTTTTTTTGTGGTAATAGCTTAATTTCTGTAATTATCTCTAGTCCCTGGGGTATGGAGGATGGTTCCTCTTCCCCCAGATCTTCAATTCTCCCCTCTAGCCTGGAACCAAAGCCAAACCTCCAACTTCTGATAAGTGCCCACAGCCAGGGGCTTTCTGCCCCACTGCTTCTGCACTCATCTGACATTTGCTGGTTCCTTCTTGCTCCTGCCACTCTTTGTAGCACAGGTGGGTCTGTTGTTCCTTATCAGCAGATCTTCCTGGGCTTCGATGCCCAACTCCCCTCACTATCCCAGGGTAAAAGTTTCTGTGGCTGGGGCCAAGGCAGCCTCTCAAACCAACTAACCCCAGGGCTGGTAGTTTATTGTTTAAGTGGATCCTAGCCTGGAGGTGTTTACTCTTCACAGGAACCAAACCTTATTCTGGGATTTTTCTCCTGATCTTCTCAAATTCTCCCAGAAAGATCCCCTGTTGTGTCCCTATTCTTATTTATTTTTATCTGTACTTTGTTCCCCCTGAGGTACTATTTTATTTTTTTGTGGCGGGAAATCTTGAGAATTTGGAATTTTCTGACATACTCTGCCATCTTCCCAGAATCCTCTCCATCCCTATGCTTGATTCTTAAGGGAGATAACAAATGTCCCTACTGCATTTGCTATGGTTTAATTAAGATAACCAGGAATGTCCATGAGCTTCATCAGATAACATGTAAAAGAAATTGCTATTTTAAAAATGATTCATTCTTTAGATCAGTGCCAGAATGCCTAAATTTTGTTCTTAATTAGCAGGTATTCAATAAGTCCTTATTGAAATATTTCATGAATTGTACACTAGAAATACTTTTCTTAGAGCCACAGAGAATACTTTAAATATTAGGAAAGTCTAAATAGTGACAATTAATTCACCAATTATGCTTGTCTTACTCTAATACAAACCAAAATAATAAGGAACTGTATGAGCATTTACAGTTTCCTCATTTCAATCAGAAAAAGATGATTTATTTTAGAGAAATTTTTCATGCTCAGATTGTAAGCCTGCCTCCCAGCCAATGGTGAGAAGGGTCAGAGGTGGGTGGGAATTCTCTTGTGTTAGGTATATTTATTGGTGCTTTGTTCCGTGTGCCTTTGCTATTCTTGCTAGATGTTTTGGCAGAGAACACCCTATTCTCATGAGAATTGAATAAAATTTTATTTCTGTTCCCACCCTGAGATGGCTTCTTATTAAAAATTAATTTTTTAATTGGTGAGGGTATTTCATCCCACACACACTCCTCTCCCCTTACAGTCATGGCAGGTTTTTATAGTTGCAAAAGATAAATCCTCTAAGGGCAAAGAAAGTGACACAATTGGTAGCAGCATGGACACTATTAAGTTTTCATTGTCTAGAACTGGAGAAGGGGATTTTGCATAGCCCGCAGCAACAGCAACAACCTAAATTTCTTGAAATCATATTGGTGCTTCATGGAGTATGTTTGATCTTCAACTTAAATAAAGTGTAGGTGACTTACAAGAGTGAAATAGGAAACTAAAGTTGCAGGTTTAAGGAATTTAAACTCATATCAGGTGGGAGAATAATAATCCAATTAAGGCTTAATGAAATGGAGTAGTATATAGCAACTTTAATAACACACACACTATGGTTGTTGTGAGGAATAGTTGTTGTGAGTAAAGTATTTTGTAAATTCAAAGCATTAAATGAATGAGTATCATCATTAATTCACATGTGCAAATATTTGCCAAGTACCTATAGTGTGCAAGATACTGTTTTATGTGTTAGAACACAAAGGTAAAGCAATAAGAAAGCCTTTGCCCTCAAAGTGCAACAAAACAATTTGAGCAGAGGTTAGTAAATAGAAGGTACTTTGATGGAGAAAGCAGTGAGAATTAAAGGGAGTGAGTGAAGAAAAACAGAAAGATCAGGAGGTGGCCCATCTCTCTTACCATGAACTTGGTAGAAAGATCATGATTCTAGGGGGCTGGGGAAGAGAAGCAGTGCATTTCAAGGGAAAGAAGAGGAGAAGCCATTATTGTAAAAGCTGGGTGATGAGTTCTGGATCAGAGGAACAGCTAATGGGCCAGTTTGGTTGGAATATAGTATATGTGAGGAGGAGTGTATGAAATAAGTCTGGGAAGTTGGGTTGTTACCAGATTTTGGAGTCCTATAAATGTGAGAGACTACAGGGCTTTTTTTGTACTTGAAAGAGATTAAAGGTTCGCCAACCTGGGCCCCTCCTCAAAACAGGCATGGGGAGAGAAGGGTGCAACATGGAAGAGGATGCTACAGGGTGAGAGGGCCATGGACTCTGAGAGAAATTTCAGGGTGAAACTGCAACTGAAATGCAGTGTTGCAGTTGGAAAAATCAAAAAAGTACAGCTGGGAGCAACCCATTTCAAATGCTTGCTGAATTGTGTGCAGAAGTAATCCCTAATTTATCACATTTGTCATGTGCTTATTTCTTGGTATTTCTACTAAGAAACTACATGGAGAAAATGAATAACTTATCTGGAAAAAAAAGCTTCCAGAGGCCAAGTCTACAGAATTTCTTTTAGTAATTTTCTAAATTAGTAATTTAGTAAGTTTTAGGAATTTGACAGAGGCTACAGGTTTTCAGGATAATATTATGGAAATAAAGGCTTCTGAAGCAGTCCTTTCCTGATCCCCTTAACTTCTAAATTCCCTTTGTTGTTTACCTTCCTTCTAACAATATATGTATTTGTTCATGCATATGTTGTCTCCTCTTATTGGGAGGTGCTTTAGGGCAGAGGCTGTTTTCACTTGGTCTCTGTATCACCATCCCTTAGCACAGAGCTCAACATATAGTGGGTGTTTACTAAGTGTTTGTAGACTGATCACTTAATTGACTGATTCCCAAATTCTGTGTCCATTGGCCAGAGGGGTGTAGGCTTTGGGAACTAATAGCTGAATCCTTAATCTTTTTTGAAGTCTCTTAGAAACTGTGGTCTTAATATGTGAGTCCATTGGACATAATTGATGCTGGGAGCACATGCATGTGCATAATTTCCTCCAGAAAGTGCCGTATATTCTGAGATCTAAGTAGCTGCTAACTTTCACGTGGAATCAAGTTGGGTGTATATATATATATATATATATATATACACACATATATATATATACATATATATATATGTGTGTGTGTGTGTGTGTGTGTGTGTGTGTGTGTGTGTGTATTCTAGAGCAGGGCTTCTTAACTTTGGGTCTGTGAACTTGTTTTTAAAATAATTGAATATAATTATTTTTCTGAGGAAAGCTTCATAGGTTTCACCATACTTCCCAAAGGATTTATGATACACAAAAAGGCTAAAGACACTTGTTCAATAGAGCTGTTCTACTACTATGGAGATGGTAGTGTTTCTTTGGGTGAATGGTAATTCAACTATAAAATCAGTCTTCATTCAATGCCATAATTGTAGAAAGTGGCTACTATCAGAGTCCCTTTGTGTGTTGCTACCAGATGTGGATATAGTGCCAAAATGCTCTGTTTTCAGTCACTTTTCATCAGGTCATCTTCCCAAAGAAATTAATTGAATGAAATTTTTATAGAGGAGTAGGACCAAACTGAGTTCTTAGCTTTTCCCATAGATTTTAAGGTAGATAACCGACTTCAGTTCACCCAACATTATGGTATAATTCTATCATGTTGAAATCAATTAGTGAGATCAATAAGGAGCTGTATGGCCTTTGGCTCAAATTCTTCTTTTTAATTTGAAAAGATTTCAGTCATCATCTCCAAAGTATCTACTATTTAAGTGTCTATCTATCACTACCAAAAATCAAAACAACTGGGATTTGGATGTTGTATCAAGTAAATATGACTCCTTCATATAGATATTATTCTCTCACATAATAATAATATTGCTAATAATAATCATAGTAATAAGCACTTATATGGTACTTTAAAGTCAGTAAGATAGAAAGATCCTACTGTTCAATATTGCATACTTAAAAATCAGCTTCCATAACACTTACACAAGGTGTTCGATCAATTTCTGGTTACAACCTATGGATTGTCTATAGAAATTTAGTACTTTTAGAAAACAATTAAAATTTTGCATCTTTCACTGTGTAAACACATAAAAACATATATGTGGGCATGTATTTCCTACCTAGAAGAAGCCCCAAAATGGTTATCTGATTTTGGCAGAAAAACAAATAAAAACACAGCAACATGCTGTTTATGCCAAGAGAAAATCAAGATGTTTTCTAAATGTTCCATAACATATGGTCAAGAAGCTCTGTCAGGACCTTGTTAATTAAACGCTGGCAAGTTACAACACATTGTCTAACTCAAAGGGTATGGCAAGTTATTCATAATATCCACATGTCCTTGTCATATAGAAATTTTTTTTTCTTCCACTCATCTCTATATCTGATTTTAAGAAAGGAATGTACACACATCTACATATCCCCCCTTCCACTAAACTCAAACCCAAAGGGGGAGTAGGGAGCTCTAGTCCTGCAATAACATCAGTACCATTGCCTTAGAGAATTCTTTGATGAGGAAACACCTTTAATGATGCAGATCAGAAACTCTTCTACTCTCCTGCAAATTAGTATCAGAGAGCTGCCTGATATGTGAGAGGTTAAGTTATTTGCTCAGGGTCACAAACATGTATGTATATGTGTCACAACATATAGATACATATATATGTATGAGTGTGTATATGAACACATATGTGCACTACATGTAAATTCATGTGTGAACATATAAGAATTTTATAAGAACATTGGAAAGTGGGTGTAACTATGAATGAGTATTTAGTTTATGATTCAGTAATAAATATAGGACAGTTAGATGGCACAGAAACCCGAGGTGGCACAGTGGATAGAATGCAGGGTCTGGAGTTGGGAAGACTCAGCTTTGTAAGTTATTTAGACTAGAGAATGTTTTTACATGTATACATGTATCTATGCATATATCTATACATATTTATGTCTAATGGTAGCCATGTAGAGAGCAGGGGGAGTGAAGAAAAGAAAAAAAATAAGAAAAAAAGAAAATTACATGATAATTTTATTATATATTTAAAAGGAATATTAAGTTGTACATAACAGATTAGTAGTTTCATGTTCAATCATCTTTTTTTTCTATTTTACTATACTATGGAAATGCTGGCTTTATTTCTTAAGTTCAGAATACAATAAAAAGAATGAAAAAAGTTCAAATCTGGCCTCAGACACTTATTAGTTGTGTGGCCTTGGGTAAGCCACTTAAGTTGTTTGCCTCAGTTTCCACATCTATAAAATGAGCTGGAGAAAGAAATGGCAAACCATTCCAGTATCTTTTGGAAGAAAACTACAAATGGGGTCATGAGGTGTAAGAGACAACTAAAAATGACTGAACAATGGCAACGATTACAGGATTATAACTTAACTCCTTCTTTGGGGACAAGAGAAACTATCCTTGTCGATCATGATGACTCCCAGATGATCTTTCTTTTTTAATATTCTTCCAATTATACTCTCATAATCTTAACTGTTCATTTAACATGAATTTTTCCACATGGGTATATACTGTATAAGAGACTGATGAGATAACCATAATTACTCTTCAGGGGTAACTAAACCACCATTTAAAAGCAAAAGAAAGCTTGGGTATTGAGAGAGAGAATTCTCTGTTTTTCCCATAAGGAATGTGATCACAGCTGAAATGGACGTTTCAGACACCTCCTAGTTATATACAGTGTGTTTTAGAATATGATATTAAGAGCTCCATTCAATGGAGGCTTTAAAGACTTTCAGCTATGTGGTTCTAAGTGTTGGGTTCCAAGAATCATCATGTGGTTCCAAGGACTTCCATGTCAGTTAACACCATTTCCAGCTTTCCTGGCATGCAAAGAGAATGGTTTTGTATCACACCATTAACTCATCTCTCCAGGAGTCAACATTCCTCTGCAACTGTCCTCTTTGATATAGACTTCTATCAGAGAGGGACTTTCCATTTCTTTACTTGACTCCAGGAAATACAGTGATAAAAGGCCCAGAGTAGATCACATATGTCTTTACCCCCTGAAAAGAGAAGCAGCTGCTAGCCAGATTGTTGAAACACCCCCCCCCCCAATTTGGATGGGGGTGGGGACTAAAAGTCATTATAACCATGTGTAAATGACTATGGCAAGAATATACTTCTTCCTGTCTCATCCCTAACAAAATTTTTGGTGCGTTTAACTTTTTTACCTATAAGTTCCTGTCTCACTCCTGGTGAGTTTTATTTCTTAATATCCTAGCAGAATCCCTCCAACTTGAGGTTTTTCTTTATAAGAAAATAACCCAATAGTTGAAAGAGAACCACTACCTGTGTGACCCTGAGTAAGTCACCTAAACTTTGCTTGCCTTAATCTAATGGAGAAGGAAATGCCAAAGCACTCCAATATCTTTTCCAAGAAAACCCCATGTGGGGTCACAAAGAATACGATATGGTTAAATGACTGAACAACAAATAATTTACTATTATTACTAATAATTATGCTCACCTAGTTCTCCATGATTCTAATTAGTTCATTTTACTACTGTTAATATTAGGTCACCATGTGCTAAAAGAAAAATAATTCTTTTTTAAGGAACAATATGCTGTTGAATTTAATTAGTTCTTATTTTATTTTATTATATATTATAATTATGTACATTATATTAGTTCTTTGACGTTTTCCAAAAAAATAGCAAGTTGGAACATATAATTTAGAATTATTTATTTTATTTATTTAAGCCCTATTATTTTTTTGACTGCACCCATGAGTTTATCAATATTCCAGTAAAGAAGTTCATCTATGCAAATTGATATCTTATCTAAACTTAATAGTCTTTGAAAATTGCAAGGGGTATTTGGAAGTTAAGTGATTTTACCAGAAACACATGGTCAGTATGTGTCAGATTAAACCCTTGACCCTAGTTCTTCCTCACCCTAAGGCCAACTTCCTAAGCGGAACAGAATACCATTTCTCAAGCTTTGAAAGTTAATTGAAATTTTGGGATAAAACCTAGCTAATCCATATCAGTTGTATCTTTTGTTATTTTGAAACTTAATCAGTGCCAAATTATTTTCTTTTTTCTAACCTTCCTATTTCTGGTGAAGAGAAGAACCAGTGCTGCGGTATGACCTCGGTGGGCTATTACCTATTTCCTATGCTTCCTCCAGTTCCTACCTGCTTTCTTATACTTGTAAGCCACTCAAAGAAAAACACTTAGCGAGATCTAATGTGCAGCAATGTGAAATATGGTCAATATATGTCAGTTATACAAATCCTTCTATAATTCTAGATGAGAGAAATTGAGATGTTCTTTGAAGACTTGATGCTTGCTGCCCAGATTATTTCTTAGACCAACTGTCCTCTATTAGTTCAAAACCCACTGGTCATTATTAAAGCAACTTCTCAGCATCACCCTGCTTTCTGTGGTTTATGGGAAGTCCCCGAGTAAAAAAGATTATGGCTGGTTGTTAATATAGCAAATTCCTTTCCCCTACTCCCTTCTTAAACCTTTATAATTTATATTTAGCATTCCAACCATCCTTCTCTTCCTCCTCAATAAAAGGTCATAAGACATTGGGGAAGTTCAAAGTAATTACTTTTTCCATAAGAAATAATGTTTAGGGCCCATGCATATTCACTGTCTTCCCTCCATCCTCAAGCTATGCTCATTTTCATGCCATAGTAGTTTATATTTAGGTAGGTGGCCCACAGTATACTAGCTCTGGTAATGTAATTTAAGTGGAGGATCTATGCCCCTGGATG
The DNA here is from genome assembly GCA_028646595.1 of Phalanger gymnotis. NCBI lineage: Eukaryota > Metazoa > Chordata > Mammalia > Diprotodontia > Phalangeridae > Phalanger > Phalanger gymnotis. Next base: position 619,656,853 of record CM053622.1, on the reverse strand, counting down.
TCTTGCACCTGATTGCCAATAAAATAGCTGGGGTATGACCTCAGTGGGCTATTACCCATTTCTTATACTTCCTTCAGTTCCTACCTACTTTCTTGTACTTCTGGGCCACCCAAACAAAAACACTTAGCAAGAGCTAATATGCAGCACTGTGAAAGAAGGAATAAAGCCGGGGAAAAATTAGAGGAATTATAACATTTTAAAAGTCTTTGTGGCAGCACCCCAACCAGGTAAACACTTATGTGGTTTTATGTGCCAAGTGGAGTGATATTTGGTAAGTACTTGCTGACTGATCTTATTGGCTACGGGAAGAGAGTGGGAGAAGGATGGAAGGAAGGGAGATAACACTAAACAGATGGAATTTTATAGATTTCCTGTACTTCATTTGGTACAAAATCTTCAGATGACTGGATTAGAGAAGTTGATAGGGGCTGAAGACTGGATATTTAATGGGAATAAGGGACAAAGAGGGTTAGAGGTGATAGAAATGAAAGGAAATTAAAGGAGGAACATCTTGTACAAAAAAGTTGCCTGATAACTACACTCTACTTAGTTTTATCTTAAAACTGAGAACTGCATAGTAATTTGAAATTTAAATACCCACTTGTGTAGAGAGCTAATTTTTTTCCCCATTCCTTCCCTCCTTCAATCCTTCAAAGTAAAAGGAAGGTTGAAAATATACATGTTTTATTCTCATTGCTTATTAATTTTTTAAAGTGATTTCTTTGAAAGATATGTTTTGCAATGATGTTGCACCTGATTGGTTATGGCAGACATATTACTGCCATGTCACAAAACATGCTGCTTCTCAGAGTTGATTAATGTTGAATATTCAGTTAGAGATGAGAAAACATCAATGGTTTGATTTCAGAATAAAGATTCATGTGGAATTAATAATGTACTATCTACAAGTGCAGGGAAGAATAAGTAGTATGTAGGCTTTAAGTTAACGGCACTGCTTTTGGCGTGATTTATCCCAAAGCCAAATTGATAAGGGAGATAGATTTTTTCATCTAATTGGGATATGACAATTAAGGTCTCACTTATTTACCAAGTTGGAAGAATTGTGCTTGTAAATCAATATTTAGATGAAGTGGAAATGGCTTGTTTTAGGTACAAGGGTTAATAATTTTTGTATTAATCTAATTGCAGCCTCTCTTTTTAGGAAGGAAGAAAATGGACTCAGAGAATATTTTATGTTTTCCTAGCATAAGCATCATATCTCTCTCTCTCTATTTGACGCAAGACTTCTACTAGCTTCTCTTCTCAAAAGGCACATTTTCATCCCTTACTTTGTTTTTGGCCTCTTGCCATAAATGACAATAAGAGTCTGTTTAGCAACCAGTCTGATCAAAGGTAGAAGACTAAGTCTACTAACAGAAATGTCCTTTGAGTTCCTCAAGGTCATTATCTTTAAAAGCCTACATTGTTAATCAAACCAAAGAAGAACTTAATTCTGTTTCATCCTCTTTTTTATTTGCTTTTTTTTGAGGGGGGAAGGCAGGGCAATTGAGGTTAAGTGACCTGCCCAGGGTCATACAGTTAGTAAATGTGTCAAGTGTCTGAGGCTTTACTTAAACTCAGGGCTCACTGAGTTTAACTGACTCCAGGGCTGGTGCTCTATTCACTGAGCCACCTAGCTGCCCCTTTGTTTTATCCTCTTTGCGCTACCTTTGCCCTATTCTATGAAGAACTGTAGCTTCCCCATGATTACTAGTGAGATCTGGGTATGTGTACTTGGCTGTCAGAAAAAAAAAAAACAGAACTATTGACTCTCTTCAGTTTTCCATTAGCACCTTTTCTGGACCTCTCTTTTGTAATTAACTCACTCATGGTCCTATCATAGTCATTTATGTACATGCCGTAGTAGGATTCTGGCCTCTTTTAAAGTAAAATCTGTTATATTTGACTGTATCCTTGCAGCATAAAGGCCCCATATCCAGTATGAATAATGCACATTCTGTGTGTATCATGTACGTACCTATAATACCTATAATATTCTCCATATTAGAATGTATGCTTCTTAAAGGCAGGATCTATTTTTGGATTTATCGTATCTCCTATGGTTAGTACATAGAAGCACGTGTCAAATGCTTGCTGACTGACCAACTCACAGGGTTATGTCAAATATTTTCTCAAGCCTCCTGGGTGGTGTTGGAAACAACTTTTTTTTAGCCCACTTCTATAAAGTCAGTGTCTATGGAGCCTTGGGTAGGTTTTAATATATGCCGGTTTCTCAAGCCATGAGTTCTTTCTTTCTTGGGGAGACAGCAACAGCATTAAATCTGGGCTCCCTCTGCCAGACCTTATGCCTTTGCCTTTTGCCCAAATCTGGTAGTAATCAAGCTGAAAAATCATGGTTCCAAGGAGATCCAAGAATCACAGAACTCCAGTTGGAATGGTTCTCAGGGACCGTCTAAGTATAACCAATACCCCTGAAGAACTCCCTGTAAGATATAATGGACAAATAAATGGCCATCTAGCCTTTGCTTCAGACCTCTAATAAGGGGATCCTACTATGTTCCAAGGCCTAGTATTCTTATTTCTTTATTCCGGGACTAAACAAAGCAAGACTAATTTTTCTTTGTTGCAGTCCTCACAATAATTTAAAAAATAGCTATCATGCTTCCCCCTCTCCCTGCCCAACAGACAACAATCACCTCTTTTCTAGCTAAACATAGTCATTTTTCAAGTGTTATCCACATGGCATGAACTTGAGGCCATCCCAGTTGCTCTGGAAATGATCAATGTCCTTATAAAAATGTATACAGAGACTTCCAGGAGCCAAGTGAGTGAAATGAGCAGTAAATTGCTGTAAGTCTCCCATACTCACCTCCAAAGGACCGTAAAATAGATCCCCCAGATAAATCTTGGAACAGCAGAAACAACAAAAAGATGGGTTGAAACAATGTTTAAGCCCAAGAAACTTAAACGATCAGCAAGAAATGTCCATATTACTAGTGTAAAAGGGGGGAACATTCTAGGACAGGCAGCATCCCAGCAAGATAGCAGCAAGCCGCACCTCAGTAAACCAGGAAGAAATTCCCAGCCCTTGTATGGTGGAGCAGGTGAATGCCAACACCAGTACCTTCCACATGTTTTAGCATAGTCAGGGGAACAAGTGGACTCTAGCTCCTAGATCCACCACATGTTTCAGTGTTGTACCAGTGTCCTCCAGTGGTCATACCTCTAGGTGCTTCAGCATTGCCCTGGGCAAACAGACATCTTCTACTGGCCAGACCTCCAGGTGCTTCAGTGAGCCCCAGGGAAATGCAGACACACCCCACAGGGCTTCAGCATATGCCAGACACCATTAGGACCCCAGACTGGCACCAGGTAAGTTGCCAGACCACTAGGGCTTCCAGCAACAGCAACCAACCCCCACCCTACCCCTCTTAGTACAGCATCAGATATGAGTCCCCTCTGGGCCTCAGGGCAACAACAGTGCAGCACTAGGTAAATAGCCAGGGCCTGTAGTCACTGGAATAAGAAGGCAGAAACAGCACCCCTTCTACTCCCAGAGCAGAGCTTAAACTTAAAAGAAAGGAAAAAGGCCAATAATAATAACAACAAAATGATGACCAAAAAGCAACAATAAAAAAAGAATATGACCATAGAAAGTTATTATGGTGTCAGGGAAGATAAAGGCACAAACTCAAAATAGGATAACAATGTCAAAACACCTTTGGGAACCCCCTTACCCCCACCACAAATGGGAAGTGGTCTCCAGCCAAGAAAGAATCATAGAGCAGCTCAAAAAAGGAGCTTAAAAATCATGTAAGAGAGGTAGAAGAAAATTGGGAAATAAGAATGATGCAAGGGAATTATGAAAAAGGAGTCAACAGTTTGGAAAACTGCTTAAAAAGTAGAATTGGACAAATGGAAAAGGAGATACAAAAATCTGCTGAAGAAAATAGCTCCTTAAACAGTACAATTGGCTAACTGGAAAAGAATGTACATAAGCTAATTGAGGAAAATAACACCTTCAAAGTTAGAATTGGGTAAGTGGAAGCTAATAACTCTATGAGACACCAAGAATCAATTAAACAAATTCAAAAGAATAAACAAGTGGAAGAAATGTAAAATACATCATAGAAAAAACAACTGAGTGGAAAATAATTCCAGGAGTATCAGAATCATTGGACTCCCTTAAAGCCATAATCAAAAGGAGGACTTGGAAAACATCTTTTAAGAATTTATCAAAGAAAACTGCTGTGACGTCCTGGGACCAAAAGTCAAAACAGGCATTGAAAGAATCCACTGATCACCTTGGGAAAGAGATCCCAAATAAAAACTCCAAGGAACATTATAGCCAAATTTCAGAACTATCAGGCCAAGGAAAAATACTACAAGTGACCAGAAAGAAGCAATTCAAATATCAGGGAATCAAAATCAGGATTACACAGAAGTTGGCAGCTGCAACATTAAAGGATCAGAGGTCATGGAATATGATATTCTATGGAAAGCAAAGGAGCTAGGACTGCAACCAAGAATCACTTACCCACCAAAATTAAGCATAATACATCAAGGGGAAAATCATCATTCAACAAAATAGAAAGATTTCAAGCCTTCATACGGAGAAGGCTGGAAAGAAACCAAAAATTTGACCTCCAATATCAAGACCCAAGAGAAGCATGAACAAGTAAAAAGGGGAAAGAAAATACAAGGGATTCTATAGAGCTAAACTGTTTGCATCTGTAAGTGGGAAGATGATACTTGTAATTCTTAAAATGTTATATTGATAACAGGACAGGTAGAAGGAATATACATAGACAGAGGGTACAGGTATAAGGTGAATTTGAGGGAATGGCATAAAAAATTAAGGGATGAGAAAGAGGAGTACAATGGGTACAGAAGGAAGGCAGAGGTAGAATGGGGTAAATTATCTCACACAAAGAGGCAAGAAATACCTATTACAGTGAAGGGGAAGATGGGAAGGTGGGCCATGAGCATCATTTGAACCTTACTCTCATTAGTATTGGCTCAAAGAGGGAATCATATAGACAATCACTTGAATATAGAAATCTGTTACCTGACTTGGAAGTAGGAGGAGAGGAAATCAAGTAAAGAGATAGGGGAGATGGGAACTGACAGAAAGGAGGGCATATCAAAAGAGGTGGTAGACAAAAACAAAACACTGGTAAGGAGGGAAAGGGTGAAAGGAGAGAGAGGACAAACAGGAGGGAGAATAGGATGGAGGGAAATACACAGGTAATAATCATAACTGTGAATGTGAATGGGATTAACTCTTCCATGAAACTGAAGCAGATAGGAGAGTGGATAAAAAACCAGAATTCTACAATATGTTGCTTATAAGAAACACACTTGAAGCAGAGAGACAGGCATAGCGTCAAGGTAAGAGAGTAGAGTGGAATCTATTATGCTTCAGCTGAAGTAAAACAAAAGGAGGGGTAGCAATCTTGATCTTAGACAAAGTAAAAGCAAAACTAGAACTAATTAAAAGAGGTAAGGAAGGGACTACATCTTGCTGAAAAGTACTATAGACAATGAATATTGAATCAATACTAAACATATATGCACCAAGTGGTATAGCATTGAAATTCTTAAAAGGAAAAGTTAAATGAGTTACAGGAAGAAATAGAAAGCAAAATTAAACTAGTGTGGGACCCCAAGTTTCCCCTCTCAGAACTTGATAAATCCAACCAAAAAATAAGTTAGAAAGAAATTTAGGAGGTAAATACAATATTAGAAAATTTAGATATGACGGATCTTTGCATGATTTAGACATTAAAGGTGATACCCTAAGCAAATTAGAAGAGCAAGGAATAGTCTACCTTTGAGTTCTATGGGGAGGGAAAGAATTCATGATCAAAGAAGAGATAGCATTGCAAAATATAAAAATAGATATTTTTGATTACATTAAATTAAAAAAAACTTTTGTGCAAAAAAACCAATGCAACCAAGATTAGAAGGAAAGCGGAAAGATGGGAAACAATCTTTATAGCAAATGTCTTTGATAAAGGGCTCATTTCTCAAATACATACAGGATTGAATCAAATTTACAAGAATATAACAATTCCCCAACTGATAAATGGTCAAAGATATGAACAGGCAGTTTTCAGATGAAGAAACTAAAGCTATTTATAGGCATATGAAGAAATGCTCTAAATCATCTTCAGAGAAATGCAAATTAAAACAACACTGAGGTACCATTTCACAACAATCAGACTGGTTAATGTGACAAAAAGGGAAAATTATAAGTGGTAGATAGGATGTGGGAAAATTGAGACAATAATTCATGATTGTTGGAATTATGAACTGATCCAGCCATTCTGGAGAGCCATTTAGGACTATGGCCAAAGGGCAAGAAAACTGTGCATACCCTTTGATCCAGTAATAACGCTACCAAGTCTATATCCCAAAAAGATTATAGAAAAGGGACAAGGATCTACTTGTGCAAAAATATATATAGCAGTCCTATACATGGTGACAAAATATTGGAAACTGAGGGGAAACCCAGCAATTGGGCAATGGCTGAACAAACTGTGGTATGTGAATGTCATGCAATACTATTGTGCAATAAGAAATGACGAATAGGCATATTTCAGGGAAACCTGGAAAGACCTCTATGAACTCATGCAAAATGAAATGAGCAGAACCAGGAAAACATTGTATATTGTATGTATCAGGAACATTATGTGATAATCAACTCTGAATGACTGAGCTCTTCTCAGCAACACAATGTACAAAGAGTTCATGAAGGAAAATGCTATTCATATTTAGGGAAAGAATTTATGGGCTCTAAATGAAGGTTGAAGCATATTTTTTCCACTTACTTTATTCTTTGTCTTGGTTCTCATCCTACCTGTCTTATCACTTCTCAGTTTTCTTTAATGGCTCATAATCCATAAAATGCCACTTATGCTTTGTCCTAGGCTCATTTCTCTTTCTTCTTCTCCCCCCTCCCTGGTTCTTCTTCTTCTTCTTCTTCTTCTTCTTCTTCTTCTTCTTCTTCTCCTCCTCCTCCTTCTCCTCCTCCTTTTTCTTCTCCTCCTTCTCCTCCTTCTCATTCTTCTTCTCTTCTTTCACTCTCTCTTTGAACATCATCTTTAAGGAGATCAACCAAGAGGTGTATATATATTATACATATATGTATATATATATGTATAATATATATACACACATATATGTATGTATGTATATATATTTATATATGTATATATACACACACATATATACATATATATTCAGATAGATATAGATGTATATCTATAAATCTATTGATGTATAGGTATAAGCATTCTTTTCCTGAGCACTGCTCCTACATTACCAATTGCTTGTTGGATTTTAACCCTTGATGTCTCAGAGATATCTTAAATTTAATTTGTCTAAAACAATACTCATTTTCATTCCCTGCCCTAAACTATTCCTTCTTCCAGATTTTTCTATCTATATTAAGGGTACCAACATTTTATAGGCTCTGAGAGTCACAATTTCATAGTTATCCTCTACTTCTCATTCTGTATTATCCCAGATATCCAATCAGTTACCAAATCTTATCATATTTACCTCCAAATCATCTCCAGTATTTAACCTCCTTTCTCTACTTACATTGCTGCCATTTATTTCAGGCCCTCATAACTTCTCTTGTAGATTTTCCAACAGCTTAACTGGTCTTCCTATGTCAAATCTTCAACCAATCCTGAATGCCACTGACAAAGTAATTTTCCTTAAATAGAGCTCTGATTATGTAACTTTCCAACTTAATAAATTCCATCAGTTTCCTATTTCTTATAGGTTAAATTATGGATTTTTCTGTTTAGTTTATTAATCTCTTCACAACCTGGTCCCAAATTATCTTTCTAGCCTCAATGGACATTGCCCTCTTTCTCACACTCAGTGGTCCAGCTGAACCAGCTCTTCACACAGTATACTGCGTTTTCCATCTCTATGCTTTTGCATTGGTTGACCCCCATAAAATATACTTCCTCCATACCTCCTCCTCAAAGAGCCTCTTTTTTTAAATGTACAGTTTAATCACTGCCTTCCCCCCAACCACAAGTGCCTTCGCTCAAACTACTTTGTATTTAATTATGTTTTATTTATATCTATCTTCTCTGTATCTATTATATTTTTACTGATGCAACCAAACTTTCAATAATTTTGGGTGAGAGAGAGGCATGCTTTTGCTGCCTGTTCCACAGGATTCCAGACTTGTGAAGAGAAAGTTAATATGATCTTGCATAAATGCATGAGGAGTGGTGCATTGGCAAGAGAGTTCTATAAAGGAGAGATTTTCTTTATTCCTACTATGAGAGGACATGCAGGATTCCAGATTCTTTTGGAGACCAAATCCAAACACGTGCACACACACACACGCACACAAACAGAGACAGACAGAGAGACAGAGAGACACAGAGAGAAAGGCAGACAGAAAGAGATAGAGACTTGGAGAGAAAGAGGGGTACAGATTTTGGGAAGAAATGGGTATTGATATGTCCTTAATTTCCATTTTGCCTTCCTGGAAAATCCAGGGAATTCCCTCTTAGGTGAGATTGAGTCTTTCTCTTGGTTGAGCTGAGATATCTTACTCTCAGTGAAAGAAATCATTTAATTCTGTGTATTTTTTGGTTTATTCTGATCCGTGAGATTTCTCCAATTTCTGTTATCTGTGTGGATAAATGGTTTTACTCACCATTTATTATTCATGGTGGTCATATTTAAGTCTGTGAGTGTAAACTCAAACTGCCCTCCCCTTTTAAGGTAACATTACTAGGGGAAGCAAGCATCTTTTAAACATTGTGTGTATATACATACACATAGATATGTGCATATATACACATGTATGCATACACATATCCCTCTATCAATAATATTTACTAGGGAAAATAGATATAATGCTAGTCTGATACCTCACTTTTCAGGGGAAAACGGAGCAGCCAGTGTTATGTTCCCTTCTCCTGTTCCCTTCAAAGCATAAAACATAGTTTCTCTTGAAGAAGGGTATGCAAAAGTCCTAAATATCATTCAATGTCTCCCATGAGCTATATTTCAACATCTCTCTCTCTCTCTCTCTCTCTCTCTCTCTCTCTCTCTCTCTCTCTCTCTCTCTCTCTGTGTGTGTGTGTGTGTGTGTATGTGTGCCTCTCACTCTCTTTCTTCCCTGCTCCCCCCCCCCCAAAGAGAACCAGAAGAATGGAATCAAAAGTCTTGAGTACCTGGCAGAACTCTTCAGATAATTCTACAAAGGGCCATTGTCCATGACATAGATAATCATAGATAATACCTCAATGGATCTCTGGACCTTGTAGGCAGACACATGAATGCCATTTTGGTCTGGTCTTTTGGAAATTCTTGGGAGGGCTGAACATCCATTAATAACTTCAACTGGGAAATCTTACTTGATTTTCAAAATACTCTTGGGAGGTTGGCAGAGCAGACATCTATTTAGAGATGATGAAACTAGACTCTAAGCATTTGTATCACTTATCCACAATCACATAAAAACATCTGAGTTGTGAAAGATAATACCTTTACAATTCCATAAGAGCTTGGACAGATATACTGCATTAAAGAAATTTCTAAATCTATTTTTTCTCATAATGTCCTGTGAAGAAATACTTTTTTAACAGTAGCTCTCGTTTTGTCTCTGTCTATATTGTAAGATGAAATGTCTAACACATTAATTGATGCTTCTTTTATTTGTAAAGTAAGGATCATAACAAAAATAACCAAAAATTGAGATCAAAATAAAGTTGTTGCCCAGTAGCTCTAACAAATTATCTCATTAATCTGCACTCTGTCTCTGCCAAGCAGGTAGGCAGGTACTATAGATATCCTCCTCTTTTAATGGACTCTAGGTCCTTCAGTGGTTCAGTAGCCATTTCAGGAATAGAACTCTCTCTCATGTGTGCAGTCTTCATGACATTCAGACTGTTGAATATTATGCTGTATAAAACATTTTGCTTATGTTAAAAGTATTAATTCTTTATATGAGAGCAGGCCAGTAAATGACACTATATTTCTTCATAAAAACTTAATGTCTGCTCCCCCCCTTAATCTGCTGCACATAAAAACTGTACTAATATTTTTCCTTGTTTTTAACCATTATTTTTAATCCTACTTGGCATTTTCTCAAAAATTAAGATAAAGTTAGAAATGGTTTAAATTTCACAAAATGTATATTCCGTCTTAGTAATATGGATATGAAATGTTTGATTGTTACTGTTATTCCCTCTATTATTATATAAAATCAAAGAATATCAGACTTAGGAAGGACCATACGGAGCCTCTATTCTAACCTCCTTTTTACAGATTAGGAAATTTGAGTTCAATAAACCTTTATTAAGTCCTTACAATACCGCGTCATTATGGTGCAGAGAGGTGAAATGAAAGACTACAAGCCTGGTTTACTGACTCTTCCTCCAGTTCTTTCTATTAAATTATATGAATTTCATTGATCCTGGGTTTTAGTTTTTAATTATATCCTCACCTGAACTTGAATCAATTTCAATTTCAATAAAGCTTCAATTTAAAAAAAATTCAGCTGGGAAGTGAGAAGCAATTTATCAAATCAAAATCTTAAAAAAGTTCTATTATATTCTACTTTAAGTCTTTATTCACATGAAACTGTAAATTAGATGTTGATATCACCCCTAATTTCATTTAAGATCATAAGATAAGATAAAAATACTACTAGCTGATATTCCTACAGCACATTAAGGTTTATGTATATTATTTTATACTCACAACAGCACTGAGGTAGATGCTATCCCTAGTTCCATTTTCCTAATAAGGAAACTGAGGCTGTGGAATGTTAAGTGACTTGCTCAAAGTCACACAGGTGGTAAATGTCTAAGGCAAGATTTGAACTAAGACTTTTCTAAACTAAAGTCAATTCAAACTACTACATCTCCTAATACCTCCAGAACTTTGAAATATACCTGAAAGGGACTTTAGAAGTAATATAATAAATCTCTCTTTACTTTACAAAAGAAGAAATTGAGTCCCAGCAAAGTGAAGGGATGTGTGAACTTGCACAGACTAAGTGGCAGAACCAAGACTTGAACAATTTCATCTATCTTAAAGCCTGAATGAAATTCCTTGAAGTGCACATCAAAACATTTTCTCACTCCATTTTTTCTTTGATTTTTTTCAAGGTGTTCCTTGTTTTATTCTATTCTTTATTAAGTATTTTTCATATTTCCTCAGGCTATAAGAACTATGACCTCAACATCTGAGTGACTTTTTGATGGATGTCCAATCCATCGGATGACTTCATTTGATGCTATTGACAAAAAAAGGTTGATATATGTTTTTTTATTGATCTTCTTGCTGACATTAATAAAAATAAATAGGGTTCAGTGCATCCAAATTCCATTGTCTGCTGAAAAAGGATGTAGGCTCTGTTTGTTCTACAGAAAGAACAGGTTATAAAAATGGATTTTATTAAATAGCTTCCCCTCCCCAATAACCAGTCCTACTGCTCATTGGTGCTCAGTTTTTATAGTTTTCTAGTAATAGACTTGGCTTTTATTTACATTTTCCCCAATCACCAGATAATTACATGCCAGTATATTGTCATAAAGACCAGCATCTTTATAGCAAATATTCCTTGTTTGACCTGCTATTAGAACTACACTTATAAGGAGAGAAATAAAATATTCACAAGAAAGGATGAGCAATACCAACTAAGAGTTAGCGTGTTCTAATTCAACACCACTACAATGATTTTATAAGATACCAAGCATCCTTATTAAAACTTCAAAAAAGGCAATCCAAACTTAACTTGTTTGTTTCAATACATATATTTAAAACCAGGTTAAAAATGTATTTTTTTAAGTTTTAAAATTTCTATCTTCTTAGGGAATTGGCATGCCTTAAGTATAACAGTTTCTTCACTTATGACATTTTTAATATTGAATTTTATAACACTTCTGAGGTCCATTTACAGATTATGCAGTATTTTCCAAAGTTGTAGTAAGGTTTATAGTAAAACATGTAATGAAAAATTAAATGTCATTGTCAGGCAAAGAAAGAACTAAGAGTTGATAACTAAGGTACTAAAGGGATAACAGCTTTAAAATGTGGTACATGAATTTAAAGGAATATTACTATGCTATAAAGAAATAAATATGATGAATACTGATACAAAGTGAAATGAGAACAAAGAAAACATCATTCACTATTACTCCAACAACATAAAAAGGACCAAAATCAACTGAAAATGAAGATCGTAAAATTATAAAGAACACGTTTTTTCCCCAAAGAAGAAATATGAGAGGACCATTCCCAAAATCCCTGTGAAGGAGTGGTAGGTCCATGGATATTGTAAATTGCATGTGTTTTCATATTTTTGATTTATTAATTGGTTTTTACTCATCTTTCTCATATCTTTAAAAAATCTTATGCAATAATGTTATGCATTAACATAGGTTAAAGGGTGGGCATAAAGGAGGAAATTTTAGTGATGAATATACAAAAGATATCAATAAAATATTTAAAAATAAGGTTACAAAGGATATCAAAAGGAATAGCGTGTAGAGTATGGAAGGGAGAAATGGGGAAATAAGGGATATTTTAAAAAATGTTCTAAATAGTAATCATTGCTGGAAGGAAACAATGATAACTCTTGGTCTGTGGGCCAAATCCAATCTGCCACCTGTTTTGGTATAGTCTGTGAGCAAAGAAATGATAAAAAAAAATTCTTAAGTTGCGGGCCATATAAAAACAGATGGAAGGCCAGATTTGGCCTGCAGGCCATTTCCTACCCCTTAGTCTAACACTCACTTCTTACTGAGGAAACTAACATTCACAGAGAAGAAATTAATTGTATTTAAGGAATGTAATATTTAACCCAAATGATGCATGCATAATCAAGGACTTATAATACATGTGTAATAAGTGAACTGTCACAATGTGACATGTAATTTATTGCACATGGGTATTATATTCCATGCAATGAATGGGTGATATGTACATGATACACACACACACACACACACACACACACACACACACACACACAAATGCACCCTCCTTAAAATGCTGGCTTTGAATGGAATTCTTTACTCTGTACTCTGGCACTCTAATCAGGCAGTCAGAGTGTACTGAGGATACTTATGAGTCCTGAGTTCCGAAGTTGCTACAATAAGGAAGGATGATGAGTTTCCCAATGATAAGGTTTCTTGAGAACATAATGGAGTTGAGTAAGATGAGTGAACCTAGTAGGATGAGAAGAAGATGGCTTTCCTAGGAGCCCTCTTTGAATGGAAGCTTTAGAAGGACATTTTTTTAGTCTACCCACAAAGGGCCAGAACGTGGTGTGAATACTAATGATGGATTAGAATGCATTGGAACAGATTTGACCTGCCTGAATCTGTTTGTACTGAATCATCCTTACCTGGAGTTTTGAATGGGTTTATGCTGAATTAAATCAGATTTAGCTGGTTTAGAATGGATTGAAATGAATGACCATTTTGGACCAGTTTGAAGCAGACTAAACCAAATTGAACTGGTGGGAAAGTAGTATAGGTGAATGAACAGAAAACTGGAATTGGAGAAGCAGTGATAGCTGAAGGAATTATGAAGATAAATCATTGGTTTTTAGTCATCACAAATAAGCCAAAGATTTACTTTGGGTAAGAGAAATTTAGAATAACTTGAAGAGAAATTGGAGGAGAAGAAGAATGTCTAGAGCTGAAGGAAAAGCTCTGGAGCTTTAAGCCCCAAGAGAAGGGTAAGAATTAGAGAGAACTAATTCCTGAAGAACTTGAACTGATGGAGGATTCAAACAAACAAAATATATTCCTTCTTCTATATGACAGTCTTTCTAATATCAAAGGCTATCAGGTAGATAGAAACAATTTGTTTGCACCCAGTGAGGGAAGAACTAGACCATTAATTAGATAGAAGTCACAATGGTGCAAATATAAGCTTGATGTGAAGAAAAACTTCCTAAGCATTACAGCTATGCAAAAATGGAATGATCTGCCTTCAAGGGTGTTCCCTTTCTTTGGAAGCCTTTGAGCTGAAATTGTATTGCCTCATGTCACATATGTTATAATGGGGATATTTTAGATAATAGATAGGTTAGATGATGTGGATAAGATTCCTTCTATCTCTAAAATTCTGCAATTGTATCGCTTTAGTAAAAGGAAAAAAGATCATGAAATTCTATTTGAAAGCCTCTGATATACCTTTTAACTCTGATATTTGAGAGTATTTTAAATAAACTCACTATTTCAAAGAAATTAAGGATTTTTCTCTTAAATTCTCCAAATAAATGTTGCAACTAAAGTCCATCCTCAAAGCAAAGGGAAAAGTCACTATTAAAATGCAAACTTTTGAGCAAAAGTTAATATTGATATTTTAAAGCACTCATTTAGTTTCCAGTAATCTTCCAAGTATCTAAAATTAGCTCTATGGAAATAAAAACAATGCTTCCTTCTAATCAACATATTTTCATGAGTAAAATTAATTTCTACATTTATAATTCTGTTGACATAAACATATTGAAGACCCTTAGTGTCCATTTAAATGGTCCACAGTGAGCCAGAAGGGCATATTTACATGCTAATTCTTTTGTTTGTGAGGAAAGTTACTACTTGAAACTTCAGGTGGAAAAATAAATTCTAACATTAAAAGTGGATTTTTCATTGATTCTAATCTACCCATTAGCTTAACTATTGCTGTCTGTGGTTTTACTCTCAGTTAATGGGAGACTTAAGTAACTAATAAGAACAAGGAGTCTGTTCCTGATTTTAGCATGGCCTCAATTATATCTTGAAACACCAGAGAGACCAGAGTATGATTTATTACAGAGGAAAGTAGGACAAAGGTGACCAGTTTTTTTTTCAGTCTTCTTCAACCAATCCAGCCTTTTTAATTAGCAGTGTACAAGAGGATCATGATAGAGAGAGGTTGTAAGCAGTTTCTTCATTGCAATTTCATTAATCTCTTTTTCTGTTTGAGGAAGTAGAGGCCTGGGAATTCTTCTCTTAGCTAGGGCCCAAGAACTAAAATAAGATTCCAAACGTAAGTCAGATGAGAGTTGAACTAAGAGAGTAAGGGGAGAAAGACAAGGACAGAGAAGTTCTAAGAAAAGATGTGATCACACTCTGGGTTTATACTTCATTTTGTGAACTGTGTGGTTGAAGGTAAAAGCTTGCTCACTGGCAGAAATAGCTACCTGGAAGAGCTATATCCTTTTTAGGTTTATGACATTGGGGTAGTTACTTAACCTCTCTGACTCTATTTTCTCATCTGTAAAATGAAGTTCCTGAGCTAAATTACTTTTTTAGTCCCACCTAGCTCTAGATCTCTGATCTTATGAGTTTCTCCTGGAGAGGAGAGGCTTGCTAACCACAACATCTCCAGTGAGTGGGAACTTAGCGAAAGGTGGCCCTGAAGAAGAGCCTCAGCTAAGAGTGGGAGGCTGAAAGAGTTTTATCCGTCCTTTGATGGGGAGAAACTTGCCAGCATCACTCAATGGATAGTACATATACCTAAATTAATTTTTGATAGCATTGTTATCCTTTCATGCATGAGAGAGTCTCATTAACTACAACATCTGTAATAGGTGGTGAATAGGAAATTAGGTGTCCTGGAAGATAATTTGATACCCGAAGAAGACATATGATGGTGAGAAGGAATGGAAATGAAACATCAGACATTTGACAAAGAGACTAGAGAGGTGTTATTGGAAAGGGAGCAGGCCCAGAAGAAAACAACATGATAATATCACTGGAAGGCAAGAACTCATAAGTGTAAGAAACACCCTTATGTATGTGCACTGGTCACATGTGTTCCCTATTTGTGCACTCCTCCAAGTATGTTCTTCACATTTTTATACACTGGGCATGGTTCCTATGTATAGGGGTTTGATCAGAAGAATGGATTGTAGTTAGGATACATATACAATTACAGGATAATTCATATTTCCTGGGAAGATTATGGCCAGAAAGTTCTTTCCTAAGTCCATAGCCAGCATTATTCTCTAGTGCTGGGGATCACACTGCTTGAAGCAACTTCATCTTTCAGATAGCTGTGTTTCTGCATCCATTTTTGATCTTTTCCTTTGTGTTTGTTTCCCTTTGGTGAGTTCTCGGTCTTTCTCCTAATGTTCCCAATACAGCCATTCTACTATCACTGGCCAGTTTTGCCTCCAGTGGACACTGTTATTATCACCATTCATGTCTGACTTCTAATGGGGCACCTGACGGGATCTCTGGATCTCCTAAGCTCATCAAGCCGTCTGGGTGCTCTCATCTTGGTATACTTATTCATGTAAGATAAAGAAAACAAAGATAAAGTGGTGGCCATATTCCATAGCTGCTATGGTCAGGCAGGAGATAAGCTGCTAGCCCTCCTCTACTAGCTTCTAAAGACTGCCTCTAAATAATCTTGTATTCTTATAGTCCCAAAGGAGAGAACACTATGCGCATTGAACCATTCCTTTTTGCATACCCATTCGATTTCAGTCTGTCAACTGCTGAGACATCATTTCTATTGCATCTGCAGCAAATTAGCTTTTTAATCCTCTGAAAATGCCAGCCCTTACTCATTCATAAAAGAAAAAGGCTTACAAATTTTCTCTTGCCTAACTGAAACCAGGAAGGGACTATTTGGGGGTGGTCTTTATAAGGCATCAGGAGGGACAAATCTAAACATGTTCCTTTTGTTATACTAGAAGGGCAGCATGGACCAGTGCATAGAGGGCAATCTTTGTCAGGAAGAACATGGTATAGAAGAAGGATTGCTGGTTTGAGAGTCAGAGGATCTGAGTTTGAATTATTTCTCTGCTGCTTACTATTTGTGTGACTTTGGGTAAGTCATTTAGCCTTTGAGGGCCCTAGTTTCCTCATGTGCAAAATGAACAGGTTGTATTAGATTGCTTCTAGGATCCTGTCTAGCTTTAAATTTATGATCTTTTGAACCGAAGTTAAAGTCATGTTTCTGACATATATTAGTTGTGTGACCATGGGCAAGTCAAAGTAATCTCTTAGTGCCCCAAGAAATTTTTGAAGACTCAGTCATAGATGAACTGATGATCTGTTTCAACAGGGGAAGTTTTCATGCTCAGAGTACCCTATATCAATAAAATGTCATGACAAAAAAACAAATAAGAAAAACTAAGTTAGTGTCTGAAATACTGGTAAAGAAAATGCTTATTCAGTTAACTGTAGAATTTAATGTGAAATAAGAGCTAAGTCAGTGTAGGAAAAGACCATAGCCTGAGGAACATATGTAGCTTGAGAGGCTGGAGATAAGTGTGAGTAGGGTAAAGGGAACATGTGAACGAAGATAAGAATATGAAAAATGGATTTGGGTTTTGATACAGAAATTAATTGCTAGTTAATGAAAGTTTGTGTTACTTAAATTAATGTTATATGATTATAATTGCTGCTATAGAAAATTATCTCTGGTCTTATAGATGATAATTGTAGATTCTCATTAAATATAGAAAAGAAGAAGGAAGGAAGGAGCGAGGAAGGAAGAGATGTAATGGAATAAAGGAAGGAAAAAGTAAGTAGAGGAGAGATAAGAGAAGAATAGGAGATGGAAGGAGTAGAGGGCAAGAGGAAGAAACAGAGGGGAGAAAAGAAAAAAAGGGAGGGAAGGAGAAAATGGAGGAAGGAAGAAAGGGGAGAGAAGCAGGAGGAAAGAAATAAAGAAATGATGGGAAGAAGCAAGAGGGAAAGAGATGATGATGAGGAAAAAGAAATCATGCTCCTTTTTTCTAATCTCTTTTATTTTAATATCACCATAATTCTAACTATATCTCTGCCATTCTTCTGCTCAGAGAGCTAACCCCTGTAACAATGAATATGAAATAGAGAGATTATATATATGTATATATATGTATGTATTTATATGTATATATGTCTGTATGTGTATATATACATAAATACATATATATGTGTGTATGTATGTATGTATATGTATGTGTGTGTATAGAGGAATATATTGGAAGAAGGAGAAAGGGAGAGATAGAATGGGGTAAATTATCTCACATAAAGGTGGCAAGAAAAAGCTGTTATAATGGAAGGGAAGAGGGGGTAGGTGAAAGGGAATGAATGAACCTTACTCTCATTGAATTTGGCTTATGGAGAGAATAACATACACACTCAATTGGGTATCTTACCCTATAGCAATGTAGGGGGGAAAGGTATAAGAGGGGGGAGATGATAGAACGCAGGGCAGATTGGGGGAAGGGGTAGGTGAAAACAAACACTTTTGAAAAGAGATAGGGTCAAAGGAGAAAACTGAATAAAGGGGGATGGGATAGGATGGAGGGAAATACAATTAGTCCTTTCCAACATGACTATTATGGAAGTGTTTTGCATAATGATACATGTATAACCTATATTGAATTGCTAACCTTCTCAAGGAGGGTGGGTGTGGAGGGAAGAAGGGAGAGAATTTGGAACTCAAAGTTCTAAAAACAAATGTTTAAAAATTGTTTTTACATACAACTGGGAAATAAGATACACAGGCAATGGGGTATAGAAATCTGTCTGGCCTTACAAGAAAATAAGGGGGAAGGAGATGGTAGGGGGGAGTGGGGTGATAGAAGGGAGGGCAGACTGGGGAAAGGGGCAATCAGAATATATGCCATCTTGGGGCGTGGGGGAGATAGCCATGGGGAGAAAATGTATAACTCAAAATCTTGTGGAAATGAAATGTTGAACACTAAAATAAAATTTAAAAAAAGAAATGCGGCTAGAATTATTCATTCAGTGAATATATGGATATATAAACTAGGATATGTCTGTGGATTGGGATGGAAAAGTTTCACTATCACCGGTCCTGTTTTTTAGATATTTAGAAGACTTGATATCCCCAGTGATATCAGTAAGATAGATTCAGTAGTTTGCCATTAGGTCTTTTAAATAAAATATTAATTTCATAAGTATATTACCAGAAAATTAAATCTCCTTATTTTCTTTAACTGTTGCAGAATGATCAGACTCTCAGCTAACTTGGCAAATTCTCACATCTGAATTGTGAAGCTAAACATTTCTGTGAACTGTTGCAAACACAGCACTTTTTTTGACCTAGTCTCCCACCTCTAATAATAACACTAGCATAATTGTACAATACAAAAATACATGAGACCATTTCTGAACACATAATTATAGAGAACTATTACAATGTGATCTTGTAACTTTTTTTAACTTCTAAACTTTTAATAAATATATTGTTTTTAATTACAGGTATGAACTTCCTTTAGAGTTTTCTAGGTTCTGCTTGTAATTTTCTATCTTACCTTATACTTCTATCTTTCCAGCAATAGAAATGTGGTAAAGAGAAATTGCTTACCTTCAAGATAGTCCTTTTATGACCTTCAACAGCAACAACAACAAAAACCCAAACCTAAAAAAAAAAAAACAAACCTAAAAGTCAACCACCTCAATCATCTCAAAGTACACAAGGTGTACTTAGTGGATTCCATAGTCGTCAATGCCATTTTTTTCTTCATCTGTAGCAATATACATGTTGGATCCTGAAGGCCCCTGGAACATATCACACCTGCTCAGTCTCTGTCTGCCCCCTTCCAGGGGAGGCAACGACTTAAGAAATTATTCTTTCCCCCTCTTCTTATGCCCCTCACCTCCCCCATTTGTATTTGTGAATTTACAACAATGTTGATTTTGTAAATGTGGAATAGGGACTCCTTAATGAATTATTCTGAATGACTGGATGATATTTTAATTTTACTTTATCCTGTCCTCATGGTTGTTAGTTTTTTGGTCACAGGAAAACTCAAAAGAATATTTAAGTTGATAGAGTATAAGCTGTGCTAGAATATATCAAGTTGATTACCTTTACTATGGAAATAACTATTTGAAAAATAATTCTATATTTACTAACACCAGAAAAAAATAATTCCAGATTCAAAGATTTTATCTTCCCTTGCCCTTGCTACTTTATCATTGATTAATTTTGTCTATTACTCACATCTGTGTGTGTTCATGTTGTATTTCTTTTCATCCACTAACCATTGATAAGAAATTGGGCTATTACACTGAAAACTGAGGGAGATTTCTAACAATTCTTGAAAATCATCTTTTTAGACAATTAATATCAAAGCAATTTCAATTTTAAAGATGTGATGATTGAACTATGATATGAATCTGATTGTATATATGTATCTGTGTTCAATCATAGGTGTATAAGTTTAAATTTTTTAATCAAGAGGGCACAGTGTGATAGAGGGTTGAATTTGTAATCAGGAAGCCTGTAAAATGGGGATATAGCCAATATTTTCTCATTTGATCCTCACAACAATCTTGTGAAACAGGTAATATTATTATCCCTGTTTTGCAGATGAGGAAATTGAGGCCAAAAGAGGTTAACTGACTTAACTAGGGATTCTGTAACAACGATATTGCTAGCAGCTGTTGTGGGGGTGAAACATCAACAAAGAGAGCACACAGAAAGGCTGCTAGCACAGGTCCTTTGATCTGCTTTTCTAAGGAGAGCAACTTTAAGGGGTTAACAATCTTACTTTAAACCTACACATATCATTCACTTAGTTCAGGGGGGAAAGCCAGCACCCTGAACTTCAGAGCAAATACAAACAGAAATTACAAACAGAGAAAATATAAACAGAGCAAATAAACATAAATCAGCAGACAGACTTCTAGCTGTTTCTCCAAGCAATATACCAATAGTCACCAGAGAGAGAAGCATCAACATCTGTGTTTTCAAAGCTGGGGGAGGGGTTGCTTCAAGGTCTACCCAGAGTCTTGTCACCAAGACTTTCAATAAGTGTGCCCCCAAAGGCAAAATGCTAACCTCTGAGTTTATGTATGCTTCTTCAGGGTCAAAGGGCATCACACCTATGTGACTCAAACCTATGTGACTAAGGCCTTCCCTTGACATAAGCGGGTTATTAAAGACTCCTGATTCAATCAAAGGTTTCTCAGTGCTGAGAAGCACTCCAAAACAAAGACAACAAAAAGTCCCCTTTGCTTGCCATTGTATTTGAAAAGCAAAACTCTTCAAAGGTACTTGATTACCTCAGCATTCTAAAAGAGAAAACAATAAAAAAATCCCACCCTAATTACCATAACGGATACACAGGTAGTAAATGCATGAAACTGGAATTGAAGTCAGGCTTTCCAAACCTTTAAGTATTAGGTAAATGCTAAGTATGATTAACATTTGATACTATGTGTATCAGTATATCAGACATTAATTTAACTTTAGGAAGTGATTTTTTTCTTTGAAAATAAACAGATAAATTGGACCTAATATATGGTACTTCTGAAACTTCTTTTTTCTAGCAGGGAAAATAAGTTCTAGTAAGTTTAATGGTTTGGGGGTGGAGCCCAGATGGTGGAATGAAATCGTCAAGGAAAATTGCCCAGGGTTCCTGGAACCAGAGGGTAAAATAGTCATTGAAAGAATCCAATGATCATCTCCTGAAAGAGACCTGAAATTAAAGATGCTGAGAAATATTGTTGCCAAATTTCAAAATTATCAGGTTACGGAGAAAATACTACAAGCAGCCAAAAAACATCAAATATCGAGGAACTACAGTCAGGGTCACACAGGATCTTGCAGCTTCTACATTAAAAGGGATTAGAATATGATATTCCATAAGGCAAAGGAGCTTGGACTACAACCAAAGATCAACTACTAAGCAAAACTGAGTATAATCTTTAATAAAAGGAGATGGATTTTAAATGAAATATAGGATTTCAAGAACTTTCTGATGATCTTCAAATACAGGACTCAAGAGAGACATAAAAGAGTAAGAAGCAAAAAAAAAATAGAAAAAAAAATCCTTGTTATTCAATGAGGCCAAATATTTATATTCCTATATGGGTAGATGACATTTGTTAATCTTGAGAATTGTATATTTATTATGACATTAAAATGGGATATACATGGATAGAGGGTGTGGGTATAAATTAACAGATGTATTGATAAAAATAGTAATTAAGGGCTTCGAAGGGATTGCAACAGGAGAAGAGGAAAGGAGGAGGCAGAAAAGAGTAAATTACATCACATGGAAAGGCACAAAAATGTATTACAGTAGAGGGACAGAAGAGAGGGAGATAAGCATTGTTTCAGTTTTACTCATCGAAATTGATTCAAAGAGGGAATAACATACTCTGTTGATTATAGAAATCTAATTTGTCCTACAGGCAGTAGGAGGAGAAAGGGGAAACTAAAGGGTGTGGTAGTTAGAAGGGAGGGAAGAAGTAATAAGGGAAAAGTGTAAGATAAGGGAGGGGGGCTGATAGGAAGGGAAAATTAAGGGAGGTAGTGGTCAAAAGCAAAACTCATTTGAAGAGGAGAAGGGAGAAATAAAAGGAGAAACAGGAGGGGAAATAGGGAAATAGACACAGATAGTAATCATAACTGTGAATGTGAATGGGATGAACTCTCCCATAAAACAGAAGCAGATCACAGAATAGATTAAAAACCACAAACCTACAATATATTATTTACAAGAAACACATTTGAAAGAGAGTAATAGACACAGGGTAAAGGTAAAAGGCTGGAGTAGAATATATTATGCTGAAGTAAAAAAAAAAATGGGTAGCAATCCTAGTCTGAGACAAAGCAAAAGGAAAAATAGATCTAATTAAAACAGACAAGGAAGGAAACTATATCCTTCTAAGAGGCACAATAGACAATGAAGTAATATCATTACTTAACATATGTGCACCAAGTAGTATAGCATCCAGATTCTTAGAGGAGAAGTTAAAGGAGTTACGGGAAGAAATAGACAGCAAAATTATACTAATAGGGGACCTTGAATGATAAATCATTATTGAAGATCTTCCATATTATAGTGTCAGCGCAGCTTTTCTTCTTTTTCCCCATCCCCCTCCCTGCACGACTCTCTGGTTTGGAATATCAGACATTTCTTTCCCCCTTTCTTTCTTGCAAAGACCTTTAGACTTTCTGGCTTGGAATAAAGAATCAGACATCCCTTTCCAATTGATAAACCTTAAGGATGGACCTCTCAGACACTCCACTTTTTAATCGGCCCAAAACAAAAGAATGGAATGCACTAGCAGACGGGCCCGAACAAAGAACAGGTAACTCTTAAGACAAAGGATAGGAAATTCTGAAACTGCTTCTTGAGGATCTAGCCAGTTCTCAAAAACAAAATGATTGACAAGATCTTCCCCTCCCGAAGGGAGTAGCTACCCCTTCTGGAGGGGAACATCCAGGACAGTTAGCAGTAGGCCCTCCTTGTTCAGTAAGCTATAAAAGTCCCTACTTGGAACAAGCTAGTGGGGATCTCACTATGGAGAAGAAGCTTCCTGGGATCAGTTTCCCTTTCGGGCCTTGATCGAGCTGGGCTGTGTAAACCAAGACTCCCCTCAGCTTTGAAAGCATCAAGTGCAGGAGTTCCCCCAAAAGGTGACGAATCTATGTTGTTTGTGTCTTTGTCTTTGTTGTGTTAACTGTGTTTGTTACAGTATTTCCTCTGTCTTTCAATAAAAACCATGCTCTCTCAGGAGTGTGCTTTATTGCCAATGTGAATCCGAATCCAAACCTAACTTAGCTTAACCAAACAGACCTCAACCTCCCCCTCTCTGAATTTGATAAATCTAACCACAAAATAAACAAAAAAGAAGTTAAGGAGGTGAATAGAATTTTACAAAGAGCAGATATAGACCTCTGGAGAAAACTGAATGGGGAGAGACAGAAATATACCTTTTTCTCAGTGGTACATGGCACATACACAAAAATTGACCTTGTACTAGGGTATAAAAACCTCACAATCCAATGCAGAAAGGCAGAAATAGTCAATGCATCCTTTTCAGATTGTGATGCAATAAAAATTATATGTAACAAAGGCCTGTGGAAAGATAGGCTAAAATTTAATTGGAAACTAAATCTAATCCTAATGAATGAGTGGGTCAAACAACAAATTATAAATCATAAAACAATCAATAACTTCATTCGAGAGAATGACAATAATGAGACAATATACCAAAACTTGTGGGATGCAGCAAAAGTGGTTCTTGGGGGAAGATTTATATCTCTGAATGGTTACATGAATAAAGTAGAGAAAAAGGAGATCAATGAATTGGTCATGCAACTGAAAAAGCTAGAAAAAGAACAAATTAAAAATCCCCAAATTAAATACCAAATTAGATATATTGAAAACCAAAGAAGAGATTAATAAAATTGAAATCAAGAAAACTATTGAACTAATAAATAAAAATAAGGACTGGTTTTATGAAAACAAAACAATAAAATTGATAAACCTTTGGTCAATTTGATTAAAAAAAAGGGCAAAGAAAATCAAATTACCAGTATCAAAAATTAGAAGAGTGAATTCACCACCAATGAAGAGGAAATTAAAACAATAATTAGGAATTATTTAAAAATGTATAGGAATACAAGTCATTCCCCAATTGATAAATAGTCAAAGGATATGAACAGGCAGTCTTTAGAGGAAGAAATTAAAAATATCCATGATAACATGAAAAAATGTTCTAAATCACTATTGGTTAGAGAAATGCAAATCAAAACAACTCTTAGGTACTATATCTCTCCTGTCAGATTGGCTAACATGACAAAACAGGAAAATCCTAAATGCTGGTGAGGATGTGGCAAAGTTGGAACACTAATGCATTGTTGGTAGAGTTTTGAACTGATCCAACCTTTCTGGAGAGGAAGTTGGAACCTTGCGCAAAGGACTATAAAAATGTGTATACCTTTGACCCAGCAATGCCACTTCTAGGTCTGTATCCCAAAGAAATCATACAAATAGGGAAAGGACCCATATGTTCAAAAATATTTGTAGCAGCTGTTTTTGTGTTGCCAAAGAATTGGAAATCAAGAGGATGCCCATCAATTGGGGAATGGCTAAACAAGTTATGATGTGTGAATGTAACAGAATATTATTGTGCTATAAGAAATGAGGAGCAGATGGATTTCATAATAGTCTGGAAAGACTTATATGATCTGATGCTGAGTGAGGGAACAGAACCAGGAAAACATTATACATGATTACAGACAAACAGTATCTCTGATGACTAACTTTGATAGAGTTGGCAATGCAAGGTTCTAAGACAACTCCAAAAGACTAATGATTGAGAAAACAATTCACGTCCATAGAAAGAATTATGGCATCTGAATGAAGATCGAAGCAAACCGTTTGCTCTTTTTTTTGTTTGTGTTTATGTTTTGTTTCTTCTCTCTCGCTGTTCATTCCATTGATTATAGTTCTTCTTTACAACTTGACTATTGTGAACATATGTTTGGTGTGAAAGTATACGTAGAATATATATTAGATTGCATGCAGTCTTGGGTGGGACATGGGGAGGGGGGGAGTTTGAAACTCAAAAACTCGAGGAACTGAATATTGTAAACTAAAATTAAATTAATTAATTAAAAAAATTAATTATTCAAAAGAACTATAGAACAGTGCCATGTTCTAGGGAAAACCAAAAATAAATACTCATTGAGCAACTTGGCAATTGGTGCCTACAATCCATAGAGTATTTGATCCAGAAGAGCAGTGTGTAGATGCCACATACAGATTGTTTTTCTCAGGTGTTTTTGCTGGATTATCATACATGTCCTGTGCCTTATCTCTGATATTTTGCATCATACTTTAGGCTCTGTTTCGTACCCTTTCCTGTAACTCTCACAAAATCATAAATTTAGTTGTAGCCCTATATTCTTGACAGCCTGTGAGACTTTTCCAAATGTCTCTCCCATGGGCATTTAAAATCAATATGTTCAAAGCAGCAGTAGCTATCTTCCTTCCCTATCTCTCAACACATCTGTTTTTTTTTTTCTGGAGTTCCCCTTTTCTGTCCAGAGAACCACCATTTTGCTATAAGAAATTGTTCTCTTCTCCTCTAATCATTTTCCTTCTCTCCCCCTTACATAATCAAGAAATCCTTGTTCTGTAGATTTTGCGAATTGAGAACAGGGATTTCTTATGCTTCCCCACACCTAGGCTTCCCTGACATTTAAAGCTCAGTGATGGATATCATGAGTTTTCCCTTCTGTGCATCCTGGTTTTATTAAAGAAGTAATAAACTTCCTCTTGTTGAGGTTATTCCCTTTCATCATCATACTTGTTAACTTCTCACCAAATAAAAGGTTTTTCAGGTCTCTTATTATAGTAATATCGTAGATTTAATGGTGAAAAAAGGGCATTGTTCTTCAGTTGTGTCTGACTCTTTGTGACCCATGGACCACACTGTCCATGGGGTTTTCTTGGCAAAAACATTGGAGTGGTTTGCCATTTCCTTCTCCAATAGATTAAGGCAAACAGAGATTAAATGACCTACCCAGGTTCACACAGCAAGTTAAGTGTCTGAAACTACTCAGGTCTTCCTGAGTCCAAGCTCAGTGCTCTATCCACTGAACCATTGAGCTGAACCACTTTCTCCCACCCCCTGCCAAAGGCATTAGAGATAATTAATCCTAATTCTCATGCAATAGATGAAATACCTGAGGGACAGAGAAAAGTAATTTTCCCAAAGCCACAAAGTCATGTATTCTGACTCAAGAAAGGCAATATACACTCGATTTAAATTAAAAGGATCTTAGTTTGGAACCCACCTTCTAAATTAATGACTTTGGAAAAATCATTTTTCTACTCTTTGTCTTTTTTCCTCTTCTATCCTGTGACTGTGACAGACTAGGTCTTCTTTCTTAGTTCTCAATCCTAGAATCAAAAGTCAGACATCTAGCACTACTTTGTTTTCTCCATCACAAACCATAGGCTTGGATGTATAAGTACAAAAACTGTCTTTTTCTACTTGAATGGTAGGAAAGTTTCTTTATAGCAAAGAAAAGAGACATTCGCCACTTTTTAAAGAGTTGTCTTTATTAGGCTTTATTAAGAATTTGTAAGGTGGGGGGAGCAGAGCCAAGATGGGGGCTGGAAAGCAGGGACTAGTGTGAGCTTCCCGCCAAGTCCCTTCCAAAACCTATAAAAAATGACTCTGAACCAATTCTAGAACTGCAGAACCCACTAAATAGCACAGGGAAGGAGGGCTCTAGCCCAGGACAGCCTGGATGGTCTCTGGGTAAGGTCTATCCTGCACGGAGCTGGGAGCATAGGGGAGCAGAGCTGGGTGGAGCAGAGCCCAGTGTGCATGGTGTGGACCTAACAGACCAGGAGCCTGGCGGAGCGTCCGTGACCTAGCACCCTGAATCAGTGAGCTGTGGCAGTTACCAGATTTCTCAACCCATAAACACCAAGGACAACAGAGTAGATTAGTGGGAGAAGCTGCTGGGGACAGGGATAGTGTTTGTAGTTTTGCCACTGCCCCAGGGCAGCGGAGGTGGGGCAGCTTTAGAACTACAGCTGCAGTTGCTTCTGGCCCCAGGCCCACCTGGTGGGAGGAATTAAGTGGTGGATGAGAGCAGGAGTGAAGAGCCTGCTGAAGATCTAAGTCCAGTCCTAGCTGGGGGGTCTTGGGGAAGGAGGAGTGCTGCTGTGGCAGAGCTGGCACATCCCCCCAGGGTTGGAACATAGAACTCTTTAGTCTACAAGCAGTCATGCCCCGCTGAAAAACTCAAGGGTCAAGTGAGTTGGCTAGGAACATGGCCAGGCAGTGAAAACACACACAGATTCAGTCTCAGACTCTGGAATCCTTCTTTGGTGACAAAGAAGACCAAAACATACAGCCAGAAGAAGTCAA
>CM053622.1:619609121-619628745 GCA_028646595.1 Phalanger gymnotis | reverse complement strand
TAGTCTTTCACAACGTGAGTGTTGTGGAAGGGTTGTACATAATGATATGCATGTGGCCCATGTCGAATTGCTTGACTTTTTAGGGAGGGTGGGTGGGAAGGGAAGAGGGGAGAGGATTTCGAACTCAAAGTTTTAAAAAATAGATGTTCAAAAACAAAAACAAAAAAGTTTTTGCATGCAACTAGAAAATAAGATACACAGGCAATGGGACATAGAAATTTATCTTGCCCTACAAGAAAGAAAGGGGAAAGAGGATGGGCGGGGAGTGGAAAAGAAAGTTAAAGAAAAAGAGGAAAAGGGAGGGCTGACTGGGGAACAGGACAACCAGAATATACGCCATCTTGGAGTGGGGGGGGAGGGTAGAAATGGGGAGAAAATTTGTAATTCAAACTCCTGTGAAAATCAATGCTGAAAACTCAATGTATTAAATAAAAAAAAAGAAGTTGTAAGGGGTTGGTGTTGACCCCAGGGCTGTTAGGACCCTAGCACTTGGCCTGTTTCCTGGGCAAAAGCAGACAGATTAGTAGGAGTTGGAATGGCAGGCGCCCAGTGTGAGGGCCTCTGTCCTTAGCAGCCCCTGTAGTTGTCCTACACATGCAGGCAGAGTTTGTCCACAAAGGACTCAAAAGCCCAGAAGGAGAGACCCAGCTGGCCATTACCTAATGCTCTTGAACCAGTGCCTAACACCATGCCTGACATAATGCTTTGTTACTTTACTTACTGAAACATCTTTGATACTTTACAGGGACATCCTGCCTTGTGCCTCACGTAGCTCATACAGCTCTGATGCCATCTTTCAACATGCCTGAGCGTTCCCATGCCTCTGTAGATACCATAGGGCAACATCCCCCCTTGTTCCCATACCTTTACAGAGACTATCTTGCAACAGTCCAATCTTTCCCATACGCTTGCACATACCGTAGTGTACTATACATTGCAACAATCCAGATCCTTCCCATACCTATATCGATACCCATAGCAGAACAAAGTGCAACAATATACCTGTACTGCAACATTTCTATGCTGTCATTCTGAAACATTTCTGTTCCTTCCCATGCTGTCATCCTTTTACCCATTGGCCACTTCTGCTCATGTAGTGCAAACCCTATAAAAATGGAGGATTTCTTCCAATAAATTGGAGTTGCTTCCACCTTGACTCCCGTCTCATCCATTGCATCCTGAGATTGGGGTCCTTACTGGTCAAGGACCCCCACCAAGAAGTAGTTATAATCATTCAAATTACCAAGCTGTCAGTAATCTGTGATAGGTATTTACCACACCTACATGATGTGATGTGATTTATGATGTGTTGTAATGTGCATGTATTTGCAGTGTTATGGCATGCAGAACTCACTCTCCAAGTTACTCAGTTAATGAAAAGGAAGTTAGTCACTTGGTTATTAAGCTTTCATTAAGATAGAGAAAAAATAGTCCCCACCTTCAAATGGTTCCCATTCTAATGATCACAAAACATCAATATGTATATATGTCTATATGAGTGTACATATATTTATACGTACATGCATATATGCATATATGCATACATACACATATGCATATGTATGTCTATATGAATACATCTATATTATGTACAAAGTATATTAATACTTAGAGAAAATGGCAGAAACTCTTTCACCATTATATCAGAATTTCCACTGAAGTCTAAATTTTCATCCAGTATCTCCGGTCCCCTTCTGACTCATAACCTGCTTGATGCTAACATAGTTTTTAAAAATCCCCGTTGTTGTGTGCCATAAACCTGTAATTCTTATCACTGTGCCCTCTAGATTCTTTCTCAAGATAGAGAGTGTCTACATTTCACTACACAATGTCAAAAAAAAAAGTTTGTGGGTCTATATGTGTGTGAGGGGAGTGGCAAGTGAATTTTTTTGCCCCTCTGCAAATTGAAAACTTTTTATTTAATGACTCCTTATCAGATTTTCCATTTCATCTCAATTTAATTTTCTTTTATCCTTGTCTTTAGGATACAAACCTCAAGAGCAGATTATAGACAATAAAGTGGTGCAATTTGTATTGTTCTTAAGTTTAAGTATGGATTTTAAGTAGTTCTTTGACATGGGCTACTGTTATGATGTCAACCGTATCTATTCATCAGTTCAGTAGCAGTTAGGCAACAAGTGTTAGAAACCCACCAAATTCATTTGGTTGTCTATATTTTTGACAAGTTTCTGTTTTCAATGTATGTCATTTATCCATCTTCATGACTGCCAAGGCAGCCTGTTGTTCTGGATACAGTGTTTCACTTTGAGTACAGGAAGATCTGGGTTCAAGTCCAACATATCAAATTTAGCAGCTATATGACTCTGTTTTGAGATCTATTCCCGGAGGAGAGAATTCCCATATTGGGAGTTTCCTACACTGCAGAAAGCCTGCCACTATTATTATTTTCAAGATATTTTCTAACTTCCACGTAAACACACATGCACAAAAGGATCCTTTACTTCTTAGACCCCAAAGCACCAAGTTACATTCATAAAGATTTGCCCTGATCTTAGATTTTCTACTCTAAGCAATTCTTACTTTAATGGTTATAATATTCTGCGCCAAATATATTAAAGTATTAAAGAAATATTCGTGATGAAAATACCTGTGTGAACTTTTCAACTTTAGTCCTCTTTGCCAAAGTAGATTCTACAGAGCTAAATGTTTTTCTTCACTTCCTTACCCTTTTTATCATCTTTATGTAACAATAGAAACTTTCTACTTTCCATCTTACCACCTACATAACAGTTTATTAATGTGCAAAGGTTAAATTAAAAATAAATAAGATGTAACACATAGCACATTGTGGCAAAAATAATTAGAAGAAAGTGCACTAAGATCCCATGCCTAGTCTCGATGGTGTTCAGCTCTTGACATTAAAGGGGCAGAACATCCTCATGATGAAAGACAATGTTGAGTAATGGAAAAGTAGTTGAGATAAAGAGTCAGGAAAACATGTCTATTTCTAGCTTTATTGCTGACTAGCTATGTGATTTATAGAAAGTGTCTCTACCTTTCTACATCTAAGCTCCACTAACTATAAAGTTATGGAACTAGACTAAATTATTTTTAAGGTCCTATCCACCATTCTTTGATATTCTAACTCAGACTGCAAGAATGACCTCTATGTATTAAAGGAATGTCTAGAATAATGAGAAAGGATATTATTTCTGTCCCCCAATTTAATACTTCCTAATGTTATAATTATTTTGCTTTCTTTGTAATTCCCGTAAACTAATAGAAATAGTTTGCTTTTAAATCCCTTCCTGAATTTATGCTATATAATTTACATGTTTTCGGTGAATTCTAAAAGAGACTAAAATATCATTTTGCTTGTTGGTCATAACCACTTCAAAACATAATGACTTCTTCCAGCAGAATGTTAAGTTTCTTGAGAGCTGGGACTGTTTAACTTTAATCTTCATGTGCCCTGTGACTACCAAGGTAGCCCTGGTAATATAAGCAGGTGCTTCATGAATGCTTCTTGACTGACTGACATTTCTATTTGTCTTCTGAAAGGATGTACTACCAGCTCTTCTTTTGACCAAAACACATTCAAATCCATGTAACTCGTGCTATATAAAATTATGAAAATTATTTTGCAACCTCCTAATGTTAGGGAAAAGGACAGAATATTTATAATCAAATGTTGAATGCATTTTAAATTTTTCTGTAACTTATTTCCTTAAAGGCAGGATTTATTCATGATTTCTAATTTTGAAAGCAAGATTGAAACATCTACCAGTGACTGACACTCCCTCAGACTCTTAAGAACCACAATGCCAGCTTGTTTTCTTCATTGTTTTTTTTCATGGAATGCTTTCAGCTCTTTTACTCAAACTTCCTGCATAAGAAATAAAATCAAAATCCTTCCTTTCTGAGAGCAGAAAATTTAGTTATGTTGTGCATTTGACCTATTTAGAAGCAGCTCTATTTAATGCCACTCAAATTTAAATGGACCATCTTATTTAAGTAACTGAACATTTAGAAGCTTAGAATAAAACCTTAACTACTGAAGATATATGATATTATCTTACAAACTGTCCTTCCCTTGTTATTCATCAGTTTGCATAATTTTTCCTTCAGAATTTTTTTCCTAAAGAAGTAGCAAAATAGAGTGAACATTTTTAATGTATTTGCTGCTAATAATTGCAGTGTTCAAAGAAGTGAAATTGGGGGTCATCTAAAGGATGTCTAAAAGTCAATAGAGAAATCAATGATGATCATGAGTGGGTTACACCAAACTACATACAAGGAATTATGAAGGCAATCTGGCAAAGGATGCAAGAAATGTCAACATAAAAAGATGGGTTACTAACATGGCAAGAGCAAGAGACTGATTTTCATATACACATAGTTCATATGCTTCATTAGTATCATCCTGATGTGAACAGAAATCAAGGAAGACTCCCAATATAGGTTGGAAACAATAGTGAATGTATGGGAGAATTTGAACTGAAAATGCCCACGTGGCAGACTGAGATGAGTTGTAATAAAACTGATGCAAGTACACATCCATTTGAACTTCAAAAAATATATGTTTTTGGAAAATAATTGGACATAGTTTCAGCATCTCATTTTGTTTTTTGTTCCATTGAGAACAGTTATGATACACACATTTACACGTTATATTTATATCTACACACAAATGCGTGCATGTATGTATATATAATCATTCTATGACATATATGTATATATGTATACATGCATACATGCATGTATACATCTATATGTATATATACGTAACAACAAATATAGATGCAGCATTTATATAGTGCTTTCAGGCCGTATGGTAAGTGCTTTATAAATATCATCTCATTTGATCCTCTGAGCAATCCTAGGAGGTAAATGCTTCTATTATTTCTATTTGACATTTGAGAAAAGTGATACAAACAGAGGTCAAGTGACTTGCCAGGCCACAAAGCTAGTGTCTGAGGCTAGATTTGAATTCAGTTCTTCTAATTCCAGGTCTATCCAGTGTACTACTTAGCTGCCTACAAAACAGAAAAAAACCAAACATACAATACACAGATTTCCCTATTTTTATTTGTATTTTTAAAGCAAATTTCCTTGAAATTTCCATACTTAACAGAATAGTAGATTTGTTATACCAACTATTCCAAGTACAGGGTGTTCCTAAAGTCTGGACACATATGCAGAAATGCATATTTTCAAGACTTGAAATTTTCAACAGTATTTTATTTAATTGGAATATTAACAAATAACATCTTTGATATGATTTCCACCATTTGTGATGCAAAGGTTTATGCGCTTTGCAAGATTCATGTGAACTTGATGCAGTAAGTCCACATTGCTGTCAATTTTAGCACATTCACTCTATGCGTTCAATCAAGTGTGTTCCATCTATGGTTTCATTGTGTACACCTTCTCCTTTAGCATGCTCCAGTAAAAGAAGTCACTGAACAACACAGAGTCTTCAGTGAAACAGTTAGTGAGATGTTAATGAGATTGCCTTTGTGTCCAGACTTTAAGGACACCCTATATGTTATAATTTTGCACAAAGGATGACTAAAATTCTGACCAGCAGCATCCTGGATATTCTAATGAGAGAGAGGTCTTTCTAAGGACAATCTGTTAACAATGCCAAATAGAAGAAGTGCTGTCTAATGTTCTGGAACTTTCTATGTAGGAAACCAAATAGAACAGGCCTCAATTAAAAAAAAAAGCAACAACCCTGTTTTCCTAAAGTCAGATGGTCTGTAGAAGTTTCTTTTGGCCTTTGTGATAGATGGTCTTTCCCGAAAAGCCAAGAAGGGAGGAGATTTGATTTAAACGAGCATCCAAAGTACTCTCTGTTTGGTTCTTTAGAGCCAAAAATCATTGTCACAGAAGTCTCATTCCTGTAAAAATTCATGCAACCTAAAAGCAGAATTAACAGGCACAGAAGCTTCAGACAGACAGCTGGTACATTTCTTCTGACAGGAAAAATAAACCTCAATCAAAATAATTGAAAGTATACACCATGCCTTATAACTTGTCTTCCCAAGCTACAATATATAGTCTTGGTCTGGAATTTTCCCAAAAGTGGTTGTAAAGGGTCAGGAGTGAGGATAGCCAGTCCCTAAATGCTTTTGTGGTTCTTCAAGTCTTAGACATACCCCTGTACTAACAAAAATGATTCTCAATAGGTGACAGCATTACGACCCAAATACTTTTATGCCTGTTGGCAAAATTCAGGCAGGCATAAGGCAGGACCATATGTGCTTCTCTCTAAATGCTGATCTGCTAGAGTACTCCCAAATCAGTGTTAGCCAGATTTGAGTGCCCTTCCATGAGTATGGATGGTAATGTTTGAAAGAAACTCAGTGATAATGAATGCAATAGAATATTGGTTTTTTTACATTTCACATGGGGTGACTCTTTGATAGCTTGTCCTCCTCCTTACCATCCTTTCAGAAAAGAATATCTCCATTTCTAAGTCACTTACTTTATTGAGACTGGCATCATCAAGTTGAAATACACATATATACATACACATATATATATATATATATGTATCATACATGTATATATAAACATATACATATGCATCTATCCATCGTATACATATATACATATATACACATATACATATATACATATGTATACATCCATACACATATACACATATGTGTATATATCCATATATACACATATACATGCTTAAATTTTATATATATATGTATACACACATATATACACACATATATTAAGGGTCAGGTATCAGAGACAACAAGGTGTTAGATAGACTCTTAAATGAAATACGAATAAATAATCTTTCCTTTGTTACCTCTTTATGAAGTGTGATGGTTTTCATAAAACTTGATGAAATTAGATGGCAGCTAGACAGAGAATTAACCATGGCCCTGATGGCTCTTTAAAAAGTAAAACTCTTTAGGGAATGAATGAAGGCAAGAGACAGCATTGAGGAGGATGAATTCTAGATCTCCAGAGGAGAGAACCTTGTAGAGTAAGAATGCAGATCTTGACAGGGAATTTCTCCTCATCTCTAAGAGCTCCTAGAAGCAGGAGGCTGGGAAGTTGACAACGTTGGGATTAGGAGATTCTGGTTCAGGTCCCCAAACTGCATCTGTATTTAAACCTTCCTGAAATAGAGACAACCAGTCTTAATTAAACCAAATATTTAAATGGCTTTGTTTTTAAACTAGCTGGTATGAAAAAGCTGTTGATCAATAGAAATAGTATTTGTGTGTTTTGTTATGTTTGATATGTCTTGAATATGGTTACTTAACACCTAATTTAGGATAGTTGAACAAAATGGAAGAGTAATATTGAATAGGGGCATATGAATTCAGCCCATATGTATTTAGATATCACGAACAGGTAAGTGTAGTAGGAATCGAAGGGAATAAACTTCACTTTCATTGTTCTTTCATGTCTCCGACTATTTGTAGAACTGAGTTTTGAAGAGCAAGCTAGACATCGAAAGAAGGGGAATAGGGTAGTTATTCGGTAAGAGAAAGCCAAGCCCCTGAAAGGAAATGAGTTGCCATGGCAACTTCACCTGTAAGAAAAAAAGGATTGTGAGTAGTACAAGCATTTTTAATAGCTCCCATGATTCAGTGGATAATTGACAGCTTACTTTACCTAGCTCCACAGCACCACATCTTGTTGACACTAACACACAAGTTCTTTACTACCTGAAAATAATTTTACTACTTCTTTGTAGATGGGTACTAGAAACAGACTGAAATCACCCCTCTTTTTCCCCCTCCCCCATACCAATAATGTAGCCCTACTACACTTCCAAGAGGTTCTGGAGAATTACAAGGTCCAAAGTTTTCATTAAAAAGTTCAGGAGTTCCCATGCAGAAGAGAAGGGGGACAGGTAGGGAATAAACATATATATATGTATGTATATATGTATATATATATGTATATGTGTATATATACATATATAATCTAGTGTGTGTGTATGTATACGTGTATATATAGTGGCTACTGCTTGCCAAGTACAATGTTAAGTGCTTTCCAAATATCTTACATCATCCTTTTGATAATCTTGAGAGGTAGGTACTGTTATTACCTCTGTTTTAGAGTTTAGAATCTGTGGGAAATAGAGGTTAAGTGACTCACCTAGGGTCACACAGTAAGTAATTGTTTGGGGTTAGATTAGATTGCATGTCTTCCAGCACTTTATCCACTGTGCCACCTAGCTGTCTCAGAACTCAGTCAGTCAACAAGCATATTTTAGAACCTATAATGTGCTAGGCACTGTGCTAAACGTTGGGGATACAAACAGGAATAAAAGAAAGGTAGTCCCTACCTTCAAGGAGTTTACAATCTCATGTCTGGCTGTCAATATACTATAAATAATTAATCCTACATTTGTTGCTGTTGTTCAGTCATTTTCAGTCATGCCTAACTTCCTGACCTCATTTGGAGTTTTCTTGGCAAAGAGACTGGAGTGGTTTGGTATGTCCTTCTCCAGATCATTTTACAAATGATGAAAATGAGGCAAACAGGATTAAGTGACTTGCCCAGGGTCACACAGCTATTAGGTATCTGAGGCCAGAGTTAAACTGAGGAAGATGAGTCTTCCTGACTCCAAGCTCAGCACTCTATCCACTGTGCCACCTAGCTGTCCAATTATATATTTAATGCCTTCTTTTTATTATTAGATGAACATTAGAGTGTTATGGTATGAGGGTGGAGGAAATGGACAGAGTTTGGTCCTTCAGTTGCATAGAAGTATTTAGAAATCTTAACCTCCTATAAACATAGATAAACCACAAAACTTTTCATTGCCTCCCCCAAAAAAATCCAAACAAAAACCTCTGCTGTAATTACTAGTATTTTAACAAACTAATAACAAACTTCAAAAAGATATTCTCAGAGGAAGGATGCAAAAAGCATTAGCATGACTAAGAATCTTGAATAATGTAAGATTTATTTAATATACATGAATGGAATTGAAGACTCCAGGATCTAAGAAATGTATTTGGGGTAATAGCAATAGCTTAATTTCCCATATTGCGTTCTGGCTCTCTATGTACTTTCCTCATATCCCTGTGTGCTGAGTTTTGTGAACATTGTTTTCATCTAATAATATGAGAAAATAGAAGTTTGGAGAAAGTAACTTACCCATGGTACTACATTGTTAGGGCCAGGACTATAATCTAGCCCCTCTAATTATAAGAATAGTGAGTGCTTTTTCTCATTATAGAACACTATTCTATAAAGGAAAAAAATATATGATTAGAAATTAGGAATAATGGTTTTGCACAGGTTGAGATGTCAGAAGACATGAGTTCTAGTTTTGGTTCTGACCCTCATTATTTATATGGACCTTGGCAAATAAGTCATTTCAATGATCTGTACAGATGTCCTTTGTAAAATGAATATTGGATTAGATAATTTCTGAGATGTCAACCAGCCTTAACATTCCCTTAAGAACATTTAGTTCATTCTGAGCTGTTTTAATTACCCCAGTGAAACTGCTAATTATTGCTAAGGGTCATAACCAGTGTTTCTTGCTATTAAGATTAAAGAGCCTCTGAATAGAATCATGCTTGGGAACAGCTATAGATCTAAAATTTGTAATTTCATTGTGGGATGATTACATAAAATTTTTATAATATATATTTCCAGTGCTGTGTTAGGCCCACAACAAACTTCAAAGGAATGTCCATTTTCTTCCAGTATACTAGATTTTATTTTGTATCAGATATAGTCTGAAATATTTCAAAACATTGACTATGGCTTGGAAGAGTTCTGATAATAAAGAGATGCCTTTTTAGTATCATTTCCTGACATAGGATTTGATCATCAATTAAGATTTGAACTGTAACAAAAATTCCATTAAGGAAATACAAGAATTTGATTAGTAAAATATATTGTATGACGATAATAATTTTTTAAATCCTTGCCAGAGTCTGGGTTTTTAGTTCCCAGATTTTTTTTTCTCTAGTATGGTCTGACATCTCTGATTTTTTTCTTTCTATGCTAAAAAACACATACCCTGAAGTGAGCTTTTGTTTAGCATTTCACATCTTTCCTAAAAATAGAATGGGTGTTTTAAATGAAATCTGTTAACTGTTTGTGTGGTGTCAATGATATGCCATCTATTTTAAGGGCTAACTTTGAGGGCTGTTTACTTTTTGTTTTCTTTCTCAGTCACTGACCTTGGCTTGGTTTCTATAAAAGCTTGGAGCTTGGGGATTTCAAGGCTATAGCATTTCTCTTTTGGCCAGATGTTCATTCCAAATCACCTCCAGAACCCTATGAGCTTTCATTCAAGGATCCAAAATCTTCCACTTGAGTGTGTTTAGTTATACAAAGTTATCTGGATCATTTAACCCTAAAATCATATCTGCAAGAAGTCCATGGATTCTGGTTTTCTATAGCTGGATTACTGCCAGAAGCCTCCCTCTCCTTTGAATGTATAGTTGCAATCTTTATTGAATGGGGCTCTAAGAATGAAAATAAAAACATTTATGTAAAAGAAAATTTTTACCCTGATTTTTATCTGAGATGTAGATATCTGTCTGCTTACCTCTGAATCTTTTGTTCTATTGCATTCTCCATTGCAGTTACCATAAATAACTTAGACTAGCAAAAATCATATAGCCTACACTTTCTACTAATGCTTCTGCAATTTTTTACTTTATCTCTCTAAGTCTAATTATAGATTTTACTAAAATCCCTTTGCTTTCTTAGCTTGGTGGCATCAGAAGATGCATTTGTGAGGGCAGCAGATGAATGACAACAATTAAGGATAGCTCTTCATTGTGGTTATTAAGTCTTTTGGCAAGGTACTTATTGGTAGTTCTTTTAAACTCCATGCTAAAATGCCAAATTTGCTTTTAAAGTACGTATATTATTTGGGCATGTTGGAGTGTTTCTTAGGGCCTGATGCCCATCATTGATGGCAATAAAGCACTCTATGCTTTTAGCATCAGTATCTCAGCTACAGAATGCTGTACTAAAATGGCAAGGTTTTTCAAATTCTGAGAGCAATAGATTTCCCCAGAAATTAGCCACATATCTTAAGTTAAATATATCTATCACTCACTCTTTATATAATTACATAGTCACCTTTTTAACCTATGGAAGAACATCATTCCCCTAAATTGCTGGTGTAATCATTTTTATGAAGCTAATTGAATGGATCTTTGTAACAACCTCTACAAATGAAATTTCAGAGTATATTTAATTTAAATGAATAAATTGGGTCTTTATTAAAGTGTCTTCAATGGATAGAATGTTCCTTCTTTGAAGCACTGGAAAACCCAAGTCAGTATAGCTATGTCACTTTATAGAAGTGAGGTTGATGATCTCATTTTGAATCAAAGATTTGATCATAAGGGAACAAGAGTGGCACTAGATTTCCTACCAGGAAAGACATAATATTCTCATAAAGTAGATCTGAGAAGACAAAGAGAAGAGTGGCTTGGCTGAATTATAAGGATCACCTTGAAGAATGCTAGGGAATAAAGTTTGATGGCAAGGAGGAGAGAGATAATGAAAAGCCTTCGAAACGAAGTGAGGAGCTCTGGATTTGAGACTGGAGATAGTAGGAGACCATATATTAACATTATCTCAGAATTATAGAACCTTACACTTGGAAAGGACTTCTCATTATCACTATAAATTCTCTCTATGACTTCATTATTTTCCAAGGGTTTATATCATGTCTATCACAATGACTACCAGATCACTACATCGAGCCTTAGTCTTTTTCCTCCAGTCCTACATCACCAAATGCTTTTTGAACATCAATAGTTTCATTTCCCACAAGCTTCTAAAACAGACCACATTCAAAATGAAATTCAATAACTTCCCCCTTAAGCCTGTCCTTCCTCAAGACTACCTTATTTCTGTTGAGTGCCTAATATTTCTTCTAGGCATGAAGGTTTTAAACCTCTAAACCATCCTCAAGTCTCTTCTCCTTTACCTCCACTTCCACAGATGTTATTTTTTTTCAATTCTCCCTCCATGAAGAAGAAGAGAATAGGAGAGAATAAGCAAAGCACCTTTCACATGTATTCTCTCATTTGAATCTCACAATAGCCCTGAGTGGTAGATGCTATTATTATCTTTGTTTTATATCTTTTTGCAGTTCAGTTATTTTTCAATCATGTCTACCTCTTCATGACCCCATTTGGGGTTTTCTTGGCAAAGATACTTGAATGTTTATTTCATTTTCCAGTTCATTTTACGGATGAGGAAATTAAGGCAAAGAGGGTTAAGTGACTCACCCAGGGTCACATAGTAAGTATCTGAACCCAGATTTGAACTGTGGAAAAGAAATCTTCCTGATTCCAGGGCTGGTGCTCTCTCCACTGCACCATCTAGCTGTCCAAGGATTCCTTATTGTCTCTCAAATAAAATACAAACTCTTAAGCCTTCAGCCTACCCTTCTTGGTTTATTGCACTATTATTTTCCTTCACACATACTATTTTAATTTTCCAGTTGATCTGTTTTTTTCTTTCTTGTTGTTCTCCTATACTTGGTACTCCCCTTGCTATCACCAGCTTTGAATAAAGAGAGAGAAACAATAGTTCATATTGATAAGATAAGCCTGGGGGAATAGAACAGGATTAAATTAAAATAGGCAATACTAATAGAAGTCACACAATCCTAGCTGAACGAATCAAGGTAATAATAATAATAATAAAAATGTATGGAAAAAGCAGACATAATAATTACAATCTTAAATGTGAATGGATTAAACAACCCAAAGAAATGAAGGAGGATGGAATTTTTTTAAATGAATAAGGAAAAGGTACAACAATCTGTTGCAAACAAAAAAAATGAATCTAAAATTAGACACAGAATAAAAATGTGGGTCTGAAGAAGAATATTCAGAATCAGAAAATTACATACAAACAGAAATAGTAATAATGTTATCAGACAAGGAAGAATAAAGGCTTACAAGGACATGAGAGATAAACAGGAAGACTACATTATGCTTGAAGGGATCACAGATGATGAAAATATATCACTACTAAATATATGTCAGATCTACACCCACGTAATATTATTATGACCGAAGCACATAGAGTGGTATAAAATGGTAAGATACTTGAGTCAGAAAAACCAATGAGGAGTTACTATAATAATCTATGAGAGCTGTGATAAGATCATGATCTAAGATAATAGCTGTGTAAGTAAAAAGAAGGGGTCAGATGTGAGAAATGTTGGATAAGCAGAAACAAAGAGATTTGCAACTGATTAGATATATAGGATCTAGAAGAGTTTGAAGTCATGGATAATTACTCGGTTACAAACCTGGGTAATTGGAAGGATGGTAGTAGCAGAAATAGGGAAATTTAGAAGAAGGGAAAGTTTAGGGCCAAAGAAAATGAATGAAGCTTTGGACAGGTTGAGTTTGAGATGAATTTCGAAAATCCAGTTTGAGATATTTGCTAAGCACAAGTGAGGATGAAAGACAGAAGCTCAGGTAGATATAAGTACTACATATAGATCTATATAGATATGTGTGCATTTGTATACAATAATAGCAATACATATATACATCATAGATAATGATAGTTAAACTCAAGGGAGTTGATCAGATTACCAAGAAAGTATAGAGGGAGAAGAGGTAAAACCAATAGTTAAGGGACATGATATAGATGATGACTCATCAAAGGAGTCTAGGAAGGAAAAAAAAACTGTAAGAGGCTTTAGTATTTCCATCTCAGAAATAGATAAATAAGGAGTTGGGGGATGGCAACGAAAAAGAAAAATGCAAAAATAAATAGATTCTTGCAAAAAGGTTTATTGAAAGATATGGTATATTCTGAATGGGAGCGTTAAACATATACATATAATATATACACACATTCACACATATAAACATACAAACACATATATGAGTATATATATGTGTGTATATATAGATACATATCTATCTATCTGTCTATCTATCTATCTCACATGTTATCTCTACAACAATGGACCATGGTATAGGCCTGAGAAACTATAAATAAATGTAAACAGAAAAATAATTGTACTTTATAGAACTCCCTTATTTTTTAATTGAATCCATGATTTCATAAATGTAGAAAACTGTGGAGAAAAAAAAACTACTAGGGATATTCAATAATTCTTTTTAAATCAAAGAACATAATGCCTAGAGAACAGAATGATTTGTCCAGGGTCTCACAGTCAATTAGTCTGTGTCAGAATAAGTATTTGAATCCATATTTTCATGATTCAAAGGTCAGCCCTCTTTTTTAATATCACTTCCTTGCTTATTAATAGTAATTCAATGAAAAAGAAAAAGAAGGAAGAATGAATA
The DNA here is from genome assembly GCA_028646595.1 of Phalanger gymnotis. Classification (NCBI taxonomy): domain Eukaryota; kingdom Metazoa; phylum Chordata; class Mammalia; order Diprotodontia; family Phalangeridae; genus Phalanger; species Phalanger gymnotis. The sequence continues at coordinate 619,614,472 of CM053622.1, read as the reverse complement.
AAATAATATATATATTAAGTAGTTACTATGTGTTAAGTACTGGGGATGCAAATACAAATGTCAGTCAGTCAACAAGCATTTACTCCTCAGACACTGTGCTAGGCCTGAGGACAAGAAGAAAAGCAAAAATCACTCCATGAATTGTACATTCTCCTGAAAGAGACAGTATGTAAATAACTGTAGATACAAGATATAGACAGAGCAGGCAAAGGATATCTTAAAGGGAAGGCATTAGCAATTGGGAGAATTGAAAAGTCTCCTATAGATTGTCGAATTTGTACTGACTCTTAAAGAAATATGGGGGACCTAAGAGGTAGAGGTGAGTATGGTCAATATTGAAGGGATAGGGGACCTTCAAATGCAAAGACATAGTTAGGAGATGGAGTATTATTTAAAAGAAAGAGGAAATAGTTGGGTTGTCAAGTATTCAGCGGGGCATAAGGTGTAGAAGTCTTGAATGGTAAGAAGGGGGCAGGTTATAGAAGTTTTAAATGCCAAACAGAAGATTCATATTTGGTATTGTGACATGATCACTGCCTTCGAAGAACTTAAATTCTAATAGAGGAAAACACACATATGGGGAGAGATACCAGGGAAGAGACTTACGGTTTGGAAAGTCCTAAATAAGGCAAGTGGAAAAATATAGCTATTTTTTGACATACTCTTTCTAGAGGTTATAGTAGTGTTGATTTGCTTACAGTTCTCCAAAAATGAGGTGCAAAACAGGGAATGGAGGAGAGTGTAAGCTAGCAAAGGGAGGGCAGAAAATGTTGAGAGTAAAAATGAGATACAAGGTCCAAGGGAGTGCTGAGCTTCATGAATTAGCTCTTCCCAGGCTTGGCCTCTGGGGCTTGTTTGAAAGTTTTTTCATAGTAGCAGCAGCATCAGGTAGGACACACGGGGGTGTTCAGGGAGGACTAGCACCTCTGGTATGAGGACTTGCTAAGCCCTTGTAAGGTTAATGAAGAATAAGATCTTCTCTGCTCATCAACAGGCCTCACATGGAGCCCATTAAGGGGAGCTTGCTTGTTTGTAGGACGGTGATACACCTTTTGTTAATTTCTAACTAGGCACTGAGCCTAAAGAGTATATATTTTGAGAGATGAGCTTTTGCTTTCAGGGCTTCCTTATGAGAAAGATGTTGTGATTCCCTGGTCTAGACTCTGAGTGGCTGTATGTTCAGAACCAACTGCTCAGAGGTAAAGGCTCTCTCGATTCAATGGTGGATTTAAAGCTTTGATTCAGGCAGTAGAGCCCTGTCTGTTGGTCTTTATTTCTCTTCTCTGTATTTCCTGTCTGTATTTTGTGTGATTAAAAAGACTGTTGACCCCTGAAATGGCTATCTTTTCTTAGTACAGCAGATAAAAGAACCTACACTAGTGGCCATTTTGGGTATGCCAGTGTGGTTGCATTACAGCCCTTTACTAGCCTGCTCATCTACCTATGGTGTATACCAGGTACTCAGCTTTCAGCTGTGGCTCCAAGAAGTTGTAGCATGTACAGTGGTCCCAGTAAAACCTTGGCAGACGGGCTAAACTGATGGGCCTGTTTGTGAGTTAGGAGGATGTTTACCCCAAGTATGTGAAGACTTCCCCGTTTCCCCCCATCCCCCTCCAGTGGAATGGGCAGATGAGAACAATTTTTTTTCCGATGACCATGAAGTCTGCTGAAGCAGGTGCTGTGGAACATGCAGAGCATGGTCAGACACTGAACACACCGAGGTCATCCATTGTATCCTGAATCATTGACAACCATCTTGATCTTTGCCTTGCTTCTGAACTTCTGTGACTCTGGAAGTGTGAGGCTGGTGACTTTTTACAACTGTGCCTCACTTAAATCCAATACATGAATGAGTCAAAGACATTGATGTCACCCTTGATATCACTAGTCCTGTATGAAATGAAGGACAAACAACAATGGAAGCACCAGGTAAGGAAATGGCAAGGGTGAAGGTGCTTGTCGTTATAGCAGTCACTTCATAAATGTTTGTTGATTGACTGACTTAGAGCACAGACATAATACGTTGCCTATGCAATTAGATTTGGGTATCTTTATAGAATAAATTTGCTTAACTCTATTTTATGAAGGCAACCTCACTGGATAGGGGCAGGGCATTGTATTTGGATATGACTGGGGCATCAACAATATACACTTACATTAACTAAGATTTTTTTATGCTGATGAAGTTTTTATGGTTTTGAATTAAGTTTTCCCAAAGTAAAGTAGCACAAAATCTTGAAATGGCAAAGGGGACACTAATTTTCATCCCTTTAACAAACTCAGTGTAAGTGAGATATAAATGACTTTTTGAATTTAATAAGGATGTTTCTTGTTTTAGTGATGCAGAAAGAATAGATAGTGTTTTGAATTCTGATGGCAAGTCAAAGACATTAGTGAGGAAAATAAAGAAAAAAAATATTTTTATTTATGATGAGTGAATCATTTAGGAGAGCAAATGAGTATCTAGTCTCTCTCTTTTTACATAGATATACATATATACATATGTATGTGTATATCTAGGGGCAGCTAGATAGTTCAGTGGATAGAGTGCTGAGTGTGGAGTGCAGAAGATATGAGTTTAAATCTGGCTTCAGATACTTATTAGCCATGTGACCCTGGCAAGTCACTTAAATTTTGTTTGCCTTAATTCACTGGAAAAAGAAATGGCAAACTACTTCATTATCTTTGCCAAAAAAACTCAATGGACAGTATGACCCAAAGGATCAGGAAAAGTTGGACACAACTGAATAACCGAATAACAACAATGGGTATATCTCTTTCTACATATATACAATTTTGGAAAATTGTATATCTTTTTAGGTCCTATTGATCATATACTGCATAATAATTTTTATTAAAAAGGACAAATGAACAAAAAATCCACTGATATCAAAGAATTCTTTCAAAAAAGATACTGTAATATATGCTCACTTAGATATATGTTTCAAAATACCCAAATTTTAATCTAAATATACATCTACATTTACAGCATAGTATAAGAGCTTCTATTCATAACACTGATCTGAGTTTATCTAGTAAAATATAATTATATTTATTCCTGTGGGTAGAGAGTTAGAGTCATGAAGTAGAAAGAAAGCTGACCTTGGGGACAAGGCATGCCTTTGGCATCTACTAGTATGTGGTAGTGAAAGTTCTTTGATCTCTCAGTACCCCATCAATTCTCTAAGACTATACGTCAGCTCTATACTGATAAAATAACAAGTCAGGACAAAATATCATCATAAGCAACAACAAAAAAAGAACTCTATTTACAAAGGCAAAGAAATGTACAATACATTTTATGCAAAAATACATAAAATATTAATGCTAAAATGATTCACATTCAGTTTCTGGGAGGTGATAAACTTAGCCAGAACAATTTTATGGTTATTAAACACTGTGGGTAACATTACATTTCAGTATAGTAGTCAAATTGGCATCTGTGTTCAGGAGGTATGACTCATTTTTAATCTATTTTGTGATAAGAATTTAGTTCTTTATACATTTTAGTGCAAATAACGTTCTAGATACTTATCCCCCTAAAACGAACCTCATTCCAGAATACTCTTCTTCTCTTGCCATTCTGAGGAAGATCTAAGTTTCTTATTTTTTGCAATATCATAGTACTCTATATTATGTTAATAAAGTCAAAACCCATGACCATATGATACCTGCTGGACAGGTATTAATGTGAAACTTATTTAGAATATTAATGAATTATGAATAGCTTTATTAAGTGGTTATTGGCAGGAGATAATATATTCCTTCCAAAGTTCAACTTGTTAGATTAGAGGGAGGTGATTGTTTGGGAATTTGATTGCATTTCCTATGAAGGATGCAGAAACACCTATTAATACATTATGTGGAAGTACATAGGGGACTGAGTACTTCTAGATACTTTCACTTCTTTTTGAAGATTATTTAAACTATATTGATCAGACTGTCCTGACAAATCCTCTACAATTAGAAAGGAAACTTGAATAAAAGTCAGTAATTTGAGGATAACCTAAAAATTTAACTCTACAGAATCCTGCTTCAAGCCCTTATTATGGAATTTGTTTTTATTCTGAATCCAGAGACAAGAAACATAATTTCATGGGACATTTGGCCATCTTGTTTTATAATTCTCATGATGAAAATTTGTAAGATGGCAACTATTAAGACAATAATATCTGGTGTGCTATATTTGTGACAGGCAAAGAAGAAGCAGATAATTCTAGGAGAAACCCCAAATGACACTTCATATTAAATCAATATGTATTTTAACACTTGGTAAATTCTGTCCTGGACTAGGGAAGAATGACACAAAATATTGTGATACGTTGTATGGGAATAAAAATAAGAAGAGAAGCCAGAGTCTTGTGTAATACATAGAACCTTCACACCTATGTGTCCTGAAGACTTTATTCAATCAATCAATCAATCAATAATTGATTTGGCCAGGTTCACAGCCAGCATCTGAAACCAAATTTAAACTCAGTTCTTCCAGAATTTTATCCATTGTGTCACCTAAGTATTTCAGAAATCAGTCAGTCCCTAAACATTTATTAAGCATCTACTATATACCAAGCACTCTGCTAAGCACTGAGGATACAAAAAAAAATGGTCAAAATATCATTCCTGCACTCAAGGAGATTATAATCTAATGAGAGAAAAGGAGAGGAAGGAAATATTGGATGGGGCAAAAATTAAATAACATCACTACAATGGAATTGATTATATATAAACTTATTACTGATGTAAGAATTATTTTAGCAATCAATCTGTGATCCTTATTACAGAAAAGATAAATCTATGAAAAATTAGGAAACAGATTAATAACCTAATGTGAGGCAGCTGGGTAGCGCAATGTATGGAGAGAGCTGGGTCTGGGGTCAGTTAGACTCATCTTCCTAAACTCAAATCTGGCCACAGACACTTACAATCTGTGTGACCCCGGGCAAGTCGCTTAACTCTGCCTCAAATCCTCATCTGTAAAATGAGCTGGAGAAGGGGATGTCCACCATTCTAGTATATATTTTTTTTATTTTATAAATTTATTTATTTTCAGTTTTCAACATTCACTTCCACAAGATTCTGAATTCCAAATTTTGTCCCCATCTCTCCCCTCCCCCCACGCCCTGACAGCATGCATTTTGATTACCCCTTCCTCCAGTCTCCCCTCCCTTCTATTACCACCCTCCCACCTCCTTCTCTTATCCCTTTTCCCTTCTATTTTCCTGTAGGGCAAGATAGATTTCTATACCCCATTACCTGTATATCTTGTTTCCCAGTCGCATATAAAAACAATTTTTAACATTAATTTTTAAAGCCTTGAGTTCTACATTTTTTTCCCTCCTCCCTCCCCACCC
>CM053622.1:619582889-619608621 GCA_028646595.1 Phalanger gymnotis | reverse complement strand
TATATATATATATTCATATTGAACCTATTTTCACATTAGTTATGTTGTAAAGAAGAATCAGAACCAATGCAAGAAACCACAAGAAAGGAGAAACAAACAAAAAAAGAAAAAAAGAGAAAGCAAATATCCTTCAATTTGCATTTAGACTCCATAGTTGTTGTTTTTCTGGATATGTAAAGCATTTTTCATTGTGAGTCCATTGGAGTTGTCTTGGATCCTTGCATTGCTAAGAGCTAAGTCTATCAAGGTCAGTCTTTGCACATTGTGGCTCTTACTGCCTACATTGTTCTCCTAGGACTGTTCACTTCACTCAGCATCAGTTCATTCAAATCTCTCCAGGTTTTTCTAAAGTCTGCCTGCTCATCATTTTTTATAGCACAATAGTATTCCATTACATTCATATGCCACAATTTGTTCAACAATTCCCCAACTGATGGGAATCCTCTCAATTTCCAATTCTTTGTCATCACAAAAAGAACTACATATGCTGCTATAATTTTGTATGTGTGGGTCCTTTTCCCATTTGAATGATCTCTTTCTTCATCAGTCATCTTAACTTTTATCCTGACACCAGACTTCAAGGACTCTGCAAGAGAGAATGAGGCTAACAACTTTGCCTAACTATGCTTCACTTAAATCCAATTCACACACTGGTGATGTCATTAGTTCTCTTTAAAAATGAAGGATTAGCCACAACAACAATTAAATTTTCACTAACAGAAATTAAACAAAACTAAACCCAAACAGTTACATACACCCATTCTTGGAAAAAGAAAAATATTTGTCATTTTTTTTTGTATAAGAACAACACCAGATCATATGTATGAATTATACTTCAAGTGCCTTGTCAAGAATCCTGCAAAAGAAAAAAAAATGGTTCTGGAATAAGAGAACCTGGGTTGGAAACCTTTTATCTGATTTCTATTTGTGACCTTACAATAATCTACTTTCTATGACACTGAGAAAGTCAGTGAATCTACATGGGACCCAATAGCTTCAATTGTCAAATGGTGGAGTTGTACTAAATGACCTCTTTGATTTCTTCCAGCTTTAAAACTATTATCCTACTAGTTAGGTTCCCTCTCATTTTTGAGAATCATGAGAAGAAATCCTGCATTATCTGCAAAGACTGAGCATACATGTGGAGAATTTACTATTCTAATTAAATAAAAACTTAGATCATCCATGAGTCATGAAAATAAAGTACTCATTGTTCTGAGAACAGGTAGGCTGCCAGTGATAACTTGGGTGCAACAAAGTTCGACCAGTTATAAAGGAAGTACAATGATTAGTACTGGCCTCACCAAAAAAAATTAATTCAAATAAAAATGCCTAGGGAAAGAGTTCTTAGCAAGAGGTTCATGATATATGTATGCATGAATGTATTTATGTATTGTGTATGCATGTACATATTGATAGATATAAATATATACAGATGTAGACATAAGTAACCATATCTGTGTTTATGTAAACTTGTATTGGAGTAGCTGTATTTTAACATAATTGGCTTCCTTTGTAATCCGTTGTTGGTTATGTTGTTATGCATTTAAAAACATTATTCTGAGAAGACGTCAATAGGCTTTACTAAATTGACAAAGGGGTACATGACAAACAAAATGGCTAAGAACCCCTGATTTACAGGATGACTTGCATCATTTTGGGTAGATTCCTCTTGAAGATTAATAGAAAGGCATAGATGAGAATGACACAGGATGAGAAGGTATGATGAAGTCATTATCTGCAAGTGTGAGGGAGTGTGCACATGAGAGAGATAAGAAATCTGTTAAATTATCAAAATTAATTACATAAAATTTTAACCAAGTTAATGATCATACAATTTAAACTATCAATTTCAATTTATAAACACTATTGAAATATAAAATTGGAGAAGGTGGTGGTGTAAAAGCAGGGACTTATTGGAGCTCTCTTACAAATTCTGACAGATACCTCCAAAAAGTGAATGTGAGAGGTTCTGTAAGAGATAGAAGCCACTAAGAGGCTGAGTGTGGCAGATTTCCAAGCCAAGAGAGTCCAAAAGCTCGACAGGATGGATATGTAGGCTGGGAGAATGCCGGGCACCTGGAACTGCACCCAATCACACCACCTGACCACACCAGAATGGGAGCAGCAGTGGAACCCAGCAAGCACCCTGGGGAGTACTGGGCACACAGAATTAAACCATACCTAAGTGGGAGCAGAAGCAGGCCCAGGGTGGAATTGCCAGCTATGGTGGCAATCCTCAGGACTCTCAGTCCAGGACAGGAGTCTGTCAGAGTATATGAGGCAGAACAGAGCCTACAGCATTGGCAACATCTACTTCTGAGGCTTTCAGCCCATAATCTAAAGGTTTGAAACTCACCTTCTTGAACTTCCAGGAGCCGTGATTACCAGGTAGAATAGCTTTCATCCCTTTCTTCCTCAGAGAATAATTCCCTGGAAGAAACCCTGGAATACAGGAGCCAGAAGTAGGGCTTTTAGCTCCAGAGTCTGGGGAGACATGTCCCACTTGTGGTGGCAGAAGGAGACTAGTGCAGGAAAAGAGGTATCCCAGCAGGCCCCATCTCAGCAGACCAGCAGGAGTTCCTGAGCCCCAGGGGATATAAACCACAAGCACCAACACCAGGACCTCAGGAGTGCCTTTGCACAGCCAGTGTAAATGACAGACACCAGGGCAGACAATGGCTGAGACCATCCATGTTTTGGTACAGCCCTAAGGGAAGAGGAGACTTCCAGCAGCCAGAAACCCTTCCCCCACTTCTCACACCAGGAGCTTCAGTGTAACCCAGGGGAACTCAGGAAAAACATCCACCTGGCCTAGACCTTGGCAAACCATCCATCCCCAGCTCAGTATCAGGTGAGGGGCAGCATATATAGCCTCTAACTGACAAAACCGGAGACCACAGCACAGAAAGCCAGTAACCATGCTCCTAGTTCCCAGTATAAGAACCTTGGGACAGAGCCTCCTAGGCCCCAGAAGCAGAGATCCACTTTAAAAGCCAGGCAAAAGAAAATCACCATGAAGAAATAATCCAGAAAAACAAGGACTATTGGTTCTTATTATAGAGACAGGGAAGATCAAAATATCAATTCAGAAGAGGACAGAATGGACACTATACCCACATGTGAAACCTCAAAAGGGAATGTGAACTGGTCTCAAGCTCAAAAAGCATCCCTGGAAGAGCTCAAGGATGATTTTAAAAATCAAATTAGAGAGGTGAAAGAAAAATGGAAAAAAATTCACCCATGAGAACAAATCCTTAAAAAGTAAAATTGGTGAAATGGCTAAAGAGGTACAGAATTTAATTGAAGAAAATAACTCTTTGAAAAGTAAAATTAACCAAATGAAAAAGTAGGTACAGAAGCTAGATGAAGAAAACAATTTGTTAAAAATTAGAACTGGGCAAGTAGAAGCTAACAACTCTATGAGGCATCAAGAATCAGTCAAACAAAATCTAAAAAATGAAAAAAGAAGAAAAACATGAAATATTTGATAGGAAAAACAACTGACCTAGAAAATAGATACAGGAGTGATACTCTAATAATTATCAGTCTATCAGAAAGCTATGATGAGAAAAAGAGCTTGGGCAGTATCTTCCAAGAAATCATTAAGGAAAAGCATACTGAGGTCCTAGAACCAGAAGGGAAAATAGTCATCATAAGAATCCACGCATCACCCCCTGAAACAGATCCCAAATTGAAAACTCCAAGGAATATTGTAGCCAAATTGCAGAACTATAGTCAGGATCATGCAGGACCTTGCAGCTTCCACATTAAAATATAGGAGGAATTGGGATATGGTATTCTGAAAGGCAAAGAAGCTTGGAGAACCACCAAGGATCAATTACCCAGAAAAATTGAGCATAATTTTTTGGGCAAGGAGATGGATATTCAATGAAATGAGAGAATTCCAGACCTGATGAAAAGATCAGAGGTCAATGCAAAATTTGATCTTCAAATAAAAATACAGAGCTCAAGAAAGACATAAAAAGGTAAACAAGAATTAAAAGAATACCTCATTATTCAATAAAGGCTATTCTTGTATTTTGCATTTAAAGCCCTTTGTGAACTAGCTTCTTTCTACAATTCCACTTTTCGCATAATCGTTTATCCAGTGACACTGGCTTCTTGGCTGTTCCACAAACAAGACTTTCCATCTCTTGTCTATAGACATTTTTTTTCTGTCTGTCCCTCATGCCTGGAATGCTCTCCTTTCTCTGCTCTACATACTGACCTTTCTTATTTCCTTTATGACCCATCTAAAATCCCATCTTCTACTGGAGGTTTTCCCCAATTCTACTACTTTACTCTCTCAATTACTTCTTATAACTCATTTTACTGTATGTGTGTATGTATATATTTGTGTGTGTGTGTACATATGCGTAAATATTTACCTGTTATCTCAGTCTTTTGACTCTTTTTTAAAGCTCTTTTTGTGTCTGTAGCATTTAGCATAGTGTCTGGCACATAGAAGGTGCTTATAATTATCGATTGATTGGACACAAACTTTTGCTTCTCTACTCTTAATTTGATGATGACATATTTTTTAATAAGATGAGAATCATAGTTTGTAGTGGGAAAAGAACTGACCTACAAGTTAGGAGACTTTGTGGAACTGTGCCAAGTCTATCAACTAATAAACAACATGACCTGAAGCAAAATATTTTATCATTCTGGGCTTTAGTTGCTTCAGTTTTTTCATCATCTAATCCCACTACCATGCTGGTAAATCAAGCCTTCATTGGCATGACTTTTCTTAGCCTCCTGTACCCTCTGATGGGAAGGCTGGAGAATGAAGTGCCACTTCTCTCAATGCCTTTGTTATAGAGGATAGAAACTGTACTCTCAACTCCTCCACTTTGTATCTGAAGTTTTATTTGGTTTTACTTTCACAAAATTAGATATCCAGGTAATTGCCTGTGTCAGGTATTTCCTGGTATCCTACCCCCTTTCTTGCCTCATTTCATTATAAAACTTTTGAAGGCAGGGACTTTAACTTATTAAATGTATCCCCAGTGCTTAAAACAGTATCTGGCATGTAGTAGACTCTTAATTAATGTTTATTGGTTTGCATCATCTATAAAACAAGGAATTTAGACTAATTGATCTTTAAGGTTCATTTAGCTACAAGATACCATGATTTTAAGAAATAATAAAGGATCACAGGCAAAGAAGAATTATATGACTTCTAAGTTTCTTTATATTCTTAGAGCCTTGGATTCTATTCCATGACAAAAAGCTAACACATTATAACACATTACATTATTCTTTCCATTTTTGGACTTTTGGGAAAATTAGATAGTAAAGATCTTGGCATGCCACCTCTTCTTCATAAAGTTGGCCCTTTTTAAAATTTCAAACTAACTCCAGCATTGTATATCACATTCTCATTATTTTCACATAATATAAACTTCAACATAATATAAAATTTGCATGGAATGCAAAACTAATACTTCACATGATGAAACAGAGAAGAAACAGGTAAGATCAGCTAATTTCACAAAAAAGCAAAAATTATTGAAAAACTAATATAATTAAAATGTGTCATCTTTACTCTCCTATGGGAAGCATTGAAATTAAGCATGCATTTAACATATACTCCATGTAAGACACAGATGCAGGAGCTAGAATATATACATAATCATACATACATATATGCATATATACACAAATTTAGATGTGCACACATACACATATACATACATATTTAAGTTGACAGTCCCTGGTCTCATGAAGGTGATCTTATTCAAAGTAATGTAACACTCTAAAGAATGAAACATTCTCTCTAATTTGAGAATAATTATTAAAAAGGTTGATAAAATTCCTTTGGAAACAACAGCACACATTTTGGAATCTGTTTTGTCAGTTGGAAGGGAGTAAGTTGATTCTTTTATTAATCACTGAGTCTTTTCTTTCCCAAATTTAACTTTTCTAAATTGCCTTAAATTACCAACTAATCAAATTGTTTGTATTGCTACAGAATACAGCCACGACTAGTCATAATTATCCTTTCTCTATTGGCTCTTAATTAGCATCATGTGATGATTATAAAAAAGTAAAAGAAAAAGCTTTAACAATGGGAGCTATGGTTGTTAGAGCTGAAAGGATAATGTGAAAGCCTAAATCTTTGAATAAAAACTTTCGTGATTGGTTGTATATGCTGTGATTTATTTCCTAATCAACGGCATGCAATGTAGAAAACATAAACATGTACCTTTCCCTTGAATCTTATAAGCCTAGACATTTTTTAATATCTCAAGTATATGCCTCAGGGGAAAAGATAAAGGAAATAATATATGAAATTGGTCTGATTCCTTTGATGCATTAATCTATGAAATAACTTTTTCTAGACTTTTATGTGTTTAATCTATTTTCAATATAAAAGTATACTAGATGCATAACTGTTTTTTAATTGAATCTTTTTGTTTGGTGGGGGCTGGCAGAAAGGAGGAGAGTATAAGCCATCAGGCATCTTGGTTGAAAATTAAGCTTCACTTTCTTTTCTTGAAGTTTTCACAATACATTTCTTATCTTCTGAAATGAAAACTCTTCCCCTCCCCTTATCTTTCCTCTTCCTTCCTTTTTCCCCTCCACTATTTGCCCCCCCCTTCTCCAAATAGACACACAGACACATGTTTTAGTGGTATAGCATTCACACACAGAGATGGATGGCTATATTGGTAGAAATATTCCAGTTGTCATGAAGCTCAAATAATCAATACATGTAAAATTGCCTTAAAATCTTCAAGGTCAATGCAAATTAATTATAGCAACAACAAAAATATCATATGACCTCTGTTTAATGAGAAAAAATTTGAGATTATTCCAGGTTTACTCTGCCCATTCCATTATTCTGATATATTACAGGAAGCTAAGGCAATATTTGAAAAAGATGTTTGGATATATGAGGGGAAAATGGAAATCTTTGGGATGACTTAGGAGAAAATGTGAATGGACCATTGCTGATGTCTAGATAGGCTTTCTTCAAGAGAAGGGAAGACACATCTGTAGTATATGGGATAAACTTGGAGTCAGGTCTTTTGCCTGACATAGATTCAGACCAAGTCATAGAAAATCCCTAAGTCCTCAGCCTAGACAAAGTGGCTCTCTTAACAGTCCTACCTTTGAGAGAAAATGTCACTGGATGAAAAGCCTACTTAGGATGCCAGAGGAATCCTCAGCTCTTACAAAGCTCTAAGAAATGATAAAAAATAAGCTAAGAGAGTTACAGAAGAAGCAACTGGTACTATCTACTAGATGTTTAGAAAGCTTATAAGCTGTACTACAATCTACGCTCAGCGAGCATCCCTCGGAATTATTTAGTGGAATTCCAAATGAGGAAAGATGAGATTCTTACCAGGAGATATGTGCTGAAGAGGTATAGTAGAGAGTTATAGTCAAGGGTCAATGTCCACACATTACATATTTCTATTTGGCTAAGGTTATCTTTAGGGAAAATCTGTTCAATAGAAGATATTTTTCCTGGGGTGTAATATGGATCCTATTCGTTTCCAATAATCTATAAATAAACTTGACCAACCATATGTTTTAGCCTGGTAAACCATGTCCTTGCAAGGGGAGCTATTCATGGCACACACAATGTTCTTGGATCAAAAATTTCCAGATTATCTTTGTTTATTTCTCTAAATTAGTGCTTTTCTCTTTACCCCACACGTAACATTTCTCTATTCTTTTGGGATACTTATGGGTAGACACTTGTTCTGCATAAATGTCAGAGAGTTTATCCCATGCTCTTAATTTAATTCAAGATCTACTGCCCCAAGGGTTACATTAGTTTTAAGGTCCCATTCCAATACCTCATTGGGTCCTCAAAGCAATGCCAACACAATGCCAAATTCTATGGAGCTAGGAAATCATTGACTACTTTCCAAAAACTATTTCTAACTTTCAAAGTCCAGCTAAGCTAATGGAGAATAATCTCATCATCATCAAGTTGGCCAAAAGGTGATTACTTTTCATTATCTCTAGCAACTGAAGCATTTGGTCTACTAAAATAAGAGAAGTTTGCTTCCTTTTATCAGTAAAGAGGATATTCACATTGACAAAATAGAATAATTTTAAAATTCTTAAAAATTAATCATTGCCCATATAGGGATGGATCTACTTTTATAACTTTGATCCTATGGAAATAATTGTCCCTTTCAATGTTGTTTTATATCTGGTAGAACCAATTTTATAAGTAAAATACCCACATATACACATTTACTAATTTTGTGGATGTCAAAGATAGCATACTTGATTGGAAAGAACACTTTAAAGAGAAATTTTAAAAAGACATCTCTTTGAGGGATGACTTTGGCTGCTTGTATGACCTTGACCAAATCTCTTAATGTCTCCAGCACTTAATGTCTACATCTCTAAAATAAGATTGGACTAGATGAACACTAAGATCCTTTCTGTATTTAATATGATTAGCTTGCTTGAGTACTTTTAAAATTAAAAAAATCTCTAATAAGTAACAGTTTGTAACTAACAAAAAATAGAAAAATTTAGTGGTGTACCGCTGTCCTTGGCCCACTCCTCTACTATTGTTAGGTTCTCTTTCTAAGTAATATAAAAAATAATAATTTTACAATACATCACAATTAGATAATATATGTAGTATACGATATACAGGGTGTTCCTAAAGTCTGGACATATAGGCAATTGATGGCAAAGTGGAGTTATTGCATTGAGTTCACATGAATCTTGCAATGTGCATCAACCTTTGCATCACAAATGAATTGAAGATGTTATTTGTTAATATTCCAATTAAATAAAATGTTGAAAATTTCATTCATTTCATTTCTTGAAAATATGCATTTTTGCCTATATATCCAGACTTTAGGAACACCCTGCCTGTGTGTGTGTGTGTGTATAATTTGTTATATCTAATAATTTTTATACCTTATCTACTCATATAATTTTAAGAATTACTTCAATGCAGATGATTCCCTCACCTGTATGGCCAACCCTGGCCTATTTACCGACCTTTATTCCTTCATTTCTAAGGACAAGATGAACATTTGTACTCTAAGAACCTAAAATCCAACACATCTAAAATCAAGAATAATTCCACATACTCCATTCCTTATTTGTCAGCTCCTCCTAATTTCTCTAAATGTGTTAATAGCACTACAATTTTATTCAATATTTATTACAAATTTATTCAAAATCCATGTAAGCTCAAAAACTAAGCTATCCTTAACTACTTCAATTCCTTCATCCTCCGATAAGTTAAAATTTCAAATTTAGTTGCTTCTTTCTTCAAAAGTTCTCTCAAATATATTTTTTCATGCCATTCCCAGTAGCCCAATACTAAATCAGTAAACCTGAATTAAAAGTTTACTGAATGTATTCCATAGCTTTACTCTCTCCCCTTTCAATTCATACTGTATAAAAAATATCAGATAAACCTTCCTAAAAGATAGCTCTATTCCTGTCACCTCCTTGATTTAAATTTTTGAAAAACTAACAAGAAAACAAAAATCAATTATTTGCAGTCCAGACATATTGATCTAACCATCAAAGACTGTGACTGACTCTTAACCTACCTTGTCTCATCAATCCTCTATATGTTGCTAGATTTTCAGAAAAAAAAACTATATCTTGCTATTTTTATCATCCCTCTCCTCTTCACAATAACCATAGGATAATGTTTGTCTTTCTCTCATACATCTTAAATTTGAGGCAAACTAGATTTCATTAGGGTGCAGGATTCTCACTGAGGAAGACTTTATTCCAGCACAGATTGACAATTGCTCTGCAATACTTAGTCTTAGAAATTTATTGTGACATTTACTCTGTTGATATGATTTGGAATACATAATCTGTCCTGCCCTAGATGATTTGATTTTAAGCTTGTTAAATGTGAGAATTAATGACTTATTGATCAATAAATTGGTAAATTTTTATTAAGCACCTACTATGTTTGGGGTACTGTGTTGAGGCTGGAAACACAAAGAAAAAAATCACTCTTTTTCTCAATAAATGTTCATTCTATCAGAATAGAAGGTTTATATCTTGTATGTATTTATTTATGCAATAATAGACATAGCTAGAAGATGCATATATGGGTATTATATGTGTGTGTGTGTGTGTATAATAAGGGTACATAAGTATATAATCAACATATGCAAAAGAAGTAAAAAAAAACTGTTCTGGGTAGTGTGGCCAACAAGATGGAGGACGAACCATTTTTCAAAACAGAAATTATGCACAAAAAATAGAGTCACTTTAGCTGTTTTGTAGTCTAGGACACCTGGAATCCAAAAAGAGGGTTAAAAAACAAAAAAAAACTTTGAATGAACACCTAAACTCAGCTCACTTAGCAACCCTATCCTGTCTACTCACCACATTTTCTGCAGAAAAGTTGCAATAGACAATGCAAGGACTTAATACATGGGACTGCGACTAAAATCCCAAGAATTTGACATACACTTATAGCAAAACTGAACCCCACATCCCATCTCCTCCCTCTTGCTAGTGATATGCCTGTAGACTGCAGAAGTTAGCTCAGACCATGACAAATGACATAGTGGTGTAACATTCTCTGCTGTGAAAAGATCTCTGCAGGAGCTTAAGGAAGTATAGGGAAAAGACCAGGACAAGGATCTGGGCTTGAAATAGAGGTCAATGCCACATGCAACACCTCCTTCCTGCCAGAAATATATAAATCAAACATGTGACACCAGTTTGGCAATTCTCTGAACTTCCAGTGCCACTCCAGAGAACTAAGGAATAGAGCAAATGGGATAAGACATCAGAATAGGATGGCATGTGTAGGGGGACTATGTGGCACTCCACTAAGCCTTAGGAAAAGAGTTCAACATTCAGCTGGGACCAGTTCTGCCACACTAATAGGCACCTGAGGCAGAGACCTATGCTGATAAACAGTGAATAGGAACCATCTGAGAAGTTTTGAGATCCACCCCCCAAAGAATCCACCATTAGAGGGGAGGGAGTCAGAAAGAAAGCAATAGGAGAAAATAATGAGAGATTGAAATTATCAAAGATGTTATGAAGAAAAAAAACTCAAATACTTTGAACATAAGCAGATAAATCAACAAGGAAAACATTAACAGAAAAAAGAAAAGAGTAGGTGCTCTAGATCTAGTAAATGAGCTCAGATACCTATGAATAAATTAAAATTTTATAAATAAATACAAATTCAAGGAAAGTGATCTAAGACTTGATGAAGCAGAGGACCCTGTGGAATTTGAGGAGAACATGAAATTACATCAAGCTGTTCATGAGTTGTTCAAAAGGGAAATGGGAATTATAAGGACAAAATTTATGGCATACACAGCAAAAGATAATGAGCATTTCAGGAAAACTAGAATCTGCAATGACAAATCTCAAAAAAGAAACCAAAGGGAGAACAATAGATTTAGAATACCAACATACAGAAATGAAGAACAATCTGGAAAAAAGAAAAGCAAAAAACAGTAACATTAAAAGAAAATATGCTCATCATCCAAGCAAAACATATTGATCTTGAAAATAAGATACATAGAGACAAACTAAGAATCATAGATCTCCCAGTTCACAAGACGAAAATCTTAACACCATAATTCAGGAAATAATACAAGAGAACTTCCCAGAATGTCTGAATGTAGAAAATGAAATACCACTTGAAAGAACTCCTTTCTCTTAATTATCTGAGTTACCTTGCTCCTAATGGAAGAGCTCTTTTACTCTGTATTGTCTGGAATATATTCTCCTTTTTTGTTTTCTATAATTGATATTCTGCTAGCAACTTGCATGAATAGCTTTCTTTGCTACTGTGTATTTTCATTGTGGAACTAGTATTTGGTGGGAAAGGGGTTTAGCCTTGGATAAAGAGCTGGAGATTGTAGGGAAAAGATTAGATTCCCCCAAGCTCGTACAGAGACCTTTCTCTATTAAAGAAATAAAATCAGAAGCATAACTTTAATCTAAAAGCCATATTCCCTAGACTAATAACATTTAAAGGGACAGATGAATATAATTGTAACCCAGAAAACACCACCCACCCATAAATATCTCTCCAAAGAGAGCAGAGTGGCCGAGCTTCTGGCTCCAACTTCCTGCCTTCCGTCCTGGGAGTAAACTGGGTGTCCCTTGGAGATGAATTGGAGAAGAGGCTAGAAATTTCTATTCTATTTCCTTCTTCGAATCACTGAAAGACCATACTATCTGTAGGAGGCAGTCTCAATAAACTATAGTAATATAACACATTCATGACATTGATTGCTACTCTAGTTATATATGTCTTTAAAAATTTGGTAAAAATAGTTTAAGTTTTAAATAGATCCATATATCCAGTCCCAGTCTTTCTCCTAAATTCCAGCCCCACATCTCCAAATATTTGTTGGACGTTTTAAACTGAATATCTCATACACATCTCAAACTCAACTTATCTGAGGCAGGGCTAATTGTTTTCCCCAAAACTGTACCTTCTGCCAAATTTTCCCATTTTCTATCCAGTATGTACCATTTTAATAGTCTCCTCAGACTGTGATGTAATGAATAGCCTGAATTTCTCACTATCCATCACCTCATATAGCCAATCAGTTAGCATAATGTGTTTCTTCCTGTAAAGCATATTGTCTACTTGTTGCCTTTTCCATTCTCACAAAGCTACCACTTTAGTTCATGCCCTTATCACTTCTCACCTGGACTTGTGAAATGATTTGCTAATCCTCCTTGATTCAGTTCTCTCCTGACTTCAATACATCTTCCACAAAACAAGTTAAGTGATTTCCCTAAGTGAAGTAAATATTTATGAAACATATTCTATGTGACAGGCCCTCTACTAAAGATTGAGGATATGAAGAAAGGCAAAAGAGCATCTGTTGCAAAGGAGCTCACAGTCTAATAGCAAAGATAATGTGAAAATACATGAAAATAACTATGCACAAACAAGCTGTATATAGGGCAAATTAGAAATAATCAACTATAATTAAGGGGGATTGGAAAAGCCTTCCTACAAAAAAAATATAAGACTTTGCATGGTACTTGATAGAAGCCAAGGAAGGCAGGAGGCACAGATGAAAAAGGAGGTAATTCCCGTCATGGAGGACAGCATGGGGTGCCTGCAGTCTGGAAAAGTTCCTTGCACAAGCAACATCAAGGAGATCAGTGTCACTTGATAGATAGTAGAGTTAATTGGGGGTAAGGAAGTTGTGGAGGGAAATTAAAGGTTTATGAATACTGGAAATACTGGGGACTGAGTTTAGGCAGATTTTAAAATGCTAAACAGAGTTTTGTATTTGATGATGGGAGTCATAGGGAAATTATTGAATAGGGGGCATGGAAGATTGACAAAGTCACACCTTGGCTTCAGTAAGATCATTTTGATAGCTGAGTAGAGGATCAACTTGAGTGTGAAGAGACCTTAGATAAGGAGACAAACCAATGAGCAAGCTATCGAAACAGTCCAGGCATGAAATGATGAGGTCCCACACACCAGGATGATGGCAATGTCAGAAGAGAGGATGAGGTGTAGTCAAGAGATATTTTGAAGTCCAAACTTGCAGGTCTTGACAACAAATTGTAAATGAGGGATGATAATGCCACTCCTTTTCTCAATAAACTGATAACTCCTATTGCCTCTAGGATAATCTTTAAAATATTCTCATTTTTTTACTTGAAATTTACTTGAAGTTTTGGGTTTATTACATATTGTTTCCCCTTCCTATATCCTACAGTTTATTTAATGGACCTCCTATTTCTTCCTGATTTGTACTTGCTATTTCCCATGCCTAGATTTCATTCTGTCTTCCCCTCTGCCTCATAGAGTCCCTTCCTTCAAGATGTTGTTCAAACACCAACTTCAACTCAAGGTTTTTCCGGATTCTAGCATCCTTGTTCATTAATCACCTTTATTTAATGATCTTGCATTTATTTTGCAAATATTCTGCAGCTATTTATCCTGCATATACTTATACTGAATAAGTAATATTGTTTCCCTTACTAGTGTAAGTTTTGAAAGTAAAGACTGTTTCATCTTTATCCTTGCATCGCCGGTACCTAATACAATGTTTATGGGACGTAGCTGCTTATTAATAAATACTTGATTGACAGTATTCCTTATAATTTGGTTTTTTGATGTCTGATGTTTTTTCATGCATTTTTCTTAAACGATAAACCCATTTTTATCTCAGCTTTTTAGGCCAGTTGGGCTTTGACATAATTTCGTTGGGGCAGAAATAGACATCTTAGTCATAGCACCATAGGGAACTTACTCTTGAGGGCTCATCTAGAACCTGACCAATATTTGACGTTTATAGGAAGAATTTAACCAGGTCGCCAAAACTCACAGCAAGCTGAAGCATCCATATTATGACTGAAGGATGGTAAGACAAGTGAATTATTTGGGGGTGGATTTTTAAAATGCATTTCTGGATACACTATTCGAATGACATTTCATATCTAATAAAAATCAGCTAATATAAATGACAAAATCAGCAAAATAGTAATGCTTCATTTTATAAATGATTAGGGTCTCTACATAAAGATGTATTCATTTTACTTATGGCTAGTGTATTCACTGGGCACTGTTACTATTTGAAAATAGTGTATAGCCTTATCAAAAACAATTAGTTGTGCTTGTATTTACTTTTTTGTCCCCTGGGCTATTTTTAACATTTCTGATATATTCTACTATTTATTTCATATTCAAAGCATTTTACTATCTTGTCCTTTAGACAGAAGCTGAATCTTTGGCTCAACTTACAGTTCTTTTGTTCCTGATCTTCTTTCTTTAAATACTGATTTCTCTATTGTCCATCACAGATAATACTTGTGAGAGGTATTTATGTACCATCCTAAGTTATAGGATTGAGAAGAATTCTTGTGACTTACATGTCATCCTCTTAAATTGGTATGTTTTCTTACATACTACAAAGAGTCACTGGTTTCTTTATGCTATTCCATTTCTCCAGGACTGCAACCTCCCAAACTAACTGAAATCGAATCCTCCCTATACAAGTGAATGTTTGACACATTCACATTATCTACCCATTGTAACCAAATACAATGCAAAATCTTTTTAAAACAGCCATGCTTCCTATTTTTCAAATTTGTGTATCATAATGGGGCCTGCAATTTTCAATATGTTTAATGAGTTTTGGAACATCTGCTTTTCTAATGTGGGTATCTATGGCTAATTATTGCTTACCACTTGACCTGATGCATTTTGTGCAAAGATAAAGGGTAAAAAGGGGAGGAAAGGGGATAGGAAAGTGGATCTGATATATGAGGTGAGAAATTCATTTAATTTAGTGACCATGTGACCAAAATATGTATTATATGGATATATGTATATGTACACACATACACATGCACATTTTTGTGTATATTTATATATTATACATGTGTGCATCTGTGCATATTTAAGTTATTAAAGCTTGAAATTCCACTAAGACTTTTGGGATATACTGCATGTAAAACATCTATTGACATTTTTACTGAGTAAAGGTATTCCCTTAAACAAAAATACAAATTAACAAAGTAATTTTAATATAATAAATATTAGTAAAAATATTTCAATGACCTGACATTTCATCAGTGTGAGTACTTAATTCCTGTATCAATGCTTTTTCATAACCTTGGTAGGATTGAGTCTTTGAGAATTGTACTGAATGTCTTTGGACACTAGACATATATATTTCATTGCCGGATTCATATTTCAAGACTTTCTGTCTTGCTAGGACATGCTAAAAACTATTGTCCACTAGCATAGCCTTCAGTTAGCACAGGGTCACCTCTTCACCACAGGGAAGCTCCAGTATATGTTATGACTTCAATAAACATGACGTAGGATTTAATATTACTCAAAACTTCCAAATTTTATTTTCATGAATTCAAAGTATCATTATTTCCCTATTAGAATCAGTATTAGATTTATAGCTGAAACTTATGAAATTGTATAACTTAGGATGGTACATAAATATAAGTTATAAAGTTTCATATTCTTTGAATGGAAGTTAAGAGAATCAGTAACTTGCTTCCTTAGGCATGCTGTGTTCTGAGAAACCACATCTTGCCGATTTTCTAATAGAACTATTCATTTGAAAATTCTATTTGAAAAATATATTGTCACTTCTATAGTGCTTAGTCTCCTAATATACTTTCTTTATAACTAGAGCTGTTCAATTTGCTTACAATAACTAGCTTTAGTGACACAGTAATCATCATGGTTAAAATTAAATATTTATCCCATATTTGTCTTTTATCATTTGAAAGCTACAAGATGGGCAAAGCTATGCTTTAAAGTTGTAAGCTATATTATGATGGTATATCAGGCAAATGAGTGTTCGATGGGCTGTGTTAATGTGAGCTAAAAATAAAATCCCATCTGTTCACCTTTCAAACTACATCAAGACACTGCATACTGGGTGTAGCATAACTTAATGAAACACAAATGGAAATATGCTCATTTCCATCTTTCTGTAACTATGAAAACAGGCTACTTGTCAATAAAGATGTTTTAAAAAGGAATGAATCATGTGCTTATTGATGGATATCCTGGAACATTTAAAAAACCTTTTTTTTTAACAAAAAACAAACAACCAAATAAATATAGAAATTACATCTCCACTTGGCATTTTAAGGCCAATAATCATGAAATGCATTACCATTGATAACACAAAATTCTGACCATTGATTCCAAGGGCTTCAGTTATGCAATAAATTATTGGAGTAATTGAACTGTTATTCCTACTGGCAGTCACTTTATACCACTCACTTTATATGAATTGTAGCAGTTGTACCATCCATTTCCTTTTTTAAAAAAGTTCTCTTGTTCCTTTATTGTTTATTCCATGTTCCTTTATTTACATTTTCCTTTAGATTAATAATTCCTATGTTTATGATAGTTTTCTCTGGCTTTTACCCCATCCTTCAGGACATTTTTTGTTCATTTTATTTACCTGTGAAAATCTTACTACCTGAAAAATGAGAGGACATTCTTTCTTTCAAAGGCTTGGGGAGTTGAAGGGGAGAGTGAGATGTTTGTTTTTCGATTTTGAAATGTTGAACGCATTTTATATTCGCAAAAACAAGAGGTTTTTAGCACCCATTATCCTAATGATACTTCTGGGACAAGCAATGGAAATCATTTAAACTCAGAAGACATGGATGTTGAAAAATTCAATTCATCTGACAAGCATTTAAAATGTGTCTGCTGGGTATACAGCTTTATACCTATGGAGATTACAGGAAATACAAAAGAAAAGAAAGATGTATTTCATACTATTGAAAAAATAATAAAATACTTACACTCAATATTGAGAGCCATAGTCAATCTCAACACAGTTTGTTGAATTATCTACTTTACCCTGGAAAAATGAAAGTTCTCAGAATGCCTAGATAGGATATCTTCTCTCCTCATCTTTTCTACGCTAACAAACTCTGAGAATAGTAATTCTATAGCACATTACAAAACACATTCCACAGTAGTCCTGTAACATCAGTAATACAAATATCAGTGACCCTATGTTATAGATGAATAAACTGAGGTACAGATAGGTTATAGGTTTAGATGGTGGATCTAGACCTGGAAGGAACCTCAGAAGCCATCTAGTCCAATGACCTTGTTTTATAGATAAGGAAGATGAAACTCAGAGAGGTTAAGAGAAAAGTGACTCGTTTAAGATCATACAGGTTTCTATAATCATGGCAGAGGCAGGATTTAAAATCAGCCTCCCCTTACTCCAGATATGTGTGTATGTGTGTGTATAATTAGCAAAATTAGCTGCCATTCAAAAAATAATGTCCTTATTTTGCATAAACTTGAAAGGCTTTCTTCCAGGATTTTATAGAAATGCAGGCTGTAATTCACATAGCACCATCAAAGTTTCCTTTTCTTATTTTATCAATTACACAGAAAAACCACAAACAGGCAGGGTGGTATAGTGGATCAAGAGGTGATTAAATACTATTGCAATCATGTTTTGTCTGTATGAAGCTTGGTAAGTCACTTTAACTTTCAGTGTCCCCAGGCAACTCTCTAAGCCTATGAATTGCAATAGATTCCAATGACTTTCTATTACCTGTGGGATCAAATGAAGAATCTTCTATTGATTTCTAAAGCCCTCTATAACCTACTCCCCTTTATGTTTCCTGTCTTTTTACACCATACTCTCCTCCATGTACTCTTTAATCAAGTGACACTGGCCTCCTTGCTGTTCCTCCAATGTTACAGTACATCATCTGACTCCAAGCATTCTCATCTGATGTTCTTCATTCCTGGAATGATCTTTCTCCCCATCTTTGCATCCAAACTTCCCTGGCTTCCTTCAAGTTTTAGTGAACTTCCCACCTTGTGCAAGAAGGATTTTCTAGTTCTTTTTACTCTTAGTACCTTCTCTCTGAGATTGTCCGATTCAAAATGTATATATATATATACACATATATATGTGTGTGTGTGTGTGTGTATATGTGTGTGTACATATATATGTATATATGTACACACATATATATATATATATTCCAAAGTTATTTGTATATTGACTTCCCCCATTAGACCCTGAGCTCCTTGAGAATAGGGGATGTTTATTGTTTTGTTATTCTTTGCGCCTCCAATATTTAGCACAGTGCCTAGAACATAGCTGGTAATTAAGCAATAATGATTGGCTGTTACTGGTAGTTGTTTTTGCCAAAAATTAAACAGTCAAACCAAACCAATACAAAGCAAAACAAAACCCTATATAATAAATAAATCTTGCATTTTTTCAGTATTTTTGGAGGCCTAGAGTATAAGAAAAGTATTATGCCCTCCATGGGTAAAATGACAATAGATTTAATATGTATACATTTTTGTGTGTATGTATGTATGCGTGTATCATAATAGGTTATATTAATTCAATTTATAACATTATTAGGCTATGGAAATGTTTCATATGACTGTATGTGTTGTTGTTCAGTCACTTCAGTCATGTCCAACTTTTCACAACCCATTTGAGTACCTCTTTTGAGGTTCCCATGGCAAAAATACTGGAATGGCTTGCTATTTCCTTCTCCAGCTCATTGTACAGATGAAGAAACTAAGGCAAACCAGGTTAAATTACTTGCCCAGAGAAACACAGCTAGTAAGTGTCTGAGGCCCAATTTGAACTCACAGAGATGATACCTGACTCCAGGCCTGGAGCTCTATTCACTCTGGTCCCTAGCTGTCTATACACGTATAATCTGTATCAAATTGCTTATTTTCTCAAGGGAAGGGAAGGAGGGAGAGAATTTGGAATTAGAAATATTTTTTTTAAATGTTAAACCTTTTACATGTAATTTAGAAAAAATCAAATGCAAAATATGTATGTGTTTACATATACATATATGTTTATACATACACCTATATTTTACACATATATGTATATTAGGTGCATACCTGACATTTAGTATTTTAAAAAATTATTACCTAACAACAAGATCAGGTAACAATGGAGCAGAATAAATAAAATTAACTTTTCCAATGCAATTATTACGTGTTGTAGTCAAGGGAAAATACTTTCCACTGCTACTACATCAGCAGCAGTATTTCCACTGAATGATTTTTTGAGTTTGAATAGCAGGAGAAAATGTTTTTAGGAGACAATTTTCAATCAAATGGAAAAAAGCCAAACTCTCACAAATCAAAGCAGCCTGGAAAATTGAGACCATTGTGCACATCCAAGTGGGCAAAACAATATTATTATTCTGTTTCAACTATATCTTCTTAGTAAAATATAGTACACAGGTATGTTATAAAAGATATTATTACCTAAAAATATTTAAAGACCAAAGGTATCTTCTTCCATTGCAAAATGTGTCAGGGAAATAAATATATGATAATCAAATAGAATATTTGAAATGAGTATCTTTTATATTTTGTGAAGCTGTAGGTAAATTCATTATATAATTCATTATATAATCTGTATTCTAACGATTTATATTTATGCATATATTACTTATTCTTATTCCTTTTTGGTTCTCTCAGATGAAAGTAAGGTTTCTCCCAGGTCATAAGGAGTGGGGTAAACTTGAGTTTTGTACAAAGTCAGGAAATTAAGAAAGACTAAAATATAGAAGGAATAAAATTTTAGTAAATATTCTCCTTCAGCAAAGTAGAAGGAGATGAGGGGAGTCAAGGATTGGCCTTTTAGGTCCTCAGATACAGCCCTTTGACTGAATCCAAACTTGACAGAACAAATTTTTTGCCAAAGGGCAAAGGACCTAGAGGGTCACATGTGGCCTCAAAGCCAAGGGTACCCCACACCTGGACTCCATTCATTCTCTCTCTCCTTTGCCACATACAACACCCTAATGTGCACTGTCCTATCCCATCATCTCATAGGGGCTACCTCTTCTTGGTGCTGAAAGTCAGTGAACTATATGTTGGGGATACAAAGTAACAGTGAAGCATTCATTGCCCTAAAAAACCTTATATTAAACTGGGGAGACAATATGTACATATAAAGACATTCACAAAATAAGTATAAAGTCCTATGGGTGAAGAGGCCCAGCCGGGTTGGGTGATCAGGGAAGGCTTCATGTAAGAGATAGTTTTTGAGTTCAGCCTTGAGGAAATAGAGATTCCAAGAGACAGAGGTAAGAAGGGTATGCATTCCACATTCTGAAGACAAATGCAAAGGTAAGGAAATGAGAGATAAAGTGTTGTGTTTGAGAATTTAAGGAGGGTGTTTGTTGGGACTTCAGTGAATATGAAGGAGAGTAATGTATAATAAGGCTAGAAGGGAAGGCTGAAGCCATTTTTAGGAATTTTTTTACTTGTTTTTCAAATTACATATAAAAATATTTTTATTCTGAGTTCCAAATTCCCCCATTCCCATTCTCCCTTCCCTGCCTCTTAAGAAGGAAATCAGTTTAATACAGAATACACCTATACAGTCATGCAAAACGTATTTCTATATTAGCCACATTACAAAAGAAAACCCAGACAAAAAAAAAAGAAAAAAAATTTTTAAAGTGTGCTTCAGTCTACATTCAGGCTTCATCAGTTCATCAGTTCTTTCTCTGGGGATGGATAGCATTTTCCATCATAAGTCCTTTAGAACTGTCTTGGAGAATCATTCACAGCTGACCATCATACAATATGGTTGTGTTTCTATGTACAATGCTCTCCTCATTTGCCTCACTTCACTTTGCCTCAGCTCATATAAGTTTTTCAAGGTTTTTCTGAAACCATCCTGTAGTATATTATAATGATATACTAGAACTTGCTCAGCTATTCTTCAATTGTTGGGCATCCCCTCAATTTACAATTCTTTAACACCGCACAATGAGCCACTATAAATATTTTATACATATGCCTCCTTTTCCTTTTTCCTTTTTTCTTTGACTCTTCAGATAGATTAGAAAGAATATGAGGTAATCACCCTGGAAATCAATCTGGAATCATGCAAGTGACCAAATCCTATACTCTGCAACCTAAAGATTTGGCTAGTGGTCAATATATACCTTAAGAAAGTCAATGACAAAAATAAAATCCCCATATATATAGCTAGGTAGTACAGTGGAAAGAGTGCCAGGCCTGGAGTCAGGAAGATCTGAGTTCAGGTCCATCCACAGACATTTACTAGCTGTGTGACCCTGGGAAAGTAACTTAACTACTATTTGCCTCTGTTGTTCACCTGTAAAAAAAAAAAAGGATACACTAGAGAAAGAAATGGAAAACCACTCTGGTATCTTTGCCAAGAAAACTCATAGAAAAAACCATGGAATCACATAGAGTCAGATGCAAATCAACCACTGAACAGCAATGATACCCCTAAATATTTGTAGTAGCCTCTGTTTTGGTTACAGAAAACAGAACACAAAGCCCATCAATCAAGGAACAGCTAATCAAATTGTGTCCCATGAATGTAACAGAATATTATTCTTATGTAAGAAAAAAATGAATATGAATCCAGACAAGCTTGGAAAGAATTACAAAAACTGACTCAAAGCAAAAGAAGGAAAAACAGATAAATAAAATGAACAAATACTACGATGTAAATGGGGGGAAAAGAACAGCAACAACCACAAAATAATGGAAATGGATTTACCTAAAAATTATAATGACAAAGTTTGTCTCCAAAGAAGAGATGTATGAGGGCAATTCTCTTGCTCCTTTGCAAAATTAAGGACCATGGATGTACTTCATATGGATATACATATAACATTAAACTCCTTTTTAGGTTGGTTCATTTTATAAAACTTTTTTCTTCCTTTTTTCGTATTATACTATAATGGATGACTTTCAGGGAGAAGGTTAGAACAGCAATACAATGAGAAACACATTTGGTATAAAAACTAAAGATACTGATAAATTTATTTAAAAGGGAGCTTATCAATGAGTTGGACTAGATGACTTTTGAAGTTCTATCTCCAGGATTTTCTAGTCTAGGCCATCATATCAAAATTTTCTTCTCATTTAATTGAATGTGTCTTTATTTAGTTCTTGTATTATTTTTCATGTTGAGTGATAAAGTGTTTGGACATCACGTTTCATGATAGTTTATCAGACAAGAAGTGGCATTAAAGTTACTAGTTATAGCTCTGTCTTTTCCTCCTTAAATTTCTGTGCATCTTTCTTGTACTTAAATAAATTTTACCCTGTACAACATATATCTTTGTCTTTTTATCATCCCACTAGTAGATTTTAAGCTCCTTGAGCTCAAAGGCTATGCCATATATGATTTGTGTATCCCTAGTATGCATAAAAGTTTCCTATAAATATTAGGCATTTAATATTGTTTGTTGGAATGATTTGAATTAAATATATACATCCATGTATATATGTAATACATGTATAATTCATATGGGAAATGCTAAATTATAAAAGCTCTTAAAGTAGACATGCTACACATAGGATGCCTTAAAAGGGTTCTTAATTACAGACTGGATGACAAACTTCTAAGATCAAATAAAAACCATAATGAAAGAAGGAGTGGAAGAGCACTTGAGTTTAGATTCAGGCAAATTATCCAATTGTCACAAACGTCCTTGTCCTCAGAGGTACAAATGCATTAAACTTAAGGGCTGTAATCCTAAAACACGGAGTAATCAGACTGTCTGTTAAAGGTAATTCAATAGTCCAAATCCAACAGTCTATGAGTAGGGAAATTGAAGTCCAAAAATGGGAATGACTTGCTCCAGGCCACACAAAAAATTAGTGGCAAAGCTAGGCCTAGCTTTTAAAACTTCTAATTCTAATTCTTAAACCTATGCCACTTATTCTGATGCAACTGCTCTATTAGGTTCTGCATGGAGAAGCCAAATGCAGCCCTTGTATGGATCTGTAACAATCTGGATAAAAATCCTCTTTCCGAGTTTTACCTTTTTTCCCCTAATACTTTTTTTTTGCTTGATTCCAACTTCCTAAAATTCAGCCTCTCTTTTTTTTTTTAATTCTCTGATCCAGGAGACTATATGGTACAATAAAAGCACAGAACTGGAGGCCAAAAAGCCTAGAACCTAATCCCAAACATACTACAAGCAGTTCGTGACTTTGGGCAAAGCTCTTAGCCTTTCTTTTCCTCAGATTCTTCCTTCATGAAATGCAAAAGATCATTTCCATTTCTAATATGGAATATTTTCACTGCATATTAACATTGGTAGTAATGTTAAATTGCCTTATCCCAATGTTTCTTTTTGTTTTCATATCTTTTGCTGAAACAATATTTTCCCTCATTAATGAATGGCTCATTCATTTCCCTTTAGGTAATAGGGAATAGATTTCCAGATACCACACTAAGGTAGAAATTGGTTGGAATGGTTGTTAACAAGAGAGAGTTTTCCTATTCTTTCATTGTTAGAAAAACATACATGTATGTGAATACATAGCTGTGTGTATGAATTCATATGAAACACATATATATTTAATGTGTATATAACATATATGTATAAAACATTTATAATATTTGAATACACACGTTTGTGGGCATGAATACATACAAATGCATGCATTCATAAATACACATACATAAAGGTTTTTTTTTTCTAGTCAATGAAAGACTGGAAAAGAATTCACTTGTCAACAACCATTCAAACTAATCTCTACCATAGTAAAACATCTTGAAATGTGTGTGTGTGTGTGCATCTTTACTATATTTTCCTTTGCTCCAGAGCTAAAAATCCAGAATTCTGTTTATCATTCAACATAGGACTAGACTGAATTCATTAGTAAATCCACAGAGTCACTGACAATAATAGTCATAGAATATATTTTGTAACCTGGGATCTTTTTCATTAATGAATATATGTTGCAGATAAAACTCTTTGGTAATAATTTATATCTCACAAAATTCTAATTCTAAGTTACACACCAGGAACAATCAATATTTTATGCATTCTTGCATTACATTGCATCAAACATAGCTTGAATTGTACTCCTCTCCTACTCCACCCCACCCTATGCTACCATAACTCTATCAAAGCTCTGAAATAAAGTCATTTTCTACAATCACTGTGGTAAAATTTTTAGTTCCAAATTTTTCTTCCTCCCTCCCCTAATCCATCTCCCCAAGACAGCAAGCAATATGATGTCAGCTACATATATAAAATCATGTTAAACATGTTTCCACATTAGTTGTGTCATAAAAGAAGAATCAGAACAAAAGGGAAAAACATTGAGAAAGAAAAAACAAAAAAAAGTGCAAAGTCTGCTTCAATCTGTATTCGGAGTCCATAATTCTTTCTCCGGATGTGGTTAGCAATTTCCATCACAAGTCTTTTGAAAGACTTTTTTGTCTATTTTGATAGACTAAGTCTATCATAGTAAATCATTGCACAATGTTGCTGTTGCTGCGTACAATTTTCTCCTGGTTCAGCTCACTTCACTCATCATCAGTTCATGTAAGTCTAACTGTAGTCTAACCCATAATGCACCTACTCATCATTTCTTATAGAACGATAGTATTCCATTACATTCATATACCATACTTTCTTTGGCCATTCTCCGATTGATGGGCATCTCTTCAATTTCCAATTCTTTGCCACCACCAAAAGAGCTGCTATAAATAGTATTGTATATGTGGGTCCTTTCCCCATTTTTATGATCTCTTTGGGATACAGATATAGTAGAGGTATTTCTGGGTCAAAGGGTATGCACAGTTTGGTTGCCCTTTGTCCATATTTCCAAATTGGTCTCCAAAATATTTGTATCAGTTTACAACTCCACCAACAATGCATTAGTGTTAAAAATTTTCCCACATCTTCTCCAACATTTATCATTTTCCCTTTCTGTCATATTATCCAATCAGATATGTATGAGGTGGTACCACAGAGTTTTTTTAATTTGCATTTTTGTAATTGAAAGTGATTTAGAAATGTGATAATAGAGATAACAGTTCTGAAGAGTTACAAGTATCATCTCACAGTGTAGGAAAAATGGTTTAAATCTTACTGAATAATGGGGGGCGGAGCCAAGATGGCAGCTGGGAAGCAGTGACTGGCATGAGCTCCCCACCAACTCCCTCCAAAAACCTATAAAACAATGGCTCTGAACCAATTCTAGAGCTGCAAAACCCACAAAGTGGCAGAGGGAAGCAGGGCCCCAACCCAGGACAGCCTGGATGGTCTCTGGGTAAGGTCTGTCCCACACGGACCTCCCAGACCCAGCCGAGGGGAGCGAAGCTGAGCCCAGCGTGCACTGCGCGAACAGACCAGACGCGGACCTACCAGACCAGGAGAGGAGCGGAAAGTGCCCTGGCATCCTGAAATACTGAGCTGTGGCATGCACCAGACCTCTCAGCCCACAAAGAGCAAAGAC
>CM053622.1:619563491-619582389 GCA_028646595.1 Phalanger gymnotis | reverse complement strand
GGGAGCTCATGCTAGTCCCTGCTTTCCAGCCACCATCTTGTCTCCGCCCCCTCATAAACTGTATCTTTAAATTAATCCATTTCACCCATTCAAATTAATGTCCTGTGCTTAAATTAAATTTTGCCTTAAAATACATAACCAGAACAATAACTTAGGAAAGCAATCATTTTTGTTTTGTGATCGTTGTTGATCTTCCCAAATACAATATAGGCAGAATGGATTATTTTCTTGCTTCAAATGATCTGTGGTGTTAACCATCATCTTAAAAAAATAGTGCAAACCCATTTTTACTTGTATGGGTTTGTATTCAGTATGCATTCAACAAATATTTTTTCAAATATAATTTATTACCTGTACTTATAGTAAATATATAACATGAAAAAAATTGAGAAGTAAAAATCAGCTTAAAAAGCAAAGAATTCAATATCTCTAATTTATTACATTCAGGTAATGAATTTGTTGTAACATTAAAGATTCAAGTACATTGCACTTGTGTGCTTAGCATTTTTGTGTCATTAGTTTGCATACTTTAGGACTTCAATGGACCTCTAATCTCATTGAAATGGGTACTCCTACCAATATTGAATATCATAGCCTATCTATCCTTTATGTCCTGTACAAATACTTCACAAGTAGATACATAAACATGCTAGGGGAGTGGGAAGAGCCTTTCCTCAGAATCTCTTGAAATTTAAAGGATATGAGTGGA
The DNA here is from genome assembly GCA_028646595.1 of Phalanger gymnotis. NCBI lineage: Eukaryota > Metazoa > Chordata > Mammalia > Diprotodontia > Phalangeridae > Phalanger > Phalanger gymnotis. The sequence goes on along the minus strand of CM053622.1, from coordinate 619,581,680 downwards.
ACAAATAGAATTCACATTGATTATTATTCATTTTGAATAAATTATCAAATCCACTTTCTCTATAGTAATATATTGCTCTGATAATATTTATACCAATATTTCCTGTAAAATTCTTCATTAGTAATATGTTATAGATAACACCTAATTATGATGCTCTTCTCAATTGAATTTGGGTGACCTTCAAATGTAATTTTTAAGAGAACATGGCATTCTGTTACTTGTTCCAGAAAACATCATTGGGAGAATATTACTATTGAATGAATTTTTGTTTCAGGAGGAAGCTTGGGGTCATTAAAAGCATAGTAAAAGTTTCTAAAAGGAATACTTTCTTCTTTATGTTCAATTCCAGACTTAGCTTATTATTTGTGTTGTCTTACCAAAATGAATGGGGCAGCTAAGTGGTGCAGTGGGTGGAGGACCCGGCCTGGAGTCAGGAATACTCATTCTTCTGAGTTAAAATCTGGCTTCAGACACTTAGTAGCTATGTGACGTTGGGTAAGTCATTTAACCTTGTTTGGACTCAGTTTCTTCATCTATAAAAATAAGCTGGAGAAGAAAATGACCAACCACTCCAAGAAAACCCCATACAAGGTCACAAAGAGTCAGACACAACTAAAATTGACTGAACAACCACCACCACCACCAAGATGAATATGTTAGTAGACAATCTCTGTGCATTGTCCATTCAAAGCATATTACTGTCTGAAAAAAATAGGCATTTACTCTACTGTATCAAATATTTTCTCCAAGAAAATTAGGATCTCAATGAGATCCTGTATTCTTTAAATCTTTCAGTTGATTATGTGACTAACGATATGCTATAGATATCCTATAGAATATCATTCATAAATTTCTTATTGCCTTAGTTTATGTATTGTTCTCATAAAAGTGTGGAAATTTGAGTCAAAACTGCTCTCCATTTATGATATATATATATATATATATCATGCGTGTTCAGGGTTATTTGTGTGTTGTAACCCCCATTTTGATGTAAAACCCTTGAGGCAGGGACTATGTTGTTTATTAATGTTGTTTTATTTATACATTTGTATCTTTAACACAATGCAATCTCTGACACAGAGTAGTTAAAATGCTTATTCACTGACTAACGTAGAACTCAGTAGATATTGATATTTTTGGTGGTTATGGAGATTTAATAAAGGTCTAAACTTCCTCTTTTCCTCACAAACATTGAGCATCCTCCCCTCACATCTCTCGAGAATTGGTTTTTAAACATACTCAGTATTGTTACAGGGTCTGACTATGCACTTCAATGGAGAATATTTGGTCTCGTGCAGATACTCTCCTGCTCTTGGTTTTCTCTAGTTTGACTTTTATTTCCTCAAGCCTCATATCAGGCACTATGCTTTCAAGAACAGAAATGAGATTCTTCTATTTTCATTAATGGAGAAAAGCTTTTTATAGAAATATTTTTATTGATCTCTTCATATTTTGTCCATTTATTTCCCTCTTCAATTTACCCTTAAAGGCTTTTATTATGATGAGGAATAGTTGGGTCTCCTGTCAAGCTTTTTATAAATTTGTTTTCCCCTTCTCTGTTTTGTTTGTTTGTTTGTCTTATGAAATGATACTGCTCTTGTTCCTGCTCTTCCACTACTGTCTTCTGTAATAGCTAATATAAAAATTATATTCTAATGTAATAATACTTTTGTCTGATATATCTCTCCACTTTGAAATGAGATTAATATTTTGACTAAGTTATTTTTCTTGTCAAAAGATTTATTTGAATCAGTTTAAGAAATGGAAATAGTCTTATAGCCTTTGTTCATTTTCCATTTTCAGTATCAATAGCTCACTGAAATAGTTCATATTACAGTTGATTCAATTGCAGTCCATATCTTATTTTTTTCCTTTTTAAAATAATGATTTTGACTTTACTCTTAGCTTCAATATATAGCTTATCTGACAGTAGAAAGAAAGCAGATTCAAAGATGTCTCCTCCATGGCTAAACAACCACTTTTTGTATACTAAAATATCATCAATTTATTTTCTTGTGTGATGTTAATTTGTATTAAATATATGCAGCATATTATATTTCTCTTCTTGGAGAAATGATTCATGGAAAACAGATGAGACTTCTGCTTAATATGGTAGCCTAAAGCCTCTGTAATTTCATACTTCTGAAACATTTTCCACCACATATCTCATTGTCCTCCCCTGTCCCCTTCTGCACTGAATATTAAAGTATCTCTTCATTTAATTTGTAGGATCTGACTTTCTTGTTGAATTGCTGTAGTGTTCAGCCTTGCTATACATTTTGGGACATAAGGAGTAGTTTTCTGGGGAATATAAAACTAAAACTAGAGGAATCCTTAAAGAGCATTTAATCAATTGCTTTTTTTTTTCTTTTTATAGATAAGGTAACTGAGGGAAAGGGAAGTTCAACGCCAAGGCCAAACTGACACAGGTAAGAAAGATCAGAGGCATAATTTGATCTCATGTCCTCTGAATCCAGAATCTATGCTCCTTCTACTTTACTTCTGTCCCTCCCTTATGGAAGTCTTTATCCTTTTTCTTTTTCTTGTTCTTCTTCTTTCCATGAACACTACAGTTCAAGATAAACAAGTCTAACACGAAGTTGTGTTATCTTTTGGCCTTTGGATGAATAACAATAAAAATTCAACCACCTCCTTTATTTAAAATGACAAACATTCAGAATATCTTAAACTTTCTGTCCTTCTATGAGACTGCAAATTCTTTTGATCATATGTTGTTTATGTTAGAGAATAAAATTTTATATCATTCAGTTCCTCTAGCAATCCATTTTTGTTGGACATTGGAAAAGGAATTCCCTATCAGTGTATTAATTGCTGAGTTAAGGTTTATGGATGGTCAAAAACTTTTGTGATACCTGGCATTACTTGCTTCCTTTAAATAATTCTATCCTCATCACTGAAGCATCAAATGGTCAAAAATGAAGGTCATGTTGCATATTTTTCCTGAGTTACCATTCCAAAATATTGTATAAATAAAAATTCAATTTACTAGTGTCCAGACTCTGTACTAGAATACTAGAACAGCTTTAAAAAGCAGAGCTAGTATTTATTCCAAACCATATACTAAACTTTTTTTTAGCATTCTAGACCCTGCCAGAGCTTATGCTACATTTTCCAAGTCTTTGGTTTCCTTCACTCTATGCTGAAGCAATAGAATAGGACATTGTGCAATGAATATGCATGTTTTGCCCCAAATAATAGAAATTCTTATCTTGGAATTCAGTATGTTAAAGGTAAAGATATTTCTTTAATGAATGGATTCCAAAAACATGATAATAATTAATAAACAGAAGCTTCCCTAACCTTAGAAATGTAGAAGTTAAGGACATAAATGTATAAGCCCTTTGATTATTACCCAGGCATAATATCTGTGGATATGAACAATGGAAATTTTGTACTTCTATTGACTTCTGTATGTGTTGGAAAAAAGTGCAACATTGGTGAATCAGCAGATTAACATTGTACTAACCAAAATTGTATTTAGCTGCAATTTATGGCCATAATATTTGGAATATAAATAACCATCATTTCCATTTCTCATTAACTCATTTATTCACCAACAAATACTATGACAAATTTGTTCAACTTTCTCTACTGCTGTTCTCTGGCTGCAAACATTCTCTAATTATAAAATTGATTGCTTTATCCTTTTCTCTTTTATTTTTAAGCCTTAATTGCTACTTTTTTGTTTTAATCAGAAACAATGAGAATAAACACAAGAATTCCTGATGAACAATGAAAAAGAAATTTGGGGAATTTTGTCAGATTTTCCTTCACAAGTATCAGAGTCATCTGGAACCCAAAACTTCATTTCAATAAATGGCTAAAAACAAATCATTCTGGGCAGTTGAATGAAGGATGTATTAACATATCCCACTTAATCTATGATGCATTTAAGCATGGAATTCAATTTTTTAAATATAACCTAAATAAGGATTGTTTTATTTATCATCATATTTTTATCCTCAATACTGACTACAGTGCCAGGCACATAATAAATACTTAATATCTATGTATTAACTGATTGGTAATCAGATGCATCAACTCATCCCTTTAATTTCAAAATACAAATTTGATTTTTCAATTTCTCATTATAGTATATTTCTGGTAATAACAGACTTTGTATATTGCTTCAAGGTTTACAAATTGCTTTACAAATATTATTCAAATATTGTACATTATAATTTTATCTTTATAATAATCCTGAGAGGTAATTGATATTATTATGCCAATTGCACAGAAGAGGAAACTGTGGCAGGTAGAAGTTAAGTGACTTTCTCAAGAACACCAGCTAGTAAGTATATGATGTCCAATTTAAACTCAGGTCTTTCTTCCTGATTCTGTGACCAATTTTCTTTTGTACATCCTAGCAGTCCAAACTATATCCTAAGTGTACATAATTGACTTTTTGTCAGTAGAAATATTATAGTCTATTTAATTTAAAGCTCAACAGAATTTTTGGCTTAGCCAACTCAATTAAAATAATGTAATTATAATCTATGTGTGTTATTTGAGATATTCTAGGAAGATCTGCTACTACCCAAACATATGTGTTCTACCTGATGTTGAAGTAGAGAATGAAATTTTGGGTCAAGTTTTGCCCTTTCCTTTTAATGGCTTTAAAAACAAAAATAATTCCTCCTAAGGAGCAAAGCACACAAAGGCACCAACGCTTCTATTTGAGTTACTTTACAAAATTGTTTTATTTAAGTCTAAGTGGGACAAGGAGTAGTTTGTGGGCTTAAGATGTTGTAATAGATTGTGTTAATGTGGTATATAGTGGGCAGAACATGAGATTTACTGTAAAGAAGACCTGAATTCAAATCCTGTCTCTGATACTTCATTGATATGAAACCCTGTGCAAGGCACTTGAATTCTTTATGCCCTAATTTCCTTGTATTTAAAAAGAAAAAAAATGGCCATAATGATATTTGACGTCGCTTCTAATTATAATTTTATGATCTTATGAGGTTCTTTCCTTATTAAAGAGAAGAAAGGCTACAGAGAAAGGGTAGGGTTTTAATGAGAACGGACTTTTTCTCCTTCACAAATGTATTCATTACTACTCCTGATAATGGGCAAAACTACCACAGTAGGCTCAATTAAGAAAAAAAGAACAAGATCCTCAAGCATAGCTATGCGTGGCTTTAAAAAAATGTATAGGGATGGGAGTATACTGAATCTAGATTGTCTTCAAGATACCATCGAGTTAATGCAATTTTAAATCTCTCTTGGACTTAAGCCCAGAAAACCATCTGGAACCTCAGAATATATAACATACCCTGTCTTCTGGAAAGTGTTAAATTCCCACTACAATGGACAATAGCAGAAGCCTCTAGGGGACTTCTACATCTCAGAGGAATTTGAGACTATTATATATTGACAATCTTTCTTTGCTCCCCTAGGTCTGACTTTATGTCAGATTCTCTCTTTCTTCAGGTTAGATATTCAACTAATACCTTTCCTTCACCACAAACAGTTCTCCTCTCCTGAGATCAGCCTTAGTTGATGCCCTTTCCTTTGGATGAAGAGAAAGGGGAAGGAGAGAGCTTTTCTTGAATCAGGGCTAAACCTGAGGTGCTTCCCCTGGTAGAAGAGACTTTTAATTTAGACCTTTTCCTTGAGGGGAGAGTGAGGTGGAGCTTTACATTTTATTTACCTCACTACTTTAAAGTCTCTTAAAAAAACAAAACTAATATAAATGAGAGTGAGGATTTTTTTAATTCACTTTCATTTTTATTTACTTTTTTGTTACAAATATTTATTTGCAATTTTTAATTTTTATGAGACATATTTTACAACAAAGTAAAACAGTTAAATGAAATTAACAATGATTTCAACTGAAACTTCATGCAACATTCCACATCTGTAGTACCCTTACCTCTATTTTTTAAATGAAATCTATTTTCTTTCCTTCCCACTTTCCAACTGAATGAAAAAAAGAAGGCAATTTTCTTGTAACAAATATGCACCATCAAGCAAAGCAAGTTGATTTTAAGGATGTGCACATGTATGCATATACATATGCATGTACATGTATACATGCATGTATGAGATATGTACATGACTATACACACATATATGCATGTAGATATATAAATGTATATAATTCATATAAATAATTACAATATATAAATATACAACACATGTAATAAATTTCCAAATAAATTATAATTTATAATTTAAATTATCTAATGTATATAAATCATATATACATATACATTTAGCTATACCTATCTGTCTGTCTGTCTATCTATCTATGTGCCTATCTATCTCTCTTTCTTTATCATTATGCACCCTAAATCAATCTTCTCTGTGTAATGGAAACCATACTTCATCATCTGTTCTTTGGAATCATGAATGTTCATTGTATTGATCTGAGTTCTTAGATAGTTCTTAAAGATTTCAAATCTATTTTTTTCACAATGCTGTTAACAGTGAATAAATTGTTCTGGTTTTGTTCAATTTATTCTTCATTTATAAAAGCTCTCAAAAATTTCCATTTTTTTGTAATAGATATCATAGCATGAATTGTTCATTTTTTGCTCACTTCTCTATTGAAAAGGATTTTAGGGGAAAAGGTGCATTGTTGCACTATTGGGGGAACTGTGAATTGGGTACAAACATTTTAAAAAAAATATATGGAATTATAAATTAAAATTCACTAACCATTATGTGCCTTTTGACCCAGACATAATGGCACTTATAGGTTTATAATCAATGGTGATAAAAGAAAGAGGAAGACATCTTTTATCAACAAAAATATAGCACTCCTTGTGGTAGCTGAAAACTAGAAACTAAGAAGATATTCAACAATTAAGGCATATCTAAATAAGTTAAGGTAAGTGTAATGGAGTGTTATTATGCTATAAGAAATAAGGAAATAGGTGGTTTCAAAAAGATAGAGATTTATATGAACATTAAATTTCTTTTCTTCTATAACTAATTCTCATTCTTGTTTTCTCTAAAAGCAATGAACAGCCAAGCCAAATGGTCAAGTAAAAGTAATGACTCAACTGACCTCTTACAAATCCCCCCTGAAAAAAAAACAACTTTAAAATAATGTCTCAAAACAAATTCTGGAAGGGCAAAGCCAATAAAAGGATGAGGTGGAACAATTTTCAGCTCCAGACAGCTTAGAAGGGTAGCAGGAAAGGTCTGTCTCACTGGGGTGAGAGTGGAACTCAGTCCAACACATTAAAAAATAGAATAGGCCAAATGATAACAGAGGCACAAAAACCAAAAAAAAGGGAAGAACTCCTCAAAAAGTAGAATTGGCCAAATGGAAAAAGAGGTACAAAAATTCACTGAACAAATGAACACCATTAAAATTGAACTGACCAAATGGAAAAGGAGGCACAAAAACTCACCAAAGGAAAAAAAATCCTTAAAAATTAGATTTAGGCAACTAGAAACATGACTCCATGAGACATTAGGACACTATAAAACAAAACTAAAAGTATTAAAAAGTAGAAGAAAGCATCAAATAGCTCAAAAAATCAAGTGACCTGAGAAATAGATTGAAGAGAGATAATTTAAGAATTATTAAAATACCTGATAGCCAAAATCCAAAAAAAGCCCTAAAAATCATATTTCAATATATTATCAAGAAAAAATTGTCCTGATATCCTAGAATCAGAGAAAAAAAGAAATTGTAAGAATCCATTGAGGGCTCTGTTCACTTCACTGTGAATCAAATTTATGAGGAAAAAAATTATTCCCAAATTGTTAAATGGTCAAAGGAAAAGAACAGGTCATTTTCAGATGAAGAAATTAAAGCTATCTATAGTTGTATTTAAAATGCTCTAAATCATTATTGATTAAAGAAATGCAAATTAAAACAACTCTGAGGCATCATCTCATACACAGCAGATTGGCTAATATGAGAAATGATAACTGTTGGAAGAGATGTAGAAAAATTGTGACAATAAAATACATTGGTGAAGTTGTACTGATTCAGCCATTCTGGAGAACAATTTAGAGCCATGCCCACTGGGCTATAAAGCTCTTTATCATCATTGATCCAGCAATACAATTAGTAGGTGTGGACCCAAAAGAGATTAGAGAAAATGGAAAGAATTTAAATGTAAAAATGCATTAATGGCATCTTTTTATGCTTCAAAGAATTGGAAATTAAGGGGATGCTCCGCCGAACAAGATGTGGCATATGATTGTAATTGAACATTATTTTTATAGAAAAATAATGAGGGCATAATTTCAGAAAAAAAAAACAACATAGCATAACCTATGTGAACCGTTGTAAAGTGAAATGAGAAGGATTGTCAGATCACTTTCCACAGTAACAGCAATAGTATGTGATGACTAATTTTGATAGACTTAGCTCTTCTCAGCAATACAATGATCTAAGACAATTCCAAAAACACTCATTATGGAAAAATTCTATCCACATCCAGAGAAAGAATTATGCAATCTGAATGCAGATGGTAGCCTACCATTTTCTCTCTTTTTTTCCTTTCTCATGGTTTTTCCCTTTTATTCTGATTTTTCCTTCAAATATGACCAATGTGGATATACATGTATAGTCTACATCAGATTGCATGCTGAATTGGGGAGAGAAGGGAGAGAAGGAGAAAAAATTTGGGAACTCAAATTCTTATATAAATGAATGTTGAAATCTATCTTTACATGTAATTGGAAAACATAATATACTCCTAAGCACTTAGCAAAGAACGTGATCATTATTACAGCAATTAGAAGAGTTCTTCATAGAAGGCTTGATGGTTAGACAATTATATTGGGATGATCAAAAAAGCATGGATGTGAAAGAAGGATGCTCTGGGAGAAGGGAGGAGAATGTGGAAAATTATATTATATAAAAGAGCCATGTGAAGAGAAGCTTTTGCAGTGGAGAAGAAAATGGTGGGGGTGGAGGTGCAGGCAATGCTTGATTGCCACCTAGCTAATCACAGAATAGATTAATGAATTGGGTTGTGCTATAAGAAATGATGAGCAGGATGGTTTAAAAGAAACCTGGGATCATATATGTGAATTGATGCAAAGGAAAGTGAGGATATCCAGGAAGACATTGTGCACAGTAACTGCAATATTTTAACCATGCTCATCTGTGAAGATTTACCTACTCTGATCAAAATAATGATGCAAGACAATTCCAAAGGACTCATGATGAAAAATTATATTCACTTCTAGAGAAAGAACTGATTAACTATGGGTGTTTATTGAAGCATATTATTAGTACTTTATTTTTCTTGGTTTTTGCATATGTTTTCTTTTCCAACATGGCTAATGTGGAAATATGTTTTGCATAACTTCACATGTATAATCAAAATCATATTGCTTTCCTTATCAGGGGTGGAAGAGGGTAGAGAAGGATAGAATTTGGAATTCAAAATTTTTTAACTTAATGCTAAAAATTGTAAATGTCTTATGGAAATAGTTAATGAAGTAAATTTTATATATGTATGTATGTATGTATGTATGTAAAATATGCACTCAGTTCTCAAGTGGTGGAGAGCATTTTTTATCACAAGGTCTTTGGAATTATCATGAATCATTGTATTGATCAGAAAAAACTAAGTCAATTGATAGTGTTGAATTTCGTTTGTATAATGTTCTCCTGGTTCTGCTTACTTCACTTCTCATTAGCACATAAAGGTCTTTTTAGGGTTTTCTGAAACCTTCTCCTTCATCATTTATATAGCACAATAGTGTTCCATCAAAATCATATGCTATAAGTTATTAATCCATTCACCAATTGATGGGCATCCCCTCAATTGCCAATTCTTTTCCACCACAGAAAGACCTACTATAGGTATTTTTGAATATATTTATTTTTTCCTTTTTCTTTGATATTGGAATATAGAACTAGTAACAGTGGGGCCAAAGATATGTAGGCTTTTAGTCTTTATGGCATAGTTCCAAATTATCTTCTCAAATATTTGGACCAGTTCACAGCTCTATCAAGAATTCAGCATTGTATGTATTTTCCAACATCCCCTCTAGTATTTATCATTTTCCTTTTCTGCAATGTTAACCAATTTATGATGTGAGATGGTATCTCACAGTTATTTTAATTTGCATTTCTCTAATTATCAATGATTTAGGGCATTTTCCATATGACTATTAATAGCTCTGATTTTTTTCTGAAAACTGCCTGTTCATATCCTTTGACTATCAATTGGGATGGGATCATAGTTTTATAAATTTCAATCACTTCTCTATACATTTGAGAAATAAGGCTTCTTTCAGAGAAAATTTGTTTGAATTTTTTCAGTTTCCTTCTACTATTATAATTGTGATTGTTTGGATTTTGTTTGTGCACAAACTTTTCAATTTAATGTAATGGAAACAATACATATTACCTCCCAATATACTATGTCTTGCATGATCATGAACCCTCACTTTATCTACTGATCTGGCAGGCAATTTTGTTCCATACTACATATGCTTACTTATGATATCACCTTTTATCTTAAAATCAGATATCCATTTTTAGCCAAACTTAATATATAGTGTGAGATGTTGGTCTATGCCTAGTTTCCTCCAGAATGATTTCCAGTTTTCCAATATTGTGTTTTTTCCCCAATAACTTAGATTTTTATGTTTAGGTTACTGTGGTCATTAACTGCTGTTTATAGTATATTTAATCTATTATACTGTAGTTATTTAAAAAAATTCCAAGAAACAGTTTCTGAATGTAATGGCAAGTAAAGTGAGACTTTTTGTTGCCTTTTGTTTTGGAGTGCATCTCAGGAATAAAGCAATCAAGTGCCTTTGAGTTTTACCTTTGTTTCAATCAAGAGTCTTTGATTGAATTGGGAACCTTTGATGACCTGCTTAAGTCACTGGAAGACGTAGGCCACATGGGTTTGATGCTGTCTGACTCTGAAGAAGTGTGTGTGTGCATATATATATATATATATATATATATATATATATATATATATATATATATATATATATATATCTGAAGAAGTGTGTGTGTGCATATATATATATATGTTGGGGCTCACTCATTGGAAAAGTGTCATGTGGAGACTCTGGGCAGCGATTAAGGAGTTCCCTGGCTTTGAAAACCCAGATGTTGGCCTCTCTCTCTCTGGTAACTATGTATATATAGCTTTGGTAAGACAGCTAGAGCCTGTCTGTTGATTTGTGTTATTTGTTCGGTTTATATTTTCTCTGTTTGCAATTTCTGTTTGTATTTGCTCTGAAATTCAGGATGCTGACTTTTCTCCCTCAACTAAGGGAATGATACATGTATGTTCAATTAAAGTGAGATTGTAAACCCCTTAAAATTGCTTTCCTTAGAAAAACAGATCAAAGAACCTATGCTAGCAGCCCTCCTATGTGCTGGTGTTATTAACTTTACACAGCCACAAGAGCTGCAAGTAGCATTCTTGTTACACTGAGTAATTTCATAATTTTGTTCATAAGTTCAACACATTATTAATAAAAAGATGCTAATTTGGTCATCTCTTTTAGACCAAAGACCTCTGATGGTGGTTAGCTCTCAGTTTATATGCCCTTCAAAGAATAGGTGTTCTTGAGGAGTAGTAATTAACTGATTGATTAACACAATGAGAAGTGGGCTATATTAAAATGACAATTTTGGGGTACGTGTCACCCAAATCTTGATCAAAGAGACGTCAATTTCTATATTACTTTTTAAGACAAAAGAGAGACTCAACACTTCCCCAGACCTGTTTGAGCAGAAACAATAAGCAGTAATACACCCATTAGCTCAAACTTAAAATTAATTTTGCTGTCTGTTAAGATCTTGATCTGGATAAATTTTTAAGAGACATTTCCTCTACTAGTGATTTCTGGATGAAGAAGTAGAAAAGGTGAAAACACATTGGTCTTGATTCAATAGTTATTTATTATATACAACAGATAAATAATTAATTTCTCATACCATTTATTCACCACTCCATTTCTTAGCTAGTATCAGACTGTTTCAATGATTGCCATTTAGCATAATAGTTTAATTTGGTACTACTGGGCCTCTTCAGTTTTTTTTAATTGATTGCCATGTTATTCTTGTGCTTTAATTCATTCAGTTTAATATTTTTTTTAGTTTTACAAAATGGTTCTCTGATAGTGTGATTGGTATGGAAGTAAATAATTAATTTAGAAGGTATTGGTATTTTTATTAGGTTGGCTCCGCCTACAAAAGAGCAATTAATTTTTCTGTTACTCAGATACATGTTAATTTGTGAGAACATTTTTTTGTAATTTTTTCCATATACTTCCTCTGTGTGCATGTGTGTGTGTTGACAGGTAGACAGGCAAAGCATTGAGCCTTGAGGACTATGAAGGAAAGTGGAAGGTATGGGTGTCAAAAACAATACCCAATCTCCTCAGTTTTAACATCAGCAAGAGAACTGACAGTACTTCTGTAAAAGTACAGGATATAAAACTACAAAAATCATCAGCATTTCTAGATAATCTCAGTAAAACCCAGCAGCAAGATATAGAAAGAAAATTATCTTTTAAAATTGCTACAGAGTATATAAAATATTTGGAATCTACCTACTATATATAAAATAAATACATAAATATAAATAAAAATAACTGTTTGTAGAAATAGACAAATATAATTAGAAATATAGTAATTGCTCTTGAGTAGGATAAGGCAACATGATAAGCATTACAATACCACCTAAATTGATTTATTCAATGACATATCAATTGAATTTTGAAGGAATACTTTGCAGAATTAGAAAAAATAATAAAATTCATTTGAAGGCAAAAAGTCACAAATCTCAAGGGAAATAGTCAAGAAAAGCAGAAACAATGGGATCATTGCAGTGCTTGTTCTCAAATTTCATTACAAAGCAGTAATTCTCCTCCCCACCCACCCCCTGGGGAAAAGAACTGGCTTAAAAATAGAAAGATCAATCAGTGGAATAGATTAGTTATAAAAGACAAAGTAGAACATATATCTAATAATAGAGTATTCAAAAACCAGAAAAACCCCAACTACTGGGAGAAAAACTCATTATTTAACAAAAAATTCTGAGAAAAATAGAGAGTCATGGAACAAAAATTAGATTTAGATCACTTTAAATCTTATCTAAATTCACAAATGAATACATGACCTTGATAGGAAAGGCTACATCATAAATGAATTAGAGAAACTTGGAAATGAATATACCTTAGATCTATGAATAAGAGAAAAAAATCAAAGAAGTGATAGAGAGGGTCAGAAAAGATAAAATAATTTTGATTACATAAATTTTTAAAGTCTTTGCACAAATCCAATGGATATAAGATTAAAAAGGATACAATTAATTTTGACAGAAATCTTCACAGTGAGTTTCTCTGTTAAAGACCTCATTTCCAAGATATATAAGTAACTTGTTCAAATTGAGATGAATAAAAGCCATTCCATAGTTGATGAATGGTCTTAGAATAGGAACAAGAATTTCTCAAGGGAAAAAGTCTCATATATCTCTGTCCATATGGAACAATCTCTAGATCATTAGTAATTTAAAAAATTAAAATTAAAATAACTCTGAGATTCTATTTCCCAACTAACAGATTTCAAAAAGATGACAGTAAAGGAAAATGATAAATGTTAGGAAGCTTTGGTAAAACCTGTGCATTGAAATCCTGTTGGTGTAACTGTGAATCAATATAACTATTCTCAAAAACAACTCAGAATTATACAAAAATATCAATAAAGATAAATACCATTTAATTCAGTTATGCTACCACTAGGCCTAGAACCAAAAGAAATAAAAAGGTAAAAGACATACATGTACAAAAGTATTTATAGCAGCTCTTTTTAGGGTGGAAAACAAACAAACAAATTTGAAACTAAACATAAGTGCAACATTTGAGGATTTAATTATAGTCTGTGAAAAAAATAGAATTATTATTATACAGCTAAAAATGAGGAAATAGATGATTTTAAAGAAACACAAAAAGACTTTCCAGAAGTCAAATAAGCTGCCTCATATATTGCTGGTTTTCCCAAAGCAGTAGAAACAGCTATTAACATCTTCTTTATCCCTAGAGAAAATAATTAAGTGAAAAAAATGGGGAGAGTGGAGCCAAGATGGTGACTTGAGAACAAGGTCTCTGTTAAGCTCTCCCCCGAATCCCTCCAAACACCTGTAAAAAACGACTCTAAACAAATTCTAGAGCTACAGAACCCACAAAATAACAGAGGGAAACAAGCCTCCAGCCCAAAACAGCATGGATGGCTGCTGGGAAGCGCCTATCACACCATACTAGGAGTGGAGTATAGCCAAGCATTGCCCCATGCCAGGACAGACAAGACCAGGAGTCAGGCAGAGCAGGCCTTAGGGCCTTGAATCACCGAGTCATGGCAGTTACCAGACTTCTCAACCTACAAATGCTAAAGACAACAGAGTAGGCCAGTGGAAAAAACTGCTGGGTCTGCGTGAGAGAAGTGCATGGTCCAGCCTCACCAGAGAACCAGGCCCATTTGGTGAGAGGAATCAAGTGGCAGATTGGAACAGGAGTCCATAGAGTGCTTTATTGACACAAAGACAGGGTTTTCTTGCTTTGCTCTACTTCGATCTGGGTAGTGGTCCTGTTTGATGCTTCTCAGGAAAGGAGGAGCACTGATGTGGCAGAGATTACAGTAACTGTGGAGAGGGAGTCCCCTCAGAGTTACATGACAGAAAGGAGTGCTTGCACTCACAGACCAGAGCACAGGCCAGGAGAGGAGCTTCATAGCACCTCAGAAAAGAAGTAGCTCAGAAAACAGCAGCACAAAACCTTCTAAGCTTGGGGCAAAGCATTTTCCACTCTGAAAGCAGTCATAACCTTACAAAAAGCTTCAGAATCAAGTAATTAGCTGGGAACATGAGCAAGCAGCCAAAAAGGACTCAGACTATAGAATCTCACTTTGGTGACAAAGAAGATGAAAACATACAGCCAGAAGAAGACAACAAAGTCAAAGAGCCTACATCAAAAGCTTCCGAGAAAAATATGAATTGGTCTCAGGACATGGAAGAGCTCAAAAAGGATTTGGAAAAGCAAGTAAGAGAAGTAGAGGAAAAATTGGGAGGAGAAATGAGTGATGCAAAGAAATCATGAAAAACAAGTCAACAACTTGCTAAAGACCCACCAAAAAATATGAAGAAAATAACACCTTAAAAAATAGACTAACCCAAATGGCAAAAGAGGTACAAAAAGCAAATGAGGAGAGAATGCCTTTAAAGGAAGAATTAGCCAAATGGAAAGGGAGGTCCAAAAGACAATGAAAGAAGCTACTGCCTTAAAAATTAGAATGGAGAAGTGGAAGCTAGTGACTTGATGAGAAATCAAGAAATTTTAAAATGGAACCAAAAGAATAAAAATATGCAAGTCAATGTGAAATATCTCATTGGAAAAACCACCGACCTGGAGAATAGATCCAGGACAGATAATTTAAAAATTACTGGACCACCTGAAAGCCATGATCGAACAAAGAGCATAGGGAAACCAGCCAGTGATCCAGGCTGGCAGAAAGTTGGGCAACTGAAACCGATGGAGATCCCCAGGCCTCCCAGCATAGGAGTGGATACTGTCGAAGTGATGGGAGGTAGCAGCATCACAGCACCTGCAGCCATCAGACATCTTCTTCTGAGGCTTGCAGCCCACAGGTTTGAAACTCGCATTCTTGAACTTCTGGGAGACGTAATGGCCAGGTAAAAGGCTGTCATCCATCCCTCCTACACTAACCCAATGATTTCCTTGGGAAAAACACTTGAACATAGGAGAAAATGTGGGGCTTCAGTAGCCAAACAGTGGGTATTCCTGAATTCAAGAAGGGCTGAGCCAGCAAGGGTCAAGACCAGGAACCCAGACATACCTTGGCACAGCCAGGGGAAGTGGCAGACACCAGCACAGACAAAATCTGAGACCCGCCGTGCTGAAGAGCAGCCCCAGGGGAAGAGGAGACTTCCATCAGCCAGATGGCTACTCCCCTACACCTCAGGAAACCAAAGAACATAATACACAAAGCCAGTAACTAGGCTTACAATTCCCAGAACAAGAAATTTGGGACAGAGATCCCTGAGCCCCAAAGCAGAAATCCACTGTAAAGTCAGGAAAAGCTAATGAACATGAAGAAGAACATGAAAAAACCAAAGACCATTGATTCTTTTTATGGAGACAGGGAAGATCAAAATAACTATTCAGAAGAGGACAGCATTGACACTATACCCACATCTGATACATCAAAAGGGAATGTGAACTGGTGTCAAGCCCAAAAGGCATTCCCGAAAGAGCTAAAGGAGGATTTAAAAAAAAACAAACTAGGGAGGTAAAAGAAAAAATGGAAAAAAATCACAGATAGATCAAATCTTTTAAAAGTAAAATTGGCAAAATGGCTAAAGAGATTCAGAATCTAAATAGAGAAAATAACACCCCAAAAGGTAAAATCAACCAATTGGAAAAGGAGACTCAAAAGCAAAATGAAGACAGCAACTCATTAAAAATTAGAATTGAGCAAGTGGAAGCTAATGCCTCTATGAGGCATCAATAAGTAGTCAATGAAAATGTAACAAATGAAAAAATAAAAGGAAATGTGAAATATCTGATTGGAAAAACAACTTATCTGGAAAATAGATCCAGGAGAGACAACTTAAGAATTGTTGTTCTACCAGGAAGCCACAATGAAAAAAAGAGCTTGAACAGTATCTTCAATGAAATTATCAAAGATAACTTCTCAGAGGTCCTAGAACCAGAGGGTAAAATAGTCATTGAAAGAATCCACTGATCACCCCTTGAAAAAGATCTTAAATTGAAAACTCCAAGAAATATTATAACCAAATTTCAGAATTACAAAGTCAAGGAAAAAATACTGCAAGCAACCAAAAAAACAATTCAATTACTGTGAAACTACAGTCAGGATCACCCAGGGTCTTACAGCTTCTACATTAAATGTCAGGAGAAATTGGAATATGATATTCTGAAAGGCAAAGGAGCTTAGACTACAACCAAGGATCAACTATCAACAAAATTGAGCATAGATTTTCAGGCAAGGAGACAGACATTCAATGAAATAAGGGAATTCCAGATCTTCCTGATGAAAAGGCCAGAACACAATGGAAAATATGATCTTCAAATACAAAACTCAAGAGAGACATAAAAAGGTGAACAGGAGGAAAAATCCCCTGCAAACCTTGTTATTCAATAAGGGCAAATTGTTTACATCCTAATATAGGATTATATTGTTTTATACATGTGTGTGTATATATATGTATATATATATATACATATATATACACACATATATGTATATATATTTATTTCTATCTTGAGAATAGTACAGTTATTATGACAACTGAAAGTGATACACATAGACTGTGAGTGTCTGCATAAAATAATCGATATAATGATAAAAAACATAATTAAGAGACTTAAAGGGAGGGTACTGGGAGAAGAGGTAAGGAGGTAGTAGAAAAGGGTAAATTACATCAAATGACGAGGCACCAAAACACATTTTACCGGAGGGAAAGACAGGAGGGAGAAGAGTAGTATGTGAGCTTTGCTCTCATTGGAATTGGTTCAAGAAGAGAATAACATACTCTGAAAAGTATAGAAATCAAACTTATCCTACAGGCAGTAGGAGGGGAAAGGGGAAAGAAAAAGGGGGAGGGGTCAGAATGGAGGAAAGAAGTAGCAAGGGGAAAAGGGTAAGATAAGGGATGAAAATTAAGAGGGAAGGTAAATTGAGGAAGGCAGTGGTCAGAAACAAAACTCTTTTGAAGAGCAGAAGAGGGAAAGGAAAATAAAAGTATAAACAGGGGAGGGAACCAGGATAGAGAAAAAGACACAGCTTGTAACCATAACTGTAAATGTGAATGGGATGAACTCTCCCATAAAATGGAGGCAGACAGCAGAATGGATTAATAATCATAATCCTGCAAGATGTTGTTTACAAGAAACACATTTGAAAAAGGGGGATAAACACAGGGCAAAAGTAAAAAGATGGAGTAGAATATATTGTGCTTCAGCTAAAGTAATAAAAGCAGGAGTAGCAATCCTTATTGCAGACAAAGAAAAAGCAAAGATAGATCCAATTAAAAGAGATAAGGAAGGAAATTATATTCTGCTAAAAGGCACTATAGACAATAAAGCAATATCATTATTTAACATATATACACCAAGTGGTGTAGTATGCAAATTCTTAGGGGAGAAGTTAAAGGAGGTACAGGAAGAAATAAA
>CM053622.1:619544181-619562991 GCA_028646595.1 Phalanger gymnotis | reverse complement strand
ACAGGGGAGAGAGGAAGGGAAAGGGGGATGGGAAGGGAATGGGGCGACGGAGGGAAGGGCAGACTGGGGAACAGGGCAACCAGAATGTACGCCATCTTGGAGTGGGGGGGGGGAGGAAATGGGGAGAAAATTTGTAATTCAAACGCCTGTGAAAATCAATGCTGAAAACCAAACATGTCAAAAATAAATTAAAAAAAAACGAAAAAAAAATAATAAAAAATACCCATTTTAAACTTTCAAAAAAAAAAAAAAGAAATAAGATAATCAAACCTAGAGAAAATTGCACTAAATTTTAGGAAAAGTTGAAATAAAATCAAAGAAAAACAATTGCTGAATTAATTTTTTATTCTATCACATAATATTCAGGTATGTTCTTTCCAAGAACATTCTAGCAAAATATAGAGGAACATATGATCAGTTAACTGACTGTCAAGAAATGAATTATTTGGCAAAGGCTACCCAGATTTCCAAGAAAAATGTAATAGAGTAGAAATTAACTCTGGCAAAGTTAAATTGTTATTTTTTACTTATCTGACAAACTTTAAACTTTCCTCAAAATTTTAATATGTAATAAGTTCTTTGTTGAAATCACTTATCTCAAATGACTTGGCATTGAGTTTACAAGATTTTATTAATATCCCTTAATTCATAAAGAAACAATATGTTATATGGGATATTAGCTGTGCCATTAAGATACAGTTTATTTGGCCATGTCTAACCTTGATTAAACCGAAAGGTTTTTGATGACATTTAAATCAAATGAATTCACAGTTAATCGAATTATGTTCATCATCATCTCTTAGATAAACATTTCTCCCTCCCCCATCTCCATGATATGATGGATATTGCAAGGCTGTCTTGTAGTATCCCTTCTCCATTTAGGACATTTCCTTAATTTTAGAAAAAATTCAGCTTCACATATCATCAATATGTTTCTTAGATATTATTATGTCAATGAAGACAAGACTTTCAGATACATTGAAAGTAAAAATATCCCCAAAACATTTAGGGAGAGGAGTGTTTATAGTCTCTAAAGATAGTAGATCTTACAGGCTCACCTGGCCTTCTTTGGTCAGTGGTGTTGGTAAAGTCTTAAGTTACTTTCATTAGTAAAAATCATCTATTTCTCAAATCTTCTGTTCCCGTGTTTGAATTGTTTTGCTCGTGACAAGCATTATTTTTCCCAAAATAGGAACAACAGATTTTTTTTCTTTTAAACTTATATTCTCACTGTTCTTTCAATTTCTGGAAGATTATATTGCAATGTAGATGAGTCAATAATAACCCAGCAGCCAGGTTCCTTTGAAGGTTATTGCTCATTTTCTGAATATCAAATAAAGATCTTCTTCTTCTTCTTCTTCTTCTTCTTCTTCTTCTTCTTCTTCTTCTTCTTCTTCTCCTTCTTCTTCTTCTTCTTCTCCTTCTTCTTCTTCTTCTTCTTCTTCTTCTTCTTCTTCTTTTTTTGTAATAGCTTGTCACTCCTTGGCATTAATTTTTTGTTGTTGTTGCTATTTTCCTTTGAAATTTGGTGCAAATGATCCTGCTTTATTGTGTGAAGAAAATAGATTAAATTAAATAAATTTAAATGGACATAATATAAACATTAGATGTTTCTGGGGGAAAAAGGAAAAGGAAGTGTCCCTATATGGTAAAGGGAGAATTAAAGATAGTAGCTAAATAATCTGCAGCCTGCATTGGTAATCATATCTTAAGATATACAGGGGAAGGCCCAAATATTAATTGAGAGTTCTGATTGGCATAGTGTTGATGACTTAGTAGTTACACCTTTGAAAGGAGTATCCATATGAATGAGATCCCATAAAATATTGAGATATGTGACTTTATATTTGGAAAAATGCCCACATAAAACCTTCTCTCAGGATAAAATGATTAGGTCTGATTTGAAACTCAAATTATTTTCTGAATGGTAGCAAATCATTGTTTAGTAAATCAGTGCTTAGAGGTATAAATGACAATAGATAAAATAAAATAACACTCCCTCTCATTTCACAAATAAGGAAAATTGGACCCAGATGTGTGTTTCTATCCATTCTCCTATGACTTCCTTCACCATCCCTATAACTTTCCACACTAAAACAACAGCTGTCTGGCTATTATTACCCTATATGTGTTGTCTAGTGTTATTAGAGCATAAGCTATCAGAGGGCAGATTCTTAGGAGAGTAAGTATCTACATCATTTAGCACAATGCTTGGCAACATAATAGTGTCTAATGAATTTTTTTTCCATTAATTTTATTCATTCAGCATTTCATTCATTTTTCACCAGACTTGTATCAACTGGAATTTTGAGGACTGTTATGGAAGAAATGTGAAGTTTTCCCTAGAAATTGTCAGGCCAGGTTCTAGATGACAATGTTAGTTTTAAGAGGCAGAATAACTAGTTACCAAATTTAATATCTCGACAGCAAAGCAGGTGGTGTTAGATTAGTATTTTTATCATAGTAAAGAAAAAGATACTTTACATGTTCCAATGGAATTTTCAAACAACAAAATAGATTTTCAACAACCAAGCTGTTATAATAAAATAATTTAATTTGATGTATAAATATGCAAAATGGAAGATCATTTTATATCTTGGATTGCATTGTCTCATTATTTTTAATTTAGCATGAAACAAAAAGTCTATTTAATATCAATTATTCATTAATAAATTGCATTGAACTTCAAACCATGCTTCTTTCCTAAATATTTTTACCACTTTGTCTCAGCTATCTGGCTTCCTCTGTTTCTTCTTATTCCTTTCCTATAACCCTTCTCATTCAATTACCAAATCTAATTTTAGGTGATTTGCACAACTTCTACTTTTTTCCTTGTCTGCTCTCAAGGAAAAACAAGAAACAAACAAAAAAACCCTTAAAATAATTAAATACACTTGTTAGAGGGAAAAAAAACATCAGAAAACACACAGTGGGGAATTAGTAAATCTATTCTTCCCACATAGTTAGACTTTTTATGATTTTGCTGGTAGGGTAAAGTTTAAAATCAGTATTGTTTCATTTTTAAAAATATATGCATAATATAATGCAACTCCCAGGTAAATTTTTTTTTTCTTTCTGATTCATTCCCCTGTGACTACTTAAAATTACCGGAAACTCCCCAGAGTAGCTGTTTGATTGGAAATCTGTGGGATACAAATACTAAATAAAGTCACTGAAGATTTCCACACAAGAAATTCAGCCAAAAAGCTATCAGTTCCTTTTATCGAACTTGGGTCCTGAGGCACTACAGGGCATTAGGGTTCTCTACGTGTATAATATTGCATAAACACAATACTGACCTCTAGTGATAGAAAGATTTCTCTAATAATGACTTTAGGACAGGTATTCACTTCATAGAAAGAGTCAGTAAGTTCCATGGTTTCTTTATACCATGCAAATGTAAATATCG
Organism: Phalanger gymnotis; assembly: GCA_028646595.1. NCBI lineage: Eukaryota > Metazoa > Chordata > Mammalia > Diprotodontia > Phalangeridae > Phalanger > Phalanger gymnotis. Next base: position 619,559,582 of record CM053622.1, on the reverse strand, counting down.
TTAGGCACTGGATACTTCATTGTTATGCATATTTAGAAGGAGAATGAATTGTTAATATGTGCCATGATTCCTCCCTGCCCAAGTTCCACCTAGAAAACACATGCATAATCTAATGACAAATTAGAAAAGGACAGTAAATTTATCTTGTATTCTTTTGTCTGAAGCATAGTGACTTGTCTATAGTTCCTGAAACACTCAGAAACTACAAAAGGAAATCTACAGAATGTATAACAAATGAATCTCTAGGGAAAATGACCTGTTTGGAGGTGGGACAATAATCTTTAAGATATTTGACTTGAGATATAAGCTTATGTCAAAACCATTAGTACATATTTTTTCTAAACTTTGTCTATAAAATGACTATGGCTCTTGATCAAATATCTCGAGATTCAAAGTACATTTCTGAAATAGTTTATTGAAGATTTACTGAAAATAATCATGCAGAATTTAGTTCTGTGGTTTCTTTGATTATAGCCTCATTTCTAAAATGTATAGAGAACTGAGTTAAATTTATAAGAATAAAAGCCATTCCCCACTTGATAAATGGTCAAAGGACATAAACAGGCATTTTTCAGTTGAAGAAATCAAAGTTATCTATATTCATACAAAATTGCTCTAAATTGTTATTGAATAGAGAAATGTAAACTAACACAACTCTGAGATACTAATGTGACAGAAAAGGAAAATGACAAACATTCAAGGGGATGTGGAAAAATTGGCACACTAATGCACGGTTTGTGGAATTGTGAACTGATCAACCATTCTGGAGAGCAATTTGGAACTATTCACAAAGAACTATCAAATTGTTCATACCCTTTGACCAGCAATACCAGTACTAGGTTTATATCCCAAAGAGATTTTAAAAGAGGAAAATGATTTATATGTACAAAATTATTTATAGTAACTTTCTGTGGTTGGAATTTTTGGAATTGGAAATTTAGGGGATACTCATCACTTGGGGAATGGCTGAACAATTTTTGGTATTTGACTGTGATGCAGTACTAATATGCTGTAAGAGATGATGAGCAGAATGGCTTCAGGAAAACCTGGAAAAACATATGTGAACTGTTGCAAAATGAAATGATCAGAGCAAGGAGACCATTGTACACAATAACAGCAATATTGCAGGATGATCAGCTGTAAATGGCTAGATATTCTCTTCAATACAATGATCCAAGACAATTGCTAAGGACTTAAGATGAAAAATGCTATCCACCTCCAGAGAAAGAATTGATAGAGTCTGAATGCAGTCCAAAGTATACTTTTTTTAAACTTCATTTTTCTTGGGTTTTTTTTTGTCTGTATTTTCTTTTGCAACATAGCCAATATGGAAATATGTTTTGCATGACTGTTCAAGGGTAATTGATATTAAATTGCTTGCCTTCTTAAGGACAGTGTAGAGTTGAGAGTGAGGAAGAGAATTTGGAATTCAAAAAATTTTAAAAAGAAATATTAACATTGTTTTTACATGTAAATGAATATATATATATATTATATATAATATATATGTACGTATTATATATATACATATATATACATATATATACATATATATATATATATATATACATATACATATAAAAGATTTACCTGGATGGAATTTGAGAGTAACGTTGCATCAGGCATAAAATTAAACACTAGTTTGTGAATTCAGGGTCTTCAGAAATTGCAGTGTCTTCTAAGTATCCGCCCCTAAGTTAGGTGCTATAAAATAATGGAAGAAGCACAAGGCAAAGTATTCAGTTGCAAAAACTCGAATTTGGGAGATAAGACCAACTTCTGAAAACTGAAGTAACATTTTAGATAGCATTGGTTATAAATGTTATTGGAGTCTTTTGGAAGTAGAGCTCATTTGAGATTGGAGTAGGCAAGGGAAACAGCATAAATGGAATTGGGACCTGAATGGACCTTTGTAGGAAGTGGAGAATTTGAACAATTCCAGAGAATGGGAGGAATTATTTTAGTCAAATTCTTCATGTGAATATAAATGGGCAGGAATTAGCATGGCATAATCAAAAGACAATGAGGAAATAGGCAAGTAAAAGGAAATACTGACAGATAAATAGGGCATAGCAAGGTTATACAGATATTCAGAAACAGTTATTGGATTCTTATGTTAACTTTTATTTCTAAGGAGGCATTTGAGGTTCTTAAGTAAGGTGTATAACAGTGTTTAAGTAAAATTTATCTTGTACCAGTGTGTAGAGTGAAATTGAAAGAGCAGGAATGTTGGAAATGGAGTCAGAATGTATAGCTAAGAGACTCATGAAGTAAATTAAAGAAAACCTGATTAGGAGTTAAATTACAATAACAATAGTAATAACAGATATTATATATGCATACATATATCTATCCATCTATATCTATCAAAAGAATGTGTGTGTGTGTGTGTGTGTGTGTAAAAAGGTCTTGGTTAAAGGACTATATAGATATATAGATATGTGTTTACATATATAGATACATGTTTAACATATTTAAATATGTTTAACATATACAGATATGTGTTTAACATATATAGATATGTGTTTATATATATTCATATATTATATGGAAATACAAGTATGTCAATAGATCTATATCTAATTCATGCATACACATACACACATATACACAGAGGCAACTGAGGCTGAGAGAGTGAATTTATGTCACACAAGTAACAACTGGCAGCATGGATTTCTAATGCCTGTCCTCTGATTCAGAAGCCAATGCTTATTCCACTCCATCATCCTACCTCCATTCTGGCCTTTATCCCCATTCTTTCCTTAAAATATACATGGATTCTGACCTTGAAGGACCTTATGATTTGATCAATGAACTTTTACCAGTTATTATATCTTACTACTACACCAGTTCCAAGTAATGCCACTATGCATATCCCCTTGAACCCCTATACCAACACTTTTCACCTCTTATTTGTCTCGTCTTCTCCCATAGCTTCTTTCATGTGGGATCTATGTTGCTTGATAGTATTTGTATCCCTACTGCTTAGCATATAGTAATAAATATTCTCTCTATAGATTTATTATTTTAATGATGGCAAAGCAGTTTGCAGCTTCTATCTGATTTGGGTCTCACCAACCATGGAAAGTAGTGAAGGTTTTATTAAACCTATGTTACAGATATAGTATCTTAAAATGTATTATGGATCTTATTATTCCTCATCTTACAGAGGAAGAAATAAAGACTCTGACATGTTAAAGGATTCACCTATGGTCAAAGTACTATGGAGTATTCGAAGTAAGATTGAATCAAGTTGTTTCTTACTCCAATTCCAGCATTCTATCCAATATGCTATACAGATGGTGGTGAGATCACAGAATAAGGGGCAAATCGAAGAGGCATTCTGAAGAAAGAAGTGATAGAATTCAACAACTAATTAGATTGTAACCTTGGCCAGGTTTTTGATTCTCTCTAGGCCTCACTTTCCTCATCTGAAAAATGAGGTGGTTGGACTGCATGGTCTCTAAGTTTCCATCTAGTTTGATCTAGGTACTATGATCCTTTGAGAGAAAAACAAACAAAAATGATAACTGTTTAGCCCTGGATGTGTAAGAATTGTGCTCATTAAAGAAGGGAAGAAGTTCAGGAATGGAACTTCATAGGAATTTTTATGAAAATGATGATGAATTCAGTTTTAAACATGTTGAATATGAGATAACAGTAGTATATCTAAATGGGGATGTTTGCTAGAGATTAGACATAAAAGACTGATGATAAATGAGATACACCAGGGCTAAAGATGTAGACATTGTAGATATGATCATTGAGATGATAACTGTTGCTGAAAAATAGTTCAATGTGGTTAAAGGAAAAGTAACTAGCAGCAATCTTTTTGGACTCCCAATAGGTAATGTGATCCCAAACAGGTAGATAAAAATGGAGTAAAGTAAAATTAGTTTGTTTGGCACAAGTTAAGCATGTTTAGCAGGGCAAATACAAGTTCAAAAACTAATGATTTTTGGAAATGGTTTGTAAAATTGTGTAAATATCCTCTCAAGGTATGACTTTTCACCATTTCACCATTTATGTCCCAAAATAATGAAAAATCAAAACTAATAATCCCCATAAATGAAGCAACTTTCAGGTGTGAGATCTGTCTAATGTGAGCCTGATTCATTTATATCAAATTGAGAAGAGAGATACAATACTCCTTCAAAACCTGAATTCCCTAAACGAAGTGTGTGTTTTACTGATTGGTCTTAATACTACGTTACCTTCTAATCTATACTGCTTTTCTTCAATACGTTTCTTAGGGAAAAATCCAAGGTGGGGAGGAGTTAATGGTGGGTGTCACCAATGGTAAGAATTTCTGGGGGGAAAGCATCTGAGCAAGGCTTTTTCCAAGCAACATCAAGGAAAAACAAATAAGATTAGGGACTTAAGCACAAGCAAAGGGGAAGCCCATATTTGTTCATGCATAATTACTGGGACTGGCTCACCAGAGTTTTAATCTCTGGCAAACAGCTTGCTGCATCTCTGCTTAATACTCTATGTGTGGAAACTAATTTTACTGTTGATTAAGTAGGAACACATTTGAACTGCTACTCTCTATCATTTAAAGGGACAGAATCCAGAAACTGATTTTCACTCTGTCTTTCACTTAAAACTCAGGTATATTCATACATTTTAATAAACATGAGTGTATGTGCTTGATTTCGTACAAATCCATAGAGTAGGATGGATAGAGGAATGGACTTGGAGTCAGAAAGTCTTGAATTTAAATATGACCTCAGAAACTAGATGTGTAACCTTGGGCAAATCAATTCCCATCTCTCATCCTTAGTTTCTTCATCTTTAAAATTAAGATACTAATAGGATATTCATCATAAGGCTATAGAAAACTTTAAAGCACTAAGTATATTCTAGCTGATTATATGTGTGCATGCGAACATATAAACAACATTTCAATTTCTTTCAGTTTAACAGACATTTATTGAGTCCATAATGTGCAAAGAATTGTACTAGGAACTGGGTAAGGACAAAACTGAAAAGTCCCTGTTTTCCAGGACTTTACAATCTGCTGGGAAGACTAAAACACATGCCACAATAAGTAAAACAAAGAATTCAGAAAGCCACAAAATGCAATTTTGATAGAAAAGAGAACTAATAATTTGGGTGATCAGGAAAGAACTTGAGTAGGCTATTACAACTGAACTGTACTTTGAAGGAATCTAGAGGGCATTCTAGATATGCAAAGCACAAAGGCAATAGGATATATAGGAAACAATTAGTAGGCCAGCTTGACTGGAATGGCAAGTGCATGAAGGGGAGTAATAAGTAGCCTGGATAGATGAATGGAAAGAAAGATTGTGTCGGTCTTTAAATGCTACTCTGTAATATCAATTAAGTTGGGTGTTTTTGATTGAGTCTTCCTAGGTGCTAAACCCCAGGCCCAAACCCCTATCTACTAGGTGCTAAGCCTGTGTGGGCATGAAGCCCTCAGGGTGCTAAGGGGAGTTTCTAAGACCAGAGCCAATAGTAGGAGCCTGAGTTCTGGTCTCTCAGATGATGTTTGATGGTGGCTAAAGAGTGCATAAAAAGAGAGAACAGAGCTATTTGCTTAGGGCTCTCACTCTTGAAGGCATGCTGATATTGAGACTCTGGGCAGCCGTAATTAAGAGCCCTCCAGCTTGTAAACTCCGAATGTTGGGACTTTGTTAAACCCTGGTAACTATGCTTTGAGATTTGAATCAGACAAGGTCTGTCTGTTGATGTTTGTAATTTGTTTGTATTTGCTCGAAGTTCAGGGTGCCGGCTTTTTTCCCTGAACTAAGTGAATGATATTTGTATGCTGGATTAAGGTAAGATTGTTAACCCCTTAAAGTTGCTTTCTTTAGTAAAGCAGATCAAAAGAACCTGTGTTGGGAGGCTTCTGTGTGTTGGTTGTTGTTGGTTGTTGTTGGTTTTACACAGCCACAGTAGCTGCTAGTAAGATTGTTGCAACATACACTGCGAATTTTGTATTTTATCTAGGCACAGGGAGCCACTAAAGATTGTTGAGGGAAGAGCTCCCGTAGATGGATGGATTGGCAGCTGGAAGAATATATTAGAGAAAGCAGAGAGGCTAGAAGTTACAGGGACAAACATAAGGTAATGATAATGATTCAAGTAAGAGGTGATAAGGGACTAAACTTGTTATAGATATTTAAGTAAAATTGCAAACTTCTTAATGGATACAATAAAAATAACGAGAAAAATATACAATTCAGATCCATACATAGTGTGCTGTATTTAGAAATTGAGAGTATATTGAAACTCATTCCTACTCCAGCAGCTTATTATAATTGTTTATAAATGGTAAATATATCCTGATAATACTGGAGATTATATGATTTATGAAAGTTGCTTATTCAAATTGGCAGATTACCAAACCCAGGTTATCTACCAAGTTATATTCATGATTCTTTGTTGATGAAGATATAGAATGCGCATGCATAATGTTTTTGAAGGTAACATTCAGAATTATAAATGTAAATGAAACAAGAAAAATTAAGCAGCATATCACAGGCAATACTAGTTATTATTTTAAAAATGAAATATGTTGAAATAAATTTTTGCTAGAAGATTAGCCCAAAGTAATTTTGTAATAGTAAATATATATGCATATACATGTATATACATATATATGTGTGCATATAGATGTACATATATGTATGTGTATATATATATCATGTTAAAGACCTGTTTATCCTTTATCTACCCTATTGATACACAAAACAATGCCTTTCCTCACTATGAAGGTCAGATCCTATTAAGTAAGACAAGTATAAGCAGAACAAGTCCATTTAGGAAAAAATCCCACTAAGCAAGTGAATATAGTACATATCATAGAGCCCAAGCAGACCTTGTATGCACTATGGCTACTTTGGCAACTAAAGATTGTGAATAGCAATCAGTCTGATTCCTAAGAAACATATAGGTATATGTATGTATATACATATGTATATTTGAATATATAAATGAATTATATGTATATGTGATATACATATGTATATGAATGTGCATGTAATGAGTGTATGCATATACACTATATACTATATAGATATGTCAAATAATTTCTACGTATCTATCTATATTAACACCTTTTATCTTGAAATAAACAAAAAAGAGTCCCCTGAGCAGAATTCTGTCTTCCTGGGAAATCAATATGTTTAAACACATAATAGAATATTTCACTGCCCCTATTTCACCTAAAATGAGTAAGATAATGCCTAATTCTGAGTGTTGGAATGCTCCTTAGGGGATATAGTCTGAATTAACTTGTGCAAAGATAGGACTAACACCTAGAACACAAAGCCATGTAGTAAGTTGGAAGCTACTATTCCCAAATAAAGACAATTGAACCTTCAGATAGTTGTAATTGCTAGGAAATGTGTCTCTGATATAAAATCTATCTCTTTGCAATTCACAATTGCTGCTAGTGACACCTTCTGGGGCAAAATAGAATAAATCAAATGCTTACACTGTAGGTACATAACGACGATCGTCTTGATGCTATTCCATGAGTATACTCCAGATAGTGAAAGTTCTTCCCCGAATATAACTTTCAAAACTAAGCACAATATTCTCTAAGTGATTTAACCAGTCACTAAAGATTACAGAGAAACTATTGCCTTTTGTTGTAATTGCATCATTTATAGACTAAGATTGTATTAACTTCATCGTTTTCCATTTTGTACTATTCATTGCTACTAAACTGAAAGTCTACTAAAATTATAGATTTTTTTTACATGAATTATTTGCTAAGTATAGGTGCTTGTGTTGTAGATATGAAGTTGATATGTTGAAACCAAAGATAGTCTTTAATTTTACCCATTAAGTTGCATTTGAGATTTAATCAACTGTTTTTACCTGCCAGTAACTATCCAAATCCTGGCCATTATGAAATGTGGTAGATAAGATTCATAACCAGCTTTTTCTTAAGTCTGAGTTCAGCACTCTCTTTTTTCCCCTAACTTATGTTGGAGATAATGTTGAGTCATTAACAATCACAAAGGATGGTGCTAGAATTTCTTTCTGATCAGGTGTTCAGTTTCCTTATTTTCTAGACATTGGATTGATCTTTCGAGCTCATTCTGCCTCAATGGTCCTCTATAACTTCAGCTGGTTGTGTCCCTGCAGCTGCTGCTGCTACTGTGCTACACACCTGGCCAGCCCCCATTCCAGTGTCTATAGACCTCTTCATCTATTTTCTTAAGCTGTCCTAGGCTTGAGAAATGACTCACTGTGATTTTTTCTTGGCTTTCCAAATTAGAATTTGGTTTGACACATTTTCTAGATTGTTGGGGAGGAGTGTTTGGAGAGCTAGGCAAAAATGCTTGATATTACTCCACTAATCTTGACTCTTCCCAGAGGATAATAATAGAAACAATTATTAGAGGCTAAAGAAGTGTAGATTTAGAATTGACATTTGATGGAAATGTGTCCTGGATAGGAGTGTGCCTTGTCATTTCCTCTTCATTTTGAGGAATGAAATTATCATTAAAGTAAGCCATGTGTGTGTGTGTATGTGTGTGTGTGTGTGATATCTTGATAAGAAAAGTTTTCCATTATTATTGTATCACAGCTCTTAATTAGACTTGCTATCTATACACTAATGGATCTCATCTATTTTATTTTCATGCCTCTTTGTTCTATATTATACAAACATGAAAATATTTCTCCTGTGTTTTCATCTATGCTCCCTGGCAAGCAGCTGGGTAGCAGAATAGACTACCAGGTCAAAAGTCATGAAGACCTGAGTTCAAATCCCACTTCATACACTCACTGGCTATATGACTCTGGATAAGTCACTTAACCTTCGTTTAACTCAGTTTTCCACTCTGTAAAATGAAGATAAAGCAGCACCTACCTCCAAGGGTTATAATGAGAATCAAATGATAAAACTGGAAAGTGCTTGTCACAGGAACTGCCACATGTGTTAAGTACTTTATAGTTATTATTTGATTTGATAAAATAATGACTAACATATATAGCCTGTCACATAATAAGTGCTCTATAAATGTTAATTATTTTTTAAAATCTATTTTCCTACCTATTATTTTCCCTCACTGAACTACTCACTATCAAGCTTCCTCTTTCTGATTCCAAGATTTTCTAATGATAATAAACCTTTTCAATATGTAAAATACTACTCAGCCCTCCCATTTTGTCCATTCAAATAAAGAATACCATTTCATTTTAAACAATGGCACCATTCTAAAAGGTTCAGTGATAATATGTGGTAGAATTCTCTTTCTCCTTTAAGATGTCATATTTACATAGTTTATCTCTTGTCTTTTGTACACCTCTGTATGAATATCTGAGATGATGACCATTATGGTTGACTCTTGTCCTGAATTTTTCTCCTGTGAATTATTTGGCATGTCTCTCTACTGTTATTCTTATGCTTCTTAGCAATGTGCCCTTGCTAAATCTCTATAGTCTAGCTTGGTAGATATTTTAAGCTGTTTTCTCTCCTGATTGCCTTTCAATTAAAAAGTATTTTTATTAGATTTTTGAGACAAGTCAAATTATTTTTATATATATATGTATATCTACATATATATACATATATCTATCTGTATCCATGTGTAAATATACACATAAATATATTTGTGTATATATTTATATACATATCTACATCTACATGTATATACATGCACATATTTTCTAAGAGACTTGTAAGTGATCCTTGGTAAGTCACTTAATCCCTATTTGCCCTTGTTTCCCTATTAATAAAATGGGGACAATAACATTACTTCCCTGCCCTGGTTATAGTTAAGGGTCAAATTAATCAATAATTGTAATAGATATAATACAAAGTATGTATTACAAAAACCAAAAATATCCCTAGATTTATATCTACCTATCTTATCTATATTAGTTTCATTAGGTGTTTTCCATTCCTGCTTAACAGTTCATCACTCATGTGCTTTGTCATGATCTATACATTTAAATATTATTCTCAAATGCCCTACTTAATCAGCTGTTAACTCTGGTTAATTCCTGAAGTCACCACCTTCAATCCGTAACTGGAGGAAGGGAAATCTTCATGTTCTTAAAGTCTTAAGTTCCTTGACAATGTCTCTGTAATACTTAACCATAATTTTCAAGTTCCTCCTGATGATCCCATTTGTTCTCACAAAAATGAAGATAAATCAATAAGTCATGAAGCTAGCCAAATCTTGAAATAGTCTTAATCATGTTTTGGATATACCTTAGGGAAGATCTGAGGGTTTTTTTTTTGTTTTGGGGTGTGTGTGTGTGTGTGTGTGTGTGTGTGTGTGTGTGTGTGTAAATGGCAGGTTGACAAAGAACAACCTTAATGCCCCCAGCAAGAAGACACCAATCATCCTTGCTTGTTTTTTTTCCTCTGAGCCTAACTTGATGATCTATTTTTAACAACTCTCTATCTAGATCAGTGGTTGAGTTCAGGTCACATATGAGATAAATTCTATTTAAAAGAAATTTTATTGCATATCTTATAATTTCTTCTTTTCCCATCATCTTGGTTCATTGCTATCCTTTATATTTCCCACTTCTACCATCACACTGCAAATTTCTATGTGTCTTCCACTTAGCAGCTATTGAGCAGAGGAAGGGTGCTGAATTAATAGGAGTAAAATCCAGAAAGATGATCTAGAATTCATTTATATGCCTCTATCAGAGATTGTTTATGTGGAGGAGTAACTAGTGGTGAGTTTACCTTCAGTTTTTCATTCTGACTTTTTGGTCCTTTGTCTCATGCTCTAATTTTAAGTATCCTGGAATCTGTCAGAAGCCTCTTGGTAGCCCATATTTCTGCATTTTACGTACAGTGTGGAAGTAAGCCATGCACAATTGGATAAAAGAAGAGGAATGAGAGAAAAAAAGAAGAGCAGGCACTCAGAATTTACTAAGAATTTTATATTAAAGATGAATTTTAGTAACTAAATTTTAGAAGAGAGATGTATTTCTATTCTACAGCAAAGTATTCCAAACCATATAATGCAGAGGCTCTAAAATATAATGCATGCTGGTAGAATATAACATTTGGCTTTGGATTTTGATTTTTTTTATGTAAGAGTACTCCCAGGATATTGCTTATGACATACAATATATGAAAAGCATTTTGGAAAGTGCATAAAGCAAGTTAAAAGTTAATGAGATAAAAACAGGATAAAATCTATTTGTTGAGCACGAGCATTGGAAAAGAACAATGTTCTTACTTGGTAAATAAATAAGAAAGGACTGAAGTTTCATTTTTTTAAAATTTATATGATCGTATGTATATAAATGTAAACAATCAGACCCATCTAAACTGCCATCATCACAAGAATCACATAGCTTAGAATTGAGGGGGAAGTTATATCAGTACTTAAGCCAATTGTGTTTGAATATAAAGGAAAAACTTGGATTTGGTCTGGTAGGAGTTCTTTATATATACAAGGTAGGTATGATGTGAACCTAATCCTATGGTAGATGAATAGCAGAACCAGATTCTACTTTTTCTTTATTCATCATTTGCAGTTTGTTCTAGTTTATAGGAATACTTAATTAGTTAAAGATACCCAAGTTCATCTGAGAAAGGTTGTTTGATATAATGGAAGGATTGCTAATTTTGGAACAAGAAAATTGGGCTTTGTATCCTCGCTCTCCTGCCAAGTACCTGTGTGATATGTAATAAGACAAGTCCAATGATTCATACTTCTTTAGTCAATATCACATAATTTACTTTTAATAAAATGCAAGATATTTTTAAAGGCACATAAGCTCTCTGAGCCATAAGTCCTTTATCTGACAAACGAAGGGGCTGGGCTACATGACCTGTAATGTCCCCTTCCAATTCAAAAGCTATATTCAACATCAGTACTACCTATAACAATCTACCTTACAGATTAAAATGTTTCCATACCTTCTTCACAAATTGCTATAATGAAAAAACACCATCACCTGATTAGAAGCTTTCTAGTGATGAGTGCTTCTGAGCTTAATTAGGATGCATTTCAAATGACACGCATGGTACATCACTGAATTGCTTTACATGATCTGCAAGAACTTGAATGTGTCTAGAATAGCCTGCAAGAATTGAAATCCACTTTCATGGTACTGCAGTGGAACCTCGGTTTACAAGTAACCTGGTTTACGTATGCTTCCCTGGATAGGCAAAATTTTTTCATGAGATTTGTCTTGCAGGATGAGCCAAAATTTGTGGTACAAGCATCATGTTTGCACTTGAATGGCTCAAGAAGGGTTGATACTCAACTAGGGCAATTTATGTTTTTGCTTCCATATGTCGAACAAAGGAACCTCAGGTAGGTATACCACCTAATCATCCTCATTTGGTGTTGACCCTTGTGAAGAACTGGAGGTCAATGCTGAAGACATTCAGGAGCTGGTGGAAGAATACATCCAGGAGCTGACTACAGACAAACTAATGGGTCTGCATGAGGAGTAACAGTGACAGGTTGTGGAGGATATCTCATCTGAGCTTGAGAGGTTAAAGGAATCTCTCATGTCAAGTGATATTAGGGAGGTTTATCAGATGTGAGAAAAACTGCGAATGTTGTGGAAAAACATCACCCAAATAAAGCTGTAGCAATGAGAGCCATGAATATTTTAAATGATAAAGCAATATCACATTTCCCTGACATTCTGAAAAAAATGTCAAAAATGAGTATTGTTAGATAGATTCCTAGTCAGAAGTGAATATAAAGAAAAAAAATCAGGGAATCAAAACATGAAAGTTATTCTAAAAAATGAAAAATAAGTGAAGGCAGTAGTGTTAATCTTACTTTTAGTGAAAGTAGCATAAGAGAGAACACTCCCAACATTGAAATCCTCAATGTTCTCATGGAAGGAGATTCTGCTTCCAAGCAATAACCCTTCCTCCTCCTGCTTCCTCTCATCTCCCTCACACTAGTAATGACTCTTTTCAAAGGTAAAGTGAAGGTTAATTTGTTTTATTTTTGCTTTATATCATGTACTAATCAATGCTATTTTATTTCATGTACATTAGGGATAAAATATTACTTAAAGTTATAAATAATTGTTTTATATTAATATTTTTGGGAATGTGGTACCAATCATCTGACTATTTCCTATGGGAAAATTTGCTTTGCAATATGAACATATCACATGACAAACATATACATTGAAATACTAAGTTAGGACATTAATGGAAATGGAGTAGAATAACCTCAAAATCTAATTAAATTCAGGTGCTCTTTAGACAAGAGGTTCTTAATCTTATTTTCTTATTCATGGACCTTTTTTGGAAGTGTGTTGAACCTAATTGGGCCCCTAGAACAAATTTTTAAAAGCATAAAGTAAAATGCACAAGATTACAAAAGAAACCAATCATATTGTAATAAAGATGTAATTTTCCCATCCAAGCTTATGGGTCCCCAAAATCTATCCACAGAACACTGGAACCCTGCAGGTGATACCTATAGACCCCTAGTTAAGAGTCTCTGCTCTAGACACAGCCAGAATTTAAATACTTTCTCCTTGAAAAGTACCATTTCTTTTATTTAGGATGTATCCCCAAGATGCATATCACATTAATGTAAATATAGTATAGATTTGAATTTGGGGGTAATAATTCTTCTTTCATTCAGTATTTATTGAGTTTCTTTCATTCTCGGCATCATGGTAAAGCTCTGTGAGAAATACAAGATCATTTTCAGTTCTTCATTTTTTATTGTTTGTAAATGAGGAAACTAGGTGAAGCAGAGAATATGGTGCTAGATTTCTAGTAAGGAAGAAATGAGTTTAAATTCTACCTCAGACACTTACTAGCTGGGTAAATCACTTAATCTCTCCTCACTTCAGTTTGCTCATCTGTAAAATGGGTACAATAATAGTACCAAACTCACAAGATTTTTTTTGATGAACAAATGAGATAAGATATGTAAAGTACTTTGTGAACAAAGTGCTCTATAAATGTTATCTGTTATTATAAATATTACTATAATCTAAGTGAGAATATTTTTCTCTAACTTAAAGTGTCTAAATGGAAACAAATGTACAATACTTCTTGGATAATTACTTTATCTCATTAATGGACTTAGGTCAAATTCTACACTATTCAATTCAGCGCTCACAATTTCAAAATCAAGAATGCTTCAATAACCTAATTATACAAGTGGTCTTTCTTCCTGGCCCTTTAATTCAGTACCTATAGTAGAACTGCATTCCACCTATGCCTGTCCTCCTAAAGGAATTTGTAAGCATAAGAGAGGGTGAAGTGGAAAGTACATCATTCCACAGAGGCTAGCAGACTCAACTCCTACATAAATGTACTTTGCTTGGATTTAGCCTCAATCCATGGTCAGTCATGCAATCCACTATCTCAAGAGTACATTCCTCTGTGCAATGTAAATTCTTCATCAAAAAATGTTCTCTGTGCCCAAGTAATATCTGCATGGCACAGATAGTTTCAAAAATATTCCTTGCAAATCTTCTATGGAAAATGTCAGTGTATTCAAAGTTGTCTAAAAGCTTTGGTCCTTACACATATTAAGAAGATGATGACAATGGCATGCACATTTAAAATAAATTATTATATGTGCTTAGAAAATGTAGCTCTGCTCCACCCTACCCATGGATGATCAAAATGTTATATTTGCCTACAGAAAACATACTCATAATAAAATCAGCTTTCTTTACTGGGTCTCTAGCAATCTTTTTTCAGAAAAAGAAATATAATTTAAAAAAAAACAAAATTACAATTCAATCCACCCTAGACAAAAGATAAATTGTGTCAAAAGTATTATCTGTCATCTGATATCAAGCCAATGAGCATATATTAAGTGTTGACCGTGTTACAGGAATTCACAGAAAGACCCCGAGACCCTCAACTCCCCACAATTCAACTCAACAGTGGTTCATGGCTTAATTAAAGGGATGGTGATGTGGCTACTCCTACACCTCTATCCTCCTTTTTCATATTAAAGACTATAACTAGGTGGACATGGGAGGCCAAAATTCTCTGGAGGCCTACATGGCACTACATGACTCATAGCTGGGATTACAGGGATTCTAACATCATTGGGTACTATGAAACTATTTGACATTGCAGTCACTGGGCTAGCTGAAGAGCTTTGGGCATTATAGGCACTGACTCCAAACTGACACAGGATCACTCTAGGAAATGAAAAGAGTGCCAAAACACCTGATGGGCATGTATCAATGCCTCTAATCTGAAACACCTCAGTACAAAGTGAATGGAGGAGAGGACCAGGAGGGATTTGAACTAAGAAATAGGAGATGATAAGAGGCCAATTATAAGAGAGAGGAGGGGATCAGGTAGCAACAACATGTGTCACAATGAAGGTTGATCGCCTTCTCAGTGAGGATTGAGTTCACAAACTTCCTTGTGCTGAGCCTTTCAAAACAGACTTCTCAGAAAACAGGCTATTTTGAGGAATAGAGCAACC
>CM053622.1:619514158-619543681 GCA_028646595.1 Phalanger gymnotis | reverse complement strand
GTGGGCCTGGCGCTAGAAGCAACTGCAGCTATAGTTCTGTAGCTGCCCCACCTCTGCTGCCACTGGGGCAGTGGCTGAACAGCAAACTCACTGCCCCCAGCAGCTTTTCCCACTAACCTTCTCTGTTGTCTTTGGTGTTTGTGGGTTGAGAAGTCTGGTAACTGCCACAGCTCACTGATTCAGGGCGCTAGGACACGCTCTGCCCGGCTCCTTGTCTGGTTGGTCCACAGGACCCACGCTGGGCTCTGCTCTGCTCCCCTCTGCTCCCAGCCCTGTGTGGGATAGACCTTACCCAGAGACCATCCAGGCTGTCCTGGGCTGGAGCCCTTCTTCCCTCTGCTGTTTTGTGGGTTCTGCAGTTCTAGAATTGGTTCAGAGCCATTTTTTTTATAGATTTTTGGAGGGACTTGGCAGGAATCCCTGCTTTCCAGCTGCCCTCTTGGCTCCACCCCCCAAGTTCCCTATTCTTGATGAGGCCACTAAAAGTTTTGCAGTTATCCAGACCTACAATTTCATAATCATCCCTGATTTCCCCTACCCTTCATTACACCTATCTAACCAGCTTCCTAATGGTCATTAACCCTCTTTCCACAATACCTCTCACATCTGTTCTGATTCCACTCAGAGCACACAAGTTAAGATGTTTAAACCCTATGCCTATATTTTAATGATAATTTCTTAATTTAACTTTTTGTGTCCATTCTCTCTTTTATTCCCATACTCCACACAGATGCCACATTGGAATTCCAAGGGAACCTTGAGTGATTCCTAATTTCTCTTGGAGTAATGCTACTACTGTCTGATAACTCAAGTCCTTCATAAGACAGTTCCAGTCTTTCTAGAATTATTTCACATTCTTCCCCTTCACATTCTATATTTGTCTACTTGCTATTTTTTCCCTAGAAACAATATTGCATTTCGCCATTTACATAAGTTTTCCCACCACATCAGGAATGCTATCTCTTCTCTACTTGAGATCCTTAGTTCACTCCCCTGCTGAGTTCAGCTGTGACCCCTACCTAAGTTCTTTTTGGCCCCCTATTGGTTTCCTGCATCCTAATTAATTTATTGCTTGTCTTAGCACATGTGGTATTCTACCTGGTATGGGGAAATACATAACTGCATGAACAACTGTAGCTCCCTGAAACCCCAGGAATGTACTTCTCTTTCATATAAATTAGGCACAATGGTACAATTAACTTTTAACTTAGAAAACATAAACTTTTGACATATTAAACCAGAATCCAAAAATGAGAGGAATTGTATCACAAAATATGTAAGAAGACAAAAATGGAAAGCATCAAAACATAAGTTTACCTATAAATTTGGGTCATCTCACCACCATAAATAATATCTGTGAAAGATTGAGTGTACATACATGTATATAAACTTTGTTTCATGACTATGAAAACCTATGTGTCCCAGTGTTGAGGGCAACACTTAGGTTTTGTAATGCAGGCTGAGATGACTATGGCAATTTTAAGAAATATCTAAACCACACATGAAATATACCTCTTCTGAGCCCATCTTTAATCCTGCTTTATGAAGCTGCTTCTCTAGGGATGCTAAAGAAGCATTAAGCTCTTTTAGCTAACAATAGCCTTTAGTCTCAGAACTCTCTGGTTAGGTAGAAAAGTGGCATGTCACTTTTTCAGGAAAAAAAAAAGCAGTTCTTTTATGTCCTTGTATCTGAAAAAAAAAATATCATGTCTCACTTCTATGGTCTTTGATAGATTTTATGCCCTGGAACCAGAGATGGCAGTAGAGAGCAATATAAGAGGACATTAGAGGTGTTTCTACTCTCCTGAGCCAACATTAGTGAACAAGGCAGCCGTTTTCCCAGCCAGCTTTTTATTCACATTGACAAATGCCCTTTCCTCCAGTAAGCTCTTTCATACAGCAGTTTTCCTCCATTCAGATCCTCTTTCTATGTCAACAACAAAGCCTTTAGTCATATGGTCCTAGCTTCTGTCAGCCTCTTAGCTTCCTCACCTTCTGTGTTCTGGCCTCTGATGTCTCAACCCTGTGAGCAGCTTCTCTCATTGCCTTCTCTGATCTTTCCCCTCCATTTTATTTCTTTATTCCTTTATTCCTTATATTCTGGTCTTGCTTCTGTGCTTTAAATCCCCTAAAGAGTGATCCAAACCAGAGACACAAAGTTCTATAAACATGACACAAATAATTAATATAAAGTTTCCCTATAGTCATTAAAAAAATCTTTGTTTCCAAACTTCATGGCATTGACTTTAAACGTCCTAAAAAAAGCCTCAGTCATATTCAAAGAAAGTTGGTGAGAGAAAATAAACCACGGTCATGGCTACCAGTAGAAAAGATTTTTCCCTGTGGTGAGCTGGCACTCTTAATTCCTCTTAGAGGCTGTGTCTGGGCAGTTGCTTCCCCCCTAGTTCTTTCAGCATTCTTTGTGTTTCTTAAAGCTGGTTTCCATTGTCTTTCAAAGTGTTCATACTCTTCCCTTTTTTTTTGGAGGGGGGAAGGCAAGGCAATTAGGGTTAAGTGACTTGCCCAAGGTCACACAGGTAGTAAGTGTCAAGTGTCTGAGGCCAGATTTGAACTCAGGTCCTCCTGATTCCAGGGCCGGTGCTCTACTCACTGTGCCACCTAGCTGCCCCTACATTTCCCTTCTCCAAAACAAAATGACCACATTAGAAAGGGGCAATACCTTTCACATGAAAGATACTTTGTCCTGAAGAAAATACTGAGATAATATTTGTACCAGGGAGGTTTGTGGCCATGTGAAAGTGCCCAGGCAAGCTAACACTAAGATATTTAAGTGAGCAAGTGATGATAGCCTTGTAATGTTGAAACAAAGTGTGATGGGCACAACACATGAGATATAAGGACTGGTGCTTAAATTGAAAACGAAACATCCATGGGTACATGAAGGGCTATGGTAAGGACTGGGCATCCATGACATCCAATTAGGATCTGTGACCTCTAAGTTCTTTCTTGACCCCCCCATTGGTTTCCCCCACCCTATTTAATTTATTACCTAGCTTGGCACATGTGGTATTCTGCCTGGTATGGTGAAATGTATACCTACGTAAACAACTGTACCTTCCCAAACCTCCAGGAGTGTACTTCTCTTTCATATAAATTAGGCATAACAATACCATTAACTCTTAACTTGGATACTGTAAACTTCTAACATATTAAACAAGATGCAAAAAATGAGAAGAATTTCATCACAAAATATATTAGAAGGCAAAAACTGAAATAATCAAAACTTAAATTTACATATAAACCTGGTTATCTCACCACCATAAATAATGTCTGTCGAAGAATGCGTGTACACACATTTATAGAAACAGGATTCTTAGAATTCTTGCTAGGTCCCTCTAAGTTAAGACTTTAGGTGAGGATTAATTTTTTGGTGCTTCTACTACTATCTTTAAGATAAAAGACAATTTGCAAAGTAATGCAGTAGAAAAAATGATAGCTTTGGACTCAGAGGGCCTTGAATCAACTACTGCCTCTTTAACTATACCTAGGATTTTGGTCAAAGGATTTATCTTCTTTGGATTTGTTTTGTTATCTAAAGTGAGGAAGCAGGGCTAGAT
Source organism: Phalanger gymnotis (assembly GCA_028646595.1). Taxonomy (NCBI): domain Eukaryota; kingdom Metazoa; phylum Chordata; class Mammalia; order Diprotodontia; family Phalangeridae; genus Phalanger; species Phalanger gymnotis. The sequence goes on along the minus strand of CM053622.1, from coordinate 619,540,103 downwards.
GCCCTCTGAGGTTCTATTCAGTTCTAGATGGAGGATTGTGTAATGTTCATTATGGTTATTAGTTTTTAATAATGTGTCACTTGACCCTAACTTGGAAGGTGTTCTTGGAATCTTCTACAGTGAAATACTTTAAAAAGAAAAGTTATTTTACTTAAGGAAGAAATAAGGTGGACCAAAGGATAGAATGCTGGATCTGGAATCAGGAATCTTTGGTTCAAATCCAGCCTCAGATGTTAGCTTGCAGTTTAACCCTTGGCAAGTCTTTTAATCTCTGTCTTAGTTTTCTCATGTGTAAAAAGGAGCTAATACTAGCACTAAACTCCCAAGATTATTATGAAGATAAAATAAATATTTGTAAAGTACTTTGCAAACCTTAAAAAAACTATATAAATGCTCATTGTTGTCCCTTATACTTCTAATTCATATGTCAGATAGGGAGGCAACATGTTACAGTGAATATAGCACTGAACCTGGAGTACAGCAACATACTTCCTGCAGGACCCTATCCAAATCACTTAACTTCTCTCTATTTAATTTTCCTGATTTATAAAATAGGAAATTGAACTAGCTGGCTTCTATTGTCCCTTATACTTCCAAATCGATCACCACATAATCATTACCCCAGACGGTGGCAATCATACCCCAGATATGGAGAAATTATGGAGATACCTCTACAAATGTCTATAAATTCAGTCATTCTTCAATATAGTTTATTGTCACAAGGTCAAATAAAAGAGTAAACCAAGAGCCAAAATCATTCCTATTTTCTAATATAACCACAGAGTGAAAGAATATTGTTCTTGCCAATGGGCAAATCTGCCTGCATTATAGTGAATCTAATCTTTGGGACAACTCAGATTCAAATCAAAATGCAACAACCACAAACCTTGGCAATATGAGAGTGGTACATCCAGAGTTATACAACAAACTAACAAGATGCAAGACTTGGTCACATCTCAAGAGTTGTCTCTAGGACAGGGGACTAAGGAAAAGTGAATGCTACCTTTCTAGACATAGGAATAAACTGAACATTACTATAGATTATTTTTTAAATTATTTAGTAGTTAAATTTGATTAAACAGGGTTATCCAATACTAGAATATTCATACAGTAGTCTACATCTTTTCTTAAACTTGTACCTCCAACAAAAATCTGTGATAACTGTGATCATTTCCCACAATGATGGTAGCATGAAGGAATATAAACTACAATTGACTCTTTTTTAATAGTATCTAAGATCTAGCTAGATCTGGAAGGGACCTCAAAGGCTTTTCAAGTCCATTCTCCTTATTTTGCTGAAGAATAAATTAATAGGACAAATAACTGCTACAGGGTCACATAGGTGGTATGAGAGATGCAGATTGAAACCAAGTCTTTTATCTAGGGGTAGTCCTCTTTCCACTATACTAAATGACAAAAAGAGTATGATAAATCCAATAGAAAGGATACAGTCCCAGGATAAGGTAGAGTAATGGACAAAGGCTCTATTATATATGTCCTTATCCTAGCCAGCCATATTCAACAAGAATATCAGGTAAGACCACCTTTCCCAGAAGAAAGGGTGAGGCATTAACATTTGAAAAGATTGAATAGTAGTGATATGAGCAATGGCTATAAGATGCAACACTCCTGCCTTAGCTAAGCTCTAGAGAATCTTCTGAAACTTGAGTTGGTAAAGAGAACACAAATGAGAGAATGGAGAACCTTTAATCAATTTTTAGGATGGTCAATATTTTTAAGGTTTGTGGTGGAGTGTATTAGAAAAGTATGAATGAATAGTCATGTAAGGCTCCAGAGATTCTTCAGAAGATTAGTTGTAATGGTTTAATGTTTCTTATTACTTTTCTTAGCACTTATTATGTGTGGCCATGGATTATATTTCCTTGTGAATTCTTGGGCCTGGAAAGCATACATCCAAGAGGGAATCAATGCAACAATGACAGGTCTTGTAAAACCAGCCAAGAGCTGAGATTTGCCCTTCAGTGACTGAGCTCTAGCCTCTGTTCTGGAAGGGAGGCTCTGAGGTAAGTATAAGGAAATGACGTCAGTGCACAAGGGCATTTAAAAATAGACAACGCATATGCAGACAACAAGTGTAGAATTCCTTTAGTATATTGATACCCCAAATATATTGCAAGGAAGAAGAAGATAGCCAATTCACTAAATAGATAAAGTAAGAGAAATTTATAGAAAAATTGGTCATGAAGCAAAAGTGACACAAAATATTAATAATATCTAACATTTCTGTACTATGTCCTATGTCCTAAGAACTATGCTGAATGCTTTATAATTATCACCTAATTTGATTCTTACGAGAACCTTGGGAGGTGGGTGATATTATTATCTCCATTTTACATGCAAGAAAACAGAGGTAAACGAAAGATAAATGACTTGCCCAGATTCACACGACTAGTAAGTGTGCAAGGCATATATTTGAATACAGTGCACCATGACTCCAGGCCTAGACCTTTACTACTGTGGCAACTAGTTGCCTTGGTGCTACCCAGCTACAGATGTAGTACAGGTTAACATCTGCCTGGGGAGAATATGTGATGAAAGTATAGAGTTTCCAGAGTTTGAAAATATCTTGCAGTAATATTATTAACAGGTTATCATGTATAAACTATTTTTAAATTCAAGAAGAAAAGTCTATAGAAAATTTTGTACTCATCTTTCTTTTATGATTTAAATTCAACAAGGTTAAATTTCCAAAATAAAATCTCAAGTGATCATGCAGAATGGTGTGCATTATTATAAAACTTGAGATTCTTTTCAATTTCCTATTTTCCCGTTTCCAAAGAATGTCTGTGATAACAGATCAGCTTTCAGCCTTAACACTCCGTTGAAAAATTATCTGAACAAACCTTATAGCCACAATATCCAGGAAGATGTATGTTTCTATAGGACTCTAGCATTGGCAAAATGAAAGCCCATGGAAAGTTGTTTCCAAATATTATAGTAACTCAGGTGAAAAATTTATAACTTGACATGACCCTCCAAATAGACAATATACTTTCTGTCTCTAATATGAGATCCCTAACTGTATTCCCAAACTTTGTTTCTTATGGAGGTTATTTTATGTCACACAAAGCAGCTTCTATTCAATAGAGGCAGGTCTTTCTTTTGTTTTATATGCCATAAGAGTTGATACTGTGTTTCTGTTTAAGATTACTATATCTTTTCTTCAAAAATTCAATACATGAAGTATTTAGAAATCAATGGGAAGTACTTTGGCTCTCATAAGGCATGGGACTGAAGTTGTAAACTTCCTCAATTCTTCACTGAAACATAGCTCTCATCCTAGTAGATAAAGGGCATCTAAATAAGCTGAAGTGACAACACAGCCAATAGGAAAAAGCTTCCCCTGCTTTGGCCAATGCATAGTGATCTCCAAGTTAATGAAGTAACACATTGCTCTGACTCTACAAAACTTCCCTCCTATAAGATATGTAGCCCTTTTGCTGTTCCAACTATCCAGTACTTTGTGGGGATCCTAGATGATGGCTGTGTGTAAAAAACTGTGTGTAAAACAAGGTGAGGACATTTCTTAGTTCTTTACCAGATAGGATGTCATGGCTGTTGAACAGTCATTTTTAGTTGTATTGACTCTTCAGGACCCTATTTTGGGACTTACCTGGCAAGGATACTGATGTGGTTTGCCATTTTTCTTTCTCCAGCTCATTTTGCAAATGAGTAACTGAGGCAAATAGGGTTAAGAGACTTGCCCAGGGTCACACAGTTAGCAAGTGTCTGAGGCCAGATTTGAACTCATGAATATGTCTTCCTGATTCCAAGCCCAGTGCTCTATCCACTGTACCACCTAGCACCAGATGCATTAGGTGCTGTAAAGAAGATGGTGATTCTGTTTGGAGAGTCTATGAGATACAGGCCCTGTGAATGAAGGTAGTAGAAGTTTTTATCATGGTTTTTACCTAGTAGTTAGCGGATATGGTCCATGGAACTTCTCAACAAGGGAAAAGAGAGTATTGAGATTCTAGGGAAATGGAAGGACCTAGAAATAAGTAGGTTTCTTAAATTTCCCATTGTTTCTTCTGTTGTCCCTGAGAGTGACTTTCTAAAATCAAAGTGACAAATAATCATGTAAAATACTTTACATCACTAATAATTATGGAATGCAAATTAAAGCAACTTCGAGTTCTACCTCATACCTATCAGATAGGCAAAGTTGATGAAAGAAGAAAATCACAAATTTTGGAGGTTCTGTGGGAAGATAGGAACTATAGTACATTGTTGATGGTGCTATGCATTGGCCTAACCAATAGGAAAGCAGTTGGTAATTACATCCAGAAAGTTACCAAATTGTACTTACCATATGAATCAGATATACCACTTCTAGGCCTATACTCCAAAGAAATAAAGGAAAGAGAAAAAGTAGCTATTTTTCTATTTATCTATCTATATGCATATATGGAGTCATAAATATAGATGTAGCATCTTTTTTCATGAAAGCCCTTTACTAAATGCAAAATAGATTAAGCTACATTTTCCTTAAAAGATGACAAAACCAAGAATTGATTGGCTTAGGCTAAGTATCAATATGTGCTTCCCTTAATGTAGCTTGCTGGTGTCCTTGGGCTATGTTGGTGTGGCTTCATAGTTTCCTAGATTGAAGGAAAAAATGTCCAAGCAAACCAGTCATTATGCTTTAGACTTTGATGAACATTTGAAACCACTGGAGTCGAGTCATCACTCTCTACTCTACTGAACAGAAACATTTACATTTAGAGGGTGGGTATAGCTAGCCAAGCTAAATGTTATTACACATCCTTTCTATGTTAGGGCTAAGAAAACCTTATGTTAACTGCTCAATAATCTAAGAGTACCTTATTTCATCCCAATTTTGAATCAGAACTAATAAGGTGCTGGATTCAGGCCACTAATACTCTTGTACACTACAACTATGGCAATGTCCTCAGTGTCACATGCATAATATTCATGTACATTAAAATAGTGTTTGATATAATATTAATTTTGGGAAACAGGAAAAATTAGAAAGGGAGTTAAGTTCTTTCTCCTAAAATATGAGGGTAAGTCTATAAAGGCCTCCTTTGAATCTAGCCTCCCCTCCACTTCTACCACAAAAAAAAACCTAGACATGTTTGATAGTTGTTTAAGGGAATACTGTTAAATATATTGAATATTATATTTAAATGTAGCATGGGCAGGGATTAAATCTGTCCTTAACTCAATAATTTCAGCAGAAAGTTCCTAGTAATTCTAATTTGCTTGTATTTCCAATTGAAGTGAAGTTGCTGCTCTTTGGAAGACTTTCTGGATTCTATCTTTCCTACCCCACACCCTTCCCCCACCCCATTCTTCTGATTCATGCCTGGGCATGGGATTATTTCTAGGAGAATGTACAGAAGGGAAAAATTGTCTAGCACAAGAGAATGAATAGGCATAACCCAGAAAGGAGAAAGTAGCTGCAGAGAGCATGATTATATTGTGGTTTTGGAATAAACAGGAGACTAACAACATGCAGAGAGATCAAACAGAACCATAGGTGAACGGCATATGAGAACCAAGAGAGAGTACAAATGGATAGATGGTAAAAATAAGCAGCAGGGTTGAGAGACAGACCTCACATGATATGGGTTGGCCAAGTCTTGTTGATTCCAGAGACTTGGAAAAACTAAATAGCTTTCTGGCCTGAAGCATCCCCTCTCCATAGTAATAACAATGGGAGATGAAAAAGAATATTAAGGGACAGATGACATTGGATTCTGACCTTCTTTTCCAGTGCTCTGAATTTCAACTATTTATGCTCTTCTGCTATAGTAGGTTTAAATAGGAAAACTCAAAGGGAATTTGTTTATTAATTTATTTTAAACTTAAATACTAGAATTTGAAAACATAATGAGAAAAGAAAAAGTATGACCTTAAATAGAAAAGAAAAAAGAAAAAAAAATTGCCATGTGCAGAGAAGACTGTAAAAGAGGATTAAAATTATACAAAGATAAATTTCTATTGTAAGAAAGGCAATATAAATCTGTCCATCTTTTCTTTACTTCCTCATAAGTTTTCTTTTTGTTCTCTGCTGTGCACTTTTTACTTTGTTATTTTTTCCTCCTTCCTCTCCTCCTCCAAGAAGACTATAATGAAGTTCAGATAAACACATACCCATACCCACATACACACGTGTGTGTGTTTATATGTATACACACATACATCCAGACACATACATCCTTTTTTTCCTAAATAAATTCTACCCCTGATCTTTATTTTATGTTTGTGTATATCTCCTATTTCCTATCCCTCCTGAGTCCTACCTGCTTTATTTCTTTACTTCTACCAGCTACTTTGCCATCCAATTACTTAACCTATCCCCCCACCAAAGATCCCTCCTTTATTCTCTCCCTCTCCCTTAAATCCCTGCCATATCCTCTCCCCTCTCCATCCCCTTAGGAGACTTTTATGCCTATATACATACATACATATATACATATATATGTATGTGTGTCTATATATCTATATCTATATATCTATATATCTATCTATATATACTTCCCTCTTGAACCCATTCCCAATGAAAGTAAGCTTCTAGAACTATCAGCCTTCCTCCCCTGTCTAATTCCTTCATATCGGTTCTTTCTCTCACACCTCATTTGTATAATTACTCTTTTTATATTTTCCCAGTTTGTGTTTTAGTATCACATTTAACTCTACCCTGGTATTTCTTTCAACCTACCCAGTTACTAATAATAATCTTAGATATACAATTTACATTTCTTCATATAAAAATGAGCAGTCAGTCCTTACTGAGTCCCTTGTGATTAGTTTTTGATATTTATCTTATACTTCTCTTGGATCTTGTATGTCAACTTTTTATTGATTTCAGTTCTTTTTGCAACAAAATCGTGAAAGTCTAACACTTCATTGAATGTCTTTTTTGTTGCTTTTCAGGATTATGCTTAACTTTGTAGGGTATGAAATTTTGGGCTGCGATCCCAGTTCTTTTGCTCTTTGATATATAGTGTTCCAAGACCTGTGGTCTTTTAGTGTAGCCACTGCTAGCTCTTGTGTGATTCTGATCGTGGCTCCACCGTATTCAAATTATTTTTTTCTTGTTGCTCATAACATTTTCTCCTTGACCTGGGGATCCTATAATCTAGCTATGATATTCCTATAGGTTTTCCTCATAGAATCAGTTTCGGTTGGTGATAGATGGATTTTTTTCTGCCCTCAGAGGGGCATGTGCTTGTTCCTTCTATCCAGGCTGCATCTCAGCAGCATAGCTGGGGCTGGCATCTCTTATGAACAGAAATTCCCTCAATCTTCCATGGCTTAGATGCCCAAATCCCTAAACTGTCTAGGAGGTGAAATTTCCTGTGACTGGGGCTGAGGTCACCTCCCTACCAACCTAACCCCTAGTCTTGCCCCTTGTTATTTCAGCAAAAGTATCCTGGAGGTGTTTACTCTTCATAGTGACCAAACCTCAGTCCTAGGATTTTTCTTTCAATTCTTCCAGGAGGACCACTATTCTTCCCCAACTCCTGTTTTTTTTTTAAATTTTTATTTATTTATTTGTTTGTTTGCTTGTTTGTTGCTGCTCTGTTTGCCCTGAGGTACTATTTTTCTTGTTTTATGTGGGGGAAATCTGGAGAGCTTAGAATTTTCTGACTTATTCTACCATCTTCCCAGAATCTTTCTCAAATAGAATTTTGGAATCAGTACCCTGGAGGGATGGTTAATGTTGTCCATTTTGCTTATGAGTAATGATAACTTTTAGTAATTGATTAAATTCCTTGTTATTTGCCTTCCTTTTATGCCTTCATTAAATGCTCATTACTTCTTGGTTTTATATGTCTTTTGCAGTTATCATATTATATTGTTAGTGTATCTCAACAAGGTTTTGACTGATGTCCCAAAAATAGCACAAAGGACTTCTTAAATAAGAAATTCCTGATAAGCCCAGTGCTATGACAACATACACAGATTGCCTTAAGATACAAGTATCACTTCTGTTGTGCAGCACTAAAATGTCTTCTTCATACTAGCACCAAAGAATTTTGGACAGAGAGAAATGCACAAACATATCAAGAATCAGCAGAGAGAAGAATACAAGACTGTGAGAAACATGGCTTTGGGGATCACAGCATTTCTAGTCAGAGTCAGACCCTTATGAACACCCATGTGATAGCCCCTCAACATGGCCGTGAGGATCCTAAGACTCCTTAGGCAGGGACAGGAAGTAAGCCCAAGATGTGCTTCCATATAACCTTAGGAAGATCCATGTGATAGCCTAATCTCACCCAAAAAACTCAGAAACAGAGTGGGCAGAAGAAGGCATTTATTACACTTCTCATGAGTGTGCGGGTGTGGTGTTCACTAGGAATACCCACACGATACAGAAATAGGAGTAAGGTTAACCAGTTCTACTCTCTTGCTCTGAGTTAGGATTAGTTTATATCCATTTCCCTACGTTCTCTTCTTAACTTATGCAGATTATGCAGATTACATAGGCATGGTAGTGAGGATATTTGACATGGGCATGACCTCTCAGGCTTAAACTCATCCTAGCCTTTCTGGTTCCCCAGATGCCAGGATGGACATTGGCTTAGTAAGCAAGCTTCCCCACAGCTATTGATTATCTCCCAATAACTTCTGTGGGAGCAAAACAAGGTATCATAATAAACCTTCTTACACAGACCATGCGAGAACACCTTTAGTCATAAAGCTCGTATCAGCATTCCTCTTCTAGAAACATATCCGATTTTTATTCCAGAATAAACTGAGAAAGTGGGACGTAGGTTGGTGTTAATGTCAGATTAACATTATTAGATAATTACCCTATACTGACAGATACAGCTAAGAGTGTATTGGAGCCAGATCAAAATGGCCTTGAAGATTTAGACATCTTTGAAATGAGTAATCTCTGCAAATTAAGGTTTGATTTATTGTTTTGTTACTTTTCTAGACTTTGAGAAGCAATAAAGCTTGCCTTCTCAATGAAGGGGGAAAGAAGGCAGGATAGGTAGGTAGGGAGAAAATTTTAAACTCAAAATTTTTAAAAACTAATATAAAAAAATTGGGGGAAAATAAAGTATTAAATCAATGTAAAAAAAGAAGTGTTAAACTTAAAAGTATGTGTATACATTTTTTTAAAAAAATCAGAGAGACTGTTTGTTAAACAGTTACCTTCATATTTCTGTATAGTTCTATTAACATTTTTTTAAGCTCAGTAGGAGTTGATTAAAAGGTTTAGATAATGAAATCATCATCAGACTGAGGCCTGGTTACTGTAATAATAAAAACCACAATCATACAATAAATTGTATTTATATACTGCTTTTCTTGTTGTTCAGTCATTTTAATCATGCCAAACTCTTCCTGACCCTATTTGAGGTTTTCTTGGCCAAGATACTGGAGTGGTTTGCCATTTCCTTCTCCAGCTCATTTTATAGATGGAGAAACTGAGATAAACAGGGATAAGTGGCTTTCCCTGGGTCACATGCTAGTAAGTTTCTGTGGCCAGTTTTGAACTCAAGTCTTCTTGACTCCAGGCCCCACTCTATCCATTGTACCACCTGGCTGCTCTATATAGTATTTTAAGGTCTGTGAAGTGTTTTACAATCATAAAATCAGTTGAACTTCCCAACACTGGCAGAAGGCTATTTACTTTTAGTAAAGCTACATCTGATGCTAAAACTCTAGTTGAGTCAATTGCGGGCTTACTATCTACACTCAGGCTGCTAGGTCTCTTTTACCTTGATTCTCTGGATCTTTGAATTTTTCAGATTCCTATCTACCACTGACTATTGGCTATACCTCCAACCATACTATACAAAAGGCTGATTAGTTTTTTGGATATCTGATGCAAAGAGAGCCTAGTAATGAATAATAATAATATCAAAGTGAGTGTTATTAGAGAGTGGAACTGATGGCTACAAGGAAGCTTGTAAATGAGCTTAGTGGAATGGGTCATATGAACATGGATAAATTAAATAGACATGTACAAATGGAGTCAGGAAGACTAATATTCAGAATGAGCTGAGCCTTTTAAAAAGACTGAATGCTGCAAAATTGCTTATTGGTTTTAATTACAATAAAATAAATGATCATAATTGCAGCTAAAATTTTAGAGCAATTTATGATTCCCATAGTGCTTTGCATACAGTATCTCATTTGAGACCTCTCAAGACCCTGTGAGGTTGGTTCTACAGGTATAATGACTTGCTCATAATCCTAATATTAGTTTCATATTTGGATACAAAAATGATAGTGATGAACCTATTACTTGGGAAAAATAATTAAAGAAAAAAAGCATATGATAATAAGAAGACAAAATAATTCAATTCTTTGTTTATTTTTTCCATTAAGGAGAATTATCTTCAAATTGAAACAAAAATATAACAATATCATTAAGAATTAATTGTGCTTCATATTGTAGGAAAGATAGTAAGAAAGACCTGGAATGCTTGAACCTGCCTGACATTTACTAAGAGCTCACTAGAGTTTACTATGTACATGGTATTGGAGAGATAAATGAGGTAAGGAGGGAGAGAGAGAAAGAGAAAAAGGTTTATTCACTGTTTATGGTGCTAAGACTGAGAGTAAAAATGCAAGCAAAGGTAAAGGAAGACCCCGACTTCAAGAAGATTACATTCTAATAGGAGAAGAGAACATGTGAAAAGGAGTTGAAAAGAGTGTGAGGGAATAAGGAAAGAACCTGATTGGGGGCTGCAGAATAAAGGGCCCAGAGTTAAAGATAATATGATGAACTTCCTCAAATGGATATTATGAGAGAAACAAAGTCAAAATATGTACAATTCATAATATCAAATAGCATAGTAAAACAGTAAAACAAAATAAAAAAGTATACAAAAAGGAGCTTGAATCCATGATACAGAGATTATCTTAGGCTTAAATGAATTAGAGTTGGACTTAGGTGAATTGTATAATTTCTACGGACCAATGTGAATAACATCCACCTCTGTTCAATAATACAAACACATCCATATTATTCAATAATTCTTTAGAAATCTTGTAAAAATGAAGTTTCAGAAGACTGGAAATGTGAAACTATTTCCGTGCTTTTAGCATATGTTTCTTAAAAGTGCACTTTAGAAACTATAGGATAATAAAATTGAAATCATGTAACATTCTAGGATGTTTTGTGAGCATGTAAGGAAAAAGTGATAAAATGAGACCCTTATAGGTTTGCTAAAATCAAGTCATGAATGAATAGTTAACCTTGTTTGAATTGTATAAAAGGAGGTTTGACACATAAAACACAGCCATACTCAGGATCCAAAAGGCATTAATCAGAAGTCTATAGTCTAAGTTGTTTTCTCACACATTTTTCTGGTATTTATGTGAATTCTTGTGTTTCTGCTCATTTCACTTGTGTAAGTTCATATGATTCTCCCATGCCTTCTCTTGAATTTGTCATTATTTTGCATAACAATATGGTTCATTAAATTCATACACCAATTTCTTTTATCCATTCTTCAGTTGAGAAGTACTGTGTTTCTTTTGCCAAAACAAAAAGCACTACTGTGTATAAGTTGTACATGTAGATCCTTTCACTTTGTCATTGACCTTTTTTCTCCCCTTCCTAATATTCTTATTAGAACAAGCCAACTGTAACTACTTTGTAGCTAACGTCCAAGGCTGCATCAATCAGTCAATAAAAATGTTATTTCATACTAACCATGAAAAGTCAGCTGCTGTTCCTCTGACTCCTTAAAGGTAAGTAGCAAAACTAAACCTTACTGAAGGATGGTGGTATTGCCAGCTAGTAGCACTTAATAGCACTAAAGAAATGGCAATTGTGACATGTACTGGATATATACACTGTGAATCTACTTTATTATTCTTCAAATACTTTAACTTTTTGAGCCTATGATCAATTTGTGCCAATCCCCTTAAGATACACACACCCACGCACAGACACACACACGTTTTTTTTTAGAACAGAAAGGGAAGGAGGATGTTTTCCATAGCGACAGTTGAATCTGTTTCAATCCAACAAAAATGTGGCTAGAGCGACAAGGCAAAGGTTCAGATCAATCCCCCTTTAAAATTATAGTCTAGACTCTATCTTTGATGTCATGACTTCAGAGAATCAACCTTCCAATGAATAGATCCCTTACTCTTGGGTAAATAACAAAGACAGACACAACACCCACTAGAGGTAGGGTGGAGATACAAACTACATAATCCTTCAAACCCTCAGCCAGTTATCTTTCCAATCTGTTCATATATCAGTACATCACACAGAGCCACCCAAAACAGAGGGAGATTCCTGGTATGTACAAACAAAACATTTATGTTCTTCCTTATTTGGATCTGAATATCTCTTTCTAATGATGAACTCTGCAGACCAACAGGCAATAGGCATGGTCAGGTGGGGTGGAGCAGAGTAGTGTTTTGCTTTTTCCCCAGTCTCAACCATCACCAACATTCCTTCTCCTGAAATGCCTCATCTAAATCCTCCTTTCACACAATGTGAGAAGGCCCAACATTTACAGGTGACTTAAATCACCTGCTGTAAGTAGTTGTGTTGAGATCTAATTACAAGGTTTACATCTATTACCTTTAAAAAAAATAAAATCATTCTATTAAGAAAAAAAAAAGCCACCCTGAAACTGAGGAGTGTCTGCTTTTCTAATTTTCTATGATCCTTCCATTCTTGAGTATTCCTGGTATTTAGCTACTTGGCTTCTCTCCTTGCATACATAGTTGTGTTTGACAAGTATCTGCTTAAGTTCCCAAGGAACCTTGCTCTATCTCCACCATGAGCTTATCTGGAGTCTATTAACATTCTCTAATTTTTTGGAAAGGGAAGCCATGCAAGAATAAATGAACAGCTGAAAGCAATTAGGGTATTCTGTTAAGAACAGCTGTCACTGGAAGATCTCAAATACAACCCAAACCATTGCTGAGAACATGTCTTAGGAGTTAAGATGATGATGGGAAATGACAGAAAAAGGCATGGGTTCCTTATAACTTCCCTGGAGACATAATTAAGCTCCATTGCATGATACAAATGGAAGTAAAATTGAAAGTTGAATTTCTCGTAAAAAAATTCCCAAGGTACTTCAAATTAATTATTGGTGGCATTTCTAACATTTGGAACAATGTTGAACTGCTCCTTCTTTGTGATGGTAAAAGTGAAAAGTCTCAACAGTTACCAAACTGTACTTTAACCCATCTCTCTCAATCTTTCTGTATAACAGTTCTGTCCTGGAAATCACAAGCTTATGTTTGTCACTCACTAAAAACTGTCATTTTCTATAGCTTAATAGTTTAATGTGGTTCTTCCCTTTAAGCCAGAAGCCCAAGAAGAAAAAACCCAAATATTATATGAAAGAAATTAGGTTATTTAGTTATTTTGAAAATTTGCTAGATTTTTCCAGAGATATAAATAGTAGTCTGATTAAGAAATAAATCTATTGTTCAGGGTTTTTTTTAAATTTTTATTTATGTGACAAATCAAAATTCTAAGAGACAGTTTCCAGATAATTAATAATCAATTTATTAAATAGCCTAGCTAATAACCAATAAATTGGAGATCAACAGTTTCTCTTGGTAACCAATGATACAGAGGGACACTTTGAAAAACCTTAGATCAGGGGCAGTTAGGTGGTACAGTGAGTAGGGCACAGCCCTGGAGTCAGGAGGACCCGAGTTCAAATCCAGCCTCAGACACTTGACACACTTACTAGCTGTGTGACCTTGGGCAAGTCACTTAACCCCAATTGCCCTGCCTTCCCCCTCAAAAAAACAAACAAAAAAACCAAAATAAAAACCTTAGATCAGGTTTGAACCTTCTGACATAACTTCCCTCAAAAGTGCAACTCAACCTTGATTGGTGGATGTATAATGAGGAGGTAAGCTAAAAGTCTTCAGTTTCTTCTGCTCAGAACATGGCTTGATCATGAGACTCAGCAGCCACCAGTAAATCTGCACAGTAGAAGCCATTTTTATCAGAACATTTTTGGCTAATTTTCTCCTTTATTAGCTGTCACCCTAAACTTGAATGAAAGGGGTCAAGGACAAGGATGAGTGGGTGTGTAAGAAACTGGCTTTTGTTTACAGAGTAAACGAAAAGCAAGGGTCCCTGTCCTTACTTTTGTTTAGCCTATGAACAAAAGTAAAAATCCTTGCCTAGGTAGATGCCCCATGGCTGGGAGAAGATTATCTTGGCAGGATCTTAACAAAATTAGGAGGAAAATGATAGATCATAAATAAATAAAATTAGTTATTAATATAATAATATAGTATTAATATTTATTTATCTTGCTGGGTGAGCAGCTAGCTTTAATTGTGAGCACAGCACTGTATTTTTGGTTCCACCTTGGGACTTCCCGCCCTAGTGATGCTTCAGGCTCAGCCTCTCCAACCCAGTCCTCTCAGGCCAGACTGGGTGTTCCACCTGCAAGTGGTGTAGGGCAGTCAGGTGATCACCCAGTGGTTTCAGCAGCTTCACCTCCTCACCCAGGTAGTGGCTCTCCAGGAGTTCACAGAAGCGTGGATCCCTTTGAAGCCCAGGGCATGCAGCTTCAGAAGAGCCTAGTTCAGGCCCTTCTCCAGGCTCAGGGCAGGTGCATGGCATCGAAGCTGTGGTCCCACTCATCCTGGGCAGCTTTCTTCATAGCCTGATGGAGTACATGGTACCCACACTGGTTCTGATGCCACATAAGACTCTAGGCACCCTTGCTTTTGTCCTTTGCCACTTCACAGGAAAAAACAGAACACTCTAGGCAGGGGGACATCCTCTGTCCCAGTCAAAATAGAAACTCAGGGACAATGATGGTAGATCAAAGTACAAAGTAAAGAGATTTATGGAGGTGTGGTTAGCAACAGGTAGTGACTGAATTGCTGTTCCTGCAACAGGGAATGAATGGCAATTATGGCAACTCTCCAGGAAATACTATAAGTCGAACAGTTGCTTTTGCCCTGGCTAGGAACAGCATTCTTTAACATTTAACACATTCTCCCATAATTTCTTCATCTTAGAAATACCTACTCTAGCCAAAGACTTTTGCAGTGCTGTCAATCAATATAGAAATAAATAAAATAGTGTTAGGCAAGAAGCTCATAGTCACATTGAATAGAAATGGTGGAAAAATAATGGACACATTCATTTTTTTGTTTCCTTATTAAGTAGGTTGACTAAATATTTCTAAATATATCACTTTATCCACCACTTTGAACCACATGTGTTTTAAAAGATCATTCTCATTTCAGTACCATTATGTCCAATTTTTTTTTCCTTCAGTCGAGTTCAAAAGAATTCAGTTAGCATATCATGAATATTGACAAAATAGTATGATTCCTGCCATACCTACATTTAATCTAGAATGTTTTGGGGGTGGAAAATTATAGGACTTTAGAGTCATTTAAGGGTTTTCCTCAGCATAGAAGTTATTAAAATAGAAAAGCAGTAAATGTTCCAAACAATTTGAAAAGAGAATATCACTACATAAATCTCAAATCCCAAATTTAGAACAAGGACCTATTGGAGAAATTTAAAATAATAATCTCTTCTACTAATGATGTTCT
Source organism: Phalanger gymnotis (assembly GCA_028646595.1). Taxonomy (NCBI): domain Eukaryota; kingdom Metazoa; phylum Chordata; class Mammalia; order Diprotodontia; family Phalangeridae; genus Phalanger; species Phalanger gymnotis. Next base: position 619,524,572 of record CM053622.1, on the reverse strand, counting down.
TTTAAAAATTAAGTTATATAAATGCCAATATTGCCTTTTTTATAACATTTTCTCAATTTTTCACTGTTGTTCTTAATGATGAGAAGAGCAGAATCATCTAGAACTTCAGAGGAATACTTCAAAATAACAATTATGTCTATTATTACTAACCCTTTTAACTAAATCCTTAATGCTAATCCTTTGAACAATGTCATAATGCAATATTTAACAAACATTGTATCTATGCCTGACTGTAAATTCAGCTACTTCCATGTATAAAAATCTAGATACATTTAGATACAAAAACATTATCTGAATACAAATTAAGTTAGAGATCACTAGAAACTTGCCTGAAATTTATTACAATGTTACAGAATCATCTAATTGCATAATTATATCAAAATTTTGGATTAAACTAATATTACTCATAACTGAACAGGAATCCCCTCTAAACATGTACCATTTATATATCATTTGTCTACAAATGCATGTGTGTTTACATATCTTTCCTCCATGTACAAGTTAGGTGCAATTAAATAGCACTTATTGCCTTTGTTATTTGGTTTTCCTGGGACTTGAACCACGGTCTTCTCTCTCATTGTGTACTTTACCACTCGGACTCTAATAAATGCATAGAGAAGCATAAAAAATTGATTATTCAATTAGCAATTAACTGTATTTTTTCAGAGAAGTAAGTGGGAATCAGTAGGTTTATTTTCCTTAAAATATAAAAAAGACAGATTGGGTTATATCATTGTTAAATGTCCTTCTAGATTTAAAGTTTTATAATCTACATTAATGAATGTAAAATCAAATAAGAACCCCAGAACTTCAGAGTTAGAATGGACCTCAGAAGTTGTATTATATAATCCAGAGCTAAAGAAGAAGTAGCTCTGCAATATGCCAAAGAAGTGGCCATTTATTCTCTCCTTGTTTGATAGGTAAAATCTGAAATAACTGAAAAAGACAAAGGTTTGGGCTACCAAGCATATCAGTTTATTAACCAATGCATGACAATAGTACAACAAATCAGGATCAGGCCTCTCAGTTTGGAAGTGGACACCAAATATGGAGGGAGACATATTTTTTAATGCATTAAAAAACTGCCTGAATTTCTGATAGAAGTGGTCCAGTTTCCCAATCATATAAGGCTAGGTTTAAACAAAGCAATAAAGTTTTTCTTAAAATTCCTGTAATCAAATAAAACTTTTTCAAAGGTAGAAATTAGACTAGACCCGTAATTGAATAGAAAAAGAAATTAGCTAGATTTCGAATTGAGTCACAAGATGGAGTCAGTGTGCTTTACGCAATTGCCACAAATCTCCCCTTCAATTCTCTCCCTCAACAAGAAGCACTTATCAATATTTGATTTTTAGGAATCAAGTTTTCAGCATACCTTAACACATACATTAATGCAAATCCCTAAGACAATTATAGTGCAGAGTGCAAAGAACTCAGTTGGCTCTGGTGGCTAATACACCATTACTCTGTAGCCAAGTGAATCAGGAAGAAGAATCTCAACATTGATTAAATTAGGCTACAGATCAAATTTTAGAGGGCTCAGCATGGTCTAATTTGAGAAGTGGGTAGTTACATGTCACAGAGGTAACCATGAAAACTTAAACATAATCATTATGGGACAAAAAGTTGAATATTGTGATAATCATAAATATTAACTAACATCAAGGTTCTCTGTGTCCTAGTAACCCACTCCCAATGTCCATTTAATCATCATGTTTTGTCTTGAGTCTCAAATATCCCATCTTGTTCCTAGTAATATCTTCTCTTGCGCATTCTGGAATTTCTCATTCTGAGGTTCTGAAAGGGATTCTGCTTCTTTGGTTCAGAGTGACTCAAAGAAATTCCTGGTTAATTCTGCTAACAATCTGCCAGTAATAAGACAATACAATTCAATACAATTTCTTAAAATTAGTATTCCAATAACTAGTTCATGTGGTGGAAAACAGCTTAAAGCATATGGTCCCAATCCTATTAAAAGGAACATCAAATCAAGAATCCATAATTCATCTGAAACTTTAGAGAATTTCAGTTTTTATATAAACCAGGCTTTTTTCTTTACCAAAACCCTGTACCTTATATAAGTATCTTAAAAAAAATCATGAGAGTGTAACTTGTAAAATGAACCCTTCTGTCTTTTAAAGTGTGTGTGGGGGGAATTTTCACTTTCCTTACAATTATCAATGAAGTTTAATATGTTAAATCCTTCATTCAACTTTGAGAACTTGTCACTAAACATAGTCAAAGCCTGTATTCCACATTAGAAACATTTGGAAGTCAATTATATGCATGCACGCATATGTTTCTATATACATATACACGTATGTATGTGTTTATGTATGCATGTAACATACAAAACAGTCTAGTCCTGTGGCTCTCTCAAAAGTTAACTATTCTATGTATTTAGAACATTTTTATTTTACATCTTTGACTTATTACTTTGTCTAATTCTTCTTTTAGGAGGCCATCTTCCCTATTTTACAATTTGATCACAAATATATATTAAAATTATAATTTTTATGCTTGATTCTTAATATAATAATGTAGAAATATTACAGTACCAATTTTTAATGATTAGATTTAAACTTCTATTGCTCACTTGATCTGCTTATAGCAATTTGCCTTGAAAGGAAATGAAGGGATATAGTTATAACAATGTCAAGAATTTTCCCTGAAAGGCATAAACTGACATTATATATACCATAACAGGGGCAAAATTCCCTTAGCTCTATTTGATTCTAGACAAGGATAATATCTGACAGTCAATCAGATAATAAAGCTCCACATTATTCATAGGGTATCAAAAGCCAGGCTCAAGATTAGCGGGTGGAGAAATTTCCTGTTCAGAGAGAAAATAGCATAATGGGGAAGTTAGGGCAAGAAACTCCAATTTTAGGTGATGCCAAATACATCCTCTCGACTTTTCCCAGGGGCAGACATCCATCTTTGGCACTTCTCAAACTGCAACACATGCCTTTTTCTCCTTGCTTAATGGGCTTTTGATTTAATAACACTTCAAAAAATCATATTTAAAATCAAACTCAAAACAATATCAGATTACAGTTCCAAAAAAATTATATCAAATAGGGAAATTCCACTATCCATAACTTAAGGCTTCAATATTATTAATTTACTCATGTTTCTGTAACAGTTACATTTCATTTATCCTTTACTTATAAATTAAAACTAAATACATTCTGAGATTTCAGACATACAGCAAATACCTGATAGTTGACTCATAGAGATATATTGAAATTACATCATTAAATAAACTATTTATTTTGATAATTTTTATAAGCGATGGCCAAAAGTTTTCAAATGAAAATTATTATAATAATCTTGTAAGTTGAACGATGACCTTTTGACAAAGAATGGGGAAAGGAATCCAATTTTCTCTGTTCTAGGTTCTCAAATTCCATTACATTAGATTTTGCATCATTCAGTCAATAGGGCCAATAATATCTTATGACCCTGGCCAAACACCAGGTCTTAAAGGTCTAGTTTTATAAAATTCTTTAAATAGCTCAGTTCAAAACATGATAGCATCCAGATTAAAAGTGTAGTTATTTGGCTAACAATATTTTTGATAAAATAGTTTCTGACAGAATTTTGGTTGTAATATCATGCATTTAAAACAGGAGACACAACTTATCACCAATCAGATGACATCACCTCAGCTGTATGTGTTTCCAAATTATCTTACATAGAAAGTCATTAGTCTTATCACCTTTGGCATCTAAAATCCATTATAGAATTACCAAGTATGGAGCCAATACACCCAATTAAAGGAATAAGAAGAAGGAGGAAGAAGAAGAGGAGGAGGAGGAGGAAGAGGAGGAAGAGGAGGAGGAGGAGGAGGAAGAGGAGGAGGAGGAGGAGGAGGAGGAGGAGAAGAAGAAGAAGAAGAAGAAGAAGAAGAAGAAGAAGAAGAAGAAGAAGAAGAAGAAAACATGTGCTAGACATTGTGTAAAGCCCTTCAACAACCCTGGGAAGTGGGTACCATTAATATTTTCCCCTTTATAATTGAAAATGCTGAGGTAAACAGAGATAAGATCTTTTTTTAAGATCACATAGCTAATAAATTTTGGGAGGGGGGGTCATAATTTTGTTACAGCAAAAATCTCAACCAAATCAAACCTTAATTTATAACCACAAAATCAAAATCTCATATTTCCAGGGCCATTGGGCACCTGTGTTTTAAAATTTAGAGACCAGAGTAAACAATTAGTTCATCTTCAAACGTTCATGTTAGCACTTTCACCTTTCCATAAACCTTTTCTTTATTTTCTTTAAGAAATCACCCAGAGCCAAATTAATTCTTCTCATGTTCATAGCCTAGCTCTACTTTCTATTTCCCTGAGGCTTTTCAGTTTTAACCCTGGGCAAAAGAAAGGGAGAGAGCCCAGTTATACTGTCACATTCCCATCCTCCTGTTTTGGAGCTCATAAGTTTTTGAATACTGGGGAATATGCCCCTGTAATAGTCTTTCAGTGGCAGAGTGCTGTATTTCCTAATGAGATCTCATTTTATCATTCAGTCATTTCAGTCATGTCTGACTCTTTACGACCTCATTTGGGGTTTTCTTGGCAAAGCTACTGGGAGGTTTTGCCATTTCCTTCCTAGCTCATTTAATAGATTAGGAGCTGAGCCAAACGAGGTTAAGTGACACAGTTATTAAGTGTCTGAGGTCACATTTGAACTTAGGTGTTTCTGACTCTAGGTCTCACTCTATCCACTGTACTACCTAGCTACCTAATCATATCCCAAACCATCTAAATAGCTAATTTTTATTCCATGAAATTTTTCCTTTGCAATTTAGCATGAAATTTTACACATCCCCAATCAATAGCTATATTGTATCTTTTTGGGTTCCTAAGAACTCACAAATGAATGATTTCTTTCTAATTTTCTTTAGTGACCTTGCTTCTAGTTTACCTAAACAATTAATTCTGTTGCATAAGGCTTTAAAATTTCTATCTAAGGCTTCCCAAAAGTTATTCTTACTTCCTAGTTTTCTCCCTCATCCCTTCCTGTCATTGTGGATATCTATCCAGGCTCTAGGCCCAGGTAACCTTGGGAGTGGGGTAGGAGGCTCACAGACCCCTCTTCAGTTTAAATCAACCTTTTCATGCATTATTTAAATTTTACTCATTTTCAAGTTGTTCCCTAATTTAAACAAGTTTTTCTCTTTTTATTGTCACTAAAGGGTTAAGGGTTAAGTTCTAGGCAAATTTTAACTACATACTACAGACTCTTTCTTTTTCTGTAATCAGTGAAACTGCTTTCTTTTATTGTACAAAACAAAAACTCTACCGATTTCCAGGGAATAAGTGATAAGTCCCAGTAACTTTCAGTCTCAAAGTCTTATTAGTTTTTTTTTTCTTAAAACAAATTCTACTAAGTAGTACCTCAAAACTCACCAAGATATGTTAAGTTTCTACTAAGCGTCTTATCAGAAAGGATAAAGAAAAGATTGTGAGTTCCTGGAATTACACAAAGCCCCAGGAGTTCTCTTTTGCAATCTTAAAATGATTAATCTCCAAACTCCTTAATGATTAATCATCAGTCTCCTTAATCTGGAAACTTCCAAAATCTACTAAAATACATTTTAGCACTTACCATAATTTAGAATTTCCAATTCATTTATAAACTCAAAAATTCTTACAAATTAGGAAAAAAGAATTCCCTTTCTTTGGTTAAATTCCTTTATCGCTATAATCCCACTTTGCAGAGTATTTTTTTTTCCTTTTTAACCTAATCTCCATCTGAAAGCCTGAAGTGGGAGTTAATCCCATCTTGATTGAGACAGAGAGTTTGGCATCATTGTTTCAAGTACAAAATTCCAAAGCTTCATTAATCTTCCCCAATATACTAAACTAATTCTTTCAGAGCCAATTTTTATACATTTTTGGAGGTACTTGGCAGGGATTTTTTTTCCAATTTTTTCCAAAAATTTTTTTCCAACTATGAGTAAAGACAATTTTTGCATTCATTTTTACAAAATGTTGAGTTGTAATGTTTTTCTCCCTCATTCCCTCCCTTTTCCTTTTCCTAAAAATGGTAAGCAATTTCATATAGGTTATATATGTGTAAGCACGTAAAATGTAATTCTGTATTAGTCACAGTTGCAAAAAACGAAACTGACCAAAAGGAAAAAAAAACATTAAAAAGAAAGTAAAAACAGAATACTTCTACCTGCATTCAGAGTCCATCAGTTATTTATATGGATATGGATAGCATTTTTTATCATGAGTCCTTTCTAATTGTCTTGGATCATTCTATTGCTGAGAAGAGCCAGGTATAGGTTGTTGTCCTTCATTCTCAGTTCTCAAAGAGGACCAAAATGACATCACTATGCTAGAGTCAAGTTACAGTGTGTCCAACTGTGACTGATCAGACCAACATGAGCTCAGAACGTTCTACCACAGGTTGAGCACAAATAGTCCATGTGAACCTTTAGGGTGGATTCTCTAAATTTGCACATCTCATGTTTCTTTTGAGCTACTTCATTTCTGCATTGCTCATAGTGTTGTGCCCTGCCTCCCCTTAGTTTCTCCAACTTGCCCCAGCTCACCCCAGTGTTTGTACTCCCATCTCCACAGACCCCACTATTTGTATTCCCTTCTCCACAGAAATAATCCTGCCTCAGCTTGTCCCAGTGTTTGTGTTCCCATCTCCACGGAAATCAAATTTTGTTTTTTCCCTTTATGTATCCTGACCCTACCCCTCCTCAGGGCTGTTCGATTTGAGTCTTTACTCTGAACAGGTGCGCGCTTGAATGATTCCACATCCAAATTTATATCCGGGTCCTGCTCGCTTTTTGTCGGCACATTTCTGGAGGCCCCAGCGAGATTTGAGGGTGGCCTGTAGCACCCCCCCAAGACCTGGGCCAGGAGGGGTCTTGTCCTCGGGTAGTGGGTGTCTCCTCATCCCGACCTCTAGGGGAGCTGGCCTCTGAGACGTTCCAGAGCCCCAGAGCTCGAGAGAGAGGAGAATTAACCCACCACTCGACGCCAACCTGCCCTCTATTTGGACTTTTGTGGATACAGACCTCCAGGGGAACCAGTCTCTGAGACATTCCAGATCCCCAGAGGGTAAGTTAGGTTTCTGGTTTCTGCTTTCTGTTGGGAATTCCCTTCTGGTTCTGGTGGAGATTTGGGGCCGAACGACGCTTAGGTGGTCAGTAAGTGGGGGCAGGGGCAGGAAGACAGAACCCCTCCCCTCTGAAATAAACACACCAATCTCCCAGGCACGTCTAAGACGTTAGGCCTCCACCCATTCTGGTTTCTGGTATCTGTCTCAGGGTGTCTCTCCATTTTGTGTTTGTGTGTCTGTTTGTGCCTGTTCATGTGTGTGTCTGTAAATGAGTGAGAGTAGACTATCAGCAACAGCAGTAGCAGCTGCAGCTACAACGGAAGTACACTCCCCCCTTGCCCCCCCCCCCCATCACACTGGCATTCCTGAGGAGGGAGCAGAGCAGGCTACGTGTCCATAGTCTGGTGAAAATTTACCATCATAAGGAGAAATACCCACAATTAAAGTCCAGTTGTAGGGAGGAGATTGATTTATGTTGAAGATGGGAGAAAACAAGGTATGTGAGAAAAGAAAGCCTGAGAAGTGTTAAGACCAAGTTCTCAGGGCTCTGGCATAATCTCTGCTCAGGAGGTTAGACTTAAAGGCACATGGAAAAAAGTTCCTTTGAACTTCTATGCACTAAAAAAGTTTCAAGATAAGGAAGGGTTAACTCTCCCCTCAGATCAAAAAGGGAAACAGATAGACAAGTATTTTAACCCTTTTTTTCTGCCTACATAAAGGAGAAAAGTTTTTGTGTAATGAGACCCAACCAGAAAAGAATTGAACTTAATGTAAAAAGTGAAGATGTGTCATTCCTAATTTAATGCTTAAGATAAATTAGAGTTCATTTTGCTGCTTGTCACTAAAGTTTATGGGAAAAGGAAAAGATAGACTGTGATAAAAAGTGGAAGATTAGTAAATTAAAATCTTGAGCAAGCAGCTTAGAGTAAAAGGCTTGATAGCCTGAGTTAAAAACCCAAAAGATGAAGTTATAGAGAGATGGAAGGGATTATGTCCCCCCACCCTTTGGACTAGATCTGTGAGTGGGTTCTATTAAATTTAACATGAAAATTGGTCCAGTATGTCACTTTAAACTGACCTCCTTATAACAGGTGATTCCAAATTATAATAGTATTCTTAATTGTAAAAGTATTTGGTACATCGATTGGCAAAAACAAACTTTCAAGTTAAATAGAATTGCTTCATATGTGAATTTTCTCAGATGTGATGTTTACGTCAATGATGATGAGATGAAGGTAGAAACACATCCAGCCAGATTAGTAATTAATTAATTATGGTTTTAAAAGGTTTAAATGCATGACATCTGTTTATGGTATTGTTGTATTTCTAAAATTTGGCATATTGCTTGGTAACAACTGTTAAGTTTATCTGTGCTGTTAGAGAAACAATTTCTCTAAGTGTTGTTAGATTGACAATTGTACTGTTAAAATAATGAAGGGATTAGGAAACTGTTAAGTTATTTCATATGACCATATCTTTTAAAGAAGTTTAGGAAGTTATAAAACTTCCAGGTTTTGTAACATCAGTACTATTTGTACAATAAGTTGGGAAAGCCTGGAAATGGAAGTTTTACTGAAATAGAGAAAACAGTGGAGTCAGAAACTAGCTGACCTCCGAACCTGGCTTTTAAAGTCAGTAGGACCAATTTTTAATAATTAGCTTTTAGAACATTCTTAAAAAATTAAAATTTGATTATGAGGTCCTTGTAAAAAGCTTTAAAAAGAAAAGTTATTTGTCAGAAAATGCTATTATTGTCAAGTCGTGATACCTGAAGACCATGGTGGGTCAGCCTCCCTGAACCTAGCCCCGACCTCCCCTCCTGATGCCTTCCCCTCCCCACCTGCCCTTCTCGTGACTCTCCCATTGGCCTCTGAGTTCCTCCTTCATGAACCGACTGAGTCAACTTCTGCCAGCCCCGACCTGGACCGCCTTTTTCCCTAGTCCCTGGGGTTTGGGCCCAATCTAACCCTCCCGGCTTCTAGCCACGGCATCTCCGGTATCCCATTTCTTCTGAAGTCACAGGGGCATACCTCTCCATATTTACTGCCTCAAGGAGGCTGGCATCCTTGTCCCATGCCGGTCCCCCTAGAACACCCCTCTGCTTCCTGTTAGAAAGCCTGGCACTTCTGACTTTCGGCCAGTGCAAGATCTTCAGGAGGTCAATAAGCCATCCTTACACCCTCCTCAGTCTCTTGCCACCCACCCACACTGTGTACACTGTCTTGGACCTTAAGGACATTTTCTTCTCCATTCCTTTGGCTCCTGCAAGTCAGCCCCTTTTCACTTTTACCTGGATCGACCCTTCTTCAGGCTTCTCTGGCCAACTGACCTGGACAAGATTGCCTCAGAGTTTCAAAAATTCCCCCACCCTCTTTGATGAAGCTCTTTATCAGGATCTCTTACCTTTTTGGGAATCTAACCCTTCTTGCTCCCTCATTCAGTATGTTAATGATCTCTTGTTAGCTACCATGAGGATGGTTGCTTAAAAGCTACTTACTCTCTTCTGTCTCTTTTAAATTCCCTTGGCTACCGTGCAGATCTGTTGTACCTCTGTTTCCTACCTTTGGTACCTCTCTCTCTCTCTTTCTCAAGCTTGTGTCTAGTCCATCCTAAACATTCCTGTTCCTACTACCAAGTAGCAGGTCTGTGAGTTTCTAGGTACGGTCGGGTATTGCCGTCTCTGGATCCTTGGGTTTGCTGACCTTGCTAATTTACTCTGCTACTGCTGGGTCTGGCCCTCTAGTCTGGACCCCAGTGAAACAAAAACTCCTTTGACTCCCTGAAAAGGGCCCTTGCCTCTGCCCCTGCATTTACTCTCCCTGACATCACTAAGCCCTTTCATCTTTTCGTGGGAGAACAGCCCTGCCTTACCTTTTCCAAGTCTTCCACCATTAACCCTCCCACTCTACTTCCAGACTCTAACAATTCTTCTGTCGATTTACAAAGAACAAGGCCCCCTCACATCTTCTGATAAGACAATCAGAAACAAAGGGGAGGTCCTTGCCCTCCTAGATTCTATTTGGCTCTCCTCTCGAGTTTCTCTTATCCACTGCCCAGGCCATCAAATTGATGACTCCCCTGAAGCAATTGGCAACCATGTATCGATGTTGCTCCCCAGGCAGCCTCTCAGAAGCTGCCTCCTTTCTTTTTGTTTCAGACCCCCTCCCCTCTGACACCCTTCCACCCTGTTATTCACCCTTTGAATGATTCTAACACTGCCAACAAAGTCGGGGGAAGAAGGACTCCGTTTGGTGGGTTTTGGGAGATGGCCAAACTTTTGTTCCTGAGGTCTTGGGGAGAGATTGGGTGGGAAGACTCCATC
>CM053622.1:619491741-619513658 GCA_028646595.1 Phalanger gymnotis | reverse complement strand
ACCAGAGTGTACGCCATCTTGGAGTTGGGGGGGAGGAAATGGGGAGAAAATTTGTAATTTAAACGCCTGTGAAAATCAATCCTGAAAACCAAACATGTCAAAAATAAATTAAAATAAAAATAAAATTCAAAAAAAAAAACAAAAAAAATTCCTTAAAAACTAGAGTTTGGCAAATGGAAGCTAAGGATTCCATGAGAAATTAAGAAATGATAAAAAAAGTCAAAATAATAAAAAAATAGAAGAAATGTAAAATACCTCATTTGAGAAACAACTGCTAGGGAAACTAGATAGATGAAAGTTAATTTAATTGGACTACCTAAAAGCCATGATAAAAAAGCCTGGATATCATTTTTAAAGAACTTATACAGAAAAACCACCAGAACATCTTAGGTCTAGAGGGTAAAATAGACATTGAAAGAGTTCACCAATCAATTTTTGAAAACTATCTCAGTATGAAAACTTGAAGAAATATTGTCGTCAAATTCCAGAGCTCCCAGGTTGAGAAGAAAATTTTACAGAAAGGCAGAAACAATTGAAATATGAAACCACAGTCAGAATCACAGATTTAGCCGCTTCCACATTAAAGGATCGGAGCTCTTGCAATTTGATATTCCACAAAGCAAAGGTGATAGAATTACAAACAAGAATAACATGTCCAGCAAAACTGAGCATAATCCTTCAAGGATAAAAATAGATATTTATTGAAATAGAGGACTTCCAAGCATTCCTGATGGACAAAAATGGACCTTTAATATGTTTAAAGCATTTTTTATTCCTATATGGGAAGATAATGTTCATAAATCCTGAGAATTTTAGCATTATTAGGGCAGTTAAAAAGTGTGTACATAGACAGGGGCAGCAGTGTGTATGTGTTAATTATGTTGGGATGATCTTCGCCCCCCCCCCCAAAATGAAGGATTAAGAAATAGGAAAATACTAGGAAAAGAGGAAAGAGAAGGGTAGAATGCAGAAATTTTTCCCTCCCCACCCACCCTCCCTAAGAAAGCAAGCAATTCAACATAGGCCACATGTGTATCATTATGCAAAACCCTTCCACAATACACATGTTGTGAAAGACTAACCATATTTTGCACCTTCCTATCCTATGCGCCTTTATCCAATTTTCTCTCCTTACCCTGTCTCTTTTCAAAAGTGTTTGCTTTTGATTACCTCCTCCCAGTATCTGTCCTCCCTTCTATCATCCTCCCTTTTATACCTCCTTCCTCCTTCTTTCCTGTGGGGTAAGATACCCAATTGAGTGTGTATGTTATTCCCTCCTCAGGTCAAATCTGATGAGAGCAAAATTCACTCATTTCCCCTCACCTGCCTCCTCTTCCCTTCCTTTAGAACTGCTTTTTCTTGTCACTTTTATGTGAGGTAATTTAACCCATTCTATCTCTCACTTTGTCCTTCTCTCAATATATTCCTCTCTCATCACTTAATTTGATTTTATTGCCCTCTGTCTATATATGTGTGTGTGTATGTATATATATATGTATATATATATGTATATATTTATATATGTATGTATGTATGTATGTATTTATATTCCCTTCAGCCACCCTGATATTGAGGTCTCATGAATTATACACATCATCTTTCCAAGTAGGAATATAAACAAAACAGTTCAACTTTAGTAAGTCCCTTATGATTTCTCTTTCTTGTTTACATTTTCATGCTTCTCTTGATTCTTGCATTTGAAAGTCACATTTTCTATTCACCTCTGCTCTTTTCACTGACAAAGCTTGAAAGTACTTGTTTTGATTGAAAATCCATATTTTGCCTTGGAGTATGATACTCATTTTTGATGGGTAGGTGATTCTTGGTTTTAATCCTAGCTCCATTGACCTCTGGAATATCATATTCCAGGGCCTTCAATCCCTTAATGTAGTCACTGCTAAATCTTCTGTTATCCTGATTGTGTTTCCACAACTCAAAGGGTTTCTTTCTGGCTGTTTGCAGTATTTTCTCCTAAATCTGGGAGCTCTGGAATTTGGCTACAATATTCCTAAGAGTTTTATCTTTGGGATCTTTTTCAGGAGGGGATCAGTGGATTCTTTCAATTTCTACTTTGCCCTGTGGCTCTAGAATATCAGGGCAGTTCTCCTTGATAATTTCTTGAAAGATGATATCTAGGCTCTTTTTTGATCATGGCTTTCAGGTATTCCAATAATTTTTAAATTATCTCTCCGGTATCTATTTTCCAGGTCAGTGGTTTTTCCAATGAGATATTTCACATTGTCTTCCATTTTTTCATTCCTTTGGTTCTGTTTTATAATATCTTGGCTTCCACTTGCTCCAATCTGATTTTTTAAGGTAGTATTTTCTCTAGTGGTCTTTTGGACCTCCTTTTCCATTTGGCTAATTCTGCCTTTCAAGGCATTCTCATCCTCATTGGCTTTTTGAAGCTCTTTTGCCATTTGAGTTAGTCTATTTTTTAAAGTGGTGTTTTCTTCAGTATTTTTTGGGTCTCCTTTAGCTTGTCATTGACTTGTTTTTCATGGTTTTCTTGCATCAGTCTCATTTCTCGTCCCAATTTTTCCTGTACTTTTCTAAGTTGCTTTTCCAAATCCTTTCTGAGCTCTTCCATGGCCTGAGACCAGTTCATGTTTTTCTTGGAGGCTTTTGATGTAGGCTCTTTGACTTTGTTGACTTCTGGCTGTATGTTTTGGTCTTCTTTGTCACCAAATAAAGATTCTGAAGTCTGAGTCTGAATCTGAGTCCATTTTCGCTGCCTGGCCATGTTCCCAGCCAACTACCTGACCCTTACATTTTTCATCAGAGTATGACTGCTTGTAGAGTAGAGAGTACTTTGTTCCAAGCTTGAGGGGATGTGCTGTTGTTTTCAGAGCTATTTCTACACAGCAAGTTCTGCCACACCAGCACTCCTCCTCCCCCAAGAACCTCCATCTTGGACCTGACACAGATCTTAAACAGGCTCTGCAGTCCTCCTTGAACCAGCCACTTAATTCCTCCCACCAGGTGGGCCTGGGGCTGGAAGCGACTACAGCTGTAGTTCTGTAGGTGCACCACCTCCGCCGCCCCTGGGGTGGTGGCCGAACCCCAAACTCCTTTCACTCTGTCTCCCACACCTTTTCCCACTAACCTTCTCTGTTTTCTTTGGTGTTTGGGGGTTGAGAAATTTGGTAACCACCACAGCTCACTGATTCACGGCCTAGGGCCTGTTCCACCTGGCTCCCCATCTGTTTGGTCCAGGCATAGCCCAGGCTGGACTCTGCTCCAACTGCTGTTTCATGGGTTCTGCAGTTCTAGAATTTGTTCAGAGCCATTTTTATCAGTGTTTGGAGGATCCTGGGGGAGAGCCCTTGGTAAGTCCCTGCTTTCCTGCTGCCATCTGGAAAATTTTCTAACAGAAAAAATACATTCAAGAAAGAGTTTTTACAGTGGAGAGAAAAACAAGGACCTTACTCTCACTGGAACTAATCTAAAGAGGAAAAGATAGATGCACAGACAAACAGACACCCCCCCACACACCCACACACCTCTATATACACACACATACAGAGTTGGGTATAAAATCTAACTATTAGGGAAATAAAAGGGGAAAATTTAAGAGATATAGGGTGATAATAAAAGGGAAGGAAGATTAAATGACTCCATGATCAGAAGTAAAACACATTTGAGGAGATAAAAAGGAAAAAGAGACAGAAAGCTAAACATAAGAAAATAGGATGTAGGGAAATATAGAGTTAGCAATCACAAGTGTGAAGATAAATGAAATGAGGTCATGCATAAAATGGAATTTGGTAGCAAAGTGGATTAGAAATGAGAATCTGAAAATATGTTGCTTACAAAAGATATATTTGAAACAGAAAGTTACAGAGTTAAAATAAAAGGCTGGAGCAGAATCTATTATGCTTCAGTTGAAGTAAAAAAGATGGGGGCAATAATAATGATCTAAAACAATGCAAAAGCAAAAATATAGCTAATTAAAAAGAGAACACAGGATTCATTGGAATGTACCCCAAGGGGAAAAAAAGTGAAAGAACAAAGGAGGAGATGGCACAGGATGATATAGATATACAGTGTCATGGAAGCAAGGAACATGAGATCATATGAACTTAGGGAGATAGTAAAGGATAGAAAGGCCTGGCATGATATGGTCCATGGGATCATGAAAAGTCAGACATAACTGAACAAATGAACACTAACAAAAGAGATAATCAGGGAAACTGCATTTTGTTAAAAGATTCCATAGACAATAAAGTAATACATACATGCATACACACACGCATGCACACACACATATATGTATATATCACATATATATGTTTGAATGCCACAAGTTTCTGTGATAAAGGACTCATTTTTCAAATATACAGGGAAGTGAGTCAAATTTATATAATAAGAGCTATTCCCCAATTGATAAATCGTTAAAGAACATGAACAGGACAAGAACATTTCTTTAGAAGAGGTTAAGGCTATCTATGTTGATATAAAAATACTCTAAATTAGTATTGATTAAACAAATGCAAATTAAAACAACTGTGTGGTACCATCTCACATCTATCACAAATGACAAATGCTTGAGGAGCTGAGGGAAAATAGGTACACCAATAACTGTCATTGAAGTTGTGAACTAGTCCAATCATTCTGAAGAATAATTTGTAACTATGCCCAAGGGGCTATAAAAATGAACATGCACTTTGACCCGCTAATACCTCTACTAGGTTTATACCCCAAGAAGATCAAAGAAAAAGAGGGAAAAGATCTTCATAAACACCAAAAAATATTCCTATCAGCTTGTTTTCTGGTGGCAAAGAATTGGACATCGAGGGTATGCCCACCAACTAGGAAGTTGTGTCATATGATTGTGAAGTAGTACTATTGTGCTTTCAGAAAAAGCAAGAAGGAGGTTTTCAGAAAAAGAACACATAGGTAGACCTATATGAACTGACACAAAATGAAGTAAGAAGAACTGGGTGATCAATGTGCATAGCAATGTTGAATGATGATCAACTGTGAAAGGCTAGGGTATAGACATTGAGAGAGAAATTTCCAAGTGAGTGGAATGGCAAGATTAGGAAGAATGACACATTTTGTTTGTGTTATAGCAAATAGATTAATTTGGAAGGAGTTTAGGGTTTGTGTCAGCAATTGTTGAAGGGACAATTAAGTTTAAGTAAATTGGGGTCAGATTATGGGTGCATCGGATGTCAAGCTAAATAATTTGGACTTTTTATAAAATAACAGATAGGCAAAACAAACAAAAAAACAAACCTAGCAACAACTCAACCATGCTACCTCAAAATCATCAGAAATTAAATGAGGCAATGTGAAATAATAGATAGAGACATGGCACTGGATCCAGAAATACTTGGATTCAAGTCCTTCCTCTGACACAAACTGGCTATATGACCATGGGTAAGTCATAGAACATCCTAGTTACCCAGATAATTCTCTAAGTTATTGGGGGAGTTTCCAAACCCTATGAGTAGAGGGAGTTTCTTTTATCTGGATTTCCTTATACTGAGGAAGTCCCACATCCTTATCTCTACTAAAAACTTTATTTTGAAAAATCAATAGGCAGATGATAAATACTTTTACATACTAAAAGTAGTTGTATTTAACCATGGTGTGAATACAAGTAAATTGAAATAATGATGGTAATATTTAATTTTCTTTTGTGGATATACTTTGAACAATGTAATAAAATATATCTGAAGACTGTGTGTTGTTTGGAGATATCCTGGGGCTGGGTATTACAATTAAATCCATGCTGGATTGCTGTGCAAACACCTCTAGGAATTTGTAATTTCTAATTAGAGATTTGCTTAACTGCTAGGAATTTTGGAATCGTCACCCACCCGCCAGGTTTGCCAGCTGATGAACACCATGACTACTTAAGCAATTTGTAGTACTCTCTTCTGAAAAACGACTCTCTGTATAGTAATTAACACTATTATGGCATCTTCAGCAGCTAAACTGTAACACACTATCAGCAGTTATGTTTTTAATCACTTCATTTTCTGCATCTGGCATTAAAATTTGTGCTAACACTGATAATAAAGGGGTGTAAGACTGGGACCCCATGCAAGTGCCCATTAAGGAATTATCTCACTTTTATTTATAGCACTTAAATAGCAGTTAATACTGTAGGTTTATTGCATTCCTATCATTTGGATGTGGGCTGCAACGTTATATGAATACTTTGGGAGGTAAATTACTCCAGATGGCATTCAGGCATTTGCCATATGGTCCAAGGGTGGCCCACAGGGGAAATACTGCTTGACTCTGCATTCGACTCACTCCTATTCCCATTCCTCATGTAATCACTGATCTCCAGAGATCTCTATGTTTGAATATCTTCTCAGTGGCCAACCATTATAAGAATGGCCCTGGCTTTCTGACTCACTGCATGTCAAACATTCTTTACTTGACTGCCTCCACTCACAGACATGTGCTTAATGCATCTGCATTCCTAATGGCTCATCTGTGTATTAGGAATATAATTTTTTTTAAAAATGTGACAATGTTTGACAGATGATAGATAGATAGATAGATGATAGATAGATAATCAACTTTCATTAGCCTTGCTAGAATCACCTACAACTCACAAGGTAATTGTTGGGATGGTCAAATGATAAAGTACATGATGTGCTTTGCAAACATTTTTGTTAGCATTCTTTTTGTTGTTTTCTAATTCAGTTCAGGTGGAAATAGGATTAATTTCCACCCTATCCTTAATGTTGCATATATAATGTCTCATGGATTTTCACACAAGTGGATAAAACAATTGATTTTTGTAGTTGACTATGAGTATTGGATTGTAAGGGCCTCTGTAAGGTCATTGAAAGCATCCTTGTAGCAATAGTAAAAATAGATAGGACAATAGAGATGTTGTAAGTATCATCCTGATTCAAATACTTTCGATTTATTCTATATCTTTGTATTTTAAAAGTTATTCATTCCATGTAGCTCGGAGATTATTAGCATTTGGTATAAAATTTTATATTTAATTTTGAGGTAGAAATTTGGTATAGAAATTTAAGAACTCTAAATGTCTTAAATTTTTCAGAATTATTGTTATATTTCCATAATTGTGCACAACACCTCATTATTCAATAATGGTCTTATTCTAGTACAATCCTATGAGATATTTTGAAGTCCACATTTGTAGCATGAAGAATGTGGTCATAGGAAAAGACTTGCCTGAGTTTGCCCCCAAATCCCTGGAACAACTTTAAATAATATCTCTAAATGAATTCTAGAGTGGCAATTCTCCAGCCTAAGACAACTTAGAAGGTTGGCAGGAAAGCTCTGTAACAACAGGGTGAGAGTGGAGTGCAGTCTAGTGCAGGCCAACCAGCACAGACCTGGCCATAGCAAACCAGGAGCAGGCCTTGGGAGTGACTGATTCAGCAGCTGCAGCTGCTGCTACCAGAGCTCAGCCCACAATTGGTCATAAGGTGATTATAGGGATTTCTTTGCTGGCACTGGGGGCATGACTCTGTTGCTTTGCCATACTCAGATCTGGGTCACAGTCCTGGGTCATGGTCCCAGGGTGAGGGGGATCACTAGCATTCCAGAACAAGTAGCCACATTGGAGCAGGGACCCTCATCACAGTTACAGGGTAAAAAAAAGTGTTGTGCCTCTCACAGTCCATCCACAGGCCAGAAGACTAATAAATACCCTTCTCCTTACATCATACAATGTGGGAATAACTGAATTTTATAAGTCCCTAGACATATCTCTGTAAACATCTGCACGAAAGTCTCAAAACTTAGGACAACATGTCTTACACTCTAGAAGCAGAACCTTACTTTAGTACAGAGGTAAAAGCTAAGAAATAGGCTAGAAAAGTGAGCAAACAAAAGAAATGATCATAAAAGTTACTATAGTAACAAGAAAGATAAAAACACACAATCAGAAGGCAACAAAGTCAGAACTCCTACATTTAAAGTCTCAAAGAAAAAGTTCAATTGGTCTCAGGCCGTGGAAGAGCTCAAAAAGGATTTTAAAAGTCAAGTAAAAGAGGTAAAGGAAAAATTGGAAAGAGAAATGAGAGTGATGTAAGAAAATCATGAAAAAAAGTCAACAATTTGGTAAAGGAGGCACAAAAATACTGAAGAAAATAACACTTTAAAATACACAATAGAGCAAAGGATAAAAAAAGGTACAAAAATCCAATGAAGAAAAGACCTGAAAAAGGACCTTGAGAAGCAGAATTGCAAAGTGGAAAAAGATGTGCAAATACTCACTGAAGAGAAGAAGTCCTTGAAAAGCAAAGTTGGGCAAATGGGAAAAAAAAAAAACAGGCACAAAAATTCACTGAAGAAACGACCTCCTTAAAAAAAATTAAAATTGGCCAAATGGAAAAGGAGGTAAAAAGCTAAATGAAGGAAATAATTCCTCAAAAATTAGATTTGGGTATATTGCAAGAAGCCAGAAAGAAACAATTCCAGCACTATGGAACCACAGTCAAGAGAATTCAAGATTTTGCAGTTTCTACAATAAAGGACTGGAAGACTTGTAATATGATGTTCCACGGGGCAAAGGAGCTAGGATTGCAACCAAGATATCACCTAGTCAGCAAAACCAAATATAATGTTTCAAGAGAAAATAATGGTTTTTTTAATTAAATCAAAGACTTTCAAGCTTTTCTGAGGAAAAGCCTGAATTGAATACAAAATTTGACTTTCAAATACAAAACTCAAAAGAACCAAAAAGTGGGGGCAGAGCCAAGATGGCAGCTTAAAAACAGGAAATTGCTTAAGCTCTTCTCCAAATCCCTACAACACTTGTGAAAAATGACTCGAAACAAATTGTAGAGCTTCCAAACCCACAAAATAACTGAGGGAATCAAGTCTCCAGCCCAAGTCAGCCTAGATGGTCACTGGGAAGGGTCTATTGTGCCATGCTGAGAGTGGAGCACCACTCAACAGTGGGCCATGCCAGGACAGACCAAGCAGGGAGAAGACCAGGCTGAGCAGGCCTCAGGGTCCTGAATCACTGAACTGTGGCAGTTACTAGACTTCTCAATGCACAAATGCCAAAGACAGCAGAGCAAGTCAGTGGGAAAACTGCTTCATCTGGATGAGAGAATTGCACACTGTCCAGCCACAGCCCTGGGGCAGCAGAAGTGGGTGCAGCCACAGCAGCAGCAGCAGCAGTCGCTTGAGCAAACAAAAAAAATCATCATAAAAGTTACTATAGTGACAAGGAAGATCAAAACAGACAAGCAGAAGACAATAAAACCAAAAATCCTACATCTAAAGTCTCAAGGAAAAAGTTCAGTTGCTCTCAGGCCATGGAAGAGCTCAGAAAAGATTTTAAAAATCAAGTAAAAGTGGTAAAGGAAAAATTGGGAACAGAAATGAGAATGATGTAAGAAAATCATGAAAAAAAAAAAACAGTCAACAGCTTGGTAAAGGAGGCACAAAAATACTGAAGAAAGTTTGCTCAGAACCCTTGGCCTACATGGTGGAATGAATCAAGTAGCTGATCAGAGCAGGAGTGCAGAGCTGGCACTGAGGCAGGTTCTGCTTCTTTGCCCTGCTTGGATCTGGGTCATATTCCTGGGGGAGGAGGTGGGCTGCTGTGGCAGAGCTTTACCTGTGGAGAGGGAGTCCTCCTGGTGGTTACATGGCAGAAAGGAGTGGCAGAACTCACAAACCAGAGCACAGGCCAGGAGAAGAGCATCATATCACCTTAGAATAGAAGTAGCTCTGAAAACAGCAGTGCAAAACCCCTGAAGCTTGGGGCAAAGCACTCTACACTCTGAAAGCAGTTGTACCCTGACAAAAAGCTCAAAAGTCAAGTAATTGGCTGGGAAAATAAGCAAGCACCTTACAAGGATTCAGACTGTAGAATCTTTCTGTGGTGACAAAGCAGATCAAAACATACAGCCAGAAGAGGTCAAAGAAGTCGAAGAGCTGACTTCAAAAACCTCCAAGAAAAAATACAAATTGGTCTCAGGCCATGGAAGAGCTCAAAAAGGATTTGGAAAATCAAATAAGAGAAGTAGAGGAAAAACTGGGAAGAGAAATTAAAATGATTTGGGAAAACCATGAAAAATAAGTCAAAGACTCACTAAAGGAGACCCAAAAATTTCTGATGAAAATAACACCTTAAAAATAGACTAAGCTAAATGTCAAAAGATCTCCAAAAAGCCAATGAGGAGAAGAATACCTTAAAAATCAGAATTAGCCAAATAGAAGAAGAGGTCCAAAAATCCACTGAAAAAATACTGACTTAAAAATTAGAATGGATCAAGTGGAAGCTAGTGACTTTATGAGAAATCAAGAAATTATAAAACAGAGCCAAAAAAATTTAAAAATGGAAGACAATGTGAAATATCTCATTGGGAAAACCACTGACCCTGGAAAACAGATCCAGGGGAGATGATTTAAAAATTATTAGATTACCTGAAAGCCGTGGTCAAAAAAAGAGCCTAGATATCATCTTTCAAGAAATTATCAAGGAAAACTGCCCTGGTATTCTAGAACCAGAGGGTAAAATAGAAATTGAAAGAATCCACTGATCACCTCCTGAAAAAATTCCCAAAAAGAAAACTCCTAGAAATATTGTCACCAAATTCCATAGTTCCCAGCTCCAGGAGAAAATATTACAAGCAGCTAGAAAGAAACAATTCAAGTATTATTGAAACAAAATCAGGATAACACAAGATCTAGCAGCTTCTACATTAAGGGATCAATGGGCTTGGAATATGATATTCTGGAAGTCAAAGGAATTAGGATTAAAAACAACAATCACCTACTCGGCAAAACTAAAGATAATACTCCAGGGAAAAATACAGATTTTCAATAAAATAGAGGACTTTCAAGCATTCTCTATGAAAACAGCAGAGCTGAATAGAAAATTTGACTTTCAAAAAAAGTATCGAGAGAAACATGCAAAGGTAAACAGGAAAGAGAAAACACAAGGGACTTACTAAAGTTGAACCATCTTGCTTACATTCCTACATGGAAAGATGATATTTGTAACTCATGAAACCTTTCTCAGTATTAGGGTAGTTGAAGGGAATATACATATATATGTATGTATATGTATATATACGTATATATATATATATATATATGTATACACACACACAGGGTACAATGTGAGTTGAATGTGAAAGGATGATACCTAAAAAATAAAATTATGGGATGAGAGGAATATATTGTGAGGAGAAAGGGAGAGATAGAATGGGGGTAAATTATCTCACAAAGTGGCAAGAAAAGGCTGTTGTAATGGGAGGGAAGAGCGGGTTGGTGAAAGGGAATGAGTGAATCTTGCTCTCATCAGATTTGGCTTATGGAGGAAATAACATGCACACTCAATTGGGTATCTTACCTTACAGGAAAATAGGGGGTATGGGGATGAGGTAGGGGAATGATAGAAGGGAGGACAGATTGGGTGAGGGAGTAGTCAAAAGCAAACACTTTTGAAAAGGGACATGGTCAAGGGAGAAAAGTCAATAAAGAGGGACAGGATGGGATGAAGGGAAATATAATCTTTCACAAAATGACTATTATGGAAGTGTTTTGCATAACCATATATGTGTGGAGTATGTCGAATTGCTTGCCTTCTTAAGGAGCATGGGTGGGGAGGGAGGGAGAGAATTTGGAACTCAAAGTTCTAAAAACAAATGTTTAAATAAAGTTGTTTTTACATGCAACTGGGAAATAAGATACACAGGCAATAGGGTATAGAAATCTATCTTCCCCCACAAGAAAGTAATGGGCAAGGGGATAAGTGGAGGAGTGGGGTGATAGAAGGAAAAGCTGACTGGGGAAAAGGGGCAAGCAGAATTCATGCCATCTTAGGGTGGGGGGAAAGGTAAAAATGGGGAGGAAATTTGTAACTCAAAATCATGTGGAAATCACTGTTGAAAACTAAAAATATTAAATAGGCAAATAAAAAGAATATAAATAGAAAAGAACAAAAAGGTAAACAGGGAAGAGAAATCAGAAAGGATTTAAAGTAAAACTGTTTACATTGCTAGATGTTAAGATGATACTGGTAACTTATATGAACATTCTCATTATTAGGGCAGTTAAAAGGAATGTGAGAGTGTGTGTGTGTGTGTGTGTGTGTGTGTGTGTGTGTGTGTGTGTGTGTGTGTGTGAGTGACAGAGGGCATGGCTGTGAGTTGAATATGAAAGGATGATATCTAAAAATAAAATTAAGGATTGAGAAATAAGGATGTACTGGGAGAAAGAGAAAATGAGAGGTAGAGTGGGGTAAATTATATTACATAAAAGAGGCAAGAAAGAAATTATACAGTGGAGGGGAAAATGGGGGAGGTGGCAGGGAATGCTTGAACCTTACTCTTGTTGAAATTGGCTCAAAGAGGGAATAACATACATGCTCAGTTGGGTATAGAAACTTATCTTACCCTATCAAAGTAGGAGGGGAAGGGAATAAAACAAGGTGAAATGGCTGATAAGAGGGAGGGCAGAATGGGGGAGGTGGAAATCAGAAGCAAAATCCTTTTGAGGAGGGACAGTTGAAAGGAGAGAGAGAATAAACAGGGAGAAAATAGGATAGAGGGAAATACAGTTAGCAATCATAACTGTGAAAAAAATGAAGCAAATTTCTCTGGCAGAGGCCTTTTTTCTCAAACATATAAAGTACAAGTCTAAATTATAAAGGTAAGAGCCATTCCCCAATTGATAACTGGTCAAAAGATATATGAACAGTCAATTTTCAAATGAAGTAATCAAAGCCATCTATAGCTATATGAGAAAAAAGTACTCTAAATCACAAATGATTAAAGAAATGAAAATTAAAACAATTTCACCTCACACCTATTAGATTGGCTTATAGAACAGAAAAGAAACATGACAGAAAAGAAAAATGACAACTACTGGATGGGATGTGGGAAAATTGAGACACTATTGCACTGTTGGTGGAGTTATGATCTAATGCAATCATTATATAGAGCAATTTGGAACTATGCCCAAAGGGAAATAAAACCATGAACACCCTTTGAGCCAGCAATAGCAATAAAAGGTTTGTATTCAAAAAGAGATTAAAAAACAAAAAAGGGAAAAGGACCTATATGTACAAAAATATTTGTAGCAGCCCTTTTCTGGTCATAAAGGCCTGCATTGAGAGGATGCCCATCAACTAGGAAATAGCTGAACAAGTTGTGGTATGTGATTATGATGGAATACTATTGTGTTATAGGAAGTTATGAGAAAAATGCTCTCAAACTTACATAAATTGATGCACAGCAAAATGTATAACCTGGAAAGCATTGTGCACAGTTAACAGCAATATTGTTCAATGACAGCTATTCTCATCAATACAATGATTCAAGACAACTTTGAGAACTTATGATGAAAAATACTATCCATCCTCAGTGAAAGAACTGTTGAAATCTCACTACAGATTGAAGTATACTTTCCTTAAACTTTCCCTGTTTTCCTTGGATCATTTGTTGTCTATGTTTTCTTTTACAATATGAATGTTATGGATATGGTTTGCATGACTGCACACATATAACCTTATCAAATAGCTTGCCCTCTCAATGAGGTGGTAAGAAGAAAGAAAAAAGAATTTGGAACTCAAAATTTTTACAATGAATGTTAAAAATTGTTTTTACAGGTAATTGGGGGAAAATAAAATACTATTTTTTTACACAATAGTCAAGTTGCAAGGAAGATTTATGAACAATGGAATGAATCATTGGACAGAAGAAAAAAAAACAAAAAAAGGGAAAAAAAGAGAGCATAAATATTTTTTTAAAAGGAACTCTTCTCTGTCCATTTGTATAGTCCAAATGGGTTGAAAGACAGTCAGTTTCTGATGTAAAATTCTAGTCTAGGTCATGCCTTTGTAGGCCTAAATTTTAAATGCCTATACTACTGCATTGAACTTGATTCTAGGGTTTCCTTTCATACTATGTGTTGCTCACTAAGTCCAAACTCCTTCGGGGTAAATTTTCTATATTATCTGGTGATTATGATCTGGCCCTATATTGCCATTTAATAAAATATTTGGAATGACTCAGGAGTTTTGTTCAATACTTCCTTGCCAACATGTTGTTGGCTGAGTTTATGTGGGTGGCAGCCTTTGCATTTTAATTATGTTTTTGGATTTTGGACATTTCATAAGCTTCTTCCAGAGGTAAAGCATTTTCAATTATATTCAACAAATCCCATGGTAGGTATCTATTATAGGCTTTGACTTTTTCTCAGTGAAATGATGTATGCTTATTCCAAAATTTCTATATGTTTTCCTTAATTGTTTCTCTGCTGCTCTAAAAATGTCCATCAATTCTACTGGTTTTTGATAAGGAAGTGTTAAATTTAAACACAGCTTTTGAAAGGTGATGGGCCTTCTGTTTCATTAATATTTTGTTATTTTGTTAAGATGTGTTCCCAAGCCATTATGATCCATTTTACACTTCAAAAAGTGTAAAGATTTGTATTGCTTGGCTGTTAATTGCTTTATGTGTATTCTCCTCAGTCATCTTTGATTTTAGGATGCCAGGAACTTTCTTAATTTATTCAGCCACAGCATTCTCTTTTTGCTTAATGTATCTTGCTTGAGAGAGACAAAGTTATTTGAAGTCATTGCCTTTATCCATTAGTTTAAAGGGCCTTATAGATTCAAGTTTAAATCTTTAAGTCTATCATTCCTTCACGTTCAATAAGAAATTTACACTTAGGTAAAATAGTATTTGATAGCATTGGAAAATGTTTCCATTAGACCAAGGAACAATATAATACATTTCATTCTTTTCACAATGGAAGCATCGGCGTCATCCATAGATATCAAGTGATTAATAACAATAATGTTTTCATACAATTTCACTTTTAATTTGAAAACCATACTTTTTGCTACTTAGAAGAAACTAATGCATTTAAGGTTTTTCACAATCCTAATGGAGTAATCCTTGAAATATGTTATATTTTATATCAATTACTCATGACATTGTGTTGGTGACATTTTACTAAAATAACAATTTACCATGTGGACACCAAATATCTAACATTCTCAATACTCTTTCACTTATTTTTATATGTTTGTATGAATAAACCATTGGCACAGAACTGAACCAATAATTCCCTTGAGAATTCAAATGTTGCAGTCCTTTTGAAAAGCTTGTTTGATAATCATGGAATCAGCAATAAGTAGTTTTTATATCCATGAGACTTTCTGGGACACCCTTTTTATTCTTAAGCAATATATTTTTCTTGGATCTAGAGGAATTTTTAGTGAAATAAAATACATATTACTTCTGTACAGTACATAAATACATAATTTATATGTCAATGAACTGATTAAAAACTTACTATATATAATGGCAATCTATTTAAAAAACAAACTATAATAAATATAATGACCACTCGTATTCCAAGATACTAATCATGAACATTATATCCATGACAGAGAGGTGATGGATTTAGGGTACAGAATTACATCTTGCTGTTGTTCAATTGTTTCAGTCATGTTCAGCAATTAGTGATACCATTTGGAATTTTCTTGTCAAAGATACTGGAGAGGTTTGGTATTTCCTTCTCCAGGTCATTTTATAGATGAGGAAAATTGTGTTAAATGACTTGCCTAGAGTCACACAGCTAGTGTCTGAGGTCAGATTTGAACTCAGGAAGGTGAGTCTTCTTGACTTCAGGATTGACTCTCTTTCCAATGCAACACCTAGCTGCCCATGAGGTGAGGCATGGGGAATATGTATATATGTGTATGTATACATATATGTATATACACATGTGTGTGAAAAATGTTTCTTTATGGTCTTTGAGAGAATTTATATTCTTTTCTTTTCTCTTTTTTTAAATAAAAGTGTGAGTGGAAGGGAAAGAAAATAGATTTGTTAATTTAAAGAAATAGGGATGTGGGAGGGCAGGTGATAGTGATATGAAATGTTCCATTAACTTGGAAATAAAGTCACTGAATTATTAGTTTTAACTGTTTTACTTTGTTACAAAAGACGTATTAAAGTGATTATAATGTAAACATTTGTAATGTGACAACAACTTAAAATGATAAAACTGGAAGTGAAAAAAAAAGAAATTAAAAAGGTACAAGAGGTCAGGGAATTCTAGGGATGGGGAGACAGCCAAAGTGATAGAAGGTGAAAAATTTTGTTCATGGAACAGAATGTAGGCCAATGTGGCAGTATCACATAGTGCACAGAAGGGAGTTTTTATCCCAAAGGCTTAGAATCTTTGGTTTTATCATTGGTCACGGTCACTGACTATTTTTTCTTGTGTATCTAATCTATCCCACTTATCTAACTCTCTGTTCTTAGCCGGTATCAGATTGCTTTGATGATTATTACTTTATAATATAGTTTGAGATCTGGTATTGCTAGGCCTCTTTGCTTTGTATTTTTTAAATTAATTCCCTTGATATTCTTGAACTTTTATTCTTCTAGATCAATTTTGTTGTTATTTACATATTTCAAATATATACCTGTCAAATCTATCAAACAATTTTGTGGTCATTTATCGGTATGGAACTGAAAAATTAGTTTGGGCATAATTGTCACTTTTATTATTTTGACTTGGCCTACCAATGAGCAATTAAAATTTTAAATATAATTTCTCTTTCTATCTCTTGCTTCTGGGTTTTGTTGGTCATGCAAAGAAATGCTGATTTGCATGGGTTAATCTTATATTCTGCAACTTTGATAAAGTTGGTAACTATTTCAAGTTGGTTTTTAGCAGTTTCTCAAGAATTCTCTAAGTATAACATTATAACATCTGTAAAGATTGATAGTGTTATTTTCTCATTGCCTATTGCAATTCCTTCAATTTCTTTTTCTTCTCTTATTGCTATAGGCAAAATTTCTAGTACTAGATTGAATAATAGTGGGCATGCTTGCTTCACCCCTGATCTTTTTGGTAAGGATTCTAGCTTATCCCCATTATAGATAATGTTTGCTGAGTTTTATATAGATCTTGCTTATCATTTTTAGGAAAACTTCAATTATTCCTAGGTTTTCTAGTGTTTTTAATAAGAATGGGTGCTGGATTTTTGTCAAAAGTTTTTTTTTTCTTTTTCCACTACTGAGATAATTATATAATTTCTCTTGGTTTCATTATTGATATGGTCGATCATGTTGATAGTTTTCCTAATGTTGAACCAACTCTGTACTCCTGGTATAAATCCCATCAGGTTATACTGTATAATACTTGTGGTATAGTCTTATAATCTCTTTGCTAGAATTTTGTTGAAAATTTTTGCATCAATATTCATTAAGGAAATTATTTTTATAATTTTCTCTATTTTGGCTCTTTCTGATTTAGCTATCACTACCATATATGTGTCATAAAAGGAGCTTGGTAGGACTCCTTTTTCACTTATTTTTTTCCAAATTGCTTATTGAAAAGAGTTGTTCATTAAATATTTGCTAGAATTCACTTTTGAAACCATTTGGCCCTGGGAAGTTTTTTCTAGGGGATTCAATTTCTTTTTCTAAAATGGAGTTATTATGCATTCTATTTCCTTATCTGTTAATCGAGATAATTAAAATTTTTGTAAATGTTAATCAGTCTTGCTCAGATTGTCAGAGTTATTGGCATATAATTGGTCAAAATATTTCCTAATGCTTCCTTTAATTTCTTCTTCATTGGTAGTGATTGTACACATTTCACTTTTGAAACTGGATATTTGATTTTCTTCCTTCTTTTTTTTAAATCAAACCAACCAATGGCTTATATATCTTATTAGTTTTTCTTTCTCAAAACCAGCTCCTAGATCTTTTTTATTAGCTCAATAATTGTTATTACTGCTTTTTTTTAAAAAAAAAATTTAATCTTATTAATCTCACCTTTGATTTTCAGGATTTCTAATTCGGTGCTCAACTTTAATTTGGTGTTCAATTTCTAATTTGATGCTCAATTTTAATTTATCCTTTTTCTAGTTTATTTTTTAGTTGCATGCCCAATTCATTGATCTGTTCTTTTTTTTCTATTTAGTTGATGTAAGAATTTAGAGAAGCAAAATTTCCAATTAGTACTGCTTCTGCTTTGGTTTTATCTCATAAATTTTGGTGTATTGTCTCATTTTTGTCATCTTCTTTAATGAAACTACTAATTGTTTGCATGATTTGTTTTCTGACCCAGTTTTAGATTATTTAGTTTCCAAATAATTTCTAATTAGTCTTTCCACACTGCCCTTTGTTGAACTTAATTTTTATTGCATTATGATTGAAAAGGAATACATTTACATTTTTCTGCCTTCTTAATTTGATTTTGAGATTTTTATGCCCTATTATATGATTAATTTTTGTGTAGGTGCCATGTGCTGCTGAGAAAAAAATGTATATCCCTTTCTGTTTCCATTCATTTTTCTCCAAAGGTCTGTCATATCTAACCTTTCTGATATTCAATTATACCTCCTTGCTTCCTTATTTATTTTTTGGTTGAAATTATCAAGATATGAGCGGGTACAGTTGAGGCTTCCCACTAGTATAGCTTTGTTGTCTATTTATTCCTGTAACTCACACAATTTCTTCTTTAAGAATTTGGGTATTGTACAAATTGTTTCATTTATGTTTAGTATTGATATTGCTTCATTGTCTATGGTACTTTTTAGCAAGATGTAGTTTATTTCTTGTCTCTTTTAATTAGGTCTATTTTTGCTTTTACTTTGTCTGATATCAGGATTGCTACCCCTGACTTTTTTTTTTACTTCACCTGAAGTCTGTGTCTTTCTACTTCAAGTACGTTCCTTGTAAACAATGTATTGTATTATTCTGGTTTTTGATCCACTGTGCTATCTGCTTCTATTTAATGGGCTAGTTCAACCCATTCTCCTTAATAGTTATGATTATAAATGTGTATTTTCCTCTACTCTATTTTTCCTCCTGTTTGTCTTCTCTCTTCTTTCGCCCTTTCCCACCTCACCAATGTTTTGCTTCTCTCTACCAGTTTCCCTGATGTACCCTCCCTTCTGTCAGTCCCATCCCTGCCCCAGCCTTTATTTAATCTCCTCCCATCCTACTTCCCTGTCAGGTAAGATAGATTTTTTGATTCAAATGATTGTGGATATTATTCCCTCTTTGAGCCAATACTGATGAGAGTAAGACTCAAGCAATACTCAGGACTCACCTTCCCATCTTTCCCTCCATTGTAATAGGCCTTTTGCATCTCTTCATGTGAAATAATTTACCCCATTCTACCTCTAGCTTCCTTCTGAATATAATGTACTCCTTTTTCTCATCCCCTAATTATTTTTATGTCATTCCCTCATATTCATCTTATGTCCATACTCAATGTCTATGTATATCCCTTCTATCTGTACCATTATTGGTACAATTTTTAAGAATTACAAGTATCATCTTCCCATGTAGTGATATAAACAATTTCATTGTATTGAGTCTCTTATATTTTCTATTTTCCTTTTTACTTGTTTCTTCTTCTCTTTGGGTCTTGATATTGGAGGTCATGTTTTTTGGTTTAATTCTGGTCTTCTCCTTAGATAAGTTTGAAATATTCCTATTTAATTGAATTACTATTTATTCTCTTGATATATTATGCTCTATGTCACTGGGTAAGTCATTCTTAGTTGTAGTCCTAGGTCCTTTGCCTTCCATAATATTATATTCCATACCCTCTGATCTTTTAATGGTGTAGCTGCTAAGTCCCATGAAATCCTGATTGTAGCTCCTCAGTAATGGAATTGATTCTTTCTGGCCACCTCTAGTATTTTTCCTTGACCTGATAGTTCTGAAATTTGGCTATAATATTCTTTGGAGTTTTTATTTGGGGATCTCTTTTCTGAGGTGATTGGCATATTCTTTCAATGCCTATTTTTTCCCTCTAGTTCCAAGATATCAAAGAAATTTTCCTGGATAATTTCTTGAAAGATGCTGTCTAGGTCCTCCTTTTCATTAGGGCTTTTAGGTAATCTAATAATTCTGCCATTGTTTCTCCTGGATCTATTTTTCAGGTCAGTTGCTTTTCCCATAAAATATTTTACTTTTTATTCCATTTTTTATTCTTTTGAATAAAATTTGTTCATTTTGAATTTGTTCATTTAATTCTTAATGTCTCATAGAGTTATTATCTTCCACTTGTCCAATTCTAACTTTTAAACACTTGTTTTCCTCAATTAGCTTTTATATTTTCTTTTCTATTTGGCTAATTGTGCTTTTTAAAATAATAAGTAGTATCTATCTAAAACCATCAGCAAGCATTATCTGTGAAGGGGATAAGCTAAAAGCCTTCTCAACAAGATCAGGATTGAAGTAAGGATACCTATTATCGCCATTATCACTCAATGTAGTACTAGAAATGTTAGCTCTAGCAATAAGAAAAGAAAAAGAAATCAAAGACATTAAAATAGGCAATGAGGAAACAAAACTATATTTCTTTGCAGATGCTATCATGGTATACTTATAGAATACTAGAGAGTCAACTAAAAGAACTTTTTGAAATAACTAACAACTTCAGTAAGTTGCAGCATGGAAAATAAGTGCTCATAAATCATAATTTTTTTTGTATATTACCAACAAAATCCAGCAGCAAGAGACAGAAAGAGAGATTCTTAACTGTTGACATTACAAAATACTTGGGAGTCTACCTGCCAAGACAGAGCTATGAATGATATGAACACGATTATAAAAGAGCTTTCACAAAAACAAAATCAGATCTAAACAATTGGAAAAATATCAATTACTCACGTGTAGACTGAGCCAAATTAATAAAAATTAGAATTCTACTTAATGTACTTAACTCATTTAGTGCAATAACAACCAGACTGCAAAAATATTTTGTCCTGCTAGAAAAAAAAATAAATTATCTGGAAGGACAAAATGTCAACAATATCAAGGAAATTAATGAAAAAATAATGTGAAAGAATGTGACCTAGCTGTACTAGATTTCATACTGTATTATAAAGTGGCAATCATGAAAACAATCTGGTACTAGTTAAGAAATAGAGTGGAAGGAGTTGAAAGGGGCGGAGCCAAGATGGCCATGTGAAAACAGCATCTTACTGAAGCTCTCTCACAAGCTCTGTCAGATACCTATAAAAAAAGTGAATATGAGCAGATTTGAGAGAGTTAGAAACCACTAGCAGTTTGAGTGGGGCAGATTTCCAAGCCAGGAGAGTCTGAAAGGTTGATGGGACAGATCTGTAGGCTGGGAGAGTGCTGGGCCAGAGGAGATCCCCAGGTTCCCAACACAAGACAGGAGTCTGTAGAAGCGACAAGAGGCAGCAGTGCAATACCACCAGCTGTGAGACATCAAGTCCTGAGGCTTGCAGCCCAAAGGTTAGAAATGTGCCTTCTTCAACTTCCAGGAGACATAATGGCCAGGTAAACAGCTTTAATCCCTTCCCCCACCCCCGATCCAGAGAATTCCTCAGGAAAAAACGCTGGAATGGAGGAGACAGAAGTGGGGCTTCAGTGGCTAAGCAGTGGGAGTTCTTGAGTCCCAGAGGGGCAGAGCCAGCAGGGGTCAACACCAGGAGCCCAGACATAACTTTGCACAGCCAGGGGAAGTGGCAGATAACAGCACACACAACGAACAGCTGAGACCATTGCTGAAGAGCAACAGTACTACAGAGCAGACACAGAGGAAGAGGAGACTTCAACCCATCCCCCACACCTCAGGAAGCTGAAGGCTATAATACACAAAGCCAGTAACTAGACTCAAAATCCTCAGAACAAGAAACGTGGGACAGAGAGCCCTGGGCCCCAGAAGCAGAAATTCACTGTAAAGTCAGGAAAAAAGTTAACCAATATGAAGAAGAATATGAAAAAAAAAACTGAGGACCATTGATTCTTTTTATGGAGACATGCATGATCAAAGTACCAATTTGGAAGAGGATAGCAATGACACTATGCTCACATCTGATACCTCAAAAGGGAATGTGAACTTGTCCCAAGCCCAAAAAGCATTACTGGAAGAGCTGAAGCAGGATTTTAAAAACCAAATTAGGGAGGTAAAAGGAAAAATTGAAAAAA
>CM053622.1:619467021-619483910 GCA_028646595.1 Phalanger gymnotis | reverse complement strand
GTCCCGCAGCTTTTCCCACTAACCTTCTCTGTTGTCTTTGCTGTTTGTGGGTTGTGAGGTCTGGCACATGCCACAGCTCAGTAATTCAGCATGCTAGGGCACTCTCTGCTCCACTCCTGGTCTCATCAGTCCGCGGTCTGCCACGCTGCGCCTCGCGCGCTGGGCTCTGCTTGGCTCAGCTCCGCTCCCCTCAGCTGGGAGCTGGGAGTTCCATGGACAGACCTTACCCCAAGACGATCCAGGCTGTCCTGGGCTGGAGCCCTGCTTCCCTCTGCCACTTTGTGGGTTCTGCAGTTCTAGAATTGGTTCAGAGCCATTTTTTTATAGGTTTTTGGAGGGACTTGGTGGGAGCTCATGCCAGTTACTGCTTTCCAGTCGCCATCTTGGCTCCGCCCCCCAAAACCCACCACTTGGATTCCTTCTTCCCCCTTTTTATGGCCAGAAAAGAGTCATCAGAGGGTGAATAGGAGGGAGGAGGGGTGGCAGAGCAAAAAGAAGGGGGGCAGCATTGGAGAGGGATGCTGCCCAGGTGCCATTGGCTGCTAGGTTGCCAACTGCCACAGGGGAGTTTCACATGACTGTACAAGAGTACCAATTTACCCAATTATTTGACTAAAATTTTTTTCCATTTACCCCCATAAAACCTTCTAGGTCTTTGGGTATCACAACTTGACAATAATAGCATTTTCTGACAAATATCTTTCCTTTTTAAAGCTTTACCAGGACCTCACAATCAAATTTTAATTTTTAAAAGAATGTCCTAAAACTCAATTATCAAAAATTAGTCCTACTGACTTTAAAAGCCAGTTTCAGAGGTCAGCTAGTTTCTGACCCCACTGTTCTCTCTCTTTCAGTAAAATTTCCACTTCCAGGCTTTCCCAACTTATTGTACAAATAGCGATGGCAGTACTGCTGCTACAAAACCTAGAAGTTTATAATTTCTTAAATTAAACTTCTTTAAAAGACATGGACATATAAAATAACAGTTTCCTAATCCCTTCATTATTTTAACAGTATAATTGTCAATCTAACAACACTTAGAAAAATTGCCTCTCTAACAACACAGATGAATTTAGCACTTGTTGACCAAACAATATAACAAAATTTTTAGAAATACAATACCAAAAACAATTGGTATATACTTAAACCTTTTAAACCCATAATTAATTAATTACCAATCTGGCTGGATGTGTTTTCACCTTCGTCTTATCACCATTGATAAAAACTTCACATTTGAGAAAATTCACATATGAAGCAATTATATTTAACTTAACCAAATACTTTTACAATTATGTGATTCCCATATTGTTTTACAGACAATTTTGAATCATCTGTTATAACCAAGTCAGTTTAAAGTGACACACTGGACCAATATTCATATTAAATTTAATAGAACCCACTCACAGATCTAATCCAAAGGGTGAGTAGACATAATCCTTTCCATCTCTCTGTAACTTCGTCTATTGGGTTTTTAACTCAGGCTATCAAGCCTTTTACTGTAAGCTATTTGCTCACGATTTTAATTTACTAATCTTCCACTTCTATCACAGTCTCTTGTTTCCTTTTCCCATAAACTTTAGAGACAAGCAGTAAAATGAAATCTAATTTATCTCAAGCATTAAATTAGGAATGACACATCTTCATTTTTCACATTTAGTTCAATTCTTTTCTGGTTGGGTCCCATTATACAAAACTTTTCTCCTTTATGTAGGCAGAAAAAGGGTTAAAATACTTGTCTAGCCTGCCTCCCTTTGATCTGAGGGAAAAGTTTCCCCCCTTCTTTCTTCCTTCTCTCTGTAACCCTTTCTTACCTTGAAACTTTTTTTTAGTGCAGAGAAGTTCAAAGAAACTTTTCCCATGTACTTTTAAGTCTTCCTCCTGTTCAGATAACTTGGCTTTTTGAGCGGAGGTTATACCAAAGCCTTTTTCTCAGGCTTTCTTTCTCACATACCCTGTTTTCTCCCCATTTTCAACATAAATCAATCTCCCACCCCCAACTAGGCTTTCACTGACAATAACTTGTGGGTGATTTTCCTTACAATGGTAAACTTTAACCAGACCACGGACACATAGAACAAAACTGAATTGCCTGCTCTGCTCCCCCTCACACTGCTCCAACCTGTTTCCTCAGGAATGCCAGTGGGATAGGGAGTGGCAAGGGGGAGTTTACTGACCACTCTGCTGCCACAGCTGCTGCTGCTGCTGCTTTTGACAGACTACTCTTACTCATTCACACAGACACACAAAAACACAGACACAAACAGACACAGAGAAACACACAAACATGAAATGGAGAGACACCCCAGGACAGAGGTACGCCTGGGGGATGGGTGTGTTTTTTACTGAACACTTTGCCATGTCTGGCTCCAAATCCCCACTGGAACCAGAAGGGAATTCCTACCAGAAACCTGACTTCGAGGGCTCTGGAACATCTCAGAGGCCAGCTCCCCTGGAGGGATAAGCAAACACTTGCCACCTGAGGACGAGACCCCTCCTGGCCCAGGTCTTGGAGGGTGCTACAGGCCACCCCCAAATCTTGCTGGGGTCTCCAGAAATGTTGTGCCAAAAAAAGCGAGTGAGACCCAGATATAAATTTTGATGTGGATTTATTCAAGCACACAACTGTTCAGAATAAAGACTCAAATTGAACAGCCCCAGGCAGGGGTAGGGTCAGGTTTTTGAAGGGAAAAAACACAAACTGATTTCCATGGAGATGGGAACACAAACAGTGGGACAAGCTGGGGCAGGATTATTTCTGTGGAGATGGGAGCACAAACTGTGGGATGAGCTGGGGCAAGATGGAGGGTAAACTGAGGGACACGGCACAACAACTGTACTATGAGTTTGTTTTGGGGAAGACTCCAGCAGGGGGTTGGAAAGGTTTTGGGATGGCCAGGCTCCAGGTTGTTATATTCTGCATTGAATGTTTTGAGTTTTTTGCTGTTATGATGAAGTGGAATGACTGGATAAATGGCTTGTGGTATATGGTTCTCTGGTGCCTGAATAAATGGTTTATTTCTTTTGCCTTCTATGTAGAGAGTCTCATATACTTTGTGATACAGAACTACATAGACATTTTGACAATTATCAACTACGTTGTTATTATTGCCTTATTATTGCACCTGGGAACTCTGGAATTTGTCTACAATCTAATATTCCTGGTTGGGATCTCTTTCAGGAGGTGATTTGTGGATTCTTTTTATTTCTATGTTACTCTTTATAATATCAGGGCAGTTTTTCTTGATAATTTCTTGGAAGATGATGTCTAGGCTCTTCTGATCATTACTTTTAGGTCAGTTGTTTTTCTGATGAGATATTTCACATTGTCTTATGTGTTTTTTTTTTCATTCTTCTGGCTTTGTTTTATTGTTTCTTGATTTCTCATTAGGTTATTAGGTTCCATTTGCTCCATTCTAATTTTTAAGAAATTATTTTCTTCAATGAGCTTTTTGACCTCCTTTTCCATTTGGTCACTTCTTCTTTTTAAGGCAATCTTGTCCTCATTAACTTTTCAGATTTCTTTTACCATTTGCCCTAGTCTATTTTTAAAGTGTTATTTTCTTTAGTAATTTTTTGTGTTCCCTCTAATTGTTGACTCATTTTTCAGGATTTTTTTTGCATCTCTCTTGTTTCTCTTCCCAGTTTTTCCTCTACTTCTTTTACTTGATTTTCAAAATCTTTTTGAGCTCTTCAATGGCCTGAGACATTCATATTTTTCTTGGAGGCTTTGGATGTAGGAACTTTGACTTTGTTGTCTTCCTTGTCACTTTAGTGACTTTCTATAGTCATTTTCTGTTGTTTGTTCATTTTTTTCAGCCTGTTACTTGACTTTTAACTGTTTGTTTTTCCTGAGAAATACTTGAAAAGTCTCTATTTAATTAAATATCAATTTTAACCCTGAAAGATTGTACTCTGTTTTACTGGGGAGGCTATTCTTACTTGTAAACCTACCTCCTTTGCTTTCCAGAATATCATATTACAAGCCCTCTCCTTCTTTAATATGATACTTACTGAATCTTGTGTCATGCTGACTGTAATGCTATGTGTCTTATTGGCTCTGACTTGGAACTCTGGAATTTGGCTATAATATTCCTGGGAGTTTTTATTTTTCAGATTTCTTACAGGAAGTTATCAGTGGATTCTTTCAACTTTTATTTTACTTTCTGGTTCAAGGATATTGCAGGCAATTTTCCCTTTGAATTTCTTGAAATAAAGTATGTAGACCCTTTATTTGACCATGGTACTCAGGCATTCCAATAATTCTTAAATTATCTCTACTTCATTTTTTTTCAGGTCAGTTTATTTTCTGAAGAGATATTTTGTAATTTCTTCTATTTTTTTCTGCTTTTGACTTTGTTTTATTGTTTCTTGAAGTCTCATGGAGTCATTAGAAAATCTACCAATCCTAATTTTTAAAGAATTTTTTTTGGTGAATTTGTATATCTCTTTTCCAATTTGGGCAATTCTGCTTTTTTGGGACTTATTTTTTTTCTGGCATTTTTGTGCCTCTTTTACCAAGTTGTTAATTATAATTTTCTTCCACTGCTCTCATATCTTTTTCCTAAGTTTTCCTGTACCTTGCTTCTTTGATTTTGAAACTCACTTTTTAAAAGCCCTTTGAGTAATTCTTATTGAGTTTCTGCCATTTTTTTTTCTTCGAGGTTTTTCTTTTGGATTTTTTGATTTAATGGTTTTGTTCTGAGTTTGCACCTGATTTGCATCTGATCTTCCTTGTCACCATAGTAGCTTTTTATGGTCAGCTTCCATTTTTTTTTTGTTTGTTCATCTTTCCAGTTTATTTCTGTGGTGTTAATGTGATTAAAAATATTCCCCATCCATTAATACAATTAATAGGTCTCAGGTAGAGCTAGTTAAGGGAAGCTTGTTTAGGGGAGATTTGTTTGTAGGAAAGACCACACCCTTTTGCTATTTAGGTCAGGAGGGTTTTGAAGCCTTCAGGCTCTACAAAGGATATATATATACTCTGAAGATAGTTGTTAACTCTCTCTCAGAACTGGGGGAGGAGAGGACACACCCATTCAGACAGCTAGGATTCATCAGTGAGTGTTTATGGGAAGGCTCCAGCAGAGGGGAAAGTTATGGGATGGCTTGGCTCCCTGCTGTCATATTGTATTTTAAGTTCTTTGCTGTTATGATCAAGTAGATTTACTGGTTTGGGGATATAATTGCTGCTGTGTTGAATTGGAGTTATTGGTTTTGGGATTTGATCCTCTGGTGTATGAATAAATGTTTTACTTCTTCTGCCTTATATGTGGAGAGTCTCTTATATTCTGGGATACAGAACTAAACAAGCATATTCGTGGTCACCATTGATATTGTGACACTTGCTTTACCGATACATTTTCTTGACTTTAAAATTTCTGTTAATTTGGGGTTCTGTTTCAGCATACATGTGTGGGAGGGTGGGACACTGATCCAAGTTTAAGGCTTTTTCGTGCTGTTTTCTTACAAATATAGCTCTGTGAGTTTGAAATTTATTGGTGCTTCCAAAGATGTGCGATCCAGGGAGAGGTGGGGATAACAGCTAACAAAGGCTAATCCAGTATACTCTTTAAAAGTAATCTCTCTGTCTCTCTGTCTCCTTCTCTCTCTCTCTCTCTCTATCTCTCTCTCTCTCTCTCTCTCTCTCTGTGTGTGTGTGTGTGTGTGTGTGTGTCTTAATTCTCTATATTTATATCTATCTTTATAGTTTATAGTGAGTGTATATATAGGTGCAAATATGTGTAGAAATACAAGTCATTGTATGTAAATCAAGTCTTTGTCTGTGGGGAGCCAACTATATCCTGTTTAGGCCTCTTATACCTCTGCGAGGCAGGGTCAATTGAGGATGGGTCTATGCAAGGCAAAGGCCATGTTTAGGATAAGAAGATTTGGCAAAGAAAACCCACCTTCATAGTTGATTATCTACATGAGAGATGACAGAAATGTTTCAGACTGTTTATTTATATGGGAGAGAACATAAATGTTTCAATTTGGTTAGCCTTGAGGAAAAATAGTGTCTCAGTACCAGGAACAAGGAGATAAAAAACTTAACTAATGATTTATTGTGATCTTCCTAGAAGTCAGGATGACTCAGCAATTAACCTGTATAAAATGCTGTCAGTAACTCCATTAAAGTCAGTCTATAGCCTCACTATATGATTTGCCGAGCCCCATGTTTGTATCTTTTGTGTCAGTTTCTTCATCATATACTCACACCACTACTGGCACATTTGTCTCTAAAATCTAATCTGTATTTTCATAAGAGTCATGAATATTTCTATTTGTTAAGAGACTCATTATTTCATAGTAGAGGAATCTGGGAAAACATTATGTAGGAGTTGATACCAGATTTGTGTTTACATATCTGTAAATGTTTACTTTTTCCTTCTGAAGTTTATTTTCCTTACGATTCTTGCTGACTTTCTCCAGATGCATTTCAGCTTGTTAATGACCCTCATGGGAGTGGGTCCTCCTTGGCTATGATGAACACTTGAATATGCACATATTGTCTTTCATGACAGAATATAAGCTTATTGAGGGCAAGAACTATTTTTTATCTTTACATTCTTATCAGTTATCATAATGCCTAACTTACTGGAGACATTCAATAAATTATTATTGATCATATAGATTGAGTTATGTGAAAGTATGGTGTTTGTTAAAGTGGTATAACTACTTTGGTTGAAAAGTTTGAAGAAGTAGCAGAATTTATTAACAATAGAGATAGGACTTCCGAATGAAAAATGGTTACAATATCATGAGTCTCTTAAACCATGAGTGTGTGTGTGTGTGTGTGTGTGTGTGTGTGTGTTTGCCTTTGCCGTGTAACTTTTTGGGAGTCTGGTGAAGCCTATGGACTCCTTCTAATATTTTTACATAATTAAAGGAAATATTAAATTTCAGTTAGAAGTTAGTGAAAATATTTTCCCCCCTCCCAAGTTCATAGGTTCAGTGATATCTATCCATAGAACTTCTGGGCTTCTGCAAAACCTAGATTAAGAAACCCTACATTAGAAGATTGATTGATTGGGTTAAAATGGATGTTGGGTGGAGCAGTGCTGAATTTTGAGCAAGCAGTACAATGAAAAGTTGACTAGAGACGAAAACTCTATGGGCAACAAACAACATACAGCTCCACGAGTAAATCCATCTCAAAGTTTTAGAGTCTATGGAAAGTTTATGTTTGGAGTACACCTGCCTGAAATTTGACACATGCACATATGCATAATGCATACACACATATAATGCATACACATGTGTATGTGTACACTCACACACACACATACACACACACACACATACACACACTCTTCTGTTCCCCATGGTGGTGTGGGTCATGGCCCTTCTAAGTGGGAGTGTAGGGAAGTATTTATGATATGAAGACCTCAGGAAATATGAGACAGCTAATAAGCAACACCCTGTGTTTCTGTTAGAGGCAAAAAAAAGAAGAAAAAAGAAATAATCTGCTAGTGATTGAAGGAGAATATTTGTACTAAGCATATTTTTCATTTACAATTATGTTTAGAGTTAAAGATTTTTTTTGGTAGAAAGTAAGAATTTGATGAGCTATCAGATCACTACTGGCACCTTGCCACAGTGTTGGCAGTGATTGGGGTAAAGGAAGGAATGAGAGAAGAGGATAAATAAACTGGGTAGTCTCTACTTTATGAGTAACAATCTAATTTATAATAATTCACTCTTGGCTGACTTTTGCTATTAGGAGTCTTAGGCCAAGACAGGTTTACCACCATATCCAATCATTTTAAAAAGATGTGGGCTTAAGGGAAAAGGCAAGGGGAGGCAAGGACTGATTCCAAGCTCATTTAGATCTTCTTCATAAAAAAAAATACTTCACCAATTCCAAAACAATATGTATAGTTCTTGTGCATTCATGTTCAATGAAAACAGTATGCAGCTTAATGCTTGGGGAATGACTTTTGACATGAATAGGCACATTCTTTTTCTCCATTCTAACATACATTTAGTTCATTTCTATTGATCTGGCATCCTATGCTTCTGATTAATGTAATACTGAATGCAGATTTATAAATAACAAAAACACACTCAGTCAACAAGATATATGAAGCAGTACTCTGATTACAAACGTTAATAATCACAGAGATAACGATATACAAATTTTGAACTTGCTTACAAATCCTTTCAAGATGTATGTGTGTATGTGTATGCATCAACATGCATATTGAAATATTTGATTTTAAAATGTATTTTATTTTTACATTATTTATTTCTTTTTAAATAGTTATTGATGTCTTTTGTGACTGGCTAGATTTTCCTCTTTATAATTCTCCTTCCTCCTTAACAGTTATCCCTTATAAGAAATATTTTTAAAAAGAAAAACAATTTAAGCAATCTTTTGCTTTTACAAAACATTAATTTCTGAATGTATATTCCACCTCCTCTTTTCCCACTATTACCTATTAAGCATTCACAGTTATTTATAAAACTCCAGTGTATTGAGAGGGTATTGGCTCCTCTCCTCTCCTTTCCCTCCTTCTCCCTTTTTTCTTTTCATATAGAACATTTTTCATAGATCTAAAGATCATTTGGTAAAAATAATTTCCTCTATCAATGCAAAACAATAACAATTCTGCAAATTATGGTCTTGAAGAGACTTCTGTGGATACAAAGAAATTAAGTAAATTGCCCTGGATCACACAGTATTGTGTATCAGAGGCAAAACTTGAACTCAAGTCTTTCCTCCTCCAAAGCTGCCTCTCTATCCAGTACCCCATCCCACCCCTTTTAGAATATCTAGAATTAAGTTTTCCTAAGAATTGATATAATCCTTAGAGAGAATTCTTATAAACTTTGATAATCTTGCTCCTCTGAATACTCAAGATCTCAGAAAGGACAGATTGTATTTCTGTTATACAATGGATATGAATAGTGCCAGTGAGTGCAGAAGATTACAGGGTAGTGTTACCCTGAGTCAGACACCTGGCGATGCCATGGCAGTGAGAAGCATATTTTTTTGGTATGAGAGGTGTGAAGACTATCATTAATTCCCTCCTCTTTCCTGGTAATGGTCTTGGGCCTGTTGAGGTTACCTTTGATCTCAACAAAATAGATATTTAACAAATTTGTAAAGGCCGAGAAACCCACTATGATGTGTGTAAATATAGTTTCTTTCTTCAGCACACCATTAGGAAATGGAGATACAGATGGATATTTTGGATACAGTGCTAGTAAGAGTCTGCAATATCTGTGTACAAATCCATACTCCTATGTTTTAACTGTGTGTACATAGAATCATCAGTTCTCATTAAAATCTTTTTTTCTCAAATAAGGAAAGTAATACATGTATCAATGCATCATGTAGTGGTAGAAAGAGAACTAGCCTTAGACTTAGAAAGGCCTAAGTTCAGGTCATGCCTTTGATACCCTGTTTGACTATGACCCTTGATGAATCACTTAAACTTGCAGTGAACTAGGAAAACTCTCTAAGAAAATGAATTATAGAATGAGTGATAATTTGCAATCTGCAATGGCAGAATGGATTGTCCTACCAGAAGATCTCCATGCCAGTGAAGTAATAGGAATCATTTATAAAATTCATTAAAATTTACAAGTCAAATCTCTATATCTCTGTCTCTTTCAATATCTCTATCATCTCTATCATTTTCTTTATATCTCTCTAGTTCCTATTATCTCCTTCATTATCTCATTTATCTCAATCTCTATTTCTCTGTATCTGTAGCAATACTCAAAAAACGCCAATCAAGTAAGTACTATTATTATCCCCATTTTACATATGGGAAAATAGAGGCTGAGAGAAATTAAGAGACTCAGGTTTCACACAGTTTCTAAGTATTTCCAGTCTCACAAATGTGGTTCTAAAATACCTGCAGTGTCTACCGCACACAAATACCATTAGACTTAAAGGAGGAAAACATAATATGGATTGAAAGCTAATGAAATCTACAAATATCATTTATTGTTGTAATTTTTAGGTTGAGAACCCTGCATAAAAGGTAGGATCCTAGATAATGAACAAGATGTCTGAAATATAGAATTTTTTCATTTTGGCTTCTGAAAATTGTCCTCAGGTCACCCACCCTGGTATCAGAATATAGTCAATGATTTTGCCAATAGCTTCCCCTCCAGCTAAGCAGAGAGGCATTAGGTGACTTGACCATGAGACTGCCAGGATTCAAACCCAGGTGTCCCAACTTCAAGTCTATCTCCGTGTCACTTAATTCATAAAAGTAATTGGATCAGCCTCTTTTCAGACTGGGATGTAGATCAAAGACATCATCATTTCTTAATGACTCAGGGCTAGATGCTTAGGAGCAAGGAAACTCAGGTAACCATCACTCTTGTGTTAGACACAGGAAATGCCAACCCAATTGTTTTGAAATTGTTAGACATAAGGAAATGCCCAGAAAAGTGACCAAATTTTACAATAAATATGTGTAGTTTCACTGAAGTCCTATAGGACCATTAATGGTGAGGCACAGGTAGAGGTCAGGGTTTAGGGGCTAAGGCTGCCAGACCTATAAGAGCATATCTCTGTAAGGAATTTTTGCCTGTATGACATTAGTACATGGATCAGAGAGATTGTTCTAGAGATCTTATCAGTATTGCATTATGGGTATTCCAGCTTAGATACCCACAGGACTAAATCCTGACTTAGGCTCATAGAGTAGAATAACTATTTTGATTTTTAACAAGGAAGGTGAGGTGAAAATACATATTCAAGGTCATATTAACATTTGGCTAGGAGCAAAGTACCAAGTCCATAAAAATCCATGTGTGTGGGCAAGAGTGGATGTACAAACACTTCTACCACTGTCGGGAACATAGGTAGAAGTAATGTCTGCTTTTAGAACCTTATAAAGGCAATCAGTGAATGGGAAGATCTTCCCCACCCATTTGAGTGGGCTTCAGGGGTGGGGCTCTCAGGGTCCCGGGGGGAGTGGCTAGGACTGAAGCAAATGGTAAGCACCTGAGCTCTGGCCCACCTGATGACATGGAACCTGTGGTGGGAGGAGCTTGCTGAACAGTTGGAGCAGAGCTAAGAGGCAGTTGGAGAGGCAGTTAGGGAAGCAGTTGGTGAGAGCAGTTAAGAGCCGAAGGAGAGAGGAAACAGCCAGCTAGGTGGAATACAGCTTGGAGATTACGGCAGAAGTGGCAACAATGGCAGCAGGTGTTACAGAAAAGCAGGACTGACCCTCGTGGAGACTGGAGAGTGCTGAACCAGGGCTTGAGGCCAGTGAGTGGTCTTCTTGCTGGAGGGCCCTGGCATTCGGGTGGGGGGGGGGGAAGCACCAGTATGGCTTATCTTGCTGCTACAATGTTTTTCTGTGGCCTCCTGGTCACTATTGTGGGATGGGTGTACTGGTTTTGGAAGATTCTTACCAGGATGTCAAATTAGGGACACTGGTCTGTGGGTCAGCTACTTTTGAGTTTCAATAAATGCTTTAACTCCTCTGCCTTCTACTTAGAAAATTCCTTATATCCTGCGATTCTGGACCATTCAGGCATATTCATGGTTATCTTTGAAGTCACAAATTCTGCCTTAATGATATACATCTATACATCAGGTTAAGTAAAATATAGAGAAGAGACTAA
Source organism: Phalanger gymnotis (assembly GCA_028646595.1). Taxonomy (NCBI): domain Eukaryota; kingdom Metazoa; phylum Chordata; class Mammalia; order Diprotodontia; family Phalangeridae; genus Phalanger; species Phalanger gymnotis. Next base: position 619,472,315 of record CM053622.1, on the reverse strand, counting down.
GTGCAGAACCATGGATCAGAGTTTAAGCAAATCATGAAAGAAAAAAAAGAAAGAATAGAATTTGGACTAGCACAATAATGAACAGTGTAGAGATTATGAATGAACAAGTACAGAGTCCCCAAGCAAGCATTGCATGCTTCCTTCCCTGATTTTAAACAATATAGACTGTTACATATAGGATATCTCCCCAAAAGCAATTGGGGCTCTGTAATTGCCAGTGATTGCAGCAGAGGCTAAAGTCTTCTAGGCAGCTCTGTTAAATCTCAGGATAAGGAGGTGGTTTTTATTTTAAGCAATCTATGCCACCTAATAGGGTGGTAGATAGAAATCACGAGATAATGTATTATACTTAAAGTAGTTTAGATAGCAGTTATTATTATGAGGCAGGTGGTTTAATAAACAGAGCTGGGCCTGGAGTTAAGAAGATCTGAGTTCAAATTTGCCCTTTGACATAAAATATCTGTGTAATCCTAAGCAAGTCTCTTCTATCTCACTTGGTTTCTTCATCTATAATATGAGATAATATATCCTTTTATGGTTGTTGTGAGAATAAAATGAGATAGTATTTGTAAAGTGTTTTGAAAAACCTAAAGTGCTTTATAAATTATATCTGATAGTAGTAGCAGTAGTAGTAGTAGTAGTAGTAGAAGAAGAAGAAGAAGAAGAAGAAGAAGAAGAAGAAGAAGAAGAAGAAGAAGGAGAATTATCCATATCATGATCAGCTGTAGTAGTAGTGCTGGTAGTATTAATAGTAAACAGTACCAATAATATTTTTTTATTTGAACTATACCTATGAGTTCTTTAGCATAGGAGACTCTGCCAATATAGATGGACTTCTACTCTGCAACATATAGTCATAAAAATTTATTACTACTATTATTTTATATATTACTATTACTTTTAGCATTACCATTACTACTACTAGTACTACTACTACTGCTATTACTACAACTGCTACTACTGCTGCTGCTGCTGCTGCTGCTGCTGCTACTTTCAAAGCTCTTTAACTACTGTGGGAGGGAAAAAAATATATTTACATTTTAGTGACAAATGAATTCCCTGCACAGATGCTTCTCTTTGGAATACATTAGTAAGAATGATAATAAGTTTACTGAAATCCAACACCATCCAAAAAATCTAAATTTCAATGATATGCTAATGTCATAATCCCTTTAGGTTTAACAATGGTTTAATCATGTTGGTCAGAGGAAAGAAAAATTACTCAATTGGGGTTGTAAGGAAAATATTGTATCTCTTTTATTTTCACATTTTAGAACCCATGGAAACACTCTGGTGACTGTCCATACTAATAAAAAAGGCAAATATATTAAAGTCAATGAATTCTATCATCAGTTACACTTTGATAGATAATATTAACTGTGAAAGTTCTGTCACATTCTGGAAGGAGGAATTGGTCCTTGAAGGTCCTAGATCTAATTGACAATTCTCAGGACATTTAAGTGGGGCAAATTCCCTTAAAGATTTTGCCTATTGGGAGATCACTGGCCTCAAAATGAATCTTCTGAGTGGCCTTGAATCATTGTAGTGGATATTCCACATCAGAGTTTCACCCCATAAGCAGGCAAGGGTCCAGAGCTGTTGGAATCTGTTGGAATAGACGGGCTGTGCCTTCCAGATAGTATGTGCTTATTGATCCCCTCTGAACCTTCTGCCCAGAATAATGTCAAGCAATCTGATAGGCTTTTGGTAATTAAAAAGCAGCAGACTATTTTTAACACTGTGTAGGAAAGCTAAATCATAACAAGCTTGAGGTAAAGGCATGTTATTTGCAAACTAAGCCACTGTGGTCATTGCCAATGCAAACTAGAGGAAAAAAAATTGCATTCAAGAGCCTTGCTATAAACCATTGCCACAATTTAACACATATCTCAATGTAAATCATTCTTTAAAGGCAGCATTAAGCAAATTTCTGAAATATGTTACTGAGGAGTTGGCTGGCATATTCTCATATTCTCACACTTTTAATTGAACTATTGCCATGGAAAGTCACCTAACTCTATGGCCAGCCTATTATTTTCTTTGTATTTAGAAATCCACATGAAAGAGAAACTTAGTTTTCATTATATTTTCAGCAGAACTTTCTGTAGGAATGGATAGAACAGAATACTAATGACTACTATTAGAGTGATATGTGTTTCCCTCAAATGCTATATTTTGATGATTTTTTTTTCTGTGAGTTTAGACGCCTAACAGTGAAGCTTCTATCTCATCCTACAGTCAACAGAAAACCACTGGAACATTTTTTTATGATTAAATTATGACATTGTCAGACAAGTCCATTAGGAATATCTATTTGAAACCTATGTGGAGGATGGATTGGAAAAGAAAGAGACTTGGGGAAAGGAGATCAATTAGGGGAAATAATCAAGGCAAGATGTCTAGAACTGGGGCAGTGTAGTAGGAAGGCCGAATTTATGATCTCAAATATAATCATATATATATTTGAATGGTTCAAAACTGCAAGGTATGAGGGATTCTCTAAGTAGAAAGCAACAAACATTTATTTAGGCCCCACAACAACAGATTCGAAAACCAGCCTCCCCATTCTGACATCTTGACCAAAAGACTCCATTAAGCCTGCCTCACAAGAGTAACCAGGAGGTCACAGAAAAACGAGATAGTGTTTAACCAAATCCTATTTACTGGCCTCAAGTTCTTGCTCGCACTCCTGGGTCTACACATGCGTCGGCTCTGCTTCTGCAGCTCCTGCTTTGGCTTCAGCTTTTTTCAGCTTCAGCTGTAGCTGCCTCTTGGCTTGCGTTTCCTTGCAGCCAAGCCTCTGGCATCCTCAAGTTCCCCCATTCATTCCCAAGTTGGCCCCTCTTAAGTCATCAATCTGCACCCACACAAGTTTCACACCTGATAGGGCTTTGGGCCTGGGGCTTAGCACTTAACAGCTCAAAGTACTTTCACTCAAAGTAAACAAAATCTGAACTCCTCTAGTGCTAAGGAGCCCATTTTGCCTTACGGACACAGGCAGTGACAGTGTGTAGAATGGAGGAGAGAAAAGAAGGTTTAGAATAGCTGCTGTGAGGCACACAATAGTCAGATAAGAAGAATAAAACTATTACTTTGCACTAATAATGATCCATGTGAAGTTACACAACATGAAATTGTAAGGGGACCAGTCAGTAAAATTGTTTGAACTAGTAGAATCATTCAGTGCTACGTAGATAGGAGAGCAAAGTAAAGGGGTGAGAGGGAATGGTGGAATGAACACTTTAATTTCCAGGATTGGTTATGATTAGGTTTGAGTCTCTGACTTTCCTTTTGCCCTCCTTTGGGTGTAATCAAGTTTCTTAATGTCCTTTTTAAAACAGGGTTACCAGGACAGTCCATGGAGCACCTGTCATTTCTATATTGAATAACATGAAAATAGTCATCCGTAAACTTGACATGAATACTGAAGAAAGATAGGTTAAGGGTAGAGCCAAGATGGCACTGGGAAAGCAGGGACTGACTGGAGATCTCTCATAAATTCTGTCAGATACCTCTAAAAAAGTGAATCTGAGCATATCTGAGAGAGTTAGAAGCCACTAGTGGACTGAGTGGGGCAGAAACGCCAAGTGCGCGGAACAGCACCAGAATGGGAGAAGGAGAAGAACCCAGCCAGCATGTGATATGCTGAAACAGGAACAGGTCCAGGGCTGAAGTATGGGCTACAGCAGCTGTTCCCAGGCCTCTAAGCCCAGTACAGGAGTCTGTTAGAGCTATGGGAGACACCAGCACAGAGTTTGCGGCTGCTGGAGTAGCTACTCCTGAGGCTTCCAGCCCACAGTGTAAAGATTTGAAACTTGCCCTCTTGAACTTCTGGGACCTATGATGACCAGGTAAAATGGCTCTCATTCTTCCCTTCCTCACCCAGATTATACTCCCTTGGGAGAAACCCAGGAATAGAGGAGCCAAAAGTAGAGCTACTGTAGCTCTTTAGCTTGGAAAGTTGGGGAGAGGTCTCTTCTTGTGGGGGCAGAAGTACACTAGCGCAGAAAGATAGGTGTCCCAGAAGGCCCAACCTCAGCAGAACAGCAAGACTTCCTGAGCACAAGGGAGGTGGAAACAGGAAGCATCAACACCAGGACCCCAGAAGTGCCTTCGCACAGTCATGGGAAGTGGCAGACACCAGCACAGACAACAGTTGAGACCACCCATCATGTAGCACAGCCCAAGGGAAAGAGGAGACTTCCAGCAGCCAGACCATCCCTCCCCCATACCTCAAGAAAACAGAGACAACAGCATACAAAGCCAGTGAGGAGGTCTACAGCTTCTAGCACAAGAAGCTTGGGACAGACCCCCCTGACTCCCACAACCAGGGATCCACTTTAGAAGTCAGGAAAAAGACAAACACCATAAAGAAGCAATCCAGAAAACCAAGGATTATCGATTTTTATATAGACAGGGAAGCTGGAGCAATTAGGTGGTGCAGTGAGTAGTGCACCAGCCCTAGAATCATGAGGATCTGATTTCAAATCCGGCCTCAGACATTTGACGCACTTAATAGCTGTGTGATCTTGGGCAAGTCACTGAACCCCAATTGCCCTGCCTTCCCCCCAAAAAAAAACAAATAAACAAACAAGGCAGTGAAGGTCAAAATACCAATTCAGGAGCAGAAAGCATTGACACTATACTCACATCTGAAACCTCAAAAGGGAATGTGAACTGGTCTCAAGCCCAAAAAGCATTCCTGGAAGAGCTCAAGGAGGATTTAAAAAACCAAATGATAGAGGTAAAATAATAAATGGGAAAAAATTCACTGATAAGAACAAATCTCTAAAAAGTAAAATTGGTGAAATGGTTAAGGAGGTTCAGAATCTAATTATAGAGAATGACTCCCTGAATAGTAGAATTAACCAAACGAAAAAGGAGGTACAGAAGTTAATGAAGAAAATAATTTGCTAAAAAAATTAGAATTGGGCAAGTAGAATGTAATGAATCTGTAAGACATCAAGAATCAGTCAAACAAAATCTAAAGAATGAAAAACTATAACATGGCATCTGGAGAACAGGGATTTGTTTAAGCTCTCCACCAAATCCCTCCAAACACCTGCAAAAATGGTTCTGAACAAATTCTAGAGCTACAGAACCCACAAAATAACAGAGGGAAACAATTCTCCAGCCCAAGATGGCCAGGATAGTCATTGGGAAGGGTCTATCACACCGTGCTGGGAGTGAAGCACAGCCCAGTGTGGGCTGCAACAGGACACACAAGACTAGGAGTTGGTCAGAGCAGGCCTTAGGGCCCTGAATCATTGAGCTGTCACAGTTACCAGACTTTT
>CM053622.1:619425075-619466521 GCA_028646595.1 Phalanger gymnotis | reverse complement strand
GTTTTCTTCAGGATATGCTTCAGTATTTTGGGGTCTCCTTTAGCAAGTCATTGACTTGTTTTTCATGGTTTTCTTGCTTCCTTCTCATTTCTCTTCCCACTTTTTCCTCTACTTCTCTAACTCGCTTTTCCAAATGCTTTTTGAGCTCTTCCATGGCCTGAGACCAGTTCATGTTTTTCTTGGAGGCTTTTGTTGTAGGCTCTTTGACTTTGTTGACTTCTTCTGGCTGTATGTTTTGGTCTTCTTTGTAACCAAAGAAGGATTCCAAAGTCTGAGACTGAATCTGAGTGCGTTTTCACTGCCTGGCCATATTCCCAGCCAACTAAATTGACCCTTGAGTTTTTCAGTGGGGTATAACTGCTTCTCAAGTTAAGAGAACTATTTTCCAAGGTTGGGGGGATTTGCCAGTTTTGCCATCCCAGCACTCCTCCTTCCCTAAGAACCCCCAACCAGGACTGGACTTAGATATTCAGCAGGCTCTGCACTCCTGCTCTGATCCACCACTTAATTCCTCCCACCAAGTGGGACTGGGGCCAGAAGCAACTGCACCTGTATTTCTGTAGCTGCCCCCCAGGGCGGTGGCTGAACCGCAAACTCTATCCCAGTCCCCAGCAGCTTCTCCCACTAACCTACTCTGTTCTCCTTGGTGTTTGTGGGTTGAGAAGTCTGGTAACTGCTGCAGCTCACTGATTCAGGGGGCTAGGGCAGGCCTCACCTGGCTCCTGGTCTGGTTGGTCTGTGCCGCCCATGCTGGGCCCTTCTATGCTCTGTGCCACTCTGCTTCCAGCTCTGTGTGGGATAGACGTTACCCAGAGACCATCCAGGCTGTCCTGGGCTAGAGCCCTGCTTCCCTCTGCTAACTTGTAGGTTCTGCAGTTCTAGAATTGGTTCAGAGCCATTTTTTTAAAGGTTTTTGGAGGGACTTGGCGGGGAACTCACTGCTTTCCAGTCACCATCTTGGCTCCGCCCCCCACAAGCAAACTCTTTTGAAAAGGGACATGGTTAAGGGAGAAAATTGGATAAAGGGGGACAGGATAGGGTGGAGGGAAATATAGTCTTTCACAACATGATTGTTATGGAAGTGTTTTGTATAATGATACATGTGCGGCCTATATTGAATTGCTTGGCTTCTCAAGGAGAGTGGGTGGGGACAGAAGAAAAGAGTGAATCTGAAACTCAAAATTCTAAAAACACATGCTCAAAAGTAGTTATTTTGCATGCAACTTGGAAGTGACAAATACAGGCAATGGGATATCAAAATCTATCTCATCCCATAACAAAGTAAGGGTGAAGGGGATAAGGGAGGGGATGGACTGACAGAAGGTAGCACAGCCTAAGGAAAGGGCAGTCAGAATACATGCCACTTTAGAGCAGGGGGTAGGTAGAAATGGGAAGAAAATTTGTAACTCAAAACATTGTGGAAAACAATGTAGAAATCTAAAAAATATTAAATAACAAAAATATAGCATAAAAAGGAAAAAAGAAGAAATTGTGAAATATCTGATTGGGAAAAAAAAAACTGACCTTGAAAATAAATCCATGAGAGATAATCTAAAATTTACCAGTCTAGCAGAAAGCCATAATGAATCAAAGAGCCTATACAGTATCTTCCAAGAAATCATCCAAGAAAAACAGCCTTGAGGTACTAGAAGCAGAGGGTAAAATAGTCATTGAAATTATCCACTGATCACCCCCTGAAAGAGATCCACAACTGAAAAATCTAAGGAATGTTGTGGCCTAATTGCAGATTTATCAGGTCAAGGAGAAAATACAGCAAGTAGCTACAAAAAATTCAAATATTGTGGGCCTACAGTCAGGATCACATAGAATCTTACAGCTTCTACAATAAAAGACAGGAGGAATTGGAATATGATATTCCATAAGGCAAAGGAGCTAGCACTACAATTGAGGGTCAATGACCCATCAAAATTGAGCATAACTTTTCAGGCAACTAAATGGACATTCAATGAACAAAGGGAATTCCAGAGCTCCCTGATGAAAAAGCCAGAGCTCAATACAAAGCTTGATCTTTAAATACAAAGCTAAGGAGACACATATAAAGGTAAACAGGTGGGCAAAAGACCTTGTTATTCAAAAAGGGCAAATTGTTTACATCTTTATGTAGGATTATATTGTTTCATGTAAGTTACATATATATATATATATATTTATATATATGTCAATCTTGAGAAAGGTACAGTTATTACAACAATTGGAAGGGATATACATGGACTAGGGTGGCAGAATAAAGTAACTGATGTCATGACAAAAACATAATTAAGGGGTGCAAAGTGATTATTCTGGGAGAAGAGGTAAGGAGGATATAGAAAAAGGCAAATTATGCCACATGAAGAAGCACAAAAACATAGAGGGAAAGAAGGGAGAGAGAAGAACAGTGTTTGAGCTTTACTATCATTAGAATTGGTTCAAGGAAGGAATAACATACTCTGATAAGGATATAAATCAAACTTGTCTACAGGCAGTAGGAGAGAAAAAGGAAAAGAAAAGGGGTTGTGGATAGCAGGGAGGGAATAAGTAGCAAGGAGAAAAGGGTAAAATAATGGAGGGGTGTCATTAGGAGAGAAAATTGAGAGAGGCAGTGGTCAAAAGCAAAACTCTTTTGATGAGTGAAAGGGTCACAGGAGAAATAAAACCATAAACAAGTGGGGGGGGATAGAATGGAAAAAAGACACAGATAGTAATCATAAGAGTGAATGTGAATGGGATGAACTCTCCCATAAAATGGAGGCAGATAGCAGACTGGATTTAAAATCAGGATCCTACAATATGTTGTTTGCAAGAAACAAATTTGAAACAGGGGGATACACACAGGGTAAGGGTAAAAGGCTGGAGTAGAATATATTATACTTCAGCTGAAGTAAAAGAAAAAAAAAGCAGGGGGAGCAATCCTGATTTCAGACAAAGCAAAAGCAAAGATAGATGTAATTGAAAAAGATAAGGAAGGACACTATATCCTTTTAAAAGCAACATAGACAATGAAACAATATCATTACTTAACATATATGCACCATGTGGTATAGCATACAAATACTTAGAGAAGTTAAGGGAGTTACAGGAAGAAACAGACAGCAAAACAATTAAAATGGGGGACCCCAAAATTCCCCTCTCTGATATTGATAAATCTGAACTCAAAATAAACAAAAAAGAAGTTAAGGAAGTGAATGGAATTTTAGAAAAGGTAGATATGGATTAGGTGGAGCCAGGATGGCAGATGGAAAGCAGGGAATTGCTTGAGCTCCCCATTGGGGCCCTCCAAAAACCTATAAAAATGACTCTGAACAAATTATAGAACTGCAGAACCTAAGAAATAGCAGAGGGAAGCAGGGCTCCAGGCCAGGACAGCCTGGATGGTCCCTGGGTGAGGTCTATTCACGCATGGACCTGGGAGTGGAGGGGAACAGAGCCCAGCGTGGGTGGCAGCAGGACCAACCAGACCAGGAGCCAAACAGAACAGGCCCTAGAGCCCTGAATCAGTTAGCTATGGCAGTTAACAGATGTCTCAACCCACAAACTCCAAATACAACAGAGAAGGTTAGTGGGAAAAGCTGTGGGGGACAGAGTGGAAGGAGTTCGCAGTTCAGCCAACTCCCCTGAGGTAGCAGGGGTGGTGCAGCTACAGAACTACAGCTGCAGTTACTTCCAGCCCTAGGCCCACCTGGTGGGAGGAATTAAGAGGCAGATCAGAACAGAAGTACAGAGGCTGCTTAAGACCTGAGTCGAGTACAGGTTGGTGGTTCTTGGGGGAGGAGAAGTGCTGATGTGGCAGAGCTGGCTGTATAGAAATAGCTCTGAAAACAACAGGGCATCCCCTCAAGTTTGGAACAAAGTACTCTTTACTCTACAAGCAGTTATACCCCAACAAAAAGCTTGAGGATAAAGTAAGTTGGCTGGGAACATGGCCAGGCAGATTCAGACTCAGACTTTGGAATCATTCTTTGGTGACAAAGAAGACCAAAACATACAGCCAGAAGAAGTCAAAAAAATCAAAAAGCCTACATCAAAATCCTCCAATAACAACATGAACTGGTCTCAGGCCATGGAAGAACTCAAAAAGCATTTGGAAAAGCAAGTAAGAGAAGTAGAGGAAAAATTGGGAAGAGAAATGAGAAGGATGCGAGAAAACCAGAAAAAACAACTCAATGATTTGCTAAAGGAGACCCAAAAAATACTGAAAAAATACTGAAGGAAAGAACACCTTAAAAAACAGACTAACTCAAATTCAAAAGAGCTCCAAAAAGCCAATGAGGAGAAGCATACCTTGAAAGGTGGAATTAACCCAATGGAAAAGGAGGTCCAAAAGACCAATGAAGAAAATATTGCCTTAAAAATCAGATTGGAGCAAGTGGAAGCTAGTGACTTTATGAGAAATCAAGATATTATAAAGGATATTATAAAAGGAATGAAAAAGTGGAAGACAATGTGAAATATCTCATTGGAAAAACCACTGATCTGGAAAATAGATCCGGGAGAGACAATTTAAAATTTTTTGGACTACCAGAAAGCCATCATCAAAAAAAGAGCCTAGATATCATCTTTCAAGAAATTGTCAAGGAGAACTCCCTTGATAGTCTAGAGCCAGAGGGGAAAATAGAAATTGAAAGAATTCACAGATGGCCTCCTCCAAAAGATCCCAAAAAGAAAACTCCTAGGAATATTGTTGCCACATTCCAGAGCTCCCAGGTCAAGGAGAAAATACTGCAAGCAGCCAAAAAGAAACATTTTGAGCATTGTGGAAAAACAATCAGAATAATACAAGATCTTGCATCTTCTACACTAAGGGATCAAAATGCTTGGAATGCGATATTCTGGAGGTCGATGGAGCTAAGATTAAAACCAAGAATCACCTACCCAGCAAAACTGAGTATCATGCTCCAAGGCAAAATATGGATTTTCAATAAAATAGAGGACTTTCAAGCTTTCTCAGTGAAAAGACCAGAGCTGAATAGAAAATTTGACTTTCAAACACAAGAAGCAAGAGAAGCATGAAAAGGTAAACATGAAAGAAAAATCATAAGGGACTTACTAAAGTTGAACTGTTTTGTTTACATTCCTACATGGAAAGATGATGTACATGTATGATTCATGAGACCTCAGTATTAGGGTAGATGAAGGGAATATACATACATACGTATGTATGCATGTATGTATATATATATATATGTATATGTATATATATATATATATATACATACATATATATATATGTGGAGGGCACAGGGTGAGTTGAGTATGAAGGGATGATATCTAAAACAATAAAATCAAATTAAGGGATGCAAGAGGAATATATTGAGAGAGGGAGAAAGGCAGAGATAGAATGGGCTAAATTATCTCACATAAAAGAGGCAAGAAAAAGCAGTTGTGTTGAGAGGGAAGAGGGGGCAGGTGAGGAGGAATGAGTTACTCTTGCTCTCATCGGATTTGATCTGAGGAGGGAATACCATACACACTCAATTGGATATCTTACCCCACAGGAAAGAAGGAGGAAGGAGATAAAAATGGGGCATGATAGGAGGGAGGGCAGATACAGGGAGGAGGTAATCAAAAACAAACACTTTCAAAAAGGGACATAGTCAAGGGAGAAAATTCAATAAAGGGGGATAGGTTAGGAAGGAGCAAAATATAGTTAGTCTTTCACAACATGAGTATTGTGGAAAGGTTTTACATAATGATATGCATGTGGCCTATGTTGAATTGCTTGACTTCTTAGGGAGGGTGGGTGATGAGGGAAGACGTGAGAGAATTTGGAACTCAAATTTTTAAAAACAGATGTTCAAAAAATAAGTTTTTGCACGCAACTAGGAAATAAGATACACAGTCCATGGGGCATAGAAATTTATCTTGCCTTAGAAGAAAGTAAAGGAAAAGGGGATGGGAAGGGAGTGGGGTAACAGAAGGGAGGGCCGACTGGGGAAAGGGGCAACCAGAATATATGCCATCTTGGAGTGGGTGGGAGGGTAGAAATGGGGACAGAATTTGTAATTCAAACTCTTGTGAAAATCAATGCTGAAAACTAAATATATTAAATAAATTAAAATTGAAAAAAAGGTACATATGATAGACCTCTGGAGAATACTGAATGGGGATAGAAAGGAATATATCTTTTTTCTCAGTGGAACATGGCACAGACACAAAAACTGACCATGTACAAGGTCATAAAAAACTCACAATCCAAGTGCAGAAATGCAGAAATAGTCAATGCATCCTTTTGAGATCAAGATGTAATAAAAATTATTTGTAATAAAGGACCACAGATACAGAAACCAAAAATTAATTGGAAACCAAATAATCAAATTCTAAAGAATGAATGGGCCAAAGAACAAATCATAGAAACAATTAACAACTTCATTCAAGAGAATAACAATAATAAGACAACATACCAAAATTTATGCGATGCAGCAAAAGCAGTTCTTAGGGGAAGCTTTATGTCTCTAAATGCATACTTGACTAAAATAGAAAAAATGGAGATCAATGAATTGGGCCTGCGACTGAAAAAGCTAGAAAACATAAGAATTGATAATGCCCAATTAAATACCAAATTAGAAATATTGAAAATCAAAGGAGAGATTAATAAAATTGAAATCAAGAAAGATATTGAACTAATAAATAAAACAGTGCTGATTTTATGAAAAAAAAAACAATAAAACTGTTAAAACCTTCATCAATTTGATTTAAAAACTAGAAAGAACAAAACCAAATTACCAGTACCAAAAATGAAAAGGTGAATTCACCTCCAGTGAAGAGGAAATTAAAACCATAGTTGGGAATTGTTTTGTCCAATTGTGTCCCCATAAATTTGATAACCTTAGGAAAATGGATGTATATTTACAAAAATCTAAGTTGCCCAGGTTAAGAGAAGAGGAAGTAAATCACATAAATAACCCCATCTCAGAAAAAGAAAGTGAGCAAGGCATCAATGAATTCCCCAGGAAAAAAAAAATCCCCAGGGCCAGGTGGATTTTCATGTGAATACTATCAAACTTTTAAAGAACAATTAATTCCCATAATTTACAGACTATTTGGGAAAATAGGCAAAGAAGGAGTCCTATCAAATTATTTTTATGACACAAATATGGTACTAATACCTAAACCAGGAAGAGTGAAAACATAGAAAGAAAATTGTAGACCAATTTCCCTAATGAATATTGGAGCAAAAATTTTAAATAAAATATTACCTAAAAGATTGCAGCAACTTATCAGGAGAATAATATACTACAACCACGTAGGATTTATCCCAGCAATGCAAGGCTGGTTCAATATTAGGAAAACTATCAGCATAATTGATCATATCAGCAACAAAACTAGCAGATACTATATGATCATCTCAATAGAAGCAGAAAAAGCTTTTGAAAAAATGCAACACCCAATCTTATTAAAAACACTAGAATAAATGGAATCTCCCTTAAAATGATAAATATAATCAACCTAAAGACATCAACAAGCATTTGTAATGGATATAAGCTAGATGCATTGCAATAAGATCAGGGGTGAAACAAGGATATCCATTATCACCCCTACTATTCAATTTGGTACTAAAAACGTTAGCTGTAGCAATAAGAGAAGAAAAAGAAACTGAAGGAATTAGAAAAGGCAAAGAAGAAACTAAATTATCACTTTTTGCAGATGATATGATGACTTACTTACAGAATCCTAGAGATTCTACTAAAAAACTACTTCAAATAATATATCAACTTTAGCAGAGTTGCAGGATATAAAATAACCCACATAAATCCTCAGCATTCCTATATATTAACAACAAAGCCCAACAGATAGAGATAGAAAGAGAAATTCCATTTAAAGTTACTGTAGACACTATAAAATATTTGGGATTCTACTTGCTGAGACAAATCCAGGGCCTATAGGAATAAAAGTACAAAACACTTCTTACACAGAGGGCAAAGGGTGATATCAAAAAAAAAAACCAAATTAAGGGATGAGAGAGGAATATATTGAGAAAGGGAGAAAGGGAGAGATAGAATGGGGTAAATTATCTCACATAAAAGTGGCAAGAAATATCAGTTCTGTTGTGAGGGAAGAGGGGGCAGGTGAGGGGGAATGAGTGAATCTTTCTGTCATTGGATTTGACCTGAGGAGGGAATAACATACACACTCAAGTGGGTATGTTACCCCACAGGAAAAGAGGAAGGAGATAAAAAAGGGAGGATGATAGAAGGGAGGGCAGGTGGGGGAGGAGGTAATCAAAAGCAAACACTTTTGGAAAGGGACAGGATCAAGGGAGAAAATTGGATAAAGGGAGATATAGGATAGGAAGGAGCAAAATCTAGTTAGTCTTTCACAACATGAGTATTATGGAAGGGTTTTGCATAATTATACACATGTAGTCTAAGTTGAATTGCTTGCCTTCTTAGGCGGGGATGGGTGGGGAGGGAAAAGGGGAGAGAATTTGGAACTCAAAGTTTTAAAAGAAGATATTCAAAAAAAGTTTTTGCATGCAACTAAGAAATAAAATATGTGGGCAATGGGGCATAAATATCTATCTTGCAATACAAGAAAGTAAGGGAAAATGGGATGGGGGGGACTGGGGTGACAGAAGGGAGGCCTGACTGGGGAACAGGGAAATCAGAATATATACCATCTTGGAGTAGGAGGAGGGTAAAAATGGGGAGAAAATTTGTAACTCAAACTCTTGTGAAAATTTATGCTGAAAACTAAAAATATTAAATAAATAAATAATGATTTAAACTTAAAAAAAGGAGTTTGGAATTTTCTGACCTATGCCACCATCTTCCCATAATATTCCCTCATGATTCAACCATTCTGTAGAGCAATTTTAACTATGCCCAAAGGGCTATAAAACCATGCATACTCTTTAACCTAGCAATACTACTACTAAGTCTGTATCCTAAAAGAGTTAAAAAAGAGAAAAAGACCCATATTTTTTTAATTAATTTGGGGGGGGCAGGGCAATTGGGGTTAAGTGACTTGCCCAAGGTCACATAGCTAGTACATGTGTCAAGTGTCTGTGGCCAGATTTGAATTCATGTCCTCCTGACTCCAGGGCCAGTGCTCTACTCACTGTGCCACCTAGCTGCCCCAGGACCTATATTTTCAAAAATATTTATAGCATCTCTTTTCTGGGGGCAAAGAATTAGAAACTGAAGTGATGGCCATCAATTGGGGCATGGCTGAACAAGTTGTGGTATGTGATTATGATGAAATACTATTATACTATAAGAAATGATGAACAGGATGCTCTCAGAAAAACCCGGAAAGACTTACATTGGCTGATGCAAAGTGAAATGTGCTGTCTACAAAATAACTGCAATATTGTAAGATGATCAGCTGTGAACAACATAACTATTCTTAGCAATTCAATAATCCAAGACCACTCTGAAGGATTCATGATGAAAAATGCTATCCATCCCCAGAGAAAGAACTGATGGTGTCTAAATACACATTGAAATATGCTTTAAAAAAACTGTATTTTTCTTGAGTTTTTTTGTCTATGTTTTCCTTTAAAGCATGGATATTATGGATATTTTTCCATGACTACATATATATTACCTTTATCAGATTACTTGCCTTCTCCATGAGGTGGGGTGGGGAGGGAGGAAGGGTGAGAATTTGGAACTCCAAGTTTTAAAAACAAATATCCAATTAAACACCCAAATGGAAATCCTAAAAATCAAGAGAGAATTTAAGAGAAGTGAAAGTTTAAAAAAAAAACTGTTGAACTAATAACTAAAACCATTAAAAATTTTTATGAGAACCTTTTTTAAAAAAATTGATTAATTTAATTTTAAAAAGAAAGAAGAAAACAATTACCAGTATCAAAAATAAAAGGTGAATTCACCATCAATAATAGAAACTTAAAGCAATTATTAGCACCTACCTATATACTTATAAACCATTAGCTACTTATTTACCATTAAAACTGACGATCTAAGTAAAATAGTTGAATATTTACAAATATATACGTATAAGTATATATATAGTGCCCACAGTAGTGGAAGAAAAAAAAAACAGAGTATTTAAATAACTCTACCGGAGAAAAAGAAACTGACCAAACCATAAACAAGCTTCCCCAAAAATCTCCAGGATCAGAATGATTTACAAGTCAATTCTACCAAAAAAAAATTAAGGAACAATTAATCCCAATACTATATAAATTATTTGAATGAAGAGGAGGAAAAAAGGGAGTCCTACCAAATTCCTTCTAAATACAGCATTGATACCCAAATCAAGGAGAGTAAAATCAGAAAAAAAAATCATCAAGTAAAATCAAAAGCAAAAACAAACATTAAAACAATTTCCTTGACAAATATTGATGGAAAATATTTAAATAAAAAACTAGCTAGGAGATGACTAGGTGAGATTTATAATGGGAATGCAGGATTGGTTCAATATTAGGAAAACTGTAAGCGTAATTGACCATATCAATAACAAAAACTGCAAAAAACCTATGATATCAATAGATGCAGAAAAAATATTTTGACAAAATACAACACCCATTCCTACTAAAACCCTAGAAAGCTTAAACACATATGGAGTTTTTCTTAAAATGGTTAATTTTATCTAAAACTGAAACTAAAACTGACAGCAAGCATTATTTGCAATGAGGATAAAACAGAAGTCTTCCCCAAAAGATAAGACTGAACCAAGGATGCACATTATTACCACTGTTATTCAATATTTTGCTAGAAATGCTATCTATACAAATAAGATGAAAAAAAAGAAATTGAAGGAATATGTATAAGCAATGAAGAAAAAACCTATTATTCATTGCAAACAATATGATGGTATACTTAAAGAACTGTAGAAAAACAACTTAAAAACTTGTTGAAACAATTAAAAAATTAATAAAGTTGAAGGATACAAAACAGACCACACAAATCATTAGAATTTCTATGTATTACCAACAAAACTCAGCAGGAAGATATAGAAAGATAAATTCCATTTAAAATAACTGTACTTACTATAAAATACACGGTAATTTACCAGCTGAAACAAATCCAGGAACTTTATGAACACAATTACAAAACACTTTTCACACAAATAAAAACATGTCTAAACAATTGGAGAAATATTAATAGCTTATGTTAGGCTGAGACAATATAATAAAAATAACAATTTTATTTAACTGTCTTTACTTATTCAATATGGGTACATGATTTAGACATAAAGTGTGTTATCATAGACATATTATGGGAGCATAGAAAAATTTGCCTACTAGATCATTGGATAAGGGAAGAATATATAATTAAACAAGATGTAGGGAAGCAAAATGGATAATTTTGGATACATGAAACCAATAAACAACACCAATGCAGTTAAAATTGAAAGGAAAGCAGAAACCTGGGGGGGGGGGAATTTTTATACCAAGTTTATCTGGTAAACAACTTATTTCTCAAATATATAGATTACTCAGCAAAATATATAATTATAAAACATTCTCCAATTGAAAATTATGGTTAAAGAATATGAACAGGCAGTTTTCAGAAGAAAAATTCAAAGTTATCAATAGTCACATAAATAATGCTCTTAATCACTATTTTTGAAAATGCTATCCATGGCCAGAGATCTAACTGATAAACTCTGAGTACAGATTGAAATATACTTTTTTTTTCTTTTCCTTCCCTTTTTTCCACATGGCTAATATGGAAATATGTTTTGCATGATTTCACAAGTATAATTTATGTCATTTTGCTTGCTTCCTCAATGGGTGGGGGAGACACTCGGAAGAGAACAAATTTAGTACACAAATTTTTAAAACTATGAATGTTAAATATAAATAAATGATAATAAACATTTAAAAAATCTATACCTGGGAGAAATGCATAACTGGAGTAAAAATTAAAGGATGGATCAAACATTCTGTGAGAGTGACAAGTAACTTTATGAATAGCCTCTTTTCTCTCTTGCTATCCATGCAATAACCCATATGTGGAATAGACCTCTTATGGAAGTTAGGACATGAATAAGAACAACTGAAGATAGGCTGCACAGATGTGATAGGATTTGCCAAGCTAGAGGGAATACCTCTGTTAATGAGTCGCAGAGGAATTGAGGCTTTAAAATATGTTTTTTAAAAGACATGGAAAGGAATTTTGGCTATGCATCTACTATTGATTTGTAATTCAATCATTCTTAAGTGTGTAACACCTGAGGAGTGTCTCCATCATTGCTCAGTAGAATACATGCAGACAGAATTCAGAAAAACAGGTCAAAAGAAACAGCACCTAGGGTACAGGCCATACCGACTTACTGATATGGGGAACTTATACTCAACATACTACAGATTAATTGATTAACTAATTTTATTTTTTGTTGTTGTTCTTTGATTGTCTGAATAAAGACATGAATTGGGAGGAGGGATCCTTATGTCAGGAGCTTCAAAAGTAATCAAGACAAAGAGTTTTGTGATACTAATGGAGCTAAAGCCAGATCTTGCCATGGTTTCATTCTGTTCTTAATTTAATGGTGTAAAATCTGAAGATTTGGCAATTGCTTTTGGGGTTCATTCTCACATCTCTCGGAGATTAATGAATTGTAGAAACCTCTATTATATTCATGCTATAAATCAAAAAGGGTCCAAATATAATATCAAAATACTGTAGGTACTTGATAGGAGGAAATGGTACAGGATCTCATCTTAAACTTTAGGCTGTGCTAACTACAATGGTTTCCTTGGGACTCAGTTCATTAAAAAAAATCCAGAGTATCCTATCCCCTCAGTCTTGGGATTTGCCTTCTAATTCTACAGTAAACTTCAAAAACCCTCATCATTCATCTTTGAACCTGTCTGATTCCCTGATCAAGGAATTTTCCATTTTCAGGGCTCCCCAAAATTTGATACAAGTATGCCTGGGATAATGGAAGTAGTTCAGTGTTGCTATCAAGGACCTTACTTGCTGACTTTATTTAACAATCCATTGCTGTATAAACTTTTGGTATCCTGTACTTCTGAGCACTTACCACAGATGGCTCAGGTTATGCTTAACATATAGTTTTCCAAAGGACATAGACAATATTAGGGGATACAAACACACCACACAAAAACATACATACAGAATGAAGGCTACCCAGATTTCAGAAATAGGTCTCACTTGATTCTCTCCCTCTTTTGCGGACATCAACCAACCCTGCAAGTAGAAGAATTGCAAGCAGCTGAAATATCATGAAAGAAGAGTCTTTTCCTGCCTCCTTTTATCTACTGCTTGCAGTCAGCCTTAAAATAAGAGAACTACTGATATGGTCCTCAGGCTTATTGCCTGCAGCTTCTCAGAGCCAATCTCACAGCTGAGCTACCCTGGCTTCCTTAATGAGACAATAGTCATATACTGAAGATCAAATGAAATGATATTTGAAAAGTGCTTTGCAAACTTTAAAGTACTATCTAAATTCTACCTATACTGTTCACCAATGACTTTTTTATTTCTACTACTACAACTTAGTGCCCAGTTCTACTACCTTCTCTTTCTTTCTGTTATTATTGCTGTCCCTACACATCCCAGGCTATGAGAATGTGCTTTTTTCTTTATATTGTTTATTCACAAAGAAAATTATCAGTAAGTAGAAAAGCAAAAAAAAAAATGCAGTGGCAAAGCAATCAAAATGTAGAAAATCAACTAATCAGAACAGGTTTGAACTATTCTGTATCTAAGGAATCTACCTCGTGCCCTGATTTTACAAGCTTTTATTCTGGAATGTTTCTTTTATTTTGATCTACCACAATGTTGGCATGTTCTACAGCAGAACACTACTTATAAATTTAGGGCTCCCTAGGCTCTTGGTCTTGTTTGATAATTTTAGCTAAAAAAATATGCCTTTGGGTATTGGAAAAATTGTATTCTACAAATGTTACTAATTTATCCATTACTGTAGCAACAATGTTGCTAGTAGCTACTGTGGCTTTGTAAAACCAACAACAACCAGCAGGCAGAAGGCCACTAACACAGGATCTTTGATCTGCTTTTCTCAGGAAAGCAATTGTAAAGGATTAACAATCTCAGTTTAATCAAATATACATATATCATCCACTTAGTTCGGGGGGGGGGGGGAAAGATTAGCCCCCTGAACTTCAAGGCAAATACAAACAGAAATTACAAACATAAACAGACAAAACTTGTCTAAGCAAATCACAATTCAGAGTTACCAGAGAATATCTGTCTGTGTTACCAAAGCCAGGGGGTAGTTACAATGGCTTCCCTAGGGTCTCACACTCCTTCCATGAATGAGCCCCAAAAGTCAAACACCAAGTTCCCCTCAGTTATAATCTGTTTAGCTCCCTGAGGTCTCTGACCTCACCCAGTCTGGGAGTGTGAAAGTTCCCCATCCCCAGTATCATATCATATACACATCAACAACTCCTGATTGCCTCAGTGCTGAGAAACAGCTGAGAAATACTCCAAAACAAAGACAGCAAAAGGTTTTCCACCTATGCAAAGGGGAGATTTGATAGTCTTAGCATCCCAAAAGGGAAGAACTGGGAAAAGTCAGGTTGCCTTAACAATCACTACAGAGATATCTTTCCTCCCTGTGCTGTACAACTGAATAGAAAAATATACAACCTGTGACTCAGGACTACTGAGATGAGTTTTCCTGGAGCAGGTAGCATCTTGGGTGTTTTTATATAATCATACTCTTAGTTTGTGTCTATGCAATGTTAACCTCTGAGAATGCTGTGATATGGTTTAGTCTACAAAACAACAGCAAAAAGGATATCAGCTTCCATTTGCCATTTCAGCTGATGCCAGCAAAGCATCCAATATCAGGTAGAGCTAGGCTGTTTTTAATTTGACAAAAAATGTAAAAGAGCATAGCATCATAGATTTAGAGCTGAAAGAGATTTTAGAAGCCATCTAGAACAACTCACTCATTTTCGGATGACTCCCATTCAGGCTTAAAAAAAGCAAAGCAATTTATTTTTACCATGTTTAAACTCACCTCTCCATTGTTCTCTAGATTTAAAATTCCTTATCGCCACTTCCTTTGAGAAGTGAAAATATTCAGAATTGTTAGCTTCTCAGGCAAAACAAACAAAATGTGCTCTTGGGAGCCTCACTTCTCAGAAACCTATATAATTCTTTAGACTTATCAATTATCTTTAGATTTGCAAGTCATATTCCCATATGAAAACAATAGAGGTTCAGCCCCTGCTCTCTGAGACATTCATAGTACTACCATAGAGCAGATTTGGTGTTATTCGTCCATGCTGTGACTCTGGGCTCATTAATTCTTCTAAACATGACTCTCACTTCTGCTCTTAGTAAGATCCTCCACTTGCTTAGTCTACACACTCCTCTGCTTGGTCTAGAAGCTCTGTGAATAGCTATACACACTCCTCTGACATGTTGTTCCATATAACATATAGTCCTCTGTCCCACATATGGTCCTAATGTACATGGCTTCTAGAGAATGCATTGTGGTGGTGTAAATGAAGGAAAATTAATCCATAGGCTTCAGAATGACTTCTCCCTTCCTGACTTCCCAATCTATATTCCTTACCCCAGTGATAAATAGATATAGATCCCTAAAGCAACATATTGACTTAGAAAATCGCAAATTAACATTACTTATGTTACATTTTATTTTATTAAACAATTCCCAGTTACATCTTATTTGGGTTAGAGTACCCCAAGGAGTTTTAGGGCTGTGACTTTCACACTTCTGCTTTAGCCTACAGCCTTCTTTTAAGGGCTAAGACCCAAAGTGTATCTTAGGTATCTGAATCTTTAATAACCATTATAAATATGATGTCAAACACATAGTCAGAGGCAGGCAATTTCATACTATACTGTCAGAGAGAAAACCTTACCAAGCACATGTCACACATTATAGATACCAGACAAAGTTCTCATCAATGGGGAAAAGAGGACTTTTATAAAATATTTAAGGTATACTTGATGCTTCAGCATCAAAGGGCAACAACTACCTAGGAAAATGACTGGGGATGATTTCTACAATATGAATCCTCACCACTTTCTTGTGTCATGGACCCCTTTGACAGCATGACGAATGAAGCCTATGGACACATTCTCAGAACATAATGTTTTCAAATGCATAAAGTAAAAAAAAATTAAGATTACAAAGATCAATAAGATTGAAACAGTTATAGATAAGAAGACTGGGATCACATGGGACCTAGCAGTGGATCGAATAACTATAGGTATTACTTTACAATTTTTGAAATAGTGATGAGTTGTAAAAGGTATTTTGAGATATCTGCAACAATTACAATGTGACATAAAAATATCACTATTGTGACAAAGTGATAGGAACTCCTAATACAACTGTGGATTATGACAACATTCCATTACACATTTATAATTGAAGAAAATGCTAAATTGTATTTAGATGTCAGTGAAAATAAAGATCTCCCTTTTATTATCCAAGTTCACTGACAATCTGAATTATATCCACAGACCCCTTGGTGGTCAGTGGATTCTAAACTTAGAACACCTGAACAATTGTTCAATCATTGTCTCTATGGCGGGTTGTGGTGAGGGGTGTGGGGGTGGGGATTATTTTGCTATCCAGTTTAACACCAAGAGCCATAGAATCTGGATTGGGTTTAATGTAGCATATATTTTAACCCCTACATTTTACTAATGACAACAAAAACAAATTTAAAGTTACCCAAGGTAACACAGCTTTTAAACAGGAAAAAAAATGTTTTTGAACCTGTCTTCTGACTCCATATTCAACACTCTTTTAACTATACAAGTCTATCATAATATTTTTGTTTGCTTGTTTTCACAGATTCATGAGGGAGTTGGGGTAGAGGCAGAGGATATAGTAACTACTGAAGGCAGAACTATGACTATTGAATTTACAAGAAATGTTGGTATAGAGGGAACCATTTGCATCCCAGTAGACAAATTCTCTTGGTTTCCCTTTTTTATTACTAGAGGGTAGCAGCACTATGGAGTGACACTGCTGTTGATACCCGAGTTATGCTTTAAGAGAGGATTGAATCAGTGAATTTATGTGTAATGAGAGATTAGGCCTACTGGGATTATCTGTTCTTAAATGACAATAAAATGAATAGGTAGATAAATACACTGAGTATGTGTACTCAAGATCTCAGGGTCTTTACAGCCTGATGCTTAGTACCAAATTATTATTTCAAATTCAGGTACAGATCAGAGTTAGATAGGATGGTGGGTGTAGAAATACTCTTTGTATACTAGTCATAGCGTATCACTAAATTATTCCTCTTCATGGTAGAAAATTGAAATGGTTGCAATAAAAATAGATGTAATTTATTTAACATGTAATTTAAACTTTGTGAAGTGTTTTACATTAATTGTTCCAACTGACTTTTAAAGTATGTAGTAAATCTATCAGTCTCTTCATTTTACAAAAGAAGGAATTAAGGTTCAGAAATGTTAAATTACTTGTCCATGGTCACACAGCTTATGAGAAAGATTTTGAAACAATGGCTTCCTGAATCAAGTTCAACATTGTAATCCCCATGCCATTCTGCGGATTGATCTATATTCTCTAATTGAACCTTCATTGTTTATCAGTCTTTAACTTTACATTTCAAACACACACACACACACACACACACACACACACACACACACACACACACACACTGTTCCATTCTATGGAATATTGTACTTTACTCCATTAGAGATGTCTGAGTCCTTTCAGCTTTACTCTATGCTAACTCTCTCTACAATCATATAACACTAATGAGCCTTTCAGTTGAATAATAAAATGATATCGCAGTTCAAAGGACTGCAAATATTTTCTTGATAAAATAACTCATGTAGTAAAGAAGGCAAAATTAAAAATAAATCTTGAATAAAAATTTAGATCTGTAATTTGATTATTTGTTTGACCCTATTTATTGCAATGTTGGTTATAACAACTGGACAACTTTCTCAATATTTAACTATATGTTTCTTCTTCTTATGTAAAGCTGTAAATATATCTCTGTAGGAGACTTTATTTATGCACATAAACAACTTGACTGTATTCTAGTCTTAGAGGGCACACAGCTGATGCATGTCAGATGCAGGATTTGAAACTAAAAAGTCTGATTTCAAAGTCAGCCCTTTATACGTTGTATCATGATCCATCTTCCTCTCTCAAGTTTCCAAGCATTCCTTGATCATGGACTGAGGAAGCTTATTCTAGCAGGAGAAAACCAAAACAAAATAAAACAGTGAACTCAGAGTAAGGAGAGATCTGGTTTTAATTTATCCTTTCTACACCTTTCTTATCATGAGAAAATCACTTCACTTTTCTGAGCCTAATTTCCTCATCTGTAAAATAGGGATAATAATGCTTGTAATACCTACCTTGCATGGTTATTTGCAGATGGGTGTCAAATGGGGTAATATATGTAAAGTGCTTTACAAACCTTAGAGCGTGAGTGTGTGTCTGTGTGTATGTGTGTTTGTCTGTGAATCTGTGAGTCTGTGTGTCAGTGTGTGTATGTTTAATGCAGTATGTGTTGGAGGTGGTTGTGATGACTATGTAGGTTGTGTGTGTCTACCTGGGTCTATACATAGCTCACAGACTAAAAAAATAATAAAAAAAAATTACACAAAGATTGGAGATAGCTAAAACCAAATAAACCCATTTATTCACGCTGATAGCAAACATATCAAAGAAGTAATACAGATAAGAATATCCCAGATTATACACAGAGTGAATTAGCTCTTCCACTAGGATTAAAATATCTCAACTCTACTAAGAGAGAGAGAGACAGAGAGAGAGAGAGAGAGAGAGAGAGAGAGAGAGAGAGAGAGAGAGAGAGAGATCATACTTGACAACTCTGGCATACTAAATTGGGGAAAGGGAAATCAAGGTTCCTCTACAAAGCAGCTTCTTAGAGTCTTTGTCTCATTTCATAGATTGCTCTCTCCCTCTCTCTCTCTCTCTCTCTCTCTCTCTCTCTCTCTCTCTCTCTCTCTCTCTCCAGGAAGAGAGTCTGGAATTGATTGCCTTTTCTCTGGAATCTGGAAACCAAAATTCCAAGATCTCTTTTCTCCTAACCTTACAAAGGTCTCATTAATGTCCACCATCGAGGAAAGTCTTATGCAAATATATATTCAATTCCAGGTTATACTTGTGTCAATACCAAAAACTATTATCACTTTTTATTAAATGTCTGTTGATTACAAGTTTAAAATGAGCTAAAACTTTTTGCTATTGTTCTAGAATGTCTCATTCATATTTATTGATTGTAACAGTGTACAAATAAAATGTTCTAGATGTTTTTAAGAAATTTAGCATACAAAAATTATATGGGTCCATAAACCATACCATAGTATGTTGTGTTCAGAAATATTAGGATAAGGAGAGCTGCAACATAATTGGCTATGTCCTAAAGTCATACTTAACTGAGTCTAAGTAAGAGGCTATTCCTGTTCTATGCAAATATGGTATAATCATGATATCTTTTTATGTGAAAACACTTATCATCTAAATGTTGCAATGTCTTATACCTGATTTCTTTTTACTGTCATAATGCTGTTCATTTAAGTCCTTGAAGGAAATCAAACTTAAATACACACTGTATTGCAGTACACTATCCTTGGCTTAATTATCTGTAAACTACCTTTTTATATAGGAATAATTATAATACACAATCCCTTTCTGGCTGTGATTCAAAATTTTATTTAACTACAAAAGACATTCTTCTCTCCACTAAAATACACCTGCCAAAATTTTTACTTCACATAATTTCTGTAATACAATGACTATTTTCCTTTAAAAATTTCTTCCAAAATCAATCTTAACACTTGCAGTTATTTTATTATAGATTTAGAAGCACTATATCTATTGTTACTGTCTATTTTATTGATGCATCTTATCTCTGGGATTTGTATGTTTCCTAATGCAACAATTAAGGGCAAAGGTTTTTCTATTTAGTAATAGACCTGATTTGACATGAATGTGATATGTGGTCATTCAAAACAATTCTAGATTTTGTGCATTATTGGTTATGAACAAAGCAAACTCTAGACTATGGAAAATGCTTTTGCCTGTGAAATTCTTTATTTATTTTTGTAACACTAAATTAAAGCAAAGTTAGAAAAGCATTGTATCATTATCATTCCTTCAGTCTATGTAATATAGTCAATTATATGAAGAAAGGTGGTTATAAACTAACAATATCCCTCTATGCATAGTTGTCAAAGAACACTGTATTGGCACTCCAGGAGAAAAATAATTATAAATAGACATTATTAGAAGTGGCAATGAGAATTCCAGAAGGCTACATAAGAGAGACAAGAAAAAATCATGCAGACTTCCTCAAGTAATAACTTCTTATAACTTACATCCTATTAATTTGAGAAAAACACAAAGTCTATGAAGTTTTTTGCCCTTGTTGTGATCCTTTCCACCACACTTGAAGGGCTTCTGATAAGATGTCAAGAAAATTTGATTTTGATTTTAAAGACAGCCATCCTTGATTCTTATTGAGACATGTAGGAGTAACTCAGGAGTAACTCAGCTATGTCACAGATAACTAGATATCTGTTGAACTATAGTTGCTGACTTAAGTATCATTCAAAGGAGTTCTCCAGTATTTACTAATTACATAACCATCCTTGTAACTTGGATATCCATTGGCCAAAACAAAATACTTGCTGACTAATTAGGGAGGTTGTTGTTGAAGGAATGCAGCTAAAGGAGATGGGAAGAGGAAAAATATAATCTTTCTTTTTGTTTCCTTCGTTCTCCTCTCTATTCTCATTTTAATAGGATACTAATGAAAGGAAGGATGGGGCCAAAGTGGAGTGGAGACTGTTTGAGTATGCTGGGGGATTAGGAGTAGTAATGCATGGTTACCAAAATGTTCTCTCATTCAAATCAATCAATCTACATATATCTATATATTTGTTGAATCTTGGGTTGATTTTTTTGTGTTAAGGTATTTTATTTTGTTTTTTATATAAATTTTTATTATTTTAGACTCAAAAACCAAAAGATAAGTAAACAACAGAGAAAAGAAAAGGAAACATATCATATACTTTAATATCGAAACTTAAATACAAAGAAAAGCATGTCATGTGCACAGTAGAACTTGAGAGAATTCAAAATACATAGCAATAAATTTCCATTTCAAGAAAGCCTGCATAATAAATACTACATATTGTGTTGCAAGCTGTCCATCTTTTCTTTGTTTCCTTATAAATTTTCTTGTGTTCTCTGCTGTGCCCTTTTTACTTTGTTCTTCCCTTCCCTCTTCCCCCCAGAAAACTATAATTAACTGTGGCTATAGTTATATAGATAGATAGATAGATAGATAGATAGATAGATAGATAGATAGATAGATATAGATATAGATATATTTATATACAATATAGATATCTATATATACATCCATGCATACAAACATACATAAACATATGCTTTCCCTAACAAATTCTACTCCCGATCTTTCATTTTGCGTTTGTGCATATTTCTTATCTCGTATCTCTCCTGACTCTTCTCCTTACTTCTCCCTACTAGCTTGCCCTCCCATTATTTACCTTCCCTCCAGGGCTCCCTCCCTTATCCTCCAATTCCCATAAATATAAACACCCTTCTATACCTCCCCAAAATCTTTTCTTTGTGCGCCCCTCTAGAGTTCCCTCCCTTATCATCTCTCCTCTCCTTATCCCATTAATGTTTTATCTCATTCTGAATTTGGAAGACTTTTTTACATTTTTCTAGATATATGTATTGTTACCTTTTGAATGCATTCCTGATGCAAGTAGGTTTCAAGACCTAACAGCCCTCCTTCCCATCTAAGTCCTGTGTCTGTACTTACTGTTGCAATTCATTTGCATAACTTCTCTTTTCAGCTATTTCTAAAAAGTTTTACTTTTTAAATTCATGTCATACTCAAGTCTACCCCAATCTTTCTTAGGAACTACCCAATTACTAATAATAATCTTAGACATGTGTTTTACATTTGCCATACATAAAAGGTAATGGGTCTGTCTTTATTGAATCCTTGGGCTTATGTTTGTTTTTTTTTTTACTATGTGTATGATTGCATGTAATATTTCAAATTCCTACTGCTATCTGTGACAAATTGCACTGAAGCAGCTTAAAAAATTCTAGGTTTTTGAATACTATGGCAGGGAGACAAAAGAAGGCTGCATATTATAGTGGATAAAATTTGTGATTCTTTTTCAGTCATTGTTCAGTGAATTGAACTCTTCATAACCCCATTTGGGGTTTCCCTTATAGAATAACTGGAATGGCTTGCCATTTCATTTTCCAGTTCATTTTACAAATGAGGAAATGGATTCAAACAGGATTCAGTGACTTGCTCAGGGTCATACAGCTAGAAAGTTTCTAAGGCCAGATTTGAACACAGAAAGATGAGTCTTCCAGACTCCAGGCTCTCCACTCTATCTACTGTGCTGCCTAGGGGATAAAACAGAGGAGTTGAAATCAACATAAACCTGGTAATGTATCCTGCTTCTGGAGTTACCAGATGTATCGCCTTGGGCAGATCATTTAGTTTCTCAGCTTCGGTTTACTCATCTATAAATGGTGATAAAAGTTGCTTCTACTACCTACCTCAAATGGTTCCTGAAGGGCTCAAATGAAATAATAAATGAAAAGTAGTTTACAAACATCAAAGTGATATTTAAAGGTCCATTATTATTATACCAGTTCAGTCAAAGCTCTGGAAGTTTCTCTTGAGCTAGATAATGGATTATATGTTTAGTATTCAAGAAGTAGTCAATTTTATAAATGACCATTCTTACATGAAGTACAGTGTAATGAGTTTTCTAGCCATTGCAGCTAACAAAAACAATCCAGTAAATTAGGAGAGGTTGCAATCTCTGTCTATGAAGAAAAAGCCAGGGGCAGCTAGGCGACGCAGTGAGTAGAGCACTGGCCCTGGAGTCAGGAG
The DNA here is from genome assembly GCA_028646595.1 of Phalanger gymnotis. NCBI lineage: Eukaryota > Metazoa > Chordata > Mammalia > Diprotodontia > Phalangeridae > Phalanger > Phalanger gymnotis. The sequence goes on along the minus strand of CM053622.1, from coordinate 619,443,660 downwards.
TACCTGAGTTCAAATCCGGCCTCAGACACTTGACACATTTACTATCTGTATGACCCTGGGCAGTCACTTAACCCCAATTGCCCTGCCTTCCCCCCTGCAAAAAAAATTAAAAAAAGAAAAAGCCAATTCAATAAATTTGTCTTATTTTGTTTTAGACTACACCTCTAATATCATCAGAACAAGAAACTCCCACTGAGAAAACTCATTCTACCAATGCAGATCAATATCTGCTCTGCAATATATAGCTTTATATTTGTCCCTGGGGTACTAGTAGATCAACCAAGATCAAACAGCTCCCTGTATGTGACCAAGGCAGGACTTTAAAATGCCTTGCCTCCAAAGCTAGGCCTCTCTTTATTTACCACATTATTTCTTTAAACTTCTTAGCAATTAAATTATAGCTCTCTCAATATATAGTATATGAAGTTGGTACAATGTGACCAAGAGTTATAGGGATAACACATAGAGACAAAGGAGCTAATGAATGATTATGTGTAACCACTAAGCATCAATGGAATTATAACCATGACTATATATTTATAGGATGTGGTGCATTTGTAAGAGATACCAATGAAAATGATGGTGTTGTTTAGTGGAAAAAATTCTTCATTGGAAGAATTTGTATTTGAATCCCTAACTTAGCTACATACTTTCTTCATGGCACTGGGCAAGTTACTTCAAATTTTGACTCTCAATTTTCTCATTTGTCAAATGAGGAGGAGGGACTAGATGGTTTTTCTAGTCTGTTACAACTTAAAATTGATGACCCTATGACCTATGATCCATTTTTTTAACTCAAGTATAAGGTAGCATAAAGAAAAATGTTTGGAAAATATTTATTACCAGTCAGAATGGAAGAGAATTCAGTTAATTTAATATGAGAGTTCTCAATATTTTTATGCGTACCATGGTATCCTTTGACTACCTAGTTAAACCTTTGGACCCCTTCCTAGAATAAGGGAGGGAGACACTAAACATTTATATAGCACTTACTATGTGCCAGGTACTGTGCTAAATGCTTTAAAATATGATCTCCTCTGATCTTCACAACCACCTCACAACAGAATAACTAGGCAGCTAGGTGGCACAGTGAATAAAGAAGAAGACTTAGAGAGAGAAAGACCTGAATTAGAATCCTTCCACAGACAGTTACCAGATAGGTGACACTTGGCAAGTCACTTAATCACTCTCAATTTTTTCATCTATAAAGGGGAGACGAGGCACCTACCTTACAGGGTTGATGGGAAGATAAAATTGGTTCACAAGTGAAATGTTTTGCAAACCTTAAAGTATTATATAAATGATCATAATTATTATAATGTCACCTCTATACATAATTGAATGAAATGTTCGATTTTAGTTAGCAGTTAACAAAAATATACATTTTCCCATCCAATTTCATGAGGTCCTTGAAATCTATCCATGGGCCCCATAGATGACAGATTAAGAACCCTGATTTAATCCAATACATACCTGAGTAATAATCTTCCATAGAATGTTACTACTTAATGTTTCTCCAGCTTTCTCTAGAAGACCTCTAGTGAGTGAGAACACACTACCTATTAAGGCAGCCCAGAATATTTTAATAGCTTTGACCATTAAAAAGATTTTCCTTATACTCAACTGACAATTATATCACTGTAATTTCTATCCATTACTTTTATTCTCTCTGAGTTGAAGCAGATCAGGTCTAATCTGTCATCAGCATAAAGAGTCTTCCATATTTGAAGACATTTATGATTCTCCTCACTGGTTATTTTTCTTCAAGCTAAATATCAATCAATTTATCTATCAAGTATTGATTAAATTCTTTCTTTATGCCAGGCACTCTGCGAGGCACTGGGGATATAAATACCAAGGATAAAAAAAAATCTTTGCTAGCAAGAAGCTCATTTTCCAATGATAAAGACAAAAAGTATATACAAAATATAAACAGTATGAATATAAAGCTAACAAATACAGAAACATATGCATTATATTTACAAGTAATTGAGATTCATAATTTTCCAAATGCTTACAAAAACTTCTTTAATTAGATTTTTCATAATAGCCCCACAAGTAGTATTAATTGAATTTTACTAATGAAGAAACAAACTCAAAGCTATTAAAATACTTATTCACGGTTATACAGGTAGTAACTAGCAAAGCCACAGCTGTTACAACTCTCATTATTCCTAGTGCAATGGTCTTTAGACTTCACTAAACTGTTTTCCTCCCTCTATCACCAAGCAGTAGCTATAACAACGAGAAGAAATAGCTTTAAAAATCATTTTATGATTCTTAGATGATAGAATACACAGCAAAGAAGGAAGTTAGAAAAGTTTTATATGACTGGAGAGGAACATATTTTCTAAATTATTACCAAAGTTAGTTATATTTCTTTTTCTCTAGGTAAGAAGCATATTTATTTAGAATCATATGTTTAGGAAAGTCTGTATATGTTCACACACAAACAAATACACATAAGCATAACAAACACACACAGATATGTATATGTGTGTGTATATATGTACACACACAAACATATATATGTACATATATATATGTATATATATTGCCTTCCAAAAATTAATTAAATAGAAGGTAATTTGGAAGGAAGTACACCAGAATTGGAGGAATCAGGAAAGGTTTCATGTAGAAGATGACAGAATTCATCTTTAAAAAAAAGGACTTTACAATGCAAACATAAGAAAGGGGCACATGACAGGAAAGGTGAATGATCAGTGCAAAGGCACAGGGCTGGGAAATACAGTGTTATAAATATGGAATATGGTGAAAGCCAGAATGGCTGGATTGCTGAGTGTGGAAATAGAGTTATGAATGTCCAGTAAAGTAGGAAGGTCATTTTGTGTCAAGTTATGTAGTGCTTTAAAAACTAAAAAAAGAGTTGTTTATATTTTATTATTATAGAAAGTTACTGGAGTTGATTGAGTAGAGGATTCACATTGTCATATTTGAGCTTAACACAATTATTTTGAAAGCATTGTTAGAATAGACTAGAATGGTAAGAAAATGGAGCCATGGAGAACAGAAAGCCATTGTAATGATTTAAGTGAGAGATGCTGAACAAATGTGGTAGGAAAAGGATGTAGTAAAGGTAGAAATAGCAATATTTGACAATAGAATAAATATGTAGGGAGAAGAGTGAAGGTGAAGCTTTCTGAATGATGTCAGGATTATAAACCAGAGAAATAAGATTAGTTTTACCTTCCACAAAATTAGAAAGAATTGGAAGTCAATGATGTAATTGAAAAGATAAAGAATTCAGTTTTAGACATGTTGAGTTTAAGATGTCACCATAACATCCAGTTAAAATATCTTATAAGCCATTGATAATATGTGAATCAAGAGAAGAAAATGTGACTGGGTGTATAGATCTGGGATTCCTCTGAATAGAGATGATAGACCTATGGCAAGTGATAAGATTACCAAGAGAGAGAAACAGAGACACAGAGCAGAGAGAGACTGAGACAGAGACAATGACAGAGTGAGAGAGTGAGAGAATGAGACAAAGACACAGTATAGGAGAAGAATGTGGGATAGAATCTTGGAGAACATCCATAATTGGGCAGGGGATGATATGTAAATGCTGAGCCAGCAAAGGAGATTAAGAAGAACTGGTCAGCTAGGAGGAAAACCAGGAGATAGTATCACAGAGAGGAAAGTATATGCAAGAGGAGAGGGCTAGATGTGTTAGATGCAGCAGATAGAATGAGAATGATTAGAATTGGAAAAAGCAACATCACATTTAGCAATTAAGAAATCAATCATAACTTTAAAGGCAACAAGTATGCATTTACAGTTTCTTCCTATGATATACATATAATATGATCTGAAAGCCTTTCACCATTTTAGTCTCCTTCCTCAGAATGCACTCTAGAATGTCAATACCCTTCCTAAAATCTCAAACACCTAAATGAACATAATACTCTGGATCATTGACTAACAGTACTATTATCTCCATCAATCAGAACTCATATTCCTATCTTAATGAAAACAAAATTTGAATTACTTAAAAAATAAAATTATGAAAGCATACTCTTGATTCATTCTTCCTAGGCTACACTCTGGAACTTCTTTACTATGGTCCAGTTTTCATCCTAAACCCTCACTGCCCCATCCCCACCTCACGTTTTACTTTAATTGGATGGCCCCTTTCAGAACCTTCCTATAAGGACAGCATATAGGCCGGCTACTCTCATTCTTTTTCATGCTTCATAGAAAAGTAAACTTTCTTTATTATGATCCCTGATCCCAACACACACACACATGAACCTCACTAGGTACCTTTATTCCCCAACCCTTCAGCTTCTTTCTATGTGTTTCATCCCCATTAGAGTATAAGCTTCTTGGAAGCAGGAATTTTCTTTCTATTTTTTTTTTTTTGTATTCCCAGTACTTATGACAGGGCCCTAATAAATGGTAGGTAATTGAATAAATACTGAACTTAAAATCTATGAAAACCTCCTTTTTCACAGATGAATTAATATATAACCATGCTTCTCTCATCTTCAACTTGTAATATACATACATAAATACTTGCATAATATACGTACATATACATATACATATGTGTGTATATATGTCTGTATATGTGTATGTATATATGTGTATATGTGTATGTACACACTCAAACACACACTATATATGTGTATATATATACATACATACTTTTGAATGGCTTTTTATTTGCCTCCATTTGGTTTGGCCTAGTCTATTGAGATATTTTCATATCCTAACATGTAAGCTATTCATCTTGGATTTAAGTCACTTGAAAATTTAATAAGTTTGGCAAATTCATTCAAGTTAATGACAAAGGCATGTTGATAAATATGATGTGTCCATAACATCCAGTTAAAATATATTATAAGCCATTGATAATATGTGAATTAAGGGAAGAAAATGCCACTGGGTGTTCAGATCTGGGATTCCTCTGAATAGAGATGGTAGACCTATGGCAAGTGATAAGATTACAGAGAGAAAATGAGACACAGAGAGGGACTAAGACATAGACTATGGTGAAGCGGAATACTCCCAGACACCTTGGGCACTCCATTAAAAACTCTCTCTCCTAGTTGACCCTGAAGCATTTATGCCTGTTCTTTGGATGTAATTCTCAAAGCAATTCTTTGTTTTTTTTTTGTTTTGTTTTTTTGGCAGGGCAATTGGGGTTAAGTGACTTGCCCAAGGTCACACAGCTAGTACATTTGTCAAGTGTCTGAGGATGGATTCAAACTCAGGTCCTCCTGACTCCAGGACTGGTGCTCTACTCACTGCACCAACTAGCTGCACCTCTCAAAGCAATTAATTCTAACTCGGTTTATCATCACTTCCCATATTACCCATAAGAATTAGAGGGCAAAAGTCACCAAATACTTTTTAAAAAATAATTCTAGTGCATATGTATAACCTCACATGACCAAAACCTGACATATAATAATAACATTACGTGTTTGACATTTGCCAGGTAGAAGCCAATGGGAGAGTATGACCTTCCAAAAGTGATTTAGCTATCTGTTAGTTTCCCTATGTGAGGAACTATTTTCCTCACAAGGAGATTTTTTTTAATTATGCTGGAGAAGTGTGAAATCTCCCACCTCAATCAGTCCATTGTGAATCCTCTAAATGTGGTTTAATTTATAACATATAGAATCTTTTTTAAAAGAGAAAGCTTGTAGAAAAAGAGATTTGATCAGTTTTTATTTATTTTTAGGTTACATATGTACGATCGTATTAAACATTTCTCCACATTAGTCATGTTGTGAAAGAAGAATCAGAACAAAAGAGAAAAACCATGGGAGAGGGAAAAAAAAGGTAAAATAGCATTCTTCAATCTGCATTCAGACTCCATAGTTCTTTTCCTAGAAATGGATAGTACTTTTCACCACGAATCCTTGGAACTGGCTTAGATCTCTGCATAGCTGAGAAGAGCCAAGCACATCACAGTTAATGATTACACAATGCTATTGCCACTGTGTACAATATTCTCCTAGTTCTTTTCACTTCACTGACCATCAGTTAATGTAAGTCTTTCCGTGCTTTTCTGAAATCTGCTTACTCATTATTTCTTATAGCATAACAGTATTCCATTACATTCACATGCCACAACTTGTTCAGCCATTCCCCAATTAATAGGCATCCCCTAAATTTCCAATTCTTTGCCATCACGAAAAGAGCTGATATAAATATTTTTGTAAATGTGGATGGCTTTCCCTTTTTTATGATCTCCTTAGAATACAGACCTAACAGTGGTATTGCCAAATCAAAGGGTATGTAGTTTTACAGCTCTTTGGGCATAGTTCCAAATTGCTCTCTAGAACGGTTGGATCAAGTCACAATTCCACCAATAATGCATTAGTGTTCCAATTTTCACATATCCTCTCTGACATTTATCATTTTCTTTTTCTGTCATATTAGCCAATATGATGTGTGTGAGTTAGTTGTTTTAATTTGCATTTCTCTAATCAATAGTGATTTAGAGCATTTTCCCTATATTTCCATATTTCTAACTATATATAGTTTTAATGTCTTCATCTGAAAACTGCCTGTTCACATACTTTGACCATTTATCAAGTGGGGACTGCTTCGTATTCTTATAAGTTTGACTCAGTTCAGTATATATTTGAGAAAGAGGTCTTTACCAGAAACAGTCACTATAAAAAGTTCTTTCCTAGCTTTCTGAATTTTTTCTAATCTTGGTTGCATAGGCTTTGTGTAAAACCTTTTCGATTTAATGTAATCAGAACTACCCATTTTGGATATCATAATTTTTTCTATCTTCTCTTCTCCTTAGATTTTAAAGGTAAATTATTCCCTGCTATCCTAATTTGTTTGTGGTAACATCCTTTATGTCTATATCATGTACCTATATTGACCTTATCTTGGTCTGGGGTGTGAGATGTTAGTCTATGCCTGGTTTCTGCCATACTAATTTCCAGTTTTCCCAGCAGTTTTTGTCAAATATTGAGTTCTAATCCAAGAAGCCAGTATTTTGGGGTTTTTCAAACAGTAGATTACTGTAGTCGTTGACTACTGTGTCTTATGTACCTAACCTATTCCACTGATCCACCACTCTATTTCCCAGCCAGTAGCAAATAGTTTTGATTATTGCCACTTTAGAATACTGTTTTAGATTTGATATAGCTAAGCCACCTTCTTTTTCATTTCTTTCATTAATTCCTTTAATATTCTTGGCCTTTTGTTCTTCCAGATGAATTTTTTATTCATTCTTTCTAGCTTAAAGTAATTTTGGTGGTTTAATTAGTAAGTAAATTAATTTAGGTAGAATTGTCATTTTATTATATTAGCTTATCATATCCCTGAACAATTGATATTTTTCCATTTGTTTAGATTTGACTTGCTTGTGTGAAAAGTGTTGTTTTTTAATTGTGTTTATATAGTTCCTAGTTTTCTCTTGGCAGGTAGATTCACCAGTATCTGATATTGTTTACAGTTTTTTTTAATGGAATTTGTCTTTCAATCTCTTGCTGCTGGGCTTCTATAGTACTATATGGAAATCCTGCTAATTTGTTTGGTTTTATTTTATAGTTTTCAACTTTGTTAAAGTTGTTAATTGTTTTAAGTAGTTTGTTAGCTGATTTTCTAGGATTCTTTAAGTATAACATCATATCATATGCAAAATATGCAAAGAGTGATAGTTTTGTTTCTGCATTGCCTATTCTAATTTCTTCAATTTCTTTTTCTTCTTTTATTGCTAAAGCTACCATTTCTAGTACAGTACAATGTTGTGTCACCACTGATCTTATCAGGAAAGCTTCTAGATTATTGCCATTACATATAATGCTTGGTGATGATTTTAGATAGATACTGTTTCTCATTTTAAGGAAAACTCTACTTATTCTTGTGGTGTCTAGTGTTCTTCATAGGAATAGGTACTATATTCTGTCAAGAGCTTTTTCTGCATCTATTGGTATAGTCATATGATCCCTGTTTGCTTTGCCCTGCATTCCTGGTTTAAATCCCACTTGTTCACAGTGTATTATCCTGGTGATAAATTGCTGTGATCTCTTTTCTAATATTTTATTTAAAATTTTTGCATCAATATTCATTAAGCAAATTGGCCTATAATTTTCTTTCCCTGTTTTGTTTCTTCCTGATTTTGGTATCACCACTATATTTGTGTCATAAAAAGAATGTGATAGGACTCCTTCTTTGTCTATTTTTCTAAATAGTTTTTATAGTATTAAAATAATTGTTCTTTAAAAGTTTGGTGGAATTCACTTATAAATCCATCTGGCCCTGGGGATTTTTTCTTTGGGAATTAAGTGATGGTTTGTTCAATTCTTTTTTTCCCTTAAAATGGGGTTATTTAAGTATTTTATTTCCTCTTTTATTGAAAGATAAAAAAAAAGAAAACTAACATTATTGCACATTGACTCAAAATTTTTAAACAAAATCCTATCAAACCATCTACAGCAATTTATCCAAGAAATTATTCATTATGATCAAGTAGTATTTATAACGGAGATGCAATGATGGCTCACCATTAGGAAAATAAGCAATATAATTAATCATATTAAAAACAAAATATGCAAATCACATTGTCATCTAAAGAGATGTGGAAAAAGACTTTGGCAAATTATGCTACTATTTTATGGTAAAAGCCCTACATATATAGTCATAGTTGACATTCTTAACATAATGAAAAGGATCTATCTAAAATAAAAATTAGCCATCATATGCAATGTGGACACGCTAGAACCTTTTCCAATAAGTACCAGAATGAAACATGGATGCTGACTCTTCATGTTATTTTCACATTGCTTTAAAAATGCTAGGAATAGTAATGAGAAGAGAAATTAATTAAAAGAATAAAGACAGGTAAAGAGGAGATAAAACTATTGCTGTTTGCTGATGATATGATGGCTTACTTGGAAAAACCCTAGAATCAGCAAAGATAGTAATTGAAACAATTAATAGCATTAGCCACGTCACAGGGTATAAAACAAATCCTCAAAATGAACACTATTTCTATATAAAAATAATAAATCACAAGAAACAGAAAGGGAAATCCCATTCTAAGTAATCATAATTCATCAAATGCATTAATGATTAAAATAATGGCATCAACCTACAAAAGCACACAAGAGAATTGTATATATTGCAATATAAAACGTTTCTTAAAGAAATACAGAAGAACCTAATTAGTTTGAAGAATTGCTCATGGCTTAGCAATGCTAATATAATAAAAATGACAATATTACAAATTAATTCATAGGTTTTAATATAGTACTAATCAAATTACCATGGGTATATTTTACTGAATTTGAGGAATTAAAAATATTTATTTCAAAAAGAAAAAAAAGTCTAAAATAACAAGGGAAATGATTAAAAGAAGAAAATATGATGAAAGAGCAGCATTTCCAGACCACAAATTATATTAAAAAACAGAAGCAATGATAGCCATATGGTATTATTAAAAGAATAAAAAAGATCAGTGGAAAAGACTGAGCAACAAAGATTCAGGAGAAATACTCAAAAAATCAGCGTTTGATAAAGATAAAAATATAATTACCTAGAAAAGAAAACTCCAAATTTAATAAAAACTGCTTGGGAAACTGAAAAGCAGCCTGACATAAGTCAGACTTAGACCAATACCTGACACCTTACTGTACCATATGTTATAAATGGATACATGACCTTAACATTAGAGATACTATGATATAAATTAGAAGAGAAACATCATATACCTCTTATGACTTTGGTTACCAGATATATTTGTAGGGGGGTGGAGCCAAGAAGCAGCTGGGTGGGAAACAGGGAGTTGCCTAAGCTCTCCACCAAATCCCTCCAAACACCTGTAAAAAAGGGCTCTGCACAAATTCTACAGCTACAGAACCTAAGAAATAACAGAGGGAAGCAGGTCTTTAGCCCAGGACAGCCTGGATGGTCACTGGGAAGGGTCTATTGCACCGTGCTGGGAGTAGAGCACAGCCCAGTGTAGGCCATGCCAGGACAGTCCAGGGCAGAGGAGATTGTGCAAGAAGGCGCTCAGGGCCTGGAATCACTGAACTCTGGCAGTTACCAGACCTTGTAACCCACAAACACCAAAGACCACAAAGCAAGTCAGTGGGAAAAGTGCTGGATCTGCGGGAGAGAAGTGAAAGTCTGGCCCCAGTCCAGGGGACGGTGGAGGTGGTGCCACAGTAGCAGGAAGCTCTGTTGGCCACTTCCAGAGCACAGCTGCTGCTGATTCCAGAGTCTCTGGTCCACCAGGTGGGAGGAATCAAGCAACAGACCAGAGCGGTAATGCAGTGAGCACTTTGCTGGTGCAGAGGCAAGGTTCTCTTGCTTTGCCTGCTTAGATCTGGTTTGCTGTCCTGGTTGGTGGCTTTTGGGGGAAGAGGAGAACCAGCGTGGTAGAGCTTGTGTTGGCTTAGAAGTAGCTCTGAAAAGAGCGGTACAGGAGCCCTGAAGCTTGGGTCAAGGCACTCTTCTCTCTGAAGGCAACCATAACCTGGGCAAAAGCTAAAGAGTCAAGTAGTTGGCTGGGAACATGAGGAAGGGAAAACAGAATCAGACTCAGACTCAGACTACAGAATCCTTTTTTGGTGACAAAGAAGATCAAAACATACAGCCAGAAGAAGTCAACAAAGTCAAAGAGCCTACATCAAATCTTCCAAGAAAATGGAAGAGCTCAAAAAGGATTTGAAAAAGCAAGTAAGAGAAGTAAAGGAAAAATTGGAAAGAGGAATGACAATGATGCAAGAAAACCATGAAAAAAAAAGTCAGTGACTTGCTAAAGGAGACCCAAAAAAATACTAAAGAAAACAACACCTTAAAAATAGACTAACCCAAATGGCAAAAGAGCTCCAAAAAGTCAATAAGGAGAAGAATGCCTTGAAAGAATTAGCCAAATGGAAAAGGAGGTCCAAAAGACTACTAAAGAAAATACTAGCTTAAAAATTAGAATAGAGCAAGTGGAAGCTAGTGACTTGATGAGAAATCAAGATATTATCAAACACAACCAAAAGAATGAACAAATGGAAGACGATGTGAAATATCTCATTGGAATAACCACTGACCTGGAAAATAGATCCAGGACAGATGATTAAAAAATTATTGGACTACTTGAAAGCCATGATCAAAAAAACAGCCTAGACATCATCTTTCAAGAAATTATCAGGGAAAATTGCCCTGATATTCTAGAACCAGAGGGTAAAATAGAAATTGAAGGAATCCACCAATTACTTCTTGAAAAAGATAACAAAAAGAAAACTCCCAGGAATATTGTAGCCAAATTCTGGAGTTTTCAGGTTGAGGAGAAAATATTGCAAGCAACCAGAAGGAAACTATTTGAGTATTGTGGAAATACAATAAGGATAACACAAGATCAAGCAGCTTCTACATTAAGGGATCAAAGGGCTTGGAATATGACATTCCAGAGGTCAAAGGAAAATTTAAAGACATGAAATAAGGATTCAATGACAGAATTCTATTCTCCCTGTGAATTCTGAAGACTATAAAGCATTGGAAATTAGAATTTGTGATCCTGGACCTAGAGATCATATGAAGAAGTGTCAGCATTCGATTAAAACCAAGAATCACCTACCCAGCAAAACTGAATATAATGCTCCAAGGCAAAATACAGATTTTCAATAAAATAGAGGACTTCCAAGCTTTCTCAGTGAAAAGACCAGAGCTGAATAGAAAATTTGACTTTCAAATACAAGAATAAGAGAAGCATGAAAAGGTAAAGAGGAAAGAGAAATCATAAGGGACTTACTAAAGTTGAATTGTTTTGTTTTCATTCCTACAGAGAAAGATGATATTTGTAACTCCTGAAACCTTTCTTGGTATTAGGGTAGTTGAAGGGAACAAACCAATAAAATTAAGGAGTGAGAGAGGAATATATTGGGAGAAGGAGAAAGGGAAAGATAGAATTGGATAAATTATCTCACATAAAAGTGGCAAGAAAAAGGAATTCTATTGGAAGGGAAGAGGGGGCAGGTGAAAAGGAATGAGTGAATCTTGCTCTCATTGGATTTGGTTTAAGGAGGGAATAACATACACACTCAATCGGCTATCTTATCCCACAAGAAATTAGGGGGGAAAGGGATAGATGAGGGGGATGATAGAAGGGAGGGCAGATTGGGGGAGAAGGTAATCAAAAGCAAACACTTTTTAAAAGGGTCAGGGTCAAGGGAGAACATTGAATAGAAATGGACAGGATAGGATGGAGGGAAATATAGTTAGTCTTTCACTACATAACTATTATGGAAATGTTTTGGATAATGATACATGTGTGGCCTATGTTGAATTGCTTGCCTTCTCAAGGCAGGCGAGTGAGGAGGGAAGAAAGGAGAGAATTTGGAACTCAAAGTTCTAAAAACAAATGCTCAAAAAAAAGTTATTTTTTTGAGTGCAACTGGGAAATAAGATGTACAGGCAATGGGGTATAGAAATCTATCTTGCCCTAGAAGAAAGTAAGGGGAAAGGCAAGGGGAGAGGAGTTGACAGAAAGGAGTGCAGCCTGGGGAAAGGCATAATCACAATATATGTCATCTTGGGGTGGGGAAGGGTAGAAATGGGGAGAAAATTTGTAACTCGAAATCTTGTGGCAATCAATCTTGAAAAATAAAAATATTAAATAATAAAAAATATGGAAGAAAAGAAAAAAAAGATATATTTGTAAGGGTGAGGTAGCAAGGGAGGCTGCCATGTGGGGAGTGTGTGCATGGCAGGGTGAGCAAGGTTGCGTGTCTAGGCCATCAACTGCTGATCAGTGGGAGCCTCACTCCCCCAAATTCTCCCTCCACATCCCCAAACCTGCCTTTCAATGGGAAGTTTGCCCTTGCTCAACAAGGCCTTGGCACTGGTAAAAAAACTGAACATGATCCAGGCTTAAGTGCTTGCAGTGGATAAAAACTTTAAAAGCTTTGGTTCAAGAAAATTTAAAGACATGAAATAAGGATTCAATGACAGAATTCTATTCTCCCTGTGAATTCTGAAGACTATAAAGCATTGGAAATTAGAATTTGTGATCCTGGACCTAGAGATCATATGAAGAAGTGTCAGCATTCGACCTCCGATCATGAATGGGCCCATGCACTCACATCCATTGGTAGCATTACTGAATGGCCAAGACTGTACAGGAGAAATGTCTGTTCTGGAAGATGTAGCTACAATGGCGTTTTATGATGCACAGTTCATAAAAGAAATATTTGAAAAGGTACTAAATGAAGTAGTGGGTGCCTGAATGTTTCACACTATCACTTTAACATGAGAAGAACTAGAGAAATTGAAAGCTCTTCGAATAACTGACCGAGCTGACAGTGTTTTTGATAACATTGATATCATGTCTGCTGGGGATTTAATGAATTGTGGTATGCAATGTGCCAGGTGTATCCTTACAAGAGGCTGCAGATTCTACCACTCACCTCATCCTGAACCTCTATAGATGAACTACCTGGCTCCACTAGGCATTGCAAGAAGGCACAGGAGTCCAAAGTGTGGAACAGATCCAGGAAGTTGGTTCTGGAGCTGCCAGGATTCGAGGGGAGACCTTGGGCATTATTGGATTAGGTACTATTGGACAGGCAGTTGCACTGCATGCCAAAGACTTTGGCTTCAGTGTCATTTTCTATAACCCATACCTGTCTGCTGGCATTTAATGTGCTTTAGGGCTCCAGAGGCTGAGCACTTTACAGGACCTACTCTTTCACAGTGACTGTGTGACACCCAACTGCAGCTTGAATGAACACAATCATCATCTAATTAATGACTTCACCATTAGCCAGATGAGACAAGGGGCTTTCCTGGTGAACACAGCAAGAAGTGGTTTGGTAGATGAAAAAGCACTGGCACAGGCCCTGAAGGAAGAAAAGATACAAGGGGCAGCCTTAGATGTACATGAGTCAGAACCATTCAACTTTAGCCATGGTCCCTTAGATGACGTGCAAAATCTGATCTGCACTCCCCATGCAGTGTGGTAGAGTGAGCAGGCCTCCATTGAGATGCGAGAGGAGATCTGGAGAGCCATCACAGGTTGTATTCCAGACAGCCTGAAAAATTGTGTTAATAAAGATCATTTGACCAAAGCTACACATTGGGCCATAATGGATCCAGCAGTAGTTCATCCTGAGCTTAATGATGCCGCATATAGCAGGTACCCTCCAGGCATGGTGAGTGTGGCTTCAGCTGGCATCCCCACAGAAGTAGAAGGTGTAGTCCCCAGTGCCATGTCCTTATTCCATGAGCTCCCCACTGTGGTCCATCCTCCCCATGCTCATTCACCTGGCTAGACCATCAAACCAGAAGCTGATAGAGACCACCCAAGTGACCAATTACAGCCTAAGAAAACAGCATTCCCAAAATTGGAGCCTTCAATTTTGAAGATAGGATGGAAAAAAAATCTGGATTTTTGAATACAGGAAAAACCATGAACTTATAGGAGGTCACATTTGTTTTGGAAAATGATCTAATATACAGATATAAAAGGCAAAAGGTGCAGGAGGTAAAAAGAAGATTTGATTTTTTCCCCTCTGTAAAAATTGTAGTTTGTCCTCCCTCTAGTGGACTGATTCACTGTTTCTGTGTCCTATAGGTTCTTTGTTAAGCAAGAGAAGTTAGTAGTTAATTATGTCATGAATGTACTTGTTTATGTAAAGTTTTTAGAACATTAAAAAGGATCTGTTTGCTTAGCTGTCAACAAAAAAGAAAGCAAAAAGGTGGCATTCAAAAAACCAATTCTGAGATGATTTTTATATGTTAAAACACGCCCCAAAATGAAGCAGTTGGCAAATTCTCAAGACAATGATTTTTTCCCATTTTTCTTTCTATGCCACACAGTGCATTGTTTTTTCTACCTCCTTGTCTTATTTTTTAGACTAATTTAGGAAACAAAAGAAAAAACTTTTTTTTTCTGATTTGGGCATGAATTTCCCTTCTTTCCAAATGAAGACAACATTGCAAAAAGATTTTGAGGAAATCAGAGCTTTCGTATAAATTACCATTGTGCTTTTGGTCACCAGTTAAAGCATATATTATTGTGGTTTGCAAAAAGGCACCAGACTGCTGAAGGGTAGCAGCATTTCATTGCCTACATTGATTCGTTCCTGGTAATATGATAGGCTAGCAATATTTTTGGTCAAAAAGAAATAAAAATCCCAGACAAGTTTTTTTTTTAAAAAAAAGATGTATTTGTAGTGAAACAAATGATAGAATTTATTCTAAAAGATAAAAAAGTTAACTGATTATTTGAAATTGAAAAGCTTTTTCATTAACAACCTTAATATATCTAGGACAAGAAGGGAAGGAGTCAAACAGGAAAAAAAAAACAAACAAAAAAACAATTTTGTATAAAAATTCTGATAAGGTTTTGGCATCCAAGATATGTAATAAATAAATACAAATTTATAAATAAATGTAATTGACATTCCCCACCAAGTGAAACGAGACATTACCACATCTCGGTAGATAAACACTGTGCTTAGAATCAGGAAGACCTGATTTCAAAACCAGCCTTAGACACTCAGTAGCTATATGACTCTGGGAAAGTCACTTAATCTTGTTTGTCTCAATTTCCTCATCAATAAAATATGCTGAAAAAGGAAATGGCAAATCAATTAAGTATCTATGCCAAGAATACCCCTATTGGGGTCACACAGAGTCAGAAATGATTGAAAAATGAACTAGACAAAAGGTCAAAGGATTTGAACAGTTTTCAAAAAAAGTTACAAAATATTGCTAACTGCATTTTTTTTAAAAATTGCTGAATCTTTAAAAATAAGAGAATTGCAAATCAATACAACCCTGAGGCTTTACTTCACACCTTCCCTACATACTTGCAAAAAAATGACAAAAAATGGCAACATAAATACAAAAAATAGACACACTAATACATTAGGAGCCATGAAATGCTACAGCCATTTTAGAAAATAATTTAGAATTATGCACGTAAAGTGACAAAAATGTTCATACTCTTTGAACCAGACACTCTGTTCCTGGACTTATGCCCCAATAATGCCATCAAAATAAAAATGTCCCCATATTCTCCAAAATATTTATAGTAGCCCTTTTTGTGACAGCTAAGAAGAGGAAACAAAGTACATGACCATCAACTGGGGAATAGCTAAACAAATTATGACACATGAAGGTAATGGATTATTATTGTAATATAGGAAATTATGTGTGAGATGAATGCAGAAAAGTTTTGAAATTTATATAACCTGATGAAAAGTGAAGTAAGCAGAGTCAAATATATATATATATGTATATATAAAATATGTCTGTGTATATGTGTATATGTATATATATACACACACACACACACACATATATATATGTATAGGAAAGAGTACACAAGATACTAGGGTGACTTAAAAAACAAAAAAAAATTCCAGAAAAATTCATAAAATTTTAAAAACAAAATTCATTCACTCAAAAAGGAGAAAAAAAAAGAACACCCTTCTCCAAACCCAAAATGTAATGTTCCACAAATATGTACCCACACACATATGTATGTATGTATGTATATATATATATATATATGTATATATATATATATATATATTTGTGCATGTGCTTGTGTATATGTAATTGATTACCTTCCAGATCTCCATACTTGTTAATAAAATTTTGAAAGTTATAACAACATGTTATTAAGATCTTAAATGAAGTGTAAAGAAGTATCTACATTTTTTATGCCTTTAAGAGTTTAAGAAGTTTTTCCATTGGATTCCTTGGAATTAGAGGGCAGGTAGCCATTGAGTGGCCAAAGGATCAGCTACACCCTTGGTGTTCCTTTAAAAAACATGCTCTTTGTGAAGGAACATGAGGTAACAGACAGCTGGGAAGAGACTGAAGTCTATGATTCGAGAAGAGACTCAGATTCGGAGGAAGGAAATGGCATTTTAAAAGAAATAATTCTTCAGCTCTAGATGTAGGAGAGGAGACTTCTTCACTCTGCTATCCCACCTCAATTGTCTATGACTTGTTTCAGTGGAACTGCTTATCCATTAGAATACAGTACCCTCAGTAGACTGGAGGGGCTTTAGAATAGATGGCACTGGCTATCAGGAATTGAACTGCCCAAAAGAATAATCCCAAGAAGCCAAGAAGGTATTTGAACTGAAAGTATTTGAAACTAAAAGATATGCTGTGTCCAAGGAGAACAGACTGAGTACACCATTGGGCAAGAAAAGACATCATTACCCTGATTTGATGGAGATATGAGTTTTCTGGATTAGGTATGTGGCCTTCCACATGTAGTGAAACAGTTCCTACTAGTATGCTGGCAGCCAATCCTCCATTAATTTAGTGTGGGAGGTTTAAGAAAGTGTGATTCAGATTTTTAGGAGTAATATTTTGTTCCTATTTTTTTTATAATATCATCTCAACAAATACTTCTTTTTTGACATAGTATCAACAGACTTAATATTAAAGATAAATGCACTGGTGAGGCCTGTAGTTTGGGAAAGCAACTGTAATTTTTAGATTACAGACTCACTGAAGAATTCGAAGATGGGCTTCCCCCCCCCCCCCATGCATACTTTACCTGGAATTGTGAGTTTGGGGATAGGTTAGCTGGGAGTGGGGGGAAGGAAGTACATAAAATTAATGACAACAATGGGCATGTACAGGAACTGCACATTTGAGAGGAAGAAACAGAAGAGACATATAACCAAAGCACAGATTTAAAGTGGATACTCACAGGGAATATGGGGCCAGGGAACATACTTGAACGAGCAACTCATATTTCCAAACTTTTAGAGTGACTGACACCTTCCAACAATGTCATTGTTCTGATCTTGCTGTCCTCAGGGTTGCTGCCAGAGTTTTAATTCCTGATCAACATTATCTTGTTCTGTCCATATCTACCTGCTAGCCATCTGTAGCAGTAAGGCAAGATTCATGACCTCAAAGAGGACCATGAACATGCCTGTATAGTTTGGAATCACAAAGTATGAAAACTCTCTAGATAAGAGGCAGAGAAAGTATAACATTTATTTAGACACCAGAGGATCAAACCCCAAGACCAATAACTCCAACCCAACAGCAGTAATTGTATTCCAAAACCAAAGTCCACCTTAATGTAACAACAAGGAATTTATAACACAGTATTACAATAAGGTACCAAGTCATACTGTAACCTTCCGCCTGCTGGGGCCACCTCATAAACATTCAGAATCCCAATTGTTTGCCTGTTTTCTCTCCCCCTTCCGTCATTGAAAGGGTATAGGCTTGGGGCTTAGTGCCTATTAAGTAAAGGGTGGAGCCCAGCCTAAAAACAAGCATTCATTCCAGCTTTCCTTAAATGGCTGCACCTGAGGCCTATTGAATTGGTGGGAAAGGTCTTTCATCACTGCTTGGCATCACATGGGTGTAGGCCTGCCTCTAATTATGCCTCCCTTTATTAGCCCCACCTGAGGCCTACTGAATGGGAGGGGGAAAGATCTTTAATCACTCATTGGCATCATACCATCTTAACTTTCAGGTCATCTTATAATGATTAGAAACCCTCTCCTTGGTAAGGAAAAGGAGACAGTCCTTTCAGTTGTAGTCAAGGATATCAACCAGCTAAAGACTAAAATACCAAAATAAAAGTGAAACCAAAAACATAGG
>CM053622.1:619401012-619424975 GCA_028646595.1 Phalanger gymnotis | reverse complement strand
CCCCAGTAAATCATTTCAGCAGATGGTCTAAACCAGTTTGAGGGTAACCAAAGGGTCTCAAACCCATTGGTGAGTTAGGCTGGTATCTACCCCACTGTAATGGCAATGAGGGTGGGACTTTTTTTTTTTTTACTGTTTTCTCCTTTGGAATACTGAAGTAATCAAGTACCTTTGATGAGTTTTGCTTTTCAGATGTAATGGCAAGCAAAGTAGAATTTTTGTTGTCTTTGTTTTGGAGTGCTTCTCAGCACTAAGGAATCTTTGATTGAATTAGGAGTCTTTGAGGACCTGCTTACATTGAGGGAATGCCTAGCTATGCCCTCTGACCCTGAGGAAGTGTTAAAGTCACAAGAAGGCCTAAGTCACTTGGGTTTGAGTCACATGGTTGTGTCGCCCTTTGACTCTGAAGAAATTTTTATGAACTCAGAGATTAGCATTTTGCCTTTAGGGGCACACTCATTGAAAGAGTGTTGGTGATGACACTCTGGGTAGCCACTGAAGTAGCCCCCCAGCTTGGAAAAACCCATGGTGCTTCTCTGGTAACTCTGTATTGTGATTTGGTCTGTTTATATTGTCTCTGTTTTTAATTTCTGGTTGTATTTGCTCTGAAGTTCAGGGTGCTGACTTTTTTCCCCTGGACTAAGTAAATCATACGAGTATGTTTAATTGAAGTGAAATTGTAAACCCCTTAAAGTTGCTTTTCTTAGAAAAGCAGATCAAAGAATCTGTGCTAGCAGCCCTCCTGTGCGCTCTTGTTGGTCTTGTTATTGGTCTTTCACCTCCACAGCATCAGCTAGCTGCAAAGCATATGAAGACTTCCATTTGTAGAATGGGTGGATCAGAACAATCTGTTACAACAGCAATAAAGGCAGCTGAAGCAATCACTGTGGAGTGCTTAAAGTTTGGTTAGACATCAAAGAGGCCAAAGTTATCCACTGCATCTTGAGCCATCAGCAGTCATCTTGATTCTGTCCTGTCTCTGTACTATGATGACTCTGGAAAAGAGACTGAAGCTGACAATTTTGTGCAACTGTGCCTTAATTAAATTCAATTTATGTATGAATCAAAAGACATCACCTATACCATTTTACCATTTTTACTTATCTTAAAACCCTGTGGCAACAGGCAAGTGACAAAGCAGCATACACTGGGAGTTATAATCGCAATCCTGCACACAGGCAACCCAGGCCATAAGGTCTTCCTCTCATTGGAAGCAGCAGCAGGATATGTTAGACCCCTGAGTTTCTGACCTGCCTTTTAAGAATCACACTGCTCACCTCCTGATGTGAGGAAGGGCCTGGAAAAGTTCCATAAAAATTGTCTGCTTACCCAACCCTGCCCTGAATACCACAGCAAATGGGAAACCCCACCCAGTGGTCAAAACATAAAAAAAAATGTACAAAAATGTCTACAAAGATGATTACACTCATCATCAGTACATGGAATATGTGCATACATGTGCAGACATCACAAAATCCAGTAGACCTGAAAGATGAACAACTCTTGTTGCAAAAGAACTCAATAGGTTTCACATGAAAATAATAACCCTGAGTGAAACACGGCTGGCAAATGAAGGCTAGCTAAATGAAGTTGGAGCTGGATAGCCATTTTTCTGGGGTGGCTGCAATGAAGGGGAGTCCCATGAAGCTGGTGTAGGTTTTGAAATCAAATTTAATCTAGTCAACATGCTTGTATACCTACCAAAAGGAGTGAATGGCATGCTCATGACAATGCAATTGCCACTTGCAGGAAAATGCCATGCCACCATCATCAGTGTTTATGTTCCCATCACAACAAACTCTGATGAGGTCAAAGAAAAATTTTATGAAGACCTGAATACCCTTATCATCAATGTGCCAAAAGAGTACAAGCTTATAATTCTGGATGACTTTAATACTCAAGTAGACTCAGACTACCAGACTTTGTGGGGAATCCTAGGGAGGAATGGAGTTGGAAACAGAAATAGTAATGGTCACTTACTACTGAAGACTTGTGCTTCTCATGACCATCTCATCACCAACACTGTCTTCTATTTACCCAAATGTATTAAAACTTCATGGATGCAAACTTGTAGCAAACATTGACATTTAGTAGACTATATGATTGTTAGGAAAAGAGACAGACAGGATGTGAGAGTAATGAAGGCAATGCATGGTGCAGAGTGCTGGACTGATCAGAGACTTATCCTGTCCAAGCTAAATATTCACATTCAATAAAAGCGGTGGCCCCAATGCAAAATGACTACCAGAGGCATTATTGTCAACATATTAGAGCTCTTCTCTGAAAGGGAACAGTGTGTTGCTAACTTGGAGGGAAAGTTGAGCCAATACACAGTTGGTGACAGTGGAGCAGAAAAAGAGTGGGCAGCTTTCAATGACTTGATCTATAGCACTGCATTTCCTCATCTGGATCAGAACACTTGGAAATGTCAACTAGTTTGATGAAAATGATGGGGAAATTCAGAAGCTGCTAAATGAAAAATGAGAACTCCACAGGATTTACCAGCAGGATGGTTCATCCATCTCTAATAAGGCAGAATTTAATTTCACCAAGAATACAGTATAAACAAAGCTTAGAGACATGCAGGCTTCTAGGCTCAGTAAGAAGGCAGATGAAATTCAGTTTTATGCTGATAATAACAATCCAAAGCATTATTTTGATGCCCTGAAGTCTATTTATGGGACAAAGATCTATGGTACATTTCAACTACTCAGTAATGTTGGAGCCACATTGATTAGTGATAAGGATGTGATCCTAGAGAGAGGGGCTGAACACTTCCATAGTGTTCTCAAAAGACCATCACCAATCAATGCTGAAGCCATTTACTGTTTACCTTAGGTTGAAGTCAATACATTGTCCTGTAACGTGGGCTAGTTATGCCTGATTTGGGGTAGAATATTCCATGCTCATATTGGTCTGATCAGCCACAGTCAGACATACTGTAACTTGACTGTAGCATAGTGATATCATTTTAGTCCCCTTCCAGAACAAAGGACAACAATAAACACACACACACACTCACACATATGTATATATACAGATATGTATATATATACATATACATATGTACATATAGGGTACATGTGAACATGCCTTAAATACACATTAAAATATATGCTATATATATATGCATATATCAAACATAACATATTGATAGTAACATAAAACATCAAATTATGATAATATATAAAATATATTAGTAAGCAACAAAGCCCTTGCTTTTTGCTATAAAAACTCATTGTTCCCGAATAGAAATATTTAAAGATAAAACAAAAAAAACAGCATTTCTTTATTTG
Source organism: Phalanger gymnotis (assembly GCA_028646595.1). Taxonomy (NCBI): domain Eukaryota; kingdom Metazoa; phylum Chordata; class Mammalia; order Diprotodontia; family Phalangeridae; genus Phalanger; species Phalanger gymnotis. The sequence goes on along the minus strand of CM053622.1, from coordinate 619,421,679 downwards.
ATACATTTAATAGAGATAATTAAAACCATTGTCAGGTTGCCTTCTAAGTCTTCTAATAGACTTTCAGGTCAATAAAAGCATAGTAAAAATGTTGAAATTATGAATTTGAGAACTATGTTAATGTCTAATCTTTGGATGTATTCCCATCAAAAATTTACTCTCTATCAATTGACTATTCAAAATCAACATGACATTTGTGAAGGACCTCTGTTTGAGAAGTCTGAGCTCAAGTATTACCTAGTATCAGGGACATTATCTATGCAGGCAATATCTGAAAAAAGTATACCATGAAATCTCCCTCCTTCCTCTGACCCTATTTCTGTATTACCATTCTATAGTATATGACAATGTGCACATTATTTAAAAAAAAGAGAAAAAATTATCAGAATGGTAGAATTAGATGAGCTGAAAAAAAACTTTAGAAAGCCTGAGGAAGAAACCCCTCATATCATAGAAAAAAAGAAACTTCAGTTTCAGGTTGGTGAAATAGCTCACTCGAATTCACATAGTTACTGGTAGAATGAGCAGCAAAAGTCAAATCACCCACTCTCTAACTCTTTCAACTTTTTGATTCAGGCCGCTTAATAAAAGACACATTGTGGAGACTATTCTAATATTAGGATTTTGGAATAGAAGATGTCTAGTCTCTTTCAGTTTTAATGTTCTATGATTTAGTGATAGTCATTTTGTGTTTCTATAATGTGTATGAGACAGTCAGAGAGAGACAGAGACAGAGAAGGACAGAGAGAGAGAGGGAAAGAGAAAGAGACACACAGAGAGACAGAGACAAATGGAGGCAGCGACAGATAGAGACAGAAAGCTCAAGATGCCCTGTTAAGGAAAAGGATTTGGTAGTAAAGGAAAGTGCTGGCTTAATACATTAATTCTTTTGTAAATTTGTATGGACAAAGAAGATAGTATGAAGTTAGGAATACTAAAACTTCATAGAACAGAAAGAAGTAGTGAAATAAAGATAAATATAAAGAAAGCTTAGCATAGACTCCAGTTGAGCCAGATAAGCCCATGAGCATTAAAAAATTAAAAAAAAAGAAAAACAAACAAATGAAAATAGAACCAATATGTCAGTATTTCCAGAGAAAACTTTTCATTAGGACTGAATTATATCATCTGCACTCCAATTAGCTTAGTCCCCAATATATGTATATGAAGAAGTGTAAATGGCAGGAAAAAAAATGAAAAATGAGCAGCTTAACCCAAAAAAGCATACAGAGAACTCTATGACTACAGTAGCAATTTTTTTTTATAATATTGATTGATCAATTCTTAAGTCACATGAAAGAAGGGAATACAGGAGATAAATGAGGTAAAAGCGTTAGAATTAAAAATTATACAAATATCAAAAAACAATCAAGAAGATATCAGTAACTAATAATCCATATTCCCACTTTCTCAAAACTATCAAGTCTTTATACACGTGATTTATACATTTTCATAAAATACCCAAATATGAGATAGGATTAGCCATATTTTTGCAAACTTTTTTTTATAAAGGCCATATCTTCATACATTAGTATTGCATAAAGTGAGCCAAGATAATGGAGTAAACAGTAAGTTACTCTCACTCTCCCATGTTGACCTCTAAAAAAACAAATGTAAATAGCACCCCGGGAAAAATCCTGGAACTGCAGAGCCAGTGGAAAGATGAATAGTGTCTTAGCCCAAGAAACTTGGAGGACCAGTAGGAAAGGTCCATTTCACTGGGGCAAGAAGAGAGCATATTCAAGAACAGAAAATGTTCCAGCAAGCTGATGGCAAGCCCCACTTCAGCAAACCAGTGGGAGATCCTGAGCCCCAGGGTGGTAGAACAGTCAAATGACAACACTCAGACACCCCCCCCCCCATATGCCTTACCACAGCCAGGAGAACTGGCAGAGTCCAGCTCAGAGAAGCACCATATGCACCATCACAGCTCAAGGTAGGTAGGCCTCCTCCAGTGGCCAGACCTCTCTGTGCTCTGGTGCAGTCCCATGTGGGCAGGAGTCCTTCAGCAGCTGACCTCCATGTCCTTCAGTGCAGCTCAGGGTGGACAGGTTTCAGCCCAGCCCAGCATGTACAGGCTTCTTCCAGCAGCCAGACCTCCACATGCTTCATTATAGCCCCAAGGAAATGCAGAAAAACCACACCTGGCCTAATCACACCCCAGACACCACCACCAGGACCCCAGTTCAGTACCAGGTAAGCTGACAGACCCTTACAGAATCTACCTGCCAGTATCTGAGGCCCCAGAACACAAAGCCAGTAACCAGACCCTTGGGCCCCAGCATAAGAAGCTTGTGACAGTGCTCCCCTTACCCCAGAAGCAGAGCCCAGCTTTAAAAGCCAGAAAACATGCAACAAAATGATCAAAAAGCAAAAACAAACACTGACCATATACTCTTTCAATGGGGACAGAGAATATCAAAACACAAACCCAGAAGAGGGCAACATTGTCAGTATACCTACATCTGAAATGTCAAAGGGAAATATGAATTGGTCTCATGCCCAAAAGCCTTCTTGAAAGAGCTCAAGAAGAATTTTTACTAGTCAAATAGTTTTTACAAGTCAAATAGTTTTTCTACTGGGAAAAGAAATAAGAGGTATACAAGAGAATATCAATAGCTTGGAAAAGGAAGTACAAAAATCAACTGTAGAAAACAATTCTTAAAAAAAAAAATACAAGTGGCCAAATGGGAAAAAATCCACTGAAGAAAACAACTCCTTAAAAAGGAGAATTGGTCAAACGGAAAAGGAGGTACAAAAGCTAACTAAAGAAAATAATTCATTAAAAATTAGAATTGGGCAAGTGGAAGCTAATGATTCTATGAGACATCAAGAATCAGTTAAACAAAATCAAAAGAATGAACAAATAGAGCAAAATGAAAAAAGAATTGTGGAACATATATGATCTCATTGAATTTTCCCTTGAGCGAAAGAGAGGGACCAGTTTCACAAGATTTGATCTAGAAAGGGACCATCTATCCCAAGAGGATGTTTATGGGCTTGAATCATTGGAGTCTTTGGATTTGTAGACACTGAAATCCCCCTTCATTTCCTACTGATGTTAGGTTCTGGGTATTGGTAGAGTGGTCTTTTAAACATTGACAAGTTCCTCCTTTCTACAAATGCAAAACTTGAGACTTCTCCTGGGTGAATCTCTGTAGGTGTCCCTATTGGTTATTTTTGTTTTTGTTTTTTGTTGTTTTTTTTTTTTTATACTGGGCAGAACATATTCAGCATACCAAAAGCTCGACTTTCCTGTAGTGACCAACAGTGGCTTATAGGACTCAAGGTTTCAGGATTCCTGTGATTATGGAAAAGAAGAGCACCATTTTCCAACTCTGATATTGAACACTTGACTGATAGCATAGGTAGCAGGGTCAGACAGCACCAGAAATATTGCTTTGTGAAATGGGAAGGGGAAAAGTTTGCTACCAATGTATTTTCCTGTTACTTACTCTGCTTTTACATTTTAAGAAAATTATCCTTTATGCCCCTAAGTGTAATTAATTACTGGCTGATTTCAGGAAAGAAAACCAGAATGAATGAATGGAGCCTGAGAGCATTGGTTTAAGTACATATGAAACAAAATCCAGCTGAGATAGTTAGGAATATTAAAAGTGATGTGTAACAAACATTAAAATACTTTATTTGGAAAATGTCTATTTGGTGAAAATGCAGCCTTCAACAAAATTTCTTGAAAACATTGAAATCATTTAAATACCTTGAAAAAAATGGAACCTGAGACGTAATTTAAAAACCATATGATTTTCAATATCAAAGAAAGCATAATACAAGGAAATGGGTACCAAAGGCATTTTCCATGTAATGAAGGTTGCCCAGTGTAGAGTCAAAATGGAAGGACTTACTATAGACCTAGCTGTTTCTATTTATGGATATCATTCTGCTGATTATATGTAAGCCTGAAATGAAATTCTCCTTAAGGAGATACAGGACCGTACAAAAAACAAACAAACAAACAAAAAGATCAGTATAATAATACACACAGGAAAAAAAAAACAAGTCATTAAAGAATTACTATTTTTCAAACTGCAATATTTAATTTAATGTATTAGACCATCTTCTAAAGTGCAAGGCCGAGAGTCAGGAAGACCTGAATTCACATCCAGCCTTAGTAGCTTTGTGACCTGGGGCAAGACACTTAAACATGTTTGCCTCAATTTCCTCATCTGTGAAATGAGCTGGAGAAGGAAATGGCAAGGTACTCCTGTATCTTTGCCAAGAAAACCCCAAAGGGATCATAAAGGGTTGGACACTACTGAAAGGACTGAACAACAAATTGTCTATTTTAGACAGAGCAGATAAGAAACATATGAGGGCCAGAACTGAATATTAAAAGAATGGGTTGGATTGCATTTAGGAAATTACAAAGCACTTTAAATAATCTTCAATGGTACCCCAAAACAGAAAGCTATCTTTTTCTCCCTTCAATACTGATAGCCTTCTAGTGAAAATATATGTCTGTGAGTCATGGAGCATATAAAATCTTGAGGGTAGAATAAAGACGACAGACAAGACAATGGAGAGAAAGTGTAAATATAAATGTTGTCTGACATATAATTAATGATGACTTGCACTTAAGAAGGATTATAGGAAGTATATAAAAAGAGGTGGGCTCGTCATATGATGAAACGAAATGACAAGTGGACAGAATGCATACTCCATTGATACCCAATTATTTATGTCTTTATTTTTGAAGGGAGGAGAGGCAATCAGAGTTGAGTGACTTGCTCAGGATTACACAGCTAGCAAGTGTCTGAGGTCATATTTGAACTCAGGTCCTCCAGATTCCAGGGCTGGTGCTCTATCCACTATTCTACCTACCTGCCATGTTATCTTCTTATTTCTAGAAGACACAGAGGAAAGAATAGTGAGTGTATAGATACTTCAAGCATTCATGGGATGGAAATGGATGATAGTCACACAGGATTAGAAAGCTGGAAAGGCTTGAAATTTACATCATTGTAAGTAATAGTAATATCAATGAGATTATGAATCCATTAATATGTTGAAGTATCAAATGAGAAAGAGAAAGGGAGAGAGAAGCAATTTAAAGGAATATTCCTTACTAGTACATTTATTTCTATTGCTAATAATGCTGTATTTATGAACTAATTTTGCCCTCAAAGCACATAAAAATACAGTGCTAATTATATTTTAAGAAGATTCAGTTAATTTATTTCCTCCTTGGGAAATAGTACAAACATGCTTTTAATTTTCAAGAAGATGCTTATAGGACACTTTTTATATGGAAGAAGGTTGTACTTTAAAAATAATTCTTTTTAACACCAAGGTTTTAGAACATAAAATCCAATCTACAGCTCTAACTTAGGCTTCCTCTTGGGAGATTTAAAGCAGTTGTGTCACTTCACTAAACAAAGTGCCTCTGTGACCATGCTGAGAGAGAATACAAGTCCCTTAACAGCAAGAAGACTGAGAAACTTAAGAGGCATAAAGGAGAATACTGTACAGCTCCCCCCCTCTGGGTTGTTAGTGTGGCTTCCTTTAGAATTGGCCTGGATAATCCTTTTAAAGACTCACTAGTATAGAGGGTTTGTTAGGAGCTTCGAAGAGGTTGTGTTTAATCTACAATTTGGACGGAATCAATTGCATAGACTGCTAAACAAAATGAAGAAATAATTGAAGGAAGATGAGAAAAAAATGAAACTAGAATAAGATTCAGGGAAATGGTAGGAAAAATAATGACAAAAAGAGCAGACTTAGAATAGAAAAATGAAGGGAAAGTGAGATAAGAGAAGGAAACTGGCAGTAGTGCTTTATAAAGAAAGCATTGTGACTAATTTTATGTGACTCATCTGGAGCAGTTTTACTGCAAACTCCTCATTGCCCCTACATCCAGGCTAAATTTCTTTTTGTAAGTTCAAGCTCTCTATTGGCTAGCCAGGGCTTCTCTACTTAATCAAATCCCCACTAACCTTCTACTCCAGAGATTCACCAAGAAACGTTGGCTTGTGTGGAGATCTTTCCATCTCCATCAATTCAATGCCCATCCTCCTTACCTTAACAACTACCTTCTAGATCTGACCTCCAGAGTCCTTTGAATTAATCTTCTCAGCTTTGTAATACCACCCAGGTGCTTAACTATATTGGTGAGTTCTCCTGATCTGCTGTATCTAGCCAGCTCCAGCCACATATCACATCCCATCTAGCCATACCAAGAAACCTGAGCAAATGTGAGTATATTCATATGATCAAAGATTTAAATACAGAAGGGACTTTAGATGCCATTTAGTCAACTTTCCTCATCTTACAAATGAATTGAGGCTGAGAGAGACTAAGCGGACATTTCCACAGAATATATAATGGTCTCAGGTAAGATTTAAACAATGTTTTTTTCTGTCCCCAATTAATAAATGGTCAAAAGTTATGAACAGTTTTTACATGAAGTAATCAAAGCTATCTATAGCCATATGAAAAAAAAATGTTCTAACTCACTATTGATTGTAGAAGTGCAAATTAAGACAGTTCTGAGGTACTCCCTCACACACATTAGCTAAAAGGACAGAAAAGGAAAATGAAAAATGTTGGAGGGCATGTTGGAAAAATGAGACATTAATGCACTGTTGGTGGAGTTGTGAACTGATTCACCACTCTGAGGAGCAATTTACCCAAAGGGCTATAAATGCATACCCTTTCATCTAACAATACCATTAGTAGGTTTGTATCCCCAAAGAGATTTTTTTAAAAGGGAAAAAATACGTATATGTGCAAAAATATTTATAACAGCTCTTTTCTGGTGGCAAAGAATAGAAAATTGAGGGGATGCCCATCAATTGGGGAATGGCTGAACAAATTGTGGTATGTGATTATGATGGAACGTAATTTTGCTGTAATAAATGATGAGCAGGATGCTCTCAGAAAAACCTGGCAAGACTTGCATGGGCTGATACAAAGTGAAATGTACTGTGTACAAAGTAACAGCAGTATTGAAAGATGATCACCTGTGAATGACTTAGCTACTCTCAGCAATACAATGACCCAAGATGACTCTGAAGGACTTATGATGAAAAATGGTATCTATCCATTCACAGAGAAAAAACTGATGGTGTCTCAATATGGATTGAAATATCTGGTTTTTTACTTTCTTTATTTTTCTTAAAGGTTTTTGTTGTTCTATGTTTTCTTTTACAACATGACTATTATTGAAATGTTTTCCATGACTGCAAATGTCTAACCTATATCAGATTGTATGTCTTCTCAATGAGTCATGGGTTAGAGACGAAGGCAGAGAATTTGGAACTTGAATTTTTTTAAAAAAATGCATGTTAAATGTGTTTACATGTAATAGGAAAAATAAAATACCAAATAAAACAAACAAAAAGAATTGAAAGAGGAAAAAATACTGTTTTTATTTTCTTGAGTACACATCCAGTTTTCTATATGTGGTACCATTTTTCTATCTTTCCTTCCATAGTGTGTCCAACCTTTTTTTCCCCATTTCTACCTCTTGCTCTGTAAACAGTAATCATACCAATAGTAGTATTGGTACATGGGTTCTAAAAAATGTGACAGAATCAATTGACTGATATATCTCCATTCATAAACACACTGACCAAACTAAAATCATCTACCTAGGCTAGTGCTCTTTATGCTTTGCCCCCTCTTCTTGGAATGCAAGATCCTTCATGTAAAGTATTATCTCCCTTTTTTTATTTGAATCTTCAGCAATTTACACAGCACCTGGCATATGTACTAGAAAGTAGAAAATGTGATAGTAATCACTTAATATTTTTTCCTTTTCCTTTCATTCATGCAAGGCTGCTTGCTTTTGGAGGTGCTATGATCACTTCAAAATTTCATCATCTAGTACAAATTCCAGTCTTTCTCAGGGTTGATGGACCATTATGTTATGCTACCTCATTGTTGGTGAGACTCATCATTTAAATATGAAAACATCAAATAGATACATCAGACAACTCAATAAGCCAATAAGTTCTATATTATATCCAATTTTAATTCTTTTTAATATTAAATTTATTTAATTTCTGTTTTCAACATTCATTTCCATAAGTTTTAAATTTCCTTCCACTCTCTCCCACCCCCCCTCCCCAAGACAGCATGCAATCCAACATGTGCTCTACACATATATCCCTATTAAACACATTTTCAAGTTAGTCCTTTTGCACAGAAAAATTATAATGAATGGGAGAAACCTTGAGAAAGAAAGCAAAACAAAATAGAAAAGAGTCTGCTTCACTCTGCATTCTGACTCCATAGTTCTTTCTCTGGACTTTTGTGGATGACATTTTCCATCATGAGTCCTTTGGAAATGTTTTAGATCCTTGAATTGATGAGAAGGGCTAAGTCTATCAAAATCAATCCTTGCACAGTGTTGCTGTTACTGTGTACAAAGTTCTCCTTGTTCTGCTCGCTTCACTCAGCATCAGTTCATATAAGTCATTCCAGGTTTTCCCAAAGTCTGACTACTCACTCATTTCTTATAGCATAGTAACATTCCATTACATTCATATACCACAATTTGTTCAGCCATTCCTCAGCTGATGGACATCCCCTCAATTTCCAGTTCTTGGCCACCACAAAAAAAAGAGTTGCTATAAATATTTTTGTTCATGTGGGACCTTTCCCATTTTTGTGATCTCTTTAGAAGTGCTATTGCTGGATCAAAGGGTATTCACATTTTTATAGCCCTTTGGACATACTACCAAATTGCTCTCCAGAATGGTTGGATCGGCTCACAGATCTGCCAACATTGAATTAGTGTTCCATCCTTCCCACATCTTTTCCAGCATTTATCACTTTCCTGTTTTGTCATGTTACCCAATCTGGCAGATGTGATGTGGTGCCTCAGGGTTGTTTTGATTTGCCTCTCTCTACTCCATAATGATTTAGAGCATTTTTTCATATGACTATAGATAGCTTTATTTTCTTCCTCTGAAAACTGAGTGTTCAAATCCTTTGACCATTTAACAATTGGGGAATGACTTGTATTCTTGTAAATTTGACTCAGTTCTCTATATATTTTAGAAATGAGGCTTTTATCAGAGACACTAGTGGTAAAAATTCTTTCCCAGTTTTCTGCTTCCCTCCTATTCTTTATTGTATGGGCTTTGTATGAAAACTTTTCAAATTAATGTAATCAAGATTATCCATTTTGAATTTCATAATGCTTTCTATCTCTTGTTTGGACATAAATTTCTCCATTCCCCATAGATCAGACAGATAAAATATTTCTTGATCCCCTCCTTGGTTTATAGTATCAGCCTTTATACCTAGATCATGTACCTATTTGGACTTTGTTCTGGTATATGGCTTCAGATACTGGCCTATGCCCAGGTTCCACCACACTATTTTCCAGTTTTCCTGGCAGTTTTTGTCACACAGTGAGTTCTTATCCCAGAAGGTGGGGTTTTTGGTTTTATCAAACGGTAGATTGCTGTAGTCATTGACTACTGTGTCTTGTGTTTCTAACCTATTCCACTGATCAGGTCCTCTATTTCTTAGCCAGTACCAAGTCATTTTGATGATAGCTGTTTTATAATACAATTTAGGATATGGTATAGCTAGACCACCTTCCTTAGCATTTCTTTTCATTAATTCCCTTGATATCCTGGACCTATTGATCTTCCAGATGAATTTTGATTTTTTTTCTAACTCTATAAAATATTTTTGGTAGTTTGATTGGTAGGGCACTGCATAAGTAGATTAATTTAGGTAGCATTGACATTTTTATTATATTAGCTCCTCCTACCCATGAGCAACTAATGTTTTCCAATTAGTTAGATCTGACTTTATTGATGTGAACAGTATTTCATAATTGTATTTATATAGTCCCTGGGTTTGTTTTGGCAGGTAGTGTCCCAAATATTTTATAATGTCTACAATAACATTAAATGGAATTTCTCTTTCTATCTCTTACTGTTGGGCTTTGGTAGTAATATATAGAAAGGCAGGTGATTTACGTGGGTTTATTTTATATCCTGCACCTTTGCTAAATGTATTTTTTATTTCAAGTAGTTTTTTTCCTTGACTCTCTATGATTCTCTAAGTATATCATCGTATTGTCTGCAAAGAGTTATAACTTACTTTCTTCTTTGCCTATCCTAATTCCTTCAATTACTTTTTCTTCTCTTATTGCTAAAGCTAATGTTTCTAGTACCATAGTGAATAACAGTGGTGATAATGAACCTCCTTGTTTCACCCCCAATCTTACTGGAAATGCATCTAGCTTATCCCCATTACATATAATTCTTGCTGATGGTTTTATGTAGAGGCTACTTATCATTTTAAGGAAGGCTCCATTTATTCCTATATTCTCCAGTGTTTTCAATAGGAATGGGTGTTGTATTTTGTCAAAGGATTTTTCTGCATCTATTAAAATAATCATATGATTTCTGTTAGTTTTGTTGTTGATATGATCAGTTATGCTGATAGTTTTCCTAATATTGAACCAGACTTGGATTCCTGGTTTAAATCCAACCTAATCAAATTGTATTATTATCATGATAAGCTGCTGTAGTCTTGTTGCTAATATTTTATTTAAATTTTTCACATTGAGGCAGCTAGGTGACTCAGTGAGTAGAGCACTGGCCCTGTAGTCAGGAGGACCTGAGTTCAAATCTGGCCTCAGACACTTGACACATGTACTAGCTGTGTGACCTTGGGCAAGTCACTTAAGCCCAATTGCCCTGTCAAAAAACAAAAACAAATAAATTTGCATCTATATTCATTAGGGAAATTGGTTTACAATTTTCTTTCTTTATTTTAGCTCTTCCTGGTTTAGCTATCAGTATCATATTTGTCTCATAAAAAGAATTTCATAGGAATCCACAGATTTTCCCAAATTGTCTATATAGTATTGGAATTAAATGTTCTTTAAATATTTCATAGAATTCACTTGTAAATCCATCTAGCCCTGGAGATTTTTTTTCCTAGGGAGTTCATGAGTGGCTTGTTCAATTTCTTTTTCTGAGATTGTGATTATATAAGTATTTTACTTCCTCTTCTGTTAATCTGGGCAATTTATATATATACATTTTTTGTAAATATTCATCCATTTCACTAAGATTGTCAAATTTATAGGCATAAAATAAGGAAAAATAATTCCTAATTGCTGCTTTAATTTCCTCTTTATTGGAGGTGAATTCATCCCTTTCATTTTTGATATTGGTTATTTGGTTTTCTTCTTTCTTTTTTTTAATAAAATTAACCAAAAGTTTATCAATTTTATTGTTTTTTTAATATAATTAGCCCTTAATTTTATTTATTAGCTAAACAGAGTTCTTGATTTCAATTTTATTAATATCTTCTTTGGTGTTCAGTATTTCCAATTTGGTATTTAATTGGAAATTTTTAATTTGTTCTTTTTCTAGCTTTTTCAGTTGCATGCTTAATTCATCAGTCTCTTCTTTCTCTATTTTATTCATGTAAGCATTCAGAGATATAAAACTTCCCCTAAGAACCACTTTCACTGCATCCCATAAGTTTTGGTATGTTGTCTAATTAGTGTTGTTCTCATGAATGAAATTGTTGATTGTTTTTATGATTTATTCTTTGACCCGCTCATTTTTTGATTAGATTATTTACTTTCCAATTAATTTTTAATCTATCTTTCCATAGACCTTTATTACATATAATTTTATTGCACCATGATCTGACAAGAATTAATTTAATATTTCTGCCTTTCTGCACTGGATTGTGAGGTTTTTGTGCCCTAGTACATGGTCAATTTTTGTACATGTGCTTTGTGCCACTAAGAAGATGGTATATTCCTTTCTATCCCCATTAAATTCCAATTTTAATGCTTTAAAAGCAAATAAACATCATAATTTCTTTTTAGACCTACAATTTGACCTGGATACTACACTGCATTAATATTTTGTTCATCTCCTGATAGTAGTGGTAAAAAAAATCATGAAGTAATTAGTAATAGTAGATTAAGATAATAAACTCTGAGTTATTCAGTATTTATTAAATACCACCTACAATAAACTGCTAATTTTTAATAGGTACATTGCATTTTGCTTTCTTAGACTTCTCTTATATTTTTCTGGTATTTGGGGTAACTTCAATGGGCATTCATGCTCTATGAACAAAGTTGGTATCATCAATTTCATTTCATTTTATCGGGATTACAAGTCTATACTTGTTTCTCTGAAAAGAGGACTCCTCATTGTTTCTATACAAAATAGATTCTCTGATCCACTCTGTTACTTCTTGTTGTTTACTTCTCTAGAGAGAAGCACATTTAGAGTTTGTTTCTAGCTGACACAGCATATTGTAACTCAGCAGAAAATATAACTTAGCTTTATTTTACAGCTTTGGCTTCCTTGCCATGCTTTTCTTCTTTGGCAGTCATGCAATCCATGGAGTCACATACAGACAGCATCCCAAAGAAATAACAGTATTTCTCATTGACAGTAGAACTGAACTTCCATTACCATTATTTTAGCTAATACTAGATGAACTTGTCTTCTGCCTTTGCTTTGCAAAGGTGGATGATTTCTCCTTTCACATTTAGGAACATGAATGATATTGCAGTTCTGACTGGATGCATTGTAAGTGCTAGAGAGTTGGGTGACCCAGATGAAGGAATCTGCTGTGCAACATTTTATAACATTGTTCCTGTAAATGCATTTACATGACTTTTTGGGTACTATGCTTTTACATAAAAGATAACAAAGGTAACTATGGAAACAGGTAAAGTACATCAAAACCATATAGCTCTGGAGCAAATTACAAAAGATGCACATTGTGAGCTCTTTGCAAAAGGTTGCTTCTAAAATGCAATGGAAAGAAAAAAAATCAGCATGAATGAGATGCTAAAAATATTTTCAGTAAAACTGGTCTTTTCTTCTTCTTTATATTCTATATAAAGTAAAAAGACAAGGTGTTAGGAACAATTTGTACAATCTCTGTTGTTAGTAGATGACTTGCTATAAGGAACAAATCTAAGGGACCAAAAAGGTCTTGATTAACAGAATTGTCTGTCTCTCTGTTATAATTATTCCCCTTGAACCAATAAATAAACATTTATTAAGCAACCAGCATATTCCAATCACTCTGCTAAGCACTGGAGATACAAAAAGAGAAAAAAACAAACTTTTCCTTCATGGAGTTTACAATATAATGAGGGAGGCAACATTGTATTATTGCTTTTTTCTTTTAAAAGAAAATCTCTCTCTTAACTGATCTCTCTTACCGCACATGTACTGAGAAGTCAACGTTATATGGAAGAAATAAAATAAGAAGAAATAAAAATGGGTCTTCAATTGATGGCCAGCTCCTCACTTACATTCCATAGTCTTACCCTTGCTTTGACTACATGGAAGATATAAAGATTAGAACAGGAAATGTCAAAGGTAAAACTATCTGGAGAAAGGTAGAGCCAAGATAGTGGAAAGAAGACAGCAAGTTACCTGATCTTTCCCCAATTTTCCTCAGAAACAACATTAAAATAAACCTCTAAATGGATTCTAGAGTGACAGAACTTACAAAAAGATGGAGTGAAACTTGCAGACTGAGAGAGCTTAAAAGGACTTCAGGAAAGGTCTGTCTCAGTTAAGTAAAAAGGGAGTACAACCCAGCCCAGATGGTACCAGGCAAGCCAGAAGAAGGCTCTTATCCACAGCATGGATCAGCAACTGAGGACCCTCGGTCCTGGCTCAGCAGGTCATTTGTGAGACCTTCAGTCCCAGTGCAGAAGGCAAGTTGTCAGCCCTAGAAACCAGGCAACAATTGATGAGACTAGGCCTAGCCTTGTCAGTTCAGTGAGCAGGCCACCAGCACCTGAGACATACTCTTTGATCCATCAATACCACCATTAGGTCAATATTCCAAAGAGGTCATGAAAAAAGAGGAAAAGACCCACCTGCAGAAAAATATTATAGCAGGTCTTTTTGTGGTGACCAAGAATTAGAAATTGAGGGTACCCCCATCAATTGGGAAATAGCTCAACAAATTGGGTTATATGAATGTAATGGAATGCTCTTGTTCTATAAGGAATGATGAACTGGCAGATTTCAGAAAAACTTGGAAGGACTTATGTGAACTGATGCTGAGTGAAGTGAACAGAGTCAGGAGAACATTCTACACAATAAAAGCAGCATTGTTCAATGATCAACTTTGATAGACTTAGCTCTTCTCAGTAATGCAGTGATCTAAGACAATTCCAGAAGATTCAGATGGAAAATGCCATCGACATCCAGAGAAGGAACTATAGAGTCTGAATGCTGATCCAGGCATATTATTTTCTCCTTTTTTTTTTCTTTCACATGTTTTTTTCCCTTTTCTTCTGATTTTTCTTTTACAACATGATAAATGTGGAACTATGTTTAACATGATTGCACATGTATAGCCTATATCATATTTCTTGACATCTTGAGGAATGAGGAGAGAAGAGAGGGAGAAAAAAATTTGAAACTCACAATTTCATAAAAATGAATGTTGAAAACAATCTTTGCACATAATTAGAAAAAATTTTAAAAAAACTATTATGTGGGGGAAAAACAAATTGTCCTGGGCAGAAGAAAAAAAAAAACAAAGGACAACAACTCCCAAAAAAGTAGAATTGGACAAATGTAAAAGAAGGTACAAAAGCTAGCTGAAAAAATAATTCCTGAAAAATTAGAATTAGGCAAATGGAAATTAATAACTCTGAGACATAAAGAATTAAACAAAAACAGAAGAATGAAAAAATAGAAGAAAATATAAAATACCTCATTGGAAAAAAAAAGTGACCTAGAAATTAGACCCACGTGAGCTAATTTAAGAATTATTGCACTACCTGAAAACAATAGTTAAAAAAATAGCCTGGAAAGCAAAGAGATTATCCAGAAAACTGCCCAATCATCCTAGAACAAGAGGGAAAAATAGTCATTGAAAGAATTGATGAATCAACTTCAGATAGAGATACCAAAATGAAAACCCCAAGAAAAATTGTTGTCAAATTCCACAATTATCAGGTGAAGGAGATAGTACTGAAAGTAGCCAGAAAGAAAAAATAAATAAATATCATAGAGCCACCATCAGGATTATGCAGGATTTAGCCACTTCTATATTAAAGCATTGTAGGGCTTGAAATATAATGTCTTGGAAGGTGAAGGAGCTTGGCTTAAAACCAATAACCCACTACCCAACAAAATTGGGCATAGTGTTTCAGAGGGAAAGATGGACACTCAAAGAAATAGGTGACTTTCAGTCATTCCTGATGACCAGAGCAAAACAGAAAATTTGATCTTCAAATATAAGACCTCAAGATAAGCATAAAAAAGTAAATAAGATGGAAAAAAAATGACAAGCATGCTATTCTACAAGGTTAAACTGTTTGCACCCCCACAGAGGAAAATTATTTTCATGACTCTTAAGAAATCTTTATTAAGACTGTTAGATGGGATATACATAAACAGAGGTTGTGGGTGTAAGTGGACTTTTATGTGATGTTATAAAAAATTAATTAAGTGGTGAAAAAATAAAAAAAAATACTATACTCCAATAAGAGGAAAGGGTTAGGCAGAATACGGCATCACATGAAGTGATGCAAAGACCTATTACAGTAGAGGGAAAGAAGGGAGGTGAGTGAGCATTGTTTGAACCTTACTCTAAATGGATTTGGCTCAAAGAGGAAATAACATACACATTTAATTGGGTATAGAAATCTATTTTACCCTATGGGGAAGTAGTAGGGGAAAAAGGGAAATAAAAAGGAAAACACATAGAGGGAGGCAGTGGTCAGAAGCAAACCACTGGTGAGGAGGTAAAGGAGAGAGAAAAGTGAAGACAGGTGAAATTAGGATGGAAGGAAAGACACAGTAATTATAATTGAGGGTTAATGGGAAGAACTCTCCCATAAAATGAAAGTACAGAGCAGAGTGGATTAAAAACCAAAATGTGTTGTTCAGAGGAAGCGCATTTGGAGCAGAGAGATACACAGAGATTTGGGGTAAAAGGTGGAGCAGTATATATTATGCTTAAGCTGAAGTTAAAAAGATAAAAAAAAAGCAGGATTAGCAATCCTGATCTAAGACAAAGCAAAATCAAAAATAGATCTAAGTAAAAGAGATAAGGAAGGAAATTATATCTTGCTAAAAGGTACCATAAACAATGAAGTCATAACAATACTAAATATACATGCACCAAGTGATAAAGCATCATGATTTTTAGAGAAGTAAGTTATGGGTAGAAATAGACAACAAAACTATGCTAGGGGGGACCTCAAACCTCCCTCTCAAAATTAGATAAATCTACTCATAAAATAATAAATAAAAATGTTAAAGAGGTAAATAGAATTTTAGAAAAGTTAGATATGATTGACCTATGGAGAAAACTGAATTGGAATAGAAAGGAATATATCATTTTCTCAGTGGCACAAGGCATCTACACAAAAATTAACCATGTATCAGGACATAAAAACCTCACAATCAAATTCAGAAAGGCAGAAATATTAAATGCATCCTTTTTAGATGACAACGTGATAAAAAATCAAGTGAAACAATTGGCCATGGAAACATAGATTAATTAATTGGAAACTAAATAATCTAATTCTAAAGACTGAATGGACTAAACAAATCATAGAAGCAATCAATAATTACATCAAAGAGAATAAATATAATGAGACAACATGCCAAAACTTACAAATGTAGCCAGAGCAGTTCTTAGGGGAAATTTTATATCTCTAAATGCTTACATCAATAAAATAGAGAAATAGGAGATCAATGAATTAAGCGTGCAACTAAAAAAGAACTAGAAAAAGAAAAAATTAAAAATCCCCAATTAAATATAAAATTAAAAATTCTGAAAATCAAAGTCAGAAAGCCATTGAACTAATACATGAAACTAAGAGTTGGTTTTATAAAAATCCAACAAAATAGTTATACTTTTGATTAATTTGATTTTTAAAAGAAAGGAGAAAACCAAATTACCAGTATCAAAAATGAGAAGGGTAAATTCACCAATGAAGAGGAAGCTAAAAATAATTGAGACATTTTGCCCAATTGCATACCAATAAATCTGACAATCCAAGTGAAATGGATGAGTATTTCCAAACAATATAAATTGCCCAGATTAACAGAAGATGAAATTAAATACTTAAACAGCTGCATTTTAGAATGTTACTTTAGCAATAAGAGAAGAAAAATAAAGTGAAATATTTAGAACAGGTAATGAAGACACAAAGCTATCACTCTTTACATATGATAGAATAGTATCAACGAAACTAGTTGAAATAATTAACAACTTTATCAAAGCTACAAGCTATAAAATAAACCCACATAACTCATCACCTTTTTATTGATTACTAACAAATCCCAGCAGCAAGAGATAGAAAGAGAAATAAAATTTAACATAACTATAGACAATGTAAAATATGTAGGAGTCCACCTGTGAAGAAAAACCCGGGAACTATATGAACACAATTACAAAACACTTTTCACACAAATAAAGCCAGATCTAAATAATTTGAAAAATATCTGTTACTCATGGGTAGGCCAAACTAATGTAATAAAAATGACAATTCTACTTAAATTAATTTACTTATTTATTGCCATGCCAATCAACTACCAAAAATTATTTTCTAGAAATAGAAAAAATAATAACAAAATTCATCTGGAAGAACAAAAGGTGAAGAATATCAAGGGAATTAATGAAAAAAAATGCAAAGGAAGTTGTCCTACTTGTTCCAGATCTAAAACTATATTATACAGCATCAATCATCAAAGCCATTTTGTACTGGCCAAGAAATAGGGTGGTGGATCAGAGGAAAAGGTTAGGTACATAAGACACAGTAGTCTATAACAGTAGTATTCTACTGTTGGATAAACCAAAGTCTCCAGCTTCTGGGAAGAGAACTCACTTTTTAACAAAAACTCCTGGGAAACTAGAAAGTAGTATGGTAGAAACTAGACAGAGACCAACATCTTATACTGTATGCCAAGATAAGGTAAAAATGGTTACGTGATATAGACAAAAAGGGTGTCAACATAAGCAAATTAGGAGAGCAAGGAACAGTTTGCTTGTCATATCTATGGTGAGTTGAAGAATTTATGACCAAACAAGAGATAGAGAACATTATGAAATGCAAAGTGGATAATTTCAATTACCTTGAATTTAAAAGGTTTGTTTTTTTGTTTTGTTTTGTTTTGTTTTTCACAAACAAAGCCTAAGCCACCAAGATTAGAAGGAAAGCAGAGAGCTAGGAAAGAATTTTTACAGTATATGTTTTTGATAAAGGCCTCATTTCTAAAATACATAGTGAACTGAGTCATATTTATGAGGATACATGTCATTCTCCAATTCATAAATGGTCAAAGTATATGAACAGGCAGTTTTCAGATGAAGAAATTAAAGCTATTTCTAGTCATTTTAAACTATGCTCTAAATCACTATTGATTAGAGAAATGCAAATTAAAACAACCCTGAGATACTGTAAGGCCAAGCAAGGTGGAGTTTCTTTTTCTGTTTCAGAGAGCTCTGGAAGAGAGCAAGAGTGAGGCCTAAATGAAAAAGAATGCTAATGGAACTTCCCTGCCCATTAATAAGCATAAGAGGAAAAGGATGTTAATGGAAATAAAATGCTTGAGAGAGAGACAGCATGGGCAGAGAGTGAGAAAGAGGCAGAGCAGAGAGAGAAGCAAGCATGTGGGAGCAGAGGGAGGAGCTGACACTAGGGGAATATCTTATATGCCATGCTGTTGTTTGAAGGGCCTCCTGGTTACGCATGTGAACCCCGAAGGTTACCACTGAGTATTGAACATTGAACTGGAGGGCAGAGACTTGCCCACAGGAAAGAGGCTTAGCTTAAGCCACATTTAAGAGCTGTTATCATGGAGCCTCTGGGCTTTGAAAGTGAATCAAGAAGGTATTGGTAATGTGTGGAAATATTGTTGTTGCCTTATTAAGCTTTGTTTTCCTAGAGAAAGCAGCTGGAGGCAGGAGCCCTGGAGCCTGTTGTCAGACTGGAGTGGGGAGACCTTGGAGTAGAGCAGTCTCCAAGGAGCAAGAGAGGAGTGCTGCCTGCCTGTGAACCCAGGCAAGAGTTGGGAGTTGTCAGCCCACGGAGAAGACATGGGGTTTGGAAATCAGCCTTTTAGTCAAGATGATAGAGGACTTTACTTGGACTCTCTGTATTGATTGAGGAGATTGTAACTGACTGTGACCTAGGGGTGGACTGTGTGGTATTTTCTGCTACCCCTTAAGGATGTGTTGTGCTAGGGAAGACCCTGGCTTGGTACCCCTGGATTATAAATTCTGGGGATGCAATAATGTATGCTGTGTTCTGTGTGATGTCCTTACTGTAACTCAGGGGTGGATGGTGTGGTATTTTCTGATACTCCTTAAGGATATGTTGTACTAGGGAAGAAGACTCTGGCCTGGGACCGCCTGGTTGTATAAATAAGTATTTTTGGGATGCAATGATATATGCTATGTGCCATATTACATACTGAGTGCTATATCATATGCTGGATGATATGTTTTGTTTAAGGCTTTATAGTCACCTTAGTAGTAAGTTGTTATGTTGCTATGAATGTTATGCTTTAGTTTGTTGAACAATATTTAGTTCTCAATAGAGAGTTCATTATAATGTGTGATTAGACCCTTAAAATTATTCACAGCAGCGGTCCTCAAGTGTGTTGTTATGATTGACATTACAAGTACCACCTCACATGTATCAGATTAGCTCATGTGACAAAAATGAAAAATGATAAACATTGGAGAAGATATGGGAAAATTAGAGCACTAATGCATTGTTGGTGGAGTTGTGAAATGATTCAACCATTCTGCATTGCAATTTGGAACTATGCCTAAAGGGCTATAAATCTGTGCATACCCTATGATGCAGCAATACCACTTCTAGATCTGTATCCAAAAAAGAGCATAGGTGGAGCCAAGATGGTGGCTGAAAAACAGGGACTAGCGAGCTCCCCACCAAGTCCCTCCCAAAACCTATAAAAATGGCTTTGAACCAATTCTAGAATTGCAGGACCCACATGGTAGCAGAGGGAAGCAGGGCTCTAGCCCAGGACAGCCTGGATAGTCTCTGGGTAAGGTCTATCCCACATGGAGCTGGGAGCAGAGGGAGTGGAGATGAGCAGAGCAGAGCCCAGCATGGGCGGTGCGGACCAGGAGCCAGGCAGAGTATGCCCTAGTGCCCTAAATCAGTGAGCTGCAGCAGTTACCAGACTTCTCAACCCACAAACACCAAGACAACAGAGTAGGTTAGTGGGAAAAGTTGCTGGGGACAGGGAGTTTGTTGTTCAGCCACCACACCTGAGGCAGCAGAGGTGGGGCAGCTTTAGAACTACAGCTGCAGTTGCTTCTGGCCCCAGGCCCACCTGGTGAGAGGAATTAAGTGCTGGATCAGAGCAGGAGTGAAGAGTCTGCTGAAGATCTAAGTCCAGTCCAGGCTGGGGGTTCTTGGGGAAGGAGGAGTGCTGGTGAGGCAAAGCTGGCACATCCCCCCAAGTGTGGAACATAGAACTCTTGAGTCTACAAGCAGTCATACCCCACTGAAAAACTCAAGGGTCAAGTGAGTTAGCTGGGAACATGGCCAGGCAGTGAAAATACACCCAGATTCAGTCTCAGATTTTGGAATCCTTCTTTGGTGACAAAGAAGACCAAAACCTACAGCCAGAAGAAGTCAACAAAGTCAAAGAGCCTACATCAAAAGTCTCCAAG